>OV928049.1:10010000-11210000 GCA_931315375.2 Opisthograptis luteolata | reverse complement strand
AAATCTGCAGAAGAACACTATTAATTTCAGCTGTATCATTATCTACACCTTGCCTTGCATATTGCAGGCTGCCTACAGAGGCTACCACGTCCGCCGGAACATCCTCCGACACCTGAAACCGAAGAGCAAGAAGAAAGGTCCGAAGGTGGAGCTGGCAGGACCACCGCTAGACGTCGCTGACTCCAGGGAAATTGACTTGGGACCTGTCCTTGTTAGTAACTCTAACGATCTTGTTGACATTATCATCATCATCATTAATGTTGTAGTCTGTTTCAGTCCAATGGACAATTGGACATAGACCTCTCCCAAGGTACGTCACTGACTTGTTGGTATAATATCTAAAATGTCTTCCGTGTTAAGACCTCACTTTATTCTGACTGAAATCAAAATTAAAAGTGATTTTCAACACACATCCTCGTAAAGTTGACCTTTACGGCCATGCATTTAGGTTCATAATTCAGCTTATTGCACCACGCGAGCTTTTACATTATAATTACCACGCTAGTGTTGTAAAATGACCTTAGTACGACCTTTCGTGTTTTCTTATTGTTCCCAGCTAAGTAAAACATGTGAAACCTCATTTTTTATGAAAACTGAAATAGTGAATATGCTAATGTTTATTGTAACATTTAGTTCATTGATTCACAGATTCCTAAAAGTGGTTCAAGTGGAAAGAAAAACTAGTTTCTGAGATGTGCCCTTTATAAAACCTCATGTCACTTTATTTTTATTAGTGTTACTTTATATACTTAGCTTTTTTTTTTGTTAAACTTCATACGTTATTTTCTTTGTAATTTTGTTTTATTGATATTTTAAATAGATTTTGTTTTATTTTACTAAAGATCTTTATTTCTTTTTCAATGTCCCTTTTTGTTTAACATTATTTTCAACCAGTAAGTTACAATTTCAGGTCTTCTTAGAATGCTGTCTGTGAAAGTTTGAGAATTCAGTGCTTCTAGTGATTACAGATATTGTGATACACGTACACGTTAATAGTGCTGAATAATCAACCACGCAATCACATAGGTATACAAACTTCTGCTATTATTCTAAGTTATCGGGATCTTACGTGGATCGATAGCTTGGAAGAAGATTATGCCCAGTAGTGGACATAGGTCACATAAATCAAACGTAGATCAATATTTGGGTCACCTGATGTTAAGTGACGTAATTTAAATTGAAATTGACTGCTACTTGCAGAAATTAAAAATACGCGATGAAGACACCAGGCCGATGTTCGACGAAATAGTAGGCGAGAAACTTGGCCTTCAATACGACCCTATGAAGACCATCACATACCAAGATGACAAGAAAACTGAAGAAAGGTCAACGGCGAAGTTTCAACTTCCCACGCCATTCGCCAAAGATAGTAGTCCGGCTCTGGACCTTCCGAAGACTTTGGAACTTCCACCATCTCCTGCTTTGTCGCTGAAAGCTTTAACTCCTTTTGAAGGTAATAGGATTCAAAATCACGTGGCAACATTAATATTATCAACATTAAAGAGCATGCGACATCTACCAATCTGCACTGGGCCAGCTCTCTTTCTGAGAGAAGGCCCCAGTCCCAGCAGTGGGAAAGTAATAGGCTGACGATGATGATAATGATGAAGGTTACTGTGTTGTTTGTTGTATTTTGGATAAGAATTCTGTGCAGGAGTTATTTACTGTTCCAAATTTTTAGGCCTCCGTGGTTGAGATTCATACAAATACAACGTGAGAATAAATAAATCACAGCTAACATTATTCCCCGCTCGTTCAGTAACCATTTATTTTAGCCTTTCCTATCTCACAATTAATTTTAAACCCTTGAGGATGGAAAAACAAAGCAAATAGAAATTAATTTTTTAGGGCCCGTCAGAGGAGACCGTATGAGCCCCGCACCGAGCCAGATACAAGCCGAAACTTTTGAGATGCCTCTCTTAGCTCGGGAGTTGAGTGACCTACCAGAACCCTTCCCAGAACCTTCGTTTCACAAGATCTCTTTTGCTGAGGTAAACATTTTTACAAAGCATTCCAAGCGGCCTTTTTCGCAGTCTTCATCTTTGTTAATATTTAGAGATATGTATCTTCAAATGTAGTCTCGCTTAGCGATTCAAATTTGAACGTTCTGTCTAGTAAAATCCCTGTTCCATTGTGTATAGCAATTAACTCTGTAGTAAATTGGAGACGGGATCAACCAACACTTTTTTCAATTTTATAACCGATTTTTTGTACGAAATGTACTAAATTACATGTTATTTTACATGTTTTATACCATTGTACAGTGTTTAACATTCCATGGACGTATATATGTTTATAGAACTAAATTAATAACCACCTACTACTTTAAAGCACCAAATCTGCGACAGAATTCTCGCTCAATCACTCAATACCTTCTATATTAAGAAGGTATTTCCTAACTATTTACACACAAACTACCTATATCCCGAGATTTGGTATAACATACCTATAGACAAAATCCAGTTTCATCAATCCATTACTTAATCTAACGAATATACAGGAACCCGCTGAAGTGTTTGAAGAAGTAGTGGAGGTACCTGAAGATATTCCAGCGGAACACGAAGAAACAGAAGGTGCTGATGCCGATGAAATCACCGAGGATATTCCAGGTAATTAAGACCAACTTGACTTGGGTCTTAAGACATCAAGTCAGCAATATTTTTTACTTACAGTGATCAGCGTTTGACCACAAGTCTCTTGATGTTAAATGACAATGTGGTCGAAGATGGCGTCACGCCACACCTAGATTGGGAACTGGCTCGCAGTGAGACTGCTGGAGCACACTGATAGATGCTTGGCGACAGATACTTAACTTGAGACTGGTGGCTATCCAAGCGGGCACTAGAAAGTGCCCTACAACCAAGCTATGGTTTCATCACGATGTTTTCCTTCACCGATAGATACGGATCCCAAGTCAACGTCACTACCGCTCAGTCATCGTCGTTTCTGTTAAGTCGTAGAATTTAGGTGGCGGAAATGAGATGGTAGTTTTGGCTAAGACGTTTCTGTAGGGTTTTGCCCCGATTTTCCTACCTGTGTGAAGCAAGGTTTGTTTGTGTATCTTAAACTTTGTTCTTCAATGTCAGATGATCGCACTGAAGGCAGTGAGAGCGCCCCACTGGCGTCAGTTCCGTCGTCAACCCCCGACACTGCCAATTCTACTGACGTGGAAGACGTTGGGGTTGATGGAGATGAAGAAGAGGGGGAATAGGATAAAACGGTTTTGTTACGTTATGTAATTGGTATCTACTTCTAGAATAGAAAAAGACAGGATTTCACAGTTAATATTTGTTGTTTTGACATAGTTATGAAATGTCACCCGATAGTGTTTTATTTAATTTTTAGCTTTGTTAGAATATCTTTTTAGAATGATGATTTATTTTTATTGTTTCAATGAAGTTAATTTTAGTTACTTAATTATATTAATTAAATGGTTAAACTTTTTTATTCTTACAAGTGATTGTTTTATTTTAATAGTAAGTACTATATCTAGAAATTGACAATTGACAGACTGAATGGTAACTGCTTAGCTATCCAGGAAGATATTTGGTTGTAGCCACCTCGATTTGAAATGTCAGCTATTTTGTGTCAGTAAACGAGGAAAAATGGAAAATTTTCTACTACAATCCCAAATTCAAGAAAGCTGTAGATTGGCAATGCCTGAGGGTCTGCGAGATCTGATGTGCGATATATCAAGAGAAGTAAATTATGCCTAACGTTTATATTTTACACATTACTTAATAACCCAGTATTTCTCTTAGTCAAGTGCGAGTTAGCACGCCTGTTTTCTCGTGAACCGACCATTTTGGCCTACAAGGGAATCCCGTAGGATTATAAGTATGGGAGCCAAGTGGAAGGAGGGAGGGTGGGTATTTCTCACTGTCCCACTGCTTTATGCGAATGTAAAACTCTTTCATGAGAGGTTTCACTCGTGTTTATTTTTGGTTAACCCATGCCCCATCGGCTCAAAGTCTGTGGGTCTGAGACTGTGCCCCCTTGAAGTTTCGCGCCCCTGGCAGCCGCACAGTCATCCCCTAACTACCACACTCCTGCAACAATTTTCAGGTTCTCCGAGCCCAACCGACTGACCTGTACAATTTCATCGTCGACTACTTATCTGCATTGTTGCTTACTCGTGAGACATTGTCAATTGCTTGCCGCGTATGCCGCGATGTATGCGAGTGCAGTTGCCAGCCAGCATTGTTAGATGAGCTTAAGAAAATAGGCTTGGAGAATGAGGATTTGGAGACAGCCAACGATGTGGTGATGGAGTACTTTGATAAGGGTGAAGGTAATTGTAATTTTTCTGACTATGCTGTAGAAGTTTTGTGACAAGGAGGTACTAATAGGAAACTAGACAAAACAAAATAAAACCCTAATTTGTTCTCTCTAATCAGCTCGTTTTAGTCCACTGCTAGGCATAGACATAAGTATGCCTGTCCCAAAGTATGCTACTAAGTCCAACTTCAGCTCCTCTCATCCAACTGCTACCAGTCACATTAACGATACACTTTTGATATACCAAGATACCCTTTGTAATTGTATGTTAAAGCATACGACATATCATTAGGTCATTGCTCCACCTGGCTTTCTTCCTAATTGTCGTCCATATTCCTTACAACAGTAAAAGAAGGGAACCTTCTTATGAAGTTATTAAACAATACCAGCATTAATAAGGACATGATGCCAGTAATCCAAGAAGCAGTTAGGAGAGCTTTCTTAAGATACCAACTGGAGCATCCAAGCAGGCTCAAGGTAAATCAATAAGTTCCTATAAGAAGCTCAATTGGATCGACCTAAGCCTTCTCAGGTCTTAAATCTATCCACATTCATTATGCATTGGTGCCACAAAAAAAAAACAGATGAACCTCATGATCCCCATTCACCTTAAATGTTGGTCATATTGTCAAGATTTCAAGAGATTCTCATACTTAAGATTTATCATATTTGCATCAAACAAACCATTAGGGACAGACTGCTGAGTGTTATGATTGCTATGAATAACAAACCCTTGCAGGTGACACTAAACGAAGTCAATGAAACAGGTGAAAAAGCAGCTAAACATACTCTGACGTTTTATGACAGATGTAAGAATGATCAAGAACTTAGAAATAAATCGGCAACAACAATACAGGTAAACGTATGGCTTATTTTAGAAGGTAAATAATAATATCTTCAGAAAGATAGGAAAACTTTGGCTATCAGGCTGACGAAGGAAAGCCGCCAAGAATATGGATGCATAATTATACATATATATACCTAATACTAATGCAAGTCAGTTTCCGTTTCATTCTATACGAACAGGTGGTTCGACTTAAACCGGACGTCCAAATAGTTTGTTTAAATAGAATCTCGACCATTTTTATTAACATATGGAACAGCTAGACGGAAAGAAAGAAACTAAGAAAATAAGACTGGATCTACAACATTTATAAGTAAGATTCTTATTTTACAGGCCTGGTACCGTGGACACATAAAAACAAGTACGTGCAAACCCAAGAGTGGTAAGTACAGATCAATTTTAAATAACTTGCGAGTGCAAAATATCCAAATCTCAGTCAGTCTAAGATCTTCTTTGAGGTATCAAATATCAATATCAACTTACAATTTCAGCTAATGGCAGATTGTCGTCGACATCGCTAGCTGGATCTCTAATTCATCTACCAAAATACGTTCCATATTCAGCACATGCAATGACATACGCTGAATTCGAAGGACATGAAACGGAACGTCACGTCATTGACTACACACTTGAAACTAATAAGGACAGAAAGATGGATGAAAAAAGAAAGATAATATTCCATGACCATTATACTTTACATGAAATAAAAAGTTATTCTTTGCAAGAGGATGAAGAAGAAGAAGATAAAGAAGTTTATGTAGCAGAAGAAATGGAAGAAGCCATTGACAGTGATGCAAGTTCTGTTGATGAAGACATAACGGACAATAAATCTTCCGAAAGAGATACCGTTCATGAACTAGTTTCCAAGTTTGATGCAGAAGGGAAACATCAAGATGATATAATTGAAGAAAACATTACTCAAAATGAAGTTCTTTCCAATTATGATATAGTGGAAGAGGAATATGATGGTGAATATTTTGTAGAAGAAGAAGAACAGAAAGGCTTAAAGCCTTCCGATGAGTTTATTAATCTATCTCAACATGAAATAAGAGGACAACTAGATGAAATGCAAGATTCAAATATGAATAACCCGGAATAAACTGAATATTATAAACGAAGAGGAAAACACACTCAAAGAAACAATAGAACAGAAAAACGTAAACGATGATATTTAGAAATCTAGTCATACTAAAATTGTACGAGAAATGAATAAGGAGTTTATTCCACCATCCAATCATCAAATAGTAGGGTTGGAAAGTGAGAACAAAAATCCTTCTAAACCTTCCAGTAGGTACTGCAAAAAATGCTGCAACTATACATTCGTATAAATTAAAAAAAAAAAGAAGTAAAAAAAATAATAAAAAAAATGTAATAAAAATTCTTTTTTCAACAGAGAGATTTCCACGAAACTAAACTTAGTAAATCTTCAAAAGAGTAAATGTCTACCAATGAAAAATCATAAAGCTAAAGAAGAAACCATGGAAGACATGGATTCAAAAATATTGAGTTTCACACGTCACCAGTCAACTGTATAATACGCCTCCTTCCACTTGGCTCCACATACTTTGTATTATGGCGTTAATTTCTAAAATAAAATACAAATTATATTTATCGTTTTAATCATGTTCCATACAGCTCTTATTTTCGACAAAAGAACAAATATGATATTGTGATATACATAATATAATTTGCAATATATACTTTTCACATAAAACTAACCTACACTAACATATTGTGTGGGATAAAACAGTGCCATCTATAGACTAATTTAAATGCTTTAAACAGAACAAAATATATATATAATATGCATTCATAACAAACTTAAAAATTAAAAAGTAATACAAACTCTTTATAATTAGAGAATAGCTGAAGTTCGCATAATATTGACATAATCAAAATATGCGCAGCAAGTCCTAAAGTTATAGTAAATTAATATTAGGTCATAAAATCACAGCATACAACAGAGAACTTAGATAATAAAATCAATGTACATACGTACATTCTTATACACTTAGAATAAAATTATTATGTCAAATTACATAAACCACTAGTGAAACAATGTAGTAAAAATAACAAATTAGACTAGTGGAATGGATCCCTAAAATAAATTATTATAATATCTTGTTCAACGTGAATATAATATAACTTTACTATAACAATCTTATTAAAATAATGTAATTTATGTACAACAGTATATTGGTACTATAAAATATTGTAAATAATAAATATACCAATAAGTCCCGAGTGTTTATTTGTCCAAACGACCAACTTTACATTTTACAGAAACGATTTTTAAATGCAGAGTTATTAAGATTCATTTGACGTTTAAAGATATGTATATCTTTTTTTTCAATATCTAAGGTTACCACCAGTTACCTACCAGTTTGATTGAAGAAAATTAAAAAATCTTTTTTCAACATATCTTATTGGTCGTTTGGACAAATATCATTCTGGCGACAGACTTCAAATGAGTAGAAATTGATAAATTATGTGACATTGGCTTTATGAATACTCTCTTTTACATTTTACATTATTTATATGCAAAAAACATGAAATAAAAAATATTTTTGAGCTATTTTTTTAGAGATCTATAGTAACTTAGGTATACTTTGGTATAAATATTCCGAAAAAGGCATTCTTAATTCTAAATTATGCCTACAATACAATCTAAACGTGTAAATTGCTTCTCTCTAAAAGTACTTATAAAATGTACATAATGTAAGGTATAAAATGTCATGATATATGGTATATAACTAACTGCACGTATTATATATACCTAAAATAGGTATGTACTTATGTACTAGTAATTAATATAAATATTAAATAACTTAGATTGTATCTCCGCCACCCATCATCTTATTGCCGTATTCACTCAGCACCTGGAAATTGAAAAAATACATTTCATTTCGTGTTTTACATAATATTTTATAATATATTTTTTGTAGGTAGGTATTTATGTGGTTGTAACAGCAACTCCTGATAACACTAGTGAGAAAAAGGAAAGTCATATCAGAACAAAACAAAAAATCCCAAAAATGCATTAAGTACGATCGAGAAATTACCTTTCGGGTTGTCTAAAGTCGATTTTTAGCCCCTCGAAGCTGATTTTGAATTTTTTTTTTTTTACTATTTACAGGGTAGCGTTTGACCACAAGTCGCCTGATGTTAAGTGACGATGCGGTCGAAGATGGCGTCACGCTACACCTGGACTGGGAACTGGCTCTCAAGTAAGGCTGCCGGAACACACCGATAGGTGCTTGGCAACAGATTCTTAACGAGAGGGTGGTAGCTAGCCAGGCGAGTACTAGAAAATACCCTACCACCAAGCTATGGTTTCATCACGATGTTTTCCTTCACCGAAAGCTCAAGCTCATTGCAGGATTCGAACCCGCGTCCTACGGATCGCAAGCCGACGTCACTACCACTGAGCCATCATCGCTATAAAATAATATATATGAATATAATATAATATGAATGATTTTATTCAAGTTTGCCAAGTTTTTTGCGAAGATTAGTATAAACCTATAGCAATTCCGTTGGAGAAGACGTGTTTAATAATGTTCATGCGTGGAGACCGCAACTTGGCAAACGTAGTGTAGGACGCCTTGCGACTGGTTGGAGCGAAGACTTGCGCCGAGTGGCTGCCAGTAGTTACAAGAAAAGCCGAGTACAAGACGTACGGCGGCGCGGCATCCGCTCATGGTTGTTATTCCCCCGATCCGCACAAAGCTTCTTCATTGATAATGCGAACAGCAAAAGAGTGGGACGCCCTGCCAGCGTCATTGTTTCCCGCTAAGTAAAATTTGGGAGTCTTCAAGTCAAGAGTGAATAGGTATCTTCTAGACAAGCATGCTCCATCGTCGGCCACGTCTTCACTTGCCACTAGGTGAAACTGTGGTCAAATGCTTGCCTACAGTGAATAAAAAATTAAAAAAAAAAAGTTTGTGAGAGGCCTACGTCCAGCAGTGGACTGACACAGGCTGGTGAGGATGCCCTCACCTTATACACAAAGATGTAGTGGTGCCTGTTGGAGAGCGAGTGCGGCCGCTGCGTGCGGATGTGTCTCACGGCGCGCGGCACGTCCACGGCGCCGCCGTGTAGTGCGCGCGCGCACACGTCCAGCGCGCACACGGCGGCCGAGCGGCCCGCGCCGGACGCGCAAGTCAGTATGCACGGCCGGATGCCTGGGGAAATCAAGTTACACATTTTGAATCAATGTTAGCTTGTTACGCATGCATTCTATCACTGTAATGAATTTATGAAAGGAAATAGTATTTATTTCCATGATATTCTAACGGATTTGCTTGTTACTAGCTTTACCTGAAGCGGCCATTTTAAGTTAAACAGTTTTTCAAACAAACTACAGGTGTAGGGAAGGAAGCGTGAACACATATATATGAATAAAGATGGAATATAGATTGTAGTAGATAATATCATGACATATTATTGCACATATATGACATATTATTCCCAATCAGGGTAGAATATGGAGATCTGTATTATATTTTGTAACATCGCCTTATAACCTTTATTCATGCAATAAATGATTTTGATTCTGATTCTAATTATCGGAATGAGAACATCATCCTTTTTATTTTTTGTCTACATTCTAAAAAACTTCAAATTGTACAAACTCCAAAATGTATCAAAATAACGTGTGATACTTAACGGTAAGACCTCAATGCAAGCATAGTTTGACCAGGTCCGTTTTTTGGTATGAAATGCTGCGGCCAGGACCTAAATACCAACTAGCCTTGAACTCCACAGGCAGTAGAGCTAAAAAGCTCATTGGTAATGAGCCTCAGAGCATTCAACACTGTCGTTAACATGAAAAAATTAAATATTTACCTATTATTAATAAAAAAGTACACATACCTACAAATTTATTTTTACCTGCCCCAGAATTATATCGTCAACATATCCACTCTTTAGCTAGAAAGAACACGTTAACGCCATTTCCATCACCAAACTTAGACATATAGCGTCTTTACCAACGCCAAACGTACCCTCAACCTCCGAAGCTGCCTTCATCCTGCTCAGGGTCCCGTTGTTCGCGTAACCCTTCCTCATCTGTTCCTCTGCTTTAGACGGAGAGTACACGTTGACTCCGTTCCCTGAGCTGTTGTCCTCGCGGAGCTTGGATAGGTTGTTGAAGGAGGAACGGTTCTGGTCGCCGTAGATCACTTCTACACCTGGGAAAAGTGTATGATGATTCAGTGATTTGGTCTTTAAAAGGCATGTAGAAAAAAAATAATTTAAAAACCCCCGATTTCTTGGACCGATTTTCATCAAACGTAGCTAAAAACACTCCTTTCATACAAAAAAAAACTAATTTGAAATCGATTCATCCGTTCGCGAGCTACGGTGCCACAAACAGACAGACAGACAGACACGTCAAACTTATAACACCCCTCCTTTTGCGTCGGAGATGAAAAGATTGCGTCCCTCTTTGTCTAGTCTATTTCTACCGTCAAACTTGCATATTGGTATCGATTCTGATGTTTATTCTCTAAACAACCAAGTCTAAAAATATTGTGGTCCTTTTCTAACCACGTAAGAAAAAAACCAAGCGTCTATCGGTGTTTTCTGGCAGCCCCACTTACGAGCCATTTTAAGTGAACTGACGGTATGAAAAATTAATGAATAGAAAGGTCCGAATTCAAAAAATACTTTCCACGCTAGCGTCAAAATGCACTTTTTAATTTTAAAAAGTCTGCTCACCTTCTTCATCATACTCCTTGGCTGTCTGCGCAACCTTCATGTAGCTCCTCATTTCGAACAAGAAGTCAATGACCGAGTCATAGTCTTCAGGCACTCCTTTCGCCGGCCAGAAGTACCAGAGGTGAGTGACCTCTCTCCAGGTCCTGGTGGTCAGGTTGATAACCTGGACGCTGGAGATGGCGTACTTGTCGCGCTGTTCACGTTTCTTCAGGATGATCTGGAACTCGCCGAAGGTGCGCTTGTTGTCTGATATCTCGGACGGTGGCAGGTATTCGTAGCATTTCTCCTGGATGGTGAATGTTCGGATTATTAATTTTCTGTTTAAAGAAGTTAGGACAGCGCTTAAATTTTTGGTGGTGATGTGTAATGTCGCTCCAATTCAATCAATTAGTAATAAGAATAAAATTGTTAATGTGATCGCGCCAAAAAAATTACCTGCCGGGCGTTTCTTGCCTGTTCAAAAAAGAACTTTTGCCGGCGTAAGGAGGTTGGAACAGGCGTAGCTAGTTTTAAGTTTGACGTTTTAAAGTGATCACAATGTATCCTAATGAATAAATAAAAAAAAATACTTTGAAATTGACTTTGAAATTGACAATGTTTGGTAGGCAACTATGAAGATCTATTAATTCTGACCACCATATTTATAGATGAGAGAAGTATTTCTAATTAACGTTTGAAAGAATGGTTCTGTTGAGGTTATTATTTAACACCACACTGACGTTATTACTTTAATGTTACCTTCTGTTAAATCAATTTATTTTGCTATTAATCTATGTACTAATTTTAATGTTTTTTGTTCCGGATAAACTTAAAAACGATTACTTTAACCGATCTTGGTGAAATTTTGTATGAAGATAGTTTGAAATCTGAGAAAGGACATAGGACACTTTTTACAGCGATAAACATGGGACCACGCGGGTGAAACCAAGGGGGACAGCTAGTTGTAAATGTTTATAAGAGACTAGCTGCAACCCGCGGTTTCACCCGTGTCTTCCCGTTATTTCGTAGGAACCTTTTCCGGGATAAAAAGTAGCTATTTTTTAATCCAGGATATAAGCTATCTCGATTTCAAACCTCACTCAAATCCGTTCAGTAGTTTTTGCGTCAAAGAGTAACAAACATCCATACATCCATAGTATGGATTCCATACTCACAAACTTTCACGTTTATAACATTATGTAGTAGGAAGTAGGATTTCTCGAAGAAAGCCTGATAGGATAAGGATGTTGCCGATACTCTAAGAAAGATGTCCAGTAGTCACTTACCACGCCATTCTCCATGTATTCAGTGAGCATGACGATCAGCCGGGAGTTCTGCTCCCACACCATCCGCCAGAAGTCGATGACGGTGTTGGACAGTGGCGCCTGCGACAGGATGTAGTAGTTGCGGATGTTGCCGGGGCCCTGAAAGGAGAAAAAGTAAAAAAAATAATTAAAAATAAAGATAAAGGTGATTTATAAAAATGACATGGAAAATGAGGGAGTAAAATAAATTAGGCCTTTTCTCAGAGAGAGAGTGTACCGCGTTGGCCCAGTGCGTGTTGGTTGCTGATGTCGCATTAAATGTCCTTGGATGTGCCGGATTCATCACTATGTTTTGAGCGATGGTAATTCCCGAATCCGAGAGGATTCAAACTCGGTGTCGGTGCCTTGTAAGGCGCACGCATTACCGTTTGGACACCATCACTTACATTTACATTTCTATTAATTCCATTCCAAAAATTTCCATTCCATTCCGATTAATTCCAATTCATTCTATTCATATTAAAACCATTCCAATCCAATTAATTCCATTCTATTCTATTTTATTCTCATTAGAATAAGAACAACAAAGTCGAACATAACAACAAGCTCTGAAAGCTACCTACCATATCTCTGATAAATTGACCAGCCAGTACTCACAGTAACATAATTAGCATTGATATATTCAGAAGTGGGATCGTTCCCAATCTTCCTGAGCATCACCCTGGTCTCGGGCAGCGGCAGCACGTTGGAGTACCGGTTCTTGTCCTCGCACCCTGATGGGACCTCCTCAGGACGCACGGTCACCGAGGGGATCTCGGCGAACTCCGCCGTCATGGAGTCCACGTCGAGGGCGAAGTTGGCTAGCGCTGGGTACTGCATGGGGTGGGATGTCACCTGGAAAAGTGTTTAAGAAAAGGTGTTATTTCTTACAGGGTAGCGTTTGACCACAACCCACCTGATGTTAGGCCACGCTACACCTGGATTTGGAACTGGTTCTTACTGACTCGTTCACACTGACAGGTGCTTGGCGAATAGTAGGTAGACAGGCGAGCACTTGAAAATGCCCTACCACCAAGCTATGGTTTCATCATTATGTTTTCCTTCACTGGAAGCTCGAGCTCATTGTAGGATTCGAACCCACCACCTATAAATTTCAAGGCGACGTCACTACCACTGAGCCATCATCGTTTTAAAACAGTACAGAAGCGGGCTCGGCAAACGAATCCTCCAACTATAAAGACCTCTACTTATCCGCGCTGTCTAGACATTAACTACTCAATGACATGGTAGGTGTCAGAAAACAGACCTTGGCCCTTCACCATGACCATAAAGATTCCTTCCCAATAACGTGTGACGTCATTATAGGCTTTAGCTCTAATTCCACGCAGATAACGTAAAGCACCCGCGTACTTACTTACATCATGCGGGCTACATGCTTGGATGGTCATAGCGAACAAGGGCTCTGTTACAAGAAAACCGCCCCTATTTCCTTGTCTCTAGGTTGAAGGTGGCATACCTCGTCATCATAAGCTGGGTTCCCATAGCTCCTCTTACTGGCTCGCAGACGATGGTTTCCTTTTCGATGTCCGACGCTGACGCTGTCCAAACTATAAGCGTCCAAGGACACTGGGGTGCAACGCTGGGCGTAGATACCGCGACGACCCCTACGGCGGACCACCAACTGGAAATAGTAGATTGTTATCATCATCATCATCTGCCGGAAGAAGTCCACTGCTGAACATAGGCCTCCCCCCTTTAGCGGCTATTAGCCATTGGCATCCATCGGCTCCCTGCGACTCTTACAACGTCGTCGTTCCACCCAGGTAGATTATTATTAGCTAAACAAGGGATTAAAGTGAACTGTTTGCATCTTAAGTCCCTGCTATCCTACAGCCAGACCCCGCAGGGGCAAAGGGGGTACCTCTTACCTATCTAGGAGCTAAGAAAACGTTAATCTATATTAATAAAAGAACAGAGACCTTCTGGTCGGTTGGTGGTTTGTTTGTTACCTACCTTCCCACGACTAAACCACTGAACCGATCTTGATGAAATTCAGTGTGAAGATATTTCAAACTACTTCAAACCTTAGACAATGGCATAGAATACTTTTTAGTGCGATAAAATGCAATCCACGCGGGCGAAATCGCAATCGAATCGCGCAGCTAGTAATTTTATAATAAGACTCGATGACCACAAAATAAAGAATAGTAAGTACTTAAATGGCTCTGCCAGAGTCCCAAAAATGTTACAACCACAGTATAAACAACAGTAGGTCCAGCTCCGACCCAAATAACAGTGCCATAATCCAAACACTCGAAGTGCTAACGTGTAATTCTCAAAACCCATGCGCTTATCAGCGGACGCGACATAAAGTCCGATGTCATCGAATTTCGACAACAAGAAACCATTCAAGCTTGCTGTTATCGTAAAGGTGCTTTTTTTTTTAATAATAATAATAATAATAATATAAAAAATATATAGGTTAAAAAAACTAAAAAAAAACACTTTAATAACGCACTGTAAAATATAAAATGGACTTTTTATTAGTTACGATATAGGTAATGGTTAATTCAAAAAGTGAGGAGCGCTTTTTGGTTGTATGTACTTTTATTCACATAATTAAAGAAGCGCTCCGCACTTTTTGAATTAACCATTACCTATATCGTAACTACCTATTTACCTATTTACTATTACCATTACCTAAGATTTGATTACATAGTTAGTTAGTTAGTCAAGCTAATAAAAGTGTTTTAAAAAGTATCCTATGGCCTTCCCCAGGGTTCAAATTTTTTAAATAAAAGTAGGCTTAGTTACTCCTTATAACATTAGCTATCTGCGAGTCCCGTCAAGATTAGCCGGAACAAACAGACAGACATACAGTCAAAAAATTTAAAAATAGATTTTTTACTTGTAAATATGTATTTAATGTTAGTTTGAAATGAAATGAAATATGAAATGAAATATAATTTATTTGTCCGAAACACGGTACGGTACGGCACGGCACGGTTTGAAATTACAAACGGACATTTCAATTTTATTTACATGTATGTATGTATAGATAACGTGGCCACACTTCCCGTTTTTAGCGGGACAGTCCCGAATTGAAGCTACGTGTCCCGTTGATTCCAAAAACGTCAAAAAAGCCCCGCTTTAGTGAAAACAACAGACCGTCTGTGATACTAAGTTTAAAAAACCGGTCAAGTGCAAGTTGGACTCGCGCGACGAAGGTGCGGCACAAACTTGGTTTTTGTTTGTTCATATTTACAGTTTTCAGACTTTTTCCTTTACATGTGTGTTTAAAATTTTCATACAAAATTTCATGATTCTAGGTCTACGAGAAGTACCCTATAGGTTTTAATACCTTTGTGAAATGACAAAATGTGCAAAAATATGCCAAAAAAACGGTCATATCTTTTTTTATTCAAAGGCATGCGACATCTACCATCCCGCAATGGGCCAGAGTGGTAGATTACAGCCCATACTCTCTCTCTGAGAGAAGGCCAGAGTCCCAGCAGTGGGAACGTAAAAAGGTTATGATGATGATCTTTTGGTCACGTTGATTCAAGTTTGATTTTTTTAACAGCTGAAGGAGACCGTAGACCCTAGTAATTTATATAAATTTAACGCGTTCTTGAGAAAAAGGGTCTGACAGAGGAACAACAAAGTGAGGTAAGGAACCCTACAACCCCACCCGCCATATTGTACATGTAAGCAGTCTGCATCTCCAACTGCGATGGCATTAATCTTAATACACCATTGATGATTTTTCTTAGATTATATTAAGGCCCTGTCATACGCCGTTGACCTTGCTTGATCAGGTGAAAGCATCCCGCACTGACTTTATGAGAGATTGACGTGGCGATTTGAGAGTATGAAATACGTAAAAAATTAGCAAAAAATAATTAAAGCAGTATTTTCAAAAAATGGCCTGAAGGTGTTTTGAGTATTATATTTTTTAATACGCTGATGGTATTAACAAGTATTTGTTGCATAGATAGTTTAGGAGCAAAGTAGTATTAAACTTTTAGAAAATGGGGCACTTTGCACATTGTTTTTCAATATATAAATATATTTTTTGCATTTTGCGTCCTCAAGGTGTTCTGCTATAATATATCAAGTAGATTAACATGTTATTATATTTTTATAGATTTTATTTAGATAAACAGAGAGATAGTTTATCTAACCCCGTTTTTGAGCTGAGTTTGGGAACCAGCGCCTTAATACACATTGTGTTAATGCTCTATAAATAAATCAATCAATCAAAAACAGGCTGCCGTGGTAATAACTTGATTAATTTTATAAAAGCAGAGCTCTAAATAAACATTAGGGTCTCGCTATAGGAGAAAAAATAAATGATCACATTACGTATAGGTACACTTAAAATATTAAGCTCTTGTTTATAGATGTGTGTGATACTTTTAAATTTACACGTGTAAATCTGCTAAAACATTTTTTAAGCTTACAGGTTAGCATGTGACCATAAATATTAAATGACAATGTGATCGAAGGCACCATGCTACGATTGGATTGAGAACTGGCTCCTCTGTTGCCGGTGTAAGGAGGTTGGAACAGGCGTAGCTAGTTTTAAGTTTGACGTTACAGAATACATGTTGTATACTAAATAATTATAATTATTTTGACTTTAGATTTGCCTTTCATGTGAGTCTGCCGGAACACAACACCGATAGAGGTGTTTGGTGACAGATTTTTTACTTGGTAGCTAGCCGGGCGAGCACTAGAAAATGCCCTACCACCAAGCTCCAAGATATGTCCATTTATGCTGTTTTATTTCCTGTTGTTGTGTTTAAAATAGCGTTATCCATCATTCCTATCCTACTAATATTAGAAACGTGAAAGTTTGTGAGTTTGGATGTTTGTTACTCTTTCACGCAATAAACACTGAACGCTTTTGAGTGAAATTTGGAATGGAGATAGCTTATACCCCGGATTAACACATAGGCTACTTTTTATTCCGGAAAAAGGTTCCTGCGGGATAACGGGAAGACGCAAGTAAAACCGCGGGGCGCAACTAGTCTAAGATAATAATCGTCAATCATAGGCAGTTTTTACCAACTTGGTGAAACTAGGGCTACAACTTATAAGCCCATAAACTTCAGAATTAATTGCCGTACTTCAGAAACTGATAAAAAAAACCTCAATAACTTACAGGTCCAAACCCTCATCGCTCAAGTGCAATGCGAAGTGTATGAGTTACAAAAGGGCGAATCAAAAAATTCCCAGAAAAACTTCGTATTCGTATTGCACTAGGCAACAAGTAGAAAGGGTCCAAGGGCCGGAGCAGGCCACTTGAAACCTTGGTTTGTGCCCTACAATGGTATGGGCGCATTGACTCACGAGAAAAATGTGAAACGAAAAGATTAGAAACAAATAAAAGTCGTAATAAAACTTGTCTATTTCGCCAACATGTTTGTAATGCATGCAGAATTACCTATTTGGATATATTGTGGTATATGTAATAGCTGATACTGCATTATATATAAAAATAATTAGAACTAAGTAATAAATTTTAGAAGTTAAATTAATTCATTACAAATAAGAAAAGTAGAGTAATATACTGTTTTAAACTACCATGGTCAAAAACATTAGAATTAGGTTTTATAACGGGATAATTACCATGTATTTGTTTTTGTTTGAGTTCTCCATATTTCGGGAATAATATTTCGAGAATGTTGAGTATTCTCGTGATCATGGCGCTTGTAACAGAGCCGAAATATCGAGAACTCAGACAAAAACAAAAACATGATAATTATCCCGTTATAAAACCTAATTCTAAAGTAGAGTAAGAGTTTTGTTAGTATACATTGATTTTTTTAACAAACAGGCTATAAACACTTTGGCTGCCGTTTTTTGCATGTTCTTTTGCCGCTGTAAGCAGGTTGGAACAGTTGTAACTAGTTAGTTTCATGTTGATATACCACTCGTACAACCCAGAAATCAGCGAAAGAATTGTCTCGAAATAATGAGTTGACGCATAAAATGTATTCCGGGATAAAAAGTAGCCTATGTTTATGTTACCCTCCGGCGCATTAACTATCTCAAAATATTACATCGATCCGTTGTTTAGCTAAGTCATGAAAGAAAGTCAAACCAACCAACAAACACACTTTCGCATTTGTATATAAGTGTATGGAGGACAATAATATATGATATCAAAATCAAAATCAAATTTTGTTTTATTCAATAGGATAAATTGTGATCACTTTAAAACGTCAACTTAAAACTAGCTACGCCTGTTCCAACCTCCTTACGCCGGCAAAAGAACAGGCAAGAAACGCCCGGTAGGTAATTTTTTTGGCGTGACAATTTAATTCTTATGACTATGTAAACGGCAAAAGCTGTTTTAAAAAAGTTTCAAGTCGATACGACAATTAGAAGTAGGTGAAAATTGACTTCTAAGATTTGATTACATTGTTAGTTAGTTAGTTACAAGTCAAGCTAATAAAAGTGTTTTAAAAACCGGATCATTTCCGCTTGTGCAATGGACACGCGCGCCAAAGGTCCGTCATCAGCATCAGCTTTGTTTATAATACGTGCTGTAAAAACATCCCGCGGTACGTAGGTATGTTGGCGACACCTACAGCTTATACTAGGAACGTCGACATAGGTGATAAGGGTACGGCTTACAGTAAGTTACAGCAATGTATAGAGAAATAACCAGGCTGTTTGTCTGCTCACAATAGTTTAACAGGGGTTAGTTTGAAAATAAATTAATAAATAATGCCCGCACAATCACATACATAGGCTCTGACCCCTAATTAGGTTTCCCTGTTGATACTGGAAAACCTAGTTAGGGGTCAGAGAGAGTTAGGGGTTAGTTAGGGGTCGGGGTTACCCTAGATAGGGTATCAGAAACTACGAGGATCGGGGATCCACAACACCCAGACACAGAACAAATATTTGCGCTTTTTTTTTTCAATGCACAAATATTTGTCCTGTAGCGGGAATCGAACCCGCGACCTCACGCTTCTCAGTCGGCTATCCGCCCATTGCGCCATATCGGTCGTCAAATGACAATTTTAATTGTTTTTTTTATTGTTTAGGGTTTTGATGTTTCTATAACATTATTTTATTTAAGATTCTTGAAACAACAGTTTGGCTGTTTAATTGTTACGAGTTACGACAAACAAGCTTGGGATTGTAGTTAATCTATCTATCTTTCTTTCTATCTATCTATTCTCCCTATTTCCCCTATTCTAACCATTTTCGGTAAACAGCCAAAACAGTCATGCTCACGAAAGTGACTTTGCTTGCAGCGGCGTCATGTGTCGGGTCGCCCTCTTCCCTCTCATATGGTCGAGGAGAGCGATGGCTGGCACATGCGTCAACTCGTGAACGGGTGCTGCTTGTGGGGTCTGGTCTGCTTTGGTTGTGATCCCGCAACTCGTTAATATTCATGTTCCCATATCCCAATGTGTACAACCAAACAAGAGAAATCTTCTTATTAGTAAAGCTAATTAAAAAATATCGGACTATTAGATGACAAAAAAAAAGCTTGGGATTTTAGTGAACTTGCTCCAATTCAATCAATTAGTAATAAGAATAAAATTGTCAATGTGATCGCGCTAATAAAAATTACCTGCCGGGCGTTTCTTGCCTGTTCTTTTGCCGGCGTAAGGAGGTTGGAACAGGCGTAGCTAGTTTTAAGTTGACGTTTAAAGTGATCACAATGCATCCTATTAAATAAAAAAGTTTTGAATTTTGAGTTTTTTGAATTTTTACGTAATCGCACAAAAACAGAACCCGCGCGGAAGTCGAAATTTTTTCATACAATTTTGACTCCGCTTCAAGATGTGATGGTGATTGTTATCATAAACCTTTTTTTAATCTATACATTTGAGGTATCATAGTTCTAGGACTTACAGTTTTGGCTGTGCGTTGCCTGTCAGTTAGTGTTAGAATTTTTTAATAAATGTCACTTTTTTGTTGTGTTTACTTGAGTGGTATTTTCAACTGGACGCTACCAGGCTTCGGGGGACACTTCAAGCAGTTGGTAGTTTGTCGCGATAAAAAGTATTCTGTGTATAAATAACTCCATGCAAATAATAAAACAAAAATTATCTAAAACAAAACTTGCATACCATTCAGAAAGACAAAAATTACGAACACACTCAAACCAAAGTTCGATCCTGATCCGTTATCCGTGGTTTTGGATCGATATATCCTGTCATAATAACTTTGTCATTTTAGTAGTAATAAGCCCTAGTACTAAAATGACATTTCATGACATGACATATCAATCCAAAACCGCGGGTAACGGATCAGGATCGATTTTATTAATTTCGGGCGTAAATCATTTGCGTAGCCTGAAAAACTGCTTTAGCACTTACTAGCTGCCGTGCCCGTGTAAAATTGTAAATCTGCCCTAGCCATTGAGTGACTGAGTAGAGGCACTAGCCAGTCACACGCCGCCGTGACGTAACCCGCGCCGGTAGTGCTTGCGCACACGCATCGTTGCTTTCCTTCCCACTTCTTAACTTCATTTATTTCCTTAGTTAATTCTTATTTTATTTTTTAGTAGTTTTTCGTTTATGTAGTTTTTTTTTACTTTAATTTGAAAAAGTATTTAATTGTATTTTAATGTTTGTTAAGGTAATTAATTTTCTTTGTAATTTTTTTTCTGTTTATTTTAAAAAAGTTTTTTTATTTAATGTTTGAAAGCGACGATCTCAAAGTGTTGTGCATCTGAATGGTCCTTGAAGCTTTCGGTAAGCGATCTGTTAATTTTATTTCTTACTTTTTTGTTTTCTTTAATTTGCCTTAATTTTATTTAAAACGCCTTACAGGGTAGTGTTTGAGCACAAATCACCTGATGTTAAGTGACGATGTGGTCGAAGGTAGCGCGGTGGTGGGGCTGCCGCAACACACCGATAGGTGCTTGGCGACAAATTAAGAGAAACTTAAGAGTACAACAAACAACAACAAACAACAAACTTAAGAGTACAACAAACAACAACAAACAACAAACTTAAGAGTATTAGCTACCCAGGCGAGCACTAGAAAATACCCATCCACCAAGCTATGGTTTCATCACGATGTTTTCGTTCACCAAAAGCTCGAGCTCATTGTAGGTACGAACCCACGACTTGTCGGGTCGTAAGCCGTCGTCGCTACCACTGGGCCATCAGCGATTCCTACTACTACAAAAGTATCTGACTAACAAAATTACTGTCTTCCAAGGACTTAGTTTATAATACTGACGTAATTACTAGTTGCGCCCCGCGGTTTCACTCGCGTCTTCCCGTTATCCCGCAGGAACCTTTTTCCAGGATAAAAAGCCTGTGTGTTAATCCAGGATATAAGCTATCTTCATTCCAAAACTCATCAAAACCGGTTGGACAGTTACGGTGCTACGTGGTAACAAACATTCACACACACACACACACACACAGACACACAAACTTTCGCATCTAATATATAAAATTCTCGTGTCACAGTTTTCGTTGCCATACTCCTCCGAAACGGCTTGACCGATTTTGATGAAATTTTGTGTGCATATCGGGAAGGTCTGAGAATCGGCCAACATCTATTTTTTATATTATTTTTTTATCGAGTTAATTGTACACGCGGGTGAAACCGCGGGCCGCAGCTAGGTATTAATAATAATTAGATTTTTTTTTATTATTGATTTATTATTATTCATAATTATTGTTATGTGAATGCAGCACATGCTGAAGCTATTGCCCTATAATTAATTAGTTAATTAAGTAACTGGAAAATAATATGCTGTTTGTGTTATAGTGGCAATAAATTGTTTATTTTTTTATATTAGTGGGATAGGATGTGTACCTATGTGTGATTTTAGTTGTTAGTTGCTTTTTCCAAATTTCCACAGTGCAATTTTCGTTTGCTACATAATATTTGCTTAGGTAAAAAGAAAAAGCTTCACAATATGTACAGTTCTCTTCTACAATTTAAATCGGTTTCATATTCATACTTTCGGAAACGAAATTATTATTAGAATTAAGTTTTATAACGGCATATTAGCGAGCGATGGAGCGATGGTGGCCGAACGGTCAGGCGTGCAACTTACAAGATGCCGACACCGAGTTCGAATCCTCTCGGCCCCGCAGGCCCGCACCTATGACTCAATAAGTTATGTGCGGATTTGCCATCGCTCAAAACGGTGAAGGAAAACATCGTGAGGGAACCGGCATGCGCAAGAACCACAACGTTCAAGGGCATGCGATATCTACCAACCCGCACTGGGCCAGCGTGGTAGATTACAGCCCATACTTTCTCTCTGAGAGAAGGCCAGAGTCCCAGCAGTGGGAACGTGAAAGGCTGATAATGATGAACGGCATATTATTTATTTTATTACCATTTATTAAAATTATTTTAATTAACCTTTTATCAAAAAAAGTGTTTTAAAAATCCGAAGTGAAATCCAAGACTTGCCAATGACTAAATTTAAAGTTCATATAAAACAAAATGATATTAGTCAAGCTTATTATAAAACATCAGACTATTTAGATGACAAAAAAACTTGGGATTGTAGTAACTTGCTCCAATTAAATCAATTAGTAAAAAAAAACTGTCATTGCGATCGGCTACTGGCAACTGGCAACTGGCTATCAAGTGGGGCTGCCAGAACACACACCGATAGATGTTTGGCGACAGGTTCTTAAGGGTAGCTAGCCAGGCGAGCACTAGAAAATGCCCTACCACCAAGCTCCAATATATTTTCTTTTATGTTGCTTACCAAACTATGTTTGAGTTTGAGTTTAGTGCGTGTTTGGGTTCCATACCCAAAGGGTAAAACGGGACTCTAATACTAAGACTCCGGTGTCCGCCTACCACCAAGCTGTATCTCATGAACCGTGACAGTTAGACAGTCGAAATTTTCACAGATGATGTATTTCTGTTGCCGCTATAACAACAAATACTAAAAAACAAAATAAAACAAATATTTAAGACTTCCATACAACAAACGCGATGTTTTAGGTAGACGCTGATTTTGCCGTTTTTTAAAACCGACTTCAAAAAAGGAGGCTTCTCAACTCGACCGTGTTTTTTTTTTTATTTTTGTTTGCGGTTAACTTCGTCGTTTATGAACCGAATTTGATGATTATTTTTTTGTTGTAAAGGAAATATCCTAATGGTGTTAGTTGGTACCATGATAAGGAAATGATGATCCGGAGGGGTTAGAAGCCTAAACCTGAAACTGAAACCTGAAGTTAGATTTTTTTGTTACTAAATTATACTTGTATAAATAATGGTATGGAACACGAAATCCTTCGTGTGCAACTCGCACTTAGCCAAAAATTTTTAAACTTTTCTCATAGCTGCAGCTTATCTGCAGGGTGTCATATGCCTGCCATTAGTTCCTATGACCCATATACGGTTCCCTAACTTCTCATTAAGCGATAACCGGCGTCCGGTATCCGTCCAGTGTAGGTATCACTACCCGTCTCTAATTGCACCGTGAAGAATTTTTATGGGAGATACGACGGATCTCATGATTACAAAGTGTCGGTTGATGGTAGTTGGTACATTTAAATTGTGACTGTTGACTGTCATTTAAAAAGGTCCGTTAAGGGCTGGTTTTATAACCGTCCGTAAGTCAATGTCCAAAACGGACCCGAGGTCGTATGAAAACGATTTATATACGATATTTTTTTTAATTATTTGCCTATTAAGATTATACAAACGATATTTTAAAGAAAGTGAAGAAAAAAAAGATATTGACTTTTTAACTTCGGAGTTTCTTAGGACATTTTTTAACTTACATAATGCTAGGATGTTTTGAAAACACTCCGCATTTTCTTTTTCATTCCGTTTCACGCTTTGGAAGTCGTCCCTACTTAAATTAAGTCATTAAAATCAACATTATTTACCAAATATGAACAAAAACTTATCTTATGTATCTATATACTAGCAAATTGATTGTCACTGTCAAAAGACGTTGATAGAAACGAAAAATTTTATACAAAATATATTGAGTTCAGGTCCAGGGCAGTATGACAAGTGGCCAATGATTATTCGGTAAGTTTGATCTTATTGTCAAATTTTAGTACGGAAAATAGGACAGAATGTTCATAAGTATTTCCGAAATTTGGTCTGATGTTAACTAACAGACGTTTATAAAACCCGAACCGGCGCTAAGAGTCCACATCACCACGACGTCCTGACGTGGTGATGTGGACAAACCCTAACGGAGCCCTTTTTTACTATAGCTTACAGGGTAGCGTTTGACCACAAGTCATCTGATGTGAAGTGACGATGTGGTCGGAGATGGCACCACGCTACACCTGAACTGGGAACTGGCTCTCGAGTGAGGCTGCCGGAACATATCGATAGGTGCTAGGCAACAGATTCTTAACTTGAGGTTGGTAGCTAGCCAGGCGAGCACTAGAGAATGCTCTACCATCAAGCTATGGTTTCAATCAATCAATCAATCAAGGCATTTATTGACATATTTACAAACATCTTGAGGAAACCGGCATGACCAAGAATTCAAGGGCATGCGACATCGACCCGCACTGGGCCCCCGTGGTGGATTACGGCCCATACTCTCTCTCTGAGAGAAGGCCAGAGTCCCAGCAGCGGGAACGTAGTAGGCTGATGCTGATAATGATGATGAATGGTAAACCTCGGGGCGCAGCTCATCAAGTTAGTTCTAACAAATTTATTTCAATGTTTTCAGAATGCGTCTACGAGAATGCTGCTAGTCTTGCTGATGGGTTGACCACATGGAGAGAATTTGCTGTTGTGATAGTTTTAGGTATGTAAGACTTCTAGAACTATTTCTAAAACGTCTCAGCTATAGCTATAGACGTAGTCTACGTCTTGACTTGGACAACTTGGTCGTATAACTTCAATA
Source organism: Opisthograptis luteolata (assembly GCA_931315375.2). Taxonomy (NCBI): domain Eukaryota; kingdom Metazoa; phylum Arthropoda; class Insecta; order Lepidoptera; family Geometridae; genus Opisthograptis; species Opisthograptis luteolata. The sequence continues at coordinate 11,185,072 of OV928049.1, read as the reverse complement.
AGCTAATCGTAATTTTATACAAAATTAGTTGCGCCCCGCGGTTTCACCCGCGTCTTGCCGTGTCCCCCAGGAACCTTTTTCCGGGATAAAAAGTAGCCTATTTGTTAATCTATGGTATAAGCTATTTCGATTCCAAATTTCATTCAGATCCGTTGGGTAGTTTTTGCGTGAAAGAGTAACAAACATCCATCCATCCAAACTTACAAACTTTCACGTTTATAATATTAGGAAGGATACATTGCGGTCAGGTCCAGGGTAGTATGAAAGGTGGCCGATGTTCTTTAGAGTCGGGAAATAAAGAATTGCTCTTCAGATAAACTGGGAAACTACGGCTGAAGCTATAAACCTCGAGAACCCGGCAAGGTTAGTTATGGTTATCATGCAAAATTAAATATTTACCCATCCAAAACACGAGAGCGAAAATTTTATAATTTACTAGCTGCACCCGCGGTATCTCGCGTCTTTCCGTTTTTCCGTAGGAACCCTTTTCCGGGATAAAAAGTCTATGTTTTAATCCAGGTTGTAAGCTATATCTATTCCAAATTTCATCAAAATCGGTTTAGTAGTTACGGTGATACGTGGTCACAAACATTCGCACAGACACAAACTTTCGCATTTATAATATTAAAATAGGATCATACAAAAAATATATTTACCATACCAGGATTTAAACCTGCGACGCTAAGCTCAATAGTCAGTAACATTACTAACTGCAGTGTCGTCAAATAGCTGTGATTCAACAGCTCATCGTGTTTATAAAACGTTTCAGAAAACGTGCGAAGAGTTCAGTTCCTGGGTTCCTGATCTCTGCTATGTACTCCAAAGTAGTGACCGTAATTTATCGTGAGCTATTAATAGATATTATGCTCATTACTTTGGATATGTTAGTAGTACTATCTACAAAGGAAGACTACCGCAGAAGAAGATAGAAGAATGGAGGAGAGAAGAAGCCACGAAGAGAGAAGAGTTCTCGAGGCGTGCGCTTTACAAGGTGCCTAGTTGTAAGGTTTACCTAGTTTGAATACCATGTTAATTATCACCATAGTATTCATTTAATTAGATAAGTGCGTGAGAAAACATCTTGAGAAAATCAGCGTGTCCAAGAACCACAATGTTCAAGGACATGCGACTTCTACCAACTCGTACTGGGCTAGCGTTGTAGTTTACTCTGATAGACGAGACACAAATCTCAAAATCAATTTAACTTTTCGATGAAACAGATCTTAATCTACCTACTCACCAGTAATCCAATCAGTAGAACCAGCGCAATGACACCAATAGTGCTAACAGCAATCGCCACGGCTGCTCCGGATCCAGCCTCTTCAGGAGGATTCCCAGACGATGCCTCCGTTGTGCCTTCTCCTGAATAAGTCGTCAGATCTTCTAAATCACTCGGAGACTTGGTAACATCTGTACTGTCGTCTGTCGTTACTTCTGCTGTCGTAGATTCTATAATTTTAGCTAGTTCTGTTGTTGTTTCTACAATTGGTGCTGTTGTTTCTGCAAAACGTGTTGTAGTTTCTGCAATGCGTGATGATGTCTCCACAATTGATGCTATGGTCTTTTCTGTTGTAGCGGTTTCTGACGTCCCAGTGGTTGTTTGAGGCGTCGTTTTAGTGTCATGAATGATTTCGTTACTGTCACTGTTCTCTTCAGAGGTGCAATCGTTTTCAGTTGTAACTGTTGGTGATTCCGTGGTTGTTGGAGCTGGAGTTACGACTGTCACTTTTTCTGTGTTGATTTCGGTGACAAGTTTAATGACAGTTGTGGTAGTGTCTTCAGGGATTTCTGTTGTCGGTGTCGTTGTTGGTTCAGTTGTGGTTGTTGTTGTAGATGACGTTGTTGACGTTGTTGTTGTAGACGGTGTTGAAGGTGCCTCAGTAGTTAATTGAATAGTTTGTTCAGTCGTGATTTGTTCCGTCGTAGTTAACAGAACCGTTTCTGTCGTTTCTGGCAGTTTCTCAGTAGCACTAGCAATGACTTGTGATGAAACTTCTAATACCGGCGTCGTTTCAGGGACTTCAGTAGTAGTTTCTAGATTTTCAGTACTTGTCATGTATTTAGGCCTATATGTAGTAATAGGACTATCTTCGATTGTTGTTGGCTTAGTCCTAGTTGGCATGACAGAATGCCATGTGGTTGTCGTAGTTTCAACGTCATTTGTAGGCTCAACATCTGTTACTTGCTCCGCTTCCTCAGTAGGTATGTAAGAAAACCTTATTGTTGTTATCTCATAATTCTCTGTTGTGACTTTAGGTTCCTCGTTAGTAACCATAAGGTCAATCGTTTGGTTAACTTCAGATGTACCCACAGTTTCATCTTGCGGTGTTGTAATATCGGCGGGTAGTTTCGTAATCGATTCAAAACCAGTTGACTTATTGACGTCAACCGGTGGAATTGTTTCATTGTCCTTGATAGATTTGGCTGTTGTTGTTTCCATGTCCATCGCAGGTATCCAGAGAGGCTTGACATCTTTTGTTTTCAACTTAGAATCAACAGAATTATCTTTAATAGCTTCGGTAGTTACAGGTTCAGCACTGTTTTCCGAGATGTTACTCTCAGCTGGTAACCTTTCATACTTCGCTTCCGTAGAAGGTTTTTGTTCGAGGGTAGATGATGTGGGAGAGTATGCAGGTTGCCAAGGTAGTTTATTTTGATCTATTTCAGTGACTTTCTTAGTGATGATATCATTGCTGATTGGACTGGGTGTTGTTGTCGTGGTCGGGCTGACTGTTGTCTCATTTTTGCCTGAAATGTTTAAAAATATAATGTTACAATAAAGTATTGTATTTATATCATTTTAGGATAAAATTCGGGCGTGCAGTAATTTAAATATTATGTAGTATTGATTAAAGTTATTATACAACGCTGCGTTTCTATAGTTTAGTTCAGAATTTTTAAAATCGTAAAGTGTGAATCCCACTAAAATGGCGTTATTCAGAATGCCTAGGTATAAATATATATAGATAAAGATAATTTCATTACTCACCTATAAATTCCCTGACTTTCTGCGCTTTCTCGGTCACGTTAACCACACTGCTCGGCAGCGACGGTGGGCTAATCAGTCCTGCCAGTGCCCACGCTGTCGAAGGAATCTCGAGATCACTTAATTCCATTTCCTTTTCAGCAGACGTCGCTGTTGATGTCGTGAACCTCGTCGAACCTCGCTTTCTCAACGAAGAAATTGAATTGTCTGATATAGCTTGGGAATGAACGACCTTCTTAATGCCACTGATTTCGCTCTGTAGCACAGGATCAATCTCTGCTGATGGCACGGTAGTTAACATAGTCTTGGTCGGCTGTCGGACACGTGACTGCGAATACTTGTCCTTTATATTAAAATGCTCAGAGTAAATAGTAGTTGGACTTGTAGGTTTTGAATACACTCTAGTTATGTTACGCCTTGGCGACATCCAGATCGGCTTATTCTTAGGCGTTGTGAAGTGGAATTTACGAGTTAGGGGCCTTACTGTGTTTATCAATGCGTCTGTTTTTGATGTTACACTGTTCGGAGAATCTTTGGATCCAGTTAGATTAAGTCGCTTAGAGTAGTTTCTGTTTCTGGTAAAACTGCTTGAAAATAATCGCGTCATTCTTTCAGTAGTTGATGCAAAACTTTGTGTAGAAATAGGAACAGCGGTGATCGAATTAAAAATAGGATGAATAGTGGATATTGGAAAATAGTTGGATGACATAGTTGGTAAAACTTCAGGTTCTATTTCTGGTTCGGTTGGTATAGTTGGTTCTATATCTAAAGTAGGCTGTGTTGCTTTTATAGCCCCTACATCATCTTGTGAAGCTGTGCTTGCTACAGTGGCTTCAAGTGCTGAAGTGTCATTATCACAATCGTCATCATTTGAATGGTTTATTGCGTATGTTTCAGTAGATAACACAGACATCTCATAATAAATACTGGTTCCATGCACATCAGACAGTTCCTTGGCAGCGCTTCCAGCACCTTGATTGTCTGACAGACGAATTTCTTTGGTATTCTTTAAAAATACTGATGATTTGTTATTGGGCGTGTTATTACTCAGTCTTCCAAGGTCGATATTTTCTTGCACTATTTTATGTACGTTAGTTATGTTAGACGGTGGAGACTTAGCCTTAATAGAGTCTAAATTGTTTATAATACTAGTGGAGATCTGTTGGTACTTCTTATCGAAGAACTTATTTTTAGGAGTTGTTAACTCTGAATCGTAGTCAAAGAAACTGGATTTAAACGGATTAGAATCTTCATTGTAGCCGTATGAGGTGTCTTTAGGAAAATAACTGGAAAAGCTATAGGTCGGAATACTAAAATCTTGCTTCACTTTGTTGTTAGAACTTTCATTATCAGAGTCATGATCAAAATCATCTCCTTCATCAAAATTAGGTATCGTGAAGTAGTTACTGTCGTGAAATTTTCCCGAAGTGTACTTCTCAAAAGAGTCGCTGTCTTCCTCTTCTTCTTTACTTTCATATTCTTCGACACTTTGCATTTCTTTCTTTACAGACATTGGAGTTGTGCTCGAAACGGATATAGGCATTTTAGTTTTCTTATAATTCCTCATACTATCAATAATTTCAAGAGGTTTCTTGACCTCCGGTGTTGGTGTCACTATGATCAACGTGGATGCTTCCGTGGAGGTAGTACTAGATGATCTGACCCTTCTTAAGGGGCCGTTTGTTGTTGATTTGAGATTAGAACCAAATCGGACTCTTCCTCTATCTTTGTATTTTGCATTCTTTTCTGAGTGTTCTTCGGAAGTTGAATCTTTAGGATTTAGTTCGTTGAGGGATACGTCAGGAGCTTTAGGTCTCCCTCTGGCAGGCCACGTGGTGTTGAGCCTGCTGAGCCTGGGTGCCCTTTCATCTTTGGGGGTGATCGTTGTGATCTCTTGTGGTAGTGTTCCTCCATCCACTGCTGTGCCGCATAAAAGTAGTACATTTACTACTAATGCTGCACCTGGAATTTGAAAATAGTATTTATTATTTAAAAGAAACTATGTATTTGGAAAAGTTTGAAGACATTTAGTGAATTGCAAAAAAATGGAAGATGAAACAAAACGTGGCGACCGCACATTGACAGCTTTAATTTGTATTAATTGTTATTAAGCAGCCTATTTTTAAGTTTTAGTTTCTGTTCTGTTACCATTTCAGCTCAGCAACTTTTTTATTTATATATCTTATACTTGACTGCAACAGTATAAAAGTTAACAAAATATACATACCTAAACATATTCTCACTGGTGATTCCATGGTTATTTCATTTTGTCGCTTGAAATATGAAATTCACCTCTTTTCATCTCGATTCGCCCATGGTTCGTCCTGGAACCAAAAAATTAACTTAAATTAGATTAATAAGTTCTCACTAGCCAATTCTTCTTCTTCCTAAACTGGTCCCATTTTGATTTATTTACTAAAAAAATTTACAAAAAAGACTAGCATTATAGACTTTTGGCCTCAATACAAGTACATGTGAATTAACCAGTAGGTAATAGTTACGAGCATGTTATGTAAGATTCCCATACCAGTTATTTTCCATTGGATTGCAATCTCGCAATGCGATATCTATCATCGGCAAATAATTGCATTCATGTGCTACTGAGCTATGTGAAGGTTATTTTGTTTTATGTTGTGATTTTATACCAAAGATGTGCGAGGTAGGTAGGGAGTACGAAAATAATTGACCAATGATATCACTTCATTTTTCTATTGAGGTACGATGCAGTGGTCTCATTGGCTGATTTTTTTTCACCTCACTCTACCTACTTTGCTCAGATTTGGTAGACCTTATGATATTTATTTTTGACCGAAAATACTCTATTATTAGATTAAACACATTATTTAAAAGTTGAATGCCTAATTTACAGTATAATCGCAATTAGAGAATTTCGAAAGCAGTTTTTTAATGTTAATTTGTGTCTCTTGGTAATACAGAGCGTTGTTATTTTGTTTAACGATTTTTATCAAACTTAATAAATAGATAGAAATATCAATAAAATTTACATATCTTATCAGAATGTTTGCATATAAGAACTGACTATTGTAGTATAGTATCGTTAGTTTTTTTTATGATTTTATGGCGAATATAAATTCTTTTAAAATTAACAGTTATCTTTAATATTTAGTTACCTACCTATAAATTGTTTATCAGAGGAATTACTTTTCAAAATTATAGCTCAATTTCATCTATTGACCTTAACAATCGCGAAGACGACCTAAATTATTTTCGTGTGACCCACATAGCTAGGTACATAGTAAATATGGTCATTACAGTGGCCACAGAAAGAAATTACTACCTCAAAAACTTAGTCGAATTAGCGTCATTAGTCGAGCACAAAACAACAGTGTTTGTTGTTAAATTAGTTTTAGTGGGTCACAAACTTTATTTGGGATAGTGAAAATTTTTTTTGGGCTTTTGGCGGCATTTCAACTCAGCGGAGAATTTTTTTTTTCCTTAACTTGTGTTTTTTTAATGATAACGTGTGTATTGATGGATTTGATTGACCGTCATGCAGTGGTTAATGTGTATGAGTGTAGGAAATCAAAACAAAGTTGCCTTAAGTGACTCTTCTTTGCATCAAAAGGTCAATAACAAAAGAAATACGCAAATAAAATCATTGCTAATTTATTCATTACAATTGTCATCCAAAAATCTCTCTGGGCCGTCAATATCGTATTGCCAAAGCCAACTTTCGCGATTGGCAATGGACCGAAAGCCATTACAATTAGCCACGGCAATTAGCTTCAAGGGAGTAATTGCAGCAATGCTGTAAGCGTATTGGTGTTAGATCTGCAGTGGATGACCCGGCCCTGTCACCGAAATAACAATAAAACTACGAATAACCAATAAAAAGTACTTTTTTTTTTTACTCTTTACAGCGTTTGACCACAAGTCACCTGATGTTAAGTCACGATGTGGTCGAAGATGGCGCCACGCTACACCTGGACTGGGAACTGGCTCTCAAGTGAGGCTGCCGGAACACACCGATAGGTGCTTGGCGACAGATTCTTAACAAGAGGGTGGTAGCTAGCCAGGCGAGTACAGAAAATACCCTACCACCAAGCTATGGTTTCATCACGATGTTTTCCTTCACCGAAAGGTCAAGCTCATTGTAGGATTCGAACCCACGTCCTACGGATCGCAAGCCGACGTCACTACCACTGAGCCATCATCGCTATGTCATCATCGCTATGTACTATTAAATAAACAATAAAAAACCACATCTATACATCGTCTGTCTTTATATCTGCTTACTCCTAAACGGAAATTGATGCGGTTTTCACGATCAGTTAGATAATATTTCACACGAAACTTAATTTAATTTTTCTTTTTTTTTTGCTAAATATCACCCGCTTGATGTCGCTAGTAATCTTTATAAATATAAATAAAATGGTGTTCGTTTTCATTACGCTTAAATATCCAATAAGGAGAAAAAGAAAGATGGATAAAACTGTCAGGAAATTTTGGTTAAACTAAAGATGCTTTTTGTGGGATTTTCGTATGAACTTTTTAAGTAGAATAATTCATTACGGCTATATACTAAATAGTCAGTGGTGGATTTATACTAGGGCAGTTGGGGCCCAGGGCGGCAAATTTTCTAGGGCGGCAAAATTTGGAAAGTGAGATAAAATTTTCTATACAATATATAATTAACTAATTCTTTTAAATAAACATTTTATGTTTCAAGAAATATAATTCAAGTATTATGTATCACATTAAAATTTTGTATATTATAATATAGGAAATTTAAGTAAAAACGATATCAAAACTATTAAAATAAAATTTAAGTCATAGGGCGGCATTTTCTTCAGTGCCCCAGGGCGGCACAAATTTAAATCCGGCCCTGTAAATAGTCCACGTGGGCACACAAAAATATACTTAACACCCCAGTTAAACTAATAGACCACATGATATTTTCAGCATCAGACAGTTTCTAAAAGTCTTAGGTAACGTAACAATTTCAATAGTCACATTGTGGTAGCCAGCAAGCACGTGGTCGAGTCGAAGCGAGTCAAGCCACAGACACAGCTATAGAGTAGCACACAATAACACGGCAAGCGTGTTGGTAGAACGCGTTCCGAATCTCAACTAGAGACTAGTATTCTTTGTAAAGTACAGTCGCGTCATGAGGAAAGCATATTTTAGTTTTATGAACTGACGATAGAATAGACGAAGTCTCGGGAGCCCAATTCTCGCGGCATGATAAATTATCACATTCGATAAATATCGCAATAACTGTCAAAGTTCAATTCATATTTTGACAGTTATTGCGATATTTATCGAATGCGATAATTATTACGACGCGAGAATTTGATTCACGTCTTTTAAGGTAGTGATTGACCACAAGTCACCTGATGTTAAGTGACGATGTGGTCGAAGATGGCGTCACGCTACACCTGAATTGGGAACTGGTGAGTGAGACTGCTGGAGCACACCGGTAAGTGCTGGCGACAGACTCTTAACATGAGGGTGGTAGCTAGCCAGGCGAGCACTAGAAAATGCCCTACCACCAAGCAAACTGACTTATCTACTTGTTTTACAATTTCCTTCTGTACCTACATAAAATTGCTGGTGTTTTGGGAGCAATTCAACTGGCAACGTGCCATTACATTTATATTCCTAAAACATGTGTTTCTTCATGTAATAATGTGTGAGGTATTCATGGATTATTTTAACCATTATGAGTAGGTATGTTAAATTTACAAGTGTAGGAAATCGAATCAGCGCTGGGTGTCTAACCAGCATTTTGCTGAGTTGGGGCCGATTTGCGACGGTGACATTCTTGTGTACCTTCACTTAACTGTTATATTGTTGTATGTTATTTTTATTTCATATACCATGAGTGTTTTTGTCGCAAATAAACGTAAATTCTATTCTATTCTGTACTAAATAAATTTGTTCAATGTGACCTTTCTAACTGTCTCAAAAAGTCCGTGTAAAGTTTAAGCAAAATACACAAAAGTAGGGTGGAATATCGACGACATCTCATCATCACTATTTATTATTTTACAATTTAATACTTGACATTGGCTTAATCCACAAACCAAGTAATTTTAAAGCAACAAATTAATAAAATCGTCCAGTACCGACATCCAATTTGAATTCTATTAGTCCAATTTCTGTTCTAATAGGAGCTATTAACAAACAATAAGTAAGCCAAATAAATGTGTACGCAAGTGTACCTTCATTATTTAATCAACGTACGAACGTGACAGCGCACGCTACTTACTCATGCCCTTAAAAGAATGGTGCTTCTGATGCAAGCCGCTCAAGGCTTTAGAAATCAGCGGCAATCTTCTTATTAAGCTGCTCCGGGTTCCGTAGCTACGGTCGTTTAGCAAGCAGTTGAATAGACCATATTCTAATAAGATTACATACACATTTTGTAGCGACGATAGCTGTGGTAGAGATTTTAATCGAAAAATGCTACTACAGCATAAATGAATTCCTCAACGACGACTTCTCGAAATGATTAGAATGGATCGGTCCGCTCCTACATTGCTATACCCTATTCGGGTCCATATGTTCGCTAATCTTAACCACTAAGATCTCTTGTACGAGTATACTAACATATTAATGCAATAAACGATTGAATATGAATATGAATATGAGATGTCAACTTGCGAGGTCATGGATTCGGATTCTAATTTTTAAGTTAAGAATCTGTGTACTCCCATAGTCTCGCATGAGCTCCAGTGTCCAGTTCAGGCGTAGTATGATGCCAAGAATCTTATTCCTGAACTTTGAAACCGATTATTGCAGAAAGACAGTTTTTTTAAGGAATCTATAATACCAATGTTCTGAGCCCTTACTTGATGAATTTTAGAGAAACAGTAAAAAGTAGAATCAAAACCATTTCTTCAGCAGATAAGAGTGGAACAGAGTGAATGAGTCCCATTAAACCCAGTCGTTGCTAACCTTTACTCTCGCACAGCAGGGAAAAGATCATTTATTTACAGACATCTCGATCATAACCTCAGACCACCGCTCTTGAAAAGCGTTGGTGTCATCACCCCATCTTTCTTGGCCTACCTCCGTGCCCCGTCAACGTCCTCAGATACCCACCCACTGATGCGAGACGATCCTTGCACAACGATCCGGGTCAGTTATCAAAATCTAAACCGGCATACAAACGCGACATATCTCAAAACGCGCAAATCATCTCCGTGACCGTTGCAACTATATATGAGCGTCAACCATCATGCACACGGCTAACTGTAGTAATGATTGTCACACTTTACAAATCAACAAAATAGTAAACCTTTATGTTCATACCAGAACGGCGACAGATCTCGAAAATGGTCGTGCACCACGCTCTACTGGGACTGCTCCGTCATTAAGGACAGGACTATTGGATGATACATAGACGATGTTTGCTTACATTCTTTCAGTGATACTTAATTATTATTGCTTCCCTATTATCATAAGCTGTGTAAGCAATTTGTTTCTAACCTTGAATATCAATTCTCAATTTCATCAAGAGCAAAACCTTAACTCGGCGTTAAGCCCCATTCAAACATTTCCTATTAATTTTTTCACGCAAAAACTCGGCTACCTGCTGCTGCGTTGGACCTCGCAAATAGTTGCAATTTGCGGCTATCAAACCAATCATTTGTCACGGATGACAAAAGGAAACTTTAATTGTCAGTTTTTTTTATTTGTCACAATAGTCAAAACCTTGGAAGACTTATTTACTAAGAGCATAAGGCGTAAAAAGTTTATTTCATCATCGAGTTGCTCTTCGGCAAAAAAAAAACACTCTATTTTTCTAAAGATTTTTCATTACGTTTTGCATATAAAAATCTATTGCCAAACACAGCATTAGGTGTTCTGTTCTACCAGGTCTATTCTATTGCACTCTAATCTAATCCATCAACAAATTCATGTTTAATCCATTGGTTCCTTTATTTGCAAAAGTTACAACCAATATATTTAGATAAGATAGATAGATTACGCTTCATTGCTTCACTAAAACAACAGAAAAATAGAACAACTTAAAAAGGAAAGATCTTAGAGCTAGTGTTACAATGAGCAGTATATTTATTTGTGAATTTGTTTCTACTAATTAATTATTGCATCCTAATTCAGATTAATATTTATTATTCTGTCATAATTTTAGCTTAGGTAGCGTTTGGCCACGTCTCACCCGAAGGAAAGTGACGATGTGGTCGAATGTGTAGCACGCTTGCCCAGTAAATACCAATTCACTCTTCGACTTGAGCACCCCCGGGTTGTACCTTTCAAGAAACACTGACCATGGCATCCGCTTTTAGAACAGATAGTTAACTGGAAATAACCCTGGCGATTCACTCACCTTGAACACAAACTAAAACGGGGCAAGACCTAAACTGTCTAAACAGTACCAAAGGCAGTACTGTATCAACAGCTGCCTTCCAAGGTTATGAAACGGTGACCGCCACACACCTACCGTCAATTAGACCAACAAAGAACTTGAGACGGACTGTTGCGCTCTGCTTATCACAAATTAGACTATCATTTTCACTTTCGTTGAAACGCCACAAAGAAAGATTCAAGCGAAAGTAAAGAGTCAAATGTTCATGCTATTGAAAATACAATAGACGCGACACTGTCTGCTGTATTACTAAAAGTGCAATTCGACCTAACGTTTTTGACAATGAAGTTCTTAATATCTATGCAGAAAGGTACAAGAGGCAAGACGAGTGTCTCTCTTTCAATAGATGAAGACAAAAGTACTGAAACAAAACCTGTCTAGCTTACATAACGTATTTACTTCAATTTACGTAGGTGTGCGTGATAATATCAATAAATCATTTTGATACCTACTACTGAATTAAATGGAGCGCTCATAGTCGAGTTTGCATAGTCATTCTGAACTGATCTCCAATCACTACTTGGATGGGTGACTACTAGTGGTATTTACAACTGAGTGCTTCCGTACTTCAGATGGCTCTTAAACTGTCTGTTCTAGTTGTAATGTTACGATAGCAGACGTTACACCATATTGGAAACCTTCAGACAGTCTGTAAACTTTGACGCTAAAGTTCAGACTCCGACTTTAAGTTTGCATGGTAAAAATAAACATCCACGCGGGCGAAGCCGGTAGTATTAAATAAGATATATTTTTTCCAGGGTAGCTTTTGACAAAAGTCACCTGATGTGAAATGACGATGTGGTCGAAGATGGCGCCATGCTACACCTGGATTAGAAACTGGCTCTCAAGTGGGGCGGCCGGAACACACCGATATAGGCGCTTGGCAACAGATTCTTAATTTAAGGGTGGTAGTTAACCAGGCGAGCACTTGAAAATGCCCTACCCCCAAACAACTAGACATATTAAATCAGAAACACAATTAATCAAAACGCAAGTTAAGTAAAATTTTAAGCGGTGCTGTTATAATAAAAACTCCGCAACGGATTAGAAAACGAAACCCATTACGATGGTGTTATACATGCCTTTGTAATGCTGCTAATGCTGTAATTTACATTAATTTTATGGTCTGTCGCAATTTACAACCGCCGTGGTAGAGTTTATTTAAGACTAGCGAGTTGTGAGAGACCGCCCGCTATGTAAATAATTTGAGTTACTGCAATGAGTCTAGAGTTCTAATAAAAATCCCATTGAAATACAGTTTTCTCGAGTTTTCCAATTTTTCGAGATTTTTTCTAAATTTTCTGTCAAAGCCTTGGACTATTACGAACATTCAATAGACTGGATAGATCAATTACCCAAAACTATTTTTCCCCAATATGTTTAGTCCCATTTGCGTTTTCCCATACGATACTGCGGCCGATAGACAATTTTCTCACACGATTTAATTTCTACCCATAAGGTTCCCAATCTGACCAATTGTTTTTTTTATTCATCAGTTTTATTGTGATGACATCACGTTGGGGGGAGGGATGTCGCGACATATCACGCGATTTTAGTGTCTATCAGTAAAACAAACTGCATTGAATTTTGAATTGATAGGTAAGGTAATCAGAATCTGTGGTCATAAAAAATTCAGTCTACTTTCTGTACAAATAATATGCGTGATAAAAAGGGTTACAAAAAAGTTACATTTAGGCAAATTGGGAACTACCTAACTGTAATTAATTCAAACTGAGACGATAATTATTAATTCTGTGACGATAGCAACACCGACCACTAAAAGTGGGCGTATGCTATCAGGTTACAAGCCTGTGTCTAACACATATGATGTGCTTCACTCAACAATCAGATAAACACGACCCATGCTGTTAACATGGACAACTGGAAATAACATTGTTTGCAGGGTTTCTCATTTATTTGATAGTGGAAAGAAACAGCACAATCATTTTCCCTTTCTTCCTACTGGTAGGGTATAACTGGCGAGGAGAAGGGATGACCTCTTTCGAGTTCCAATCAGTATAAAGGAGGAAATTTAAAATTGCGATTTAATCTCAATGCAAGTATATTCAGGAAAATTTGTATGAGTATATATTTACTACATGTAAAAAATCATATTTTATGCTGTTTGTTTGTCTCTCTAAAATTCAAAAACGGCTTAAATGATTTAAATACCTTTGGTTTTGTTTTGTTCGCTTTAATGTCAGTTTTCAAAGTCAAAGTCAATTGTACTTAATTCAATAGGATACATTGTGATCACTTTAAAACGTCAAACTTAAAACTAGCTACGCCTGTTCCAACCTCCTTACGCCGGCAAAAGAACTGGCAAGAAACGCCCGGCAGGTAATTTTTTTGATGCGATCACATTGACTATTTTATTCTTATTACTAATTGATTGAAACGGTGATTTAAGGTAAAATTACTGTAATTAGCCCCAATTTTCAGCTGAATAAAGGAGTCGTCGTCTCAAATGCGGAAATCTGGCAGATCCCTCGACCTCACGCTTCGCCGCCTGTTTACCCATTGCATCACATCGTCAGAGACAGTGGTCGAACGAAAGCATACTAAAGACAGAGAAGTACTACGAAATGATGAAAGATCCGGGTAAACTATTTTGAAACAGTTCACGCTTGTAAATGAAACGCACCATGAAATCCTGATTGGCCTCCGCGTCTGTCGATGCTACGCGTTGAAATTCCTTCGTAATTCTACGATTGATCTGACCTTATTAATTGCGTACGAAAACAAGATATCGGGCGGTGGCATCTGTGGGCTCAAAGATACATCTTACAACTAAAGGTATCTTGACACCACCACCTGGTTTGCGAACTGGCTCTCAAATGGGGTTGCCGGAGCTCACTGAAAGGTGCTCGGCAAGGCAAGAACTAGGAAATTCCCAATCAGCAAGCAAGTATATGGTAAAACATCCCACAACACAACAATAAAGCACAATGAGCAAGTCGTCCTATGGCCGTAAGTGAGTCCACGGCCATTAGGGTCACGGGCCATTTGTCGTGCGACACGTCTTGTTATCGGTTCGTTAATCTTCGCCAACTGGCTTGATATCATTAAAGTTTCATTAACAAACTACGGGTTGTTTTATTCAGCAAGTGTTTGTTCAGTGTCTAGGTGCTGCGGATCCCCAATCCATGTAGTTTCTGATACCTTAGACACAGGGATCCTTTTTTATGTACCTAATAGTGTGGCAAACAGGCAGACAATTCGCCTGATCGGAAGCGGTCACCGTCGCCTATGGATATTTGCAATACCAGAAGCGATGCCGACCCTTATGACTGATTCTGCGCCTGCTCAAAACTGGTATTTTAATTCTGGGTGGAACACTAAACACGACAAACGAGATCTTAAATGTATTTTAGAGTGTTCATATTGTTCAATTTGAAAAAGGTAATTCTGTCAGTCTGTCTTTTACCTTTTCACACTTAAATCGCTGAACAGATCTTGACGAAATTTGGTATAAAGATAGTTTGGACCCTGCAGAAGGACATAGGATACTTTTAACCGCGATAAACTGAAGTCCTCGCGAGCAAAACCGTGAAAACAACTAGTCGTAATACCGGTTTCTTTTAATTTGCATAATGTAAGTTTCAAAACATTTAAATGTCGTGCATTTAAAAGGCCATCACTCCCAAATCTTAGATCAACTCAGTTAATGTCGTCTTTGGCAATATTTCGACATAAACCAACATAATACCGGGTGATGTGCATAATGCACCGTTTCCAAATGGCCATTATTCCAGTCGTTGCCGTGAAAGATGACAGAATACCACCTGCCGGTTGTATTTGCATAATTGTCAATGGTTTTTGCTATTGAGGAAGTTTTTTTTTACGAATAGGTACCTTCATGTTGTGTTGGAGAATTTCATACCAATTTGTTACGGCCATGAAATGCCATGATAGGGTTAGGACATTGTTATTAACAGTTTCAACATTGATGGTCGAGGATTCTGTCAGGTCAAAGCTATTTCCAGAATGCTAGAACAATATTTAGCAGTTACGTTATTTCTAGATTACTGCCACATTGTCCTTTAGAAGAATTCATCGGTCTAACAGTGTCGGAGCGTTCAGATTCAGACCGACCGAAGACCTCCGACACAGTCTAACGACTGCTATCCTACCTACGCACAACAAAATATAGCCTATGATTTTCCTATGACAGGGATAGTGTAGCTGACTAACAGTGAAAGAATTTTCCAAATCAGATCAGTAGTTCCAGAGACTAACCGTAACATCCTTACATCAAACTCTACTCCTTCATAATAATAGATGTTCACAAAGACTTATCTCCTTTACAGCGTATTCTCCCATTTTACCAGATTTGTGACGAACATCAATAAGTTTACATAAAAGTGCTCAAGTGTCAATGAAAGTTGTATTGCTGTTTCATGGCTGCAGATGTAATAGGGAAAAGAGTTGGCTCATGATCATTGTCACGACTGGCTACTTGGATACCAAATTGCTGGATAGGGCTACCTCTATGTAGTTCAGATATATTTGACGGCCGTAAAGACAAAACATAGGTAAGTACTGTTATATTTTGTTTATTGAATTCGCGGTAATGAAGAAGTTATTTCACAATAATAAGAACCCCTAATAATAAAATCATGACCGGTATTTGAAAATAGACCATCATCTCCACAATCCATCGTTTATTATTTAAGACCGCCAAAGGCATCTTTGTATTGACAATTTCACCATAATTAAGACTTCGAGCATAGGGATTTCAACAGATCAGGTTTCCAGGTAGAACTGATAAGCAGGACTTCATCATTCAGTGTGGAAACACTTTCAACCAAGGGTCGATAATTTGTTTTTGTCCCCAGTCTTTGGGCTCTTTAATAGAATAATGATCTTATCTTACATCTTAACCTACATAATTATGGAGTTCTTCAGCTGGACATTTTCCCAAACTACGCTACTATTCGGTTTTTTTTGTCATCCCTGTCATCCCTGTGTATGAATGTCGCCTCACTACCTAGACCTACTTACATACTGCACATATAAATTATGTACTTATTGTGATGAAAGTCACTGTTCGTATACATATCCATCAACACCTTTAACCTTTGTTTTAAACCGAAAAATGTTATTAATTTAGTTATTTTATATCTATTTTTTTTTGTTTTTATTTTCATTAGGTATCCATATCTGACTCTCTGCGTATGTTGCATTCTGCGTATTTTATTTTTTTGGTTTTGCAACGTAAGATCTGCATGCATGTTTGTTTTGCTAAATAACAACATATGTTTACAAGTAAATTATCATCTTTATCTTTGACATCTTATGACATTCTACGTGTCTGTACATCTCCCTATCTGGGATTAAGCTACGTAGACACTACTGGGTCACCAGTCTTAATATAACTTTGCTACAAAGTCCAGGTGCCAGCCCTGCCCGGCTAAGTCTGCGCGTGAGTCGCGGTCCAGCGCGCGCCAGCTTTCTCCAGGCCATTCCTCTGCTGTCACGACACATGCTGTGACTCCACTTGCATATTCACTTGGCACTCTCATGGGCACATTTCATATACATGTACCTGCTTACATGGACGGTGTCTATTCTGCATTTTGTAGAGCATTTAAAGTCAGTAAACCAGTTTGCTCTCTGCAATTTGCGAAAGTAATGTACGAATGGATTATTGGGAAATACTGTAAAATGTGACATGGAAAAGACAGATAATCGATTAGCATTAGATGTTAACATTGCTTCTTATATCCAAATAGAAATGCTAGTGCCTTGGTAGGTAGTCTAAGTACAAGGACGTTGTTAGTTGTTATTTTACCTATCGCTTCAATGTTCGATTTATGGTAAAGGATTGTCAGTTTATCACGGCTGTCAGCAATCCCTAGTATTGAACTATAGATTGCAGTACAACCGTGAATGCTTTGGGTTGCACTTATAGGTACAAAGAGAAGTGGTTTTCTCTGCACATACCTTTTTGTATGCAACTCCTCAACTCCAAATCTGAAACCAAATTAAGAACTGGTACACCTTAGCTGAATTGGAAATTGGCTCTCAAAGCGAGGCTGCTGGAACACACCGATAGGTGCTTTGCAACAGAGCTTGCTAGCTAGGCGAGTACTAGAGAATGCTCCACCAACAACGTTGCGTCATTTAACGTTATTTCAATCATAAATCGATGATGATGAACCTTGATCGTTAATTTTAAGGAGGTTTCGAAATCGATGTGATCGCGATCACCATAATAAATTTGAGTATGTAGTTAATCTCGCATAAATAATTAACCCTTCGTGCTACGAACGTGGATTATTACACGATAAGCGATTACAGGAGCGTCTACCTCACTCCATCGCGTGATCGAACGAATGTCAACAATTGGAACATCTACCCCATCATTAAACCATACATCACCAACCGACGGTGACCTGCCCTCAATTTGTCACAATGTTATTTCAGAGGTCTCATTAAAATTGACGCAAATAGCGCCACCCTAAATGCGATTTTAAGCTCTGTGACCTAGAAAATAAGGTGTGAAAAGTGATGTTGTTCGTAGGGAAAGTAAATAAGGCTGACTGCTGGTCATCAAAGGTGATTGAACTTTATTTTTGCAAGAAAAACTTAACCGAAAATTAAGCCTAAAAATCACATTTTTGCTGCTTTATATTTAATGTCGAAACGGTTTGTTGTCACTTTCATTAATCTACATTGATATTGGAAGCAAAATGTCTGTATCGCTGTGATAAAAAAATTGCACGTCGCTCGGTTTGTTTATAAAGATCTCACGTCGAATTTGACGATAAATGAATTTTGGGACAGAAAAATTAGAATTAAGCAATAGGGAATATGCATGTGATTTAGATTTACTTGATTTTTTTTTCCATGATACTTTATGGTCTTGACATTACACCTAAACCATTATTTTCTTATTTAATTGATAATTAATACCTTAAAAAATTAATCAAAAAGTGCAAAATAAGCGTGCTACTTTCAAATTTGCGAATCGCTTCATCATTGGTCGATTCGAAAATGACGTCACATGGCGCAGTCTGGCTTCGATATTCATACTGATATGAAGAAAATTTACTTAAAAATTGATTTCTGTAGTGTTTTCGATTGCCTAGTGCAGTTTTGGTATATAGTGACAGTACTAAACATCAAGAACAATGACTGAAAGTGGTTTTGTCAAAGCACGATCGGACAATTTGCAAAAATAGATGCTTTTATGATGACCGCATATTTTGCATAAAATCCAGATTTTTCGTCCGCTGAGTTATATTTTATATGTAACAGTAGGTAACATAGTTTGATTTTAATTTTTAAGGTTTCATTTGTATCTGTATTTTGTTATTCAAGTTTCTTTAATTATTAACTGAATATGCATACCTAAAAATAAAACTGAGGAATAATTATTTCATTTTTTTATTAAAACATCCTGCATATTATTTTGTCAAACCACAGACTAACATTATTACCTACATTATTGAAATAGAGGTACATTTTTCTTTTCAATAGTTAAATTAACATTAACATCTTTACTTTTGTACTTTGATCTAATATTTACTTGCACAGCTTCATCACAGTGTACTTGGTCTGTATTACTAGAGGCTTCAATCTTCTTCATCTCGGAGACATCCATGTGAGATATACTGGGCCTTGCTTAATAATCATCACAGCCTTCAATATGAAAAGTACTGTTCCCGGCTTCATAGTAACTTGTTTGTGGAGTAAAGTATTTGTACTTCTGACAGCAAACTCAGTGAGAGCTTTATATAATAACGATATTTTTTGTCTTTCAATCGCACACATTCTCTCTTGTGGTGGTGGCATTTTTTGTTTTTGGCACTGAAACATAATATGTTTCACATATGAGCTACAACACCTTGTTTTAACCGAAGCATAACTTTTCCCTCTTGTTGTCTCATGATGTTGTATTTTATATTATATAAGATAGGTATCTTTCTCAATCTAAAATAAATCTCCGGAGAAAAGACAGGAATAATAAAGGTCAGGCTGGTATAAACTTGGTGTAAACAGAGTTAGTTTCTTCCACTTGATAATCAAAATATTTATGTCTGCAAAAGTTAACTTTGACCAATTCACACCATGTTAACTCTCGAAATACAATACACTAACATTAAAATGATCTTCACAACAAAGTAAATACGATGATGGAGACACTTCATCTCTTCTCATAACCTTACACAGTTACGTATTTTCATATCACTTGGAATAGAAAAAAAACACTTTATCCGGTGTACTTATTATAGTGTTTTGGCCGTCTGGTACAAGACAATGACCATAAAATGGTTTTTTAGCCTTTTCCATTGTCGAAAAAGCGATATAAACTGAAAATTCTTAAATATTAGCTGTCATTACATAGAGAAAACAGTACTGGACGAGTGATGTGACGTCATCAAAAGCGCGCGAAAAATAAGGGCGTTCAAACAGGTCAAATTTAATCGGTACTTTAAATATTATTTTAAAAATTCATTTGAACGATTTTAACAGGATTTGTTTTTTTTACTATGTTATAACGAAGTAATAAGTGGATTAAACAAATAAAAAAAATCGATGCATATTCCCTATTAGCATTTCGATATTTTTCTCTCCTAGAAAATTTGTCCACCAATTCTCGATTAGAATGAAGCATACGTAGTTGAGCCGAGAAATTATCTAAATATATCTCAAAGGTGACTGACTTAGTGATCTATCAACGCACAGCCCAAACTACTGGACAGATCGGGCTGAAATTTGGCATACAGGTAGATGTTATGACATAGGCATCCGCTAAGAAAGGATTTTGATTAATTCTACCCCCAAAGGGATAAAATAGGGATGAAAGTTTGTATGAAACTTTGTCAATTTTACACCGATCGGGCTGAGACTTTGCATGCATAAAGCTGTAGCCCACGCGGGTGAAACCGCGGGGAACAGCTAGTTAAGGTATAAAACTTTATAATGAGTCAAACCTCTAACAGTTAAAACCTGTTTTGTAAGTACCTACATTGTATTCCCTTATAGCATCCCCCGTATTCCCACAATAAAAAAAGCACAAACTATTATGCTACAATGTTGCTCCAGCATTTTCAGTAGGCATTTTTTTGAACCTTAATTCACGTGATGTGGTATCAATTCCCCGTAGCACCACAGATTAGATAATAGTTCCTACGTACGACAAAGCTATTATCATGCCCCATAATATAATAGCCCATATGTCAACGGCATTAAATTACAGCTATTTTACCTTCCAATTTCCAATAGTAAATGCAGACTGTCAGACTTCATAGCCATAGTAACATACTCGTAAATAAGGCGCTCCGCACACGAGTCGTAAGCGTAGTCGTCTCGTAAAGACGCATCGTGTACAAGACTTGCAGAGTTCCACACGAAGCACAGCGTATATAGACGTACGTAGCGTTTGAACTACAGCTATTGAAAAATGATACAAATATGCGAGAGAGTATTTTCTACGCTTGCTTCTTTACGCCAGTGCACTACGACTATCGTAATGATAACCCCACCAAAAACATAAATGTAAAAAGGAGAGCCAAGTTCAATACAAAAATTATGCTTGGCTGTGGGCTTCGCCGCAAGAAGAATGGAAATCTAAATGAGTGCCTAGTTCTATGCAAAATCCAAATATGTAGTTATAGGAACAAAATAACATTATGAACAAGTATTAAACTCTATTTCTTGCTTTATTGGATACCTATAACAATTGCTGTTAGTTCATGAGCAGACGAATTATCTTTGCACGTTGATGTGTCAAACCAATCGTGACATTGTCAAAAGCGAAATGTGTTGAAGGAGTATCCCAGATTTCAATGAATTACAGAAATTCTAGTTTCTAAATTAGTTTCTAGGTTTTAAAGATAAAGATTTAAAAAAATGTGAGATCTTAAAGTATGTTAGATTTGACTTAAATGTCCTTATGGATATAATTAAACACACGTAGTTTTATGTTTTTACGTCAAAGAGGTTTTAAGTTATACCTATAAGGGTCAAAAGTAGCACCAAGTGGTTCGTGTAATATTACACTCGGCGCTGGCTAGCCAATTCCTTTGCTTGAACTTGGCTTGATACGCTGCCGCGTGTCTAGATGAAAATCTCCAACGCTTCTCTGCAACAACGCCTCGTCGGTGGACTTGTTAGAAGATGTACGTGCTCGTATTGCTTTCGTACTACGCGGGTCTTTCTATACGCTTACGCTAGGACGCCGTGTGCGGAGGGCTTAGTATATATAAAGCGTAATCGACTAAATTAAAGTGCTATATGTACCATTTATTATTATAGGAAAATCCAATTCGCCGAGTACGGAGTACTAAGACATTGCATAACCCGGAATAAATGAGGCACTAGTCAACAAAGTTGGGCAACAAGCCATTAACCGCGTTCAAACTACTTCTGCTAAGCCAGGGTTACTCAAACTTAGAGACCCAAGTACCTTTATTACTCAGACAACTTAAAAAAAATTATGCGTAGTCATGCACTTATGCGTTGACTTCAGAACCTCTTCCTTTCTTTCTTATCTAACAAATACGCACCGTTGACGACCAATGTGGTGCAATGAGTGAACAAACTACTGTGAAATGTAAGGGGGTTCAATTCCCGCTACGGAACAAATATTGAAGAAAGAGTGCAAGTATTTGTTCTGCGTTTCTTGATGAGGATCCCTCCCATAGTTTCTGATAGAACCTAGATAAAAACCTGGTTAGGTGTCAGACCTATGTTAAGAATCTGTCGCCAAGCACTATCGGTGTGTTCCGGCAGCCTCACTTGAGAGCCAGTTCCCAATCCAGGTGTAGCGTGACGCCACCTTCGACCACATCGCCACTTAACATCAGGTGACTTGTGGTCAAACGCTATCCTGTAAGTAATAAAAAAAAAACGTGATTGTTTGGGTATTATTATTTATTAAGTACAATATTAATTTTAAAAAATAAGGTAAATTAATATTATGAAGGGAGCTGTTTCTTATCGCATATTGAGTTGACTTTAGGCTCAATTTTAGTCCTAATTAAATGTCACCCATGTTGCAGACCCTCTAGAATGAACTGTCAGTCGAGTTTTACAATAATATATGTAAGCTTTTAAATTTAAGGGTTCGTTGTAATTTAGGTGACAGATTTCGTGTGACAAGTGATTAAGTATTTTTGGGTGACAAAGTAGAAGGGAATAGAGGGAGAGGATCGATGTCATGTCATACTAACGGCCGTTATTAATAACCGATCTATCCACGGTTTTTACTACCAGACATAGAAATTTGACACAAGCTCCATTAGAAGTAACGTCAAAGTCTATCTCTAGTAGGGCAAACCGTGGATAGATTCGTTATTAGTTTCCAGCATAAGAGATTAACGGCTGAAATTAATAATCGACCCAGATCCGTTATCCGCGGTTTTGGATCGATATGTCATGTCATAATATGTCATTTTAGTAGTAATGTGTCAAGCCCTAGTACTAAAAGTCATATTATGACATGACATATCGATCCAAAACCGCGGATAACGGATCAGGATCGATTATTGACTTCGGCCGTAAAAAAGATGGCTGAAGACCGAAAGGGATGGAATACGCTCTACTGATAAGACAAAAAAGAGCTTATTAACAAAAACCCGGTTTATTTTTTTAGGCTTAGTGTAGTAACTTCAATATTTCTAGGCTTAGACGAAATTCTAGGCATCGTCTTCTTGAGATATTTCCCGAGACATTATTACGCCAGAGTTCAAAGGCGCGCCGTGCAATGTGCAATACAGCTGAGTTCGAACACTCGAACACTGAACATTCACTTCTCTAGTCTAACATTTTATAGCTGAGCTCTGCAACACAATAGGATTGATACACGTGACTCTACCGCTAATTGTGAGTTCTCGAAGAACTTTTCTGGATCTAAATATGTACCGTTAAAAAGTTATCGAAATAATTTTGGGCTGTGAGTTGATGGAATTTTTGAATTGCTTTGTTATCTTGTGACTACTTAATAAAACTCTAACACAGACTAAATCACCGACATAGCTCACAGAATTAGCAAGCTGAAGTGGCAGTGGGCTGGTCATATAAGCCGCAGAACCGATAACCGTTGGGGTAGACGTGTTCTTGAGTGGAGACCGCGACTTGGCAGACGTAGTGTAGGACGCCCTGCGACAATGTGGGGCGACGACTTGCGCCGAGTGGCTACCAGTAGTTGGATGAGAAGAGCCAACAACCGGGCCCAGTGGCGTACCTTGGAAAGAGGCCTGTGGCCAGTAGTGGACTGATACGGGACTGATTCTTGATAATCAAGAAGTACTAAATCTAACACGTGATAAACAACGTACAGCCTGAACGGTAAAAAAAAACATGATGTAAAAGGGTCCAATGGTAATAATATCAAACTACACGAAGGCAAAGCCATGGCAGGTCTACGTAAAAAGTAACAAGCCTCAAAAGGACCAGACGTGCACGTTTTATCTGGTGGCTAATCAGTTAAACACAAGAGGCTAGCAGTCTATTCTAGTCTTCATAGGGAATATGCATCGATTTTTTTTATTTGTTTAATTCACTTATTACTTCGTTATAACATAGTAAAAAATATAAATCCTGTTAAAATCGTTCAAATGAATTTTTAAAATAATATTTAAAGTACCGATTAAATTTGACCTGTTTGAACGCCCTTATTTTTCGCGCGCTTTTGATGACGTCACATCACTCGTCCAGTACTGTTTTCTGTATGTAATGACAGCTAATATTTAAGAATTTTCAGTTTATATCGCTTTTTCGACTATGGAAAAGGCTAAAAAACCATTTTATGGACATTGTCTTGTACCAGACTGCCAAAACACTATAATAAGTACACCGGATAAAGTGTTTTTTTTCTGTTCCAAGTGATATGAAAATACGTAACTGTGTAAGGTTATGAGAAGAGATGAAGTGTCTCCATCATCGTATTTACTTTGTTGTGAAGATCATTTTAATGTTAGTGTATTGTATTTCGATAATTAACATGGTGTGAATTTTTTTTTTTTTTTTACTTATTACAGGGTAGCGTTTGACCACAAGTCACGTGATGTTAAGTGACGGTGTGGTCTAAGATGGCGCCACGCTACACCTGGACTGGGAACTGGCTCTCAAGTGAGGCTGCCGGAACACACCGATAGGTGCTTGGCGACAGATTCTTAACAAGAGGGTGGTAGCTAGCCAGGCGAGTACTAGAAAATACCCTACCACCAAGCTATGGTTTCATCACGATGTTTTCCTTCACCGAAAGCTCAAGCTCATTGTAGTATTCGAACCCACGTCCTACGGATCGCAAGCCGACGTCACTACCACTGAGCCATCATCGCTATAAAACCTTGAATTGGTCAAAGTTAACTTTTGCAGACATAAATATTTTGATTATCAAGTGGAAGAAACTAACTCTGTTTACACCAAGTTTATACTAGCCTGACCTTTATCATTCCTGTCTTTTCTCCGGAGATTTATTTTAGATTGAGAAAGATACCTATCTATCTTATATAATATAAAATACAACATCATGAGACAACAAGAGGGAAAAGTTATGCTTCGGTTAAAACAAGGTGTTGTAGCTCATATGTGAAACATATATGTTTCAGTGCCAAAAACAAAAAATGATACCACCACAAGAGAGAATGTGTGCGATTGAAAGACAAAAAATATCGTTATTATATAAAGCTCTCACTGAGTTTGCTGTCAGAAGTACAAATACTTTACTCCACAAACAAGTTACTATGAAGCCGGGAACAGTACTTTTCATATTGAAGGCTGTGATGATTATTAAGCAAGGCCCAGTATATCTCACATGGATGTCTCCGAGATGAAGAAGATTGAAGCCTCTAGTAATACAGACCAAGTACACTGTGATGAAGCTGTGCAAGTAAATATTAGATCAAAGTACAAAAGTAAAGATGTTAATGTTAATTTAACTATTGAAAAGAAAAATGTACCTCTATTTCAATAATGTAGGTAATAATGTTAGTCTGTGGTTTGACAAAATAATATGCAGGATGTTTTAATAAAAAAATGAAATAATTATTCCTCAGTTTTATTTTTAGGTATGCATATTCAGTTAATAATTAAAGAAACTTGAATAACAAAATACAGATACAAATGAAACCTTAAAAATTAAAATCAAACTATGTTACCTACTGTTACATATAAAATATAACTCAGCGGACGAAAAATCTGGATTTGATGCAAAATATGCGGTCATCATAAAAGCATCTATTTTTGGCAAATTGTCCGATTGTGCTTTGACGAAACCACTTTCAGTCATTGTTCTTGATGTTTAGTACTGTCACTATATACCAAAACCGCACTAGGCAATCGAAAACACTACAGAAATCAATTTTTAAGTAATTTTTCTTCATATTACTATGAATATCGAAGCTAGACTGCGCCGTGTGACGTCATTTTTCGAATCGACCAATGGTGAAGCGATTCGCAAATTTGAAATTCCCACGCTTATTTTGCACTTTTTGATTAAATTTTTAAGGTATTAATTACAAATTAATTAAGAAAATAATGGTTTAGGTGTAATGTCAAGGCCATAAGGTATCATGGAAAAAAAAATCAAGTAAATCTAAATCACATGCATATTCCCTAATCTGACTTAAAGTTTTACACTAACAAACACATGTCAAAGAAGAAACAGAAATAACGCTCCCAACACTCCAAATCACATAATAAAAACTAATAATGTTATTTAAAGAACTGGCTAGAGTCTAGAGAGTCCGGAGAATTTGTGATTAGCTTGAAATACATTAAGATTTTGAACTTTGTGTGCAAAACAAGATTTTGTCGGTGTTGTTTCCATCGAGATTTTTGCTTTTGAGGAAACTTTTTTGTTCGTTCTGTCACCCCGTGGGGACAGAGCAGGGGGACAGATCGGAATATTCCCTTTGAAGAACATGCGTCAGGAGAATCATGCGGTTTCATGTCCAAATGATATACTTTTGGACTTCATAGATACTGATTGCATAACATCACGATATCAGAGCAGATGCCTTTTGCGCGTAAGGAGTAGGTACCAATGTAACGACACAAAGTACCATTAGTACTATTAACTTTGTATGGATATCATGATGAGGAAATGCTAAAGGTTTGCTATTTCACAATGAGCAAGGTGGGCCTAGTGAACGGAAGGCAGCCACCCGGACGCTGGCTCAGGGCCACCGCATCTTCAATGTACAATTCGCAGCTCTCATTGGATCGAGCTCTTGTTATTATCAACTTCATCCTAGTTTATGTCTGCCTGGTAGAATATATTAACCTTAACCTAGTTTATGACCGCTTGGTACAAAATATATTATCAACCTCAACCTAGTTATGATCACCTGGTACAATGTTTGGAAGGCAAAAATATATATTTAGTTTTTCTCTAGCAATATAAATTACAGTAAAAAAATTGTTTTGATCCACCATATTATTATTCAATTCATATTCAACACATGGACAGTCAATCTAATCTTATGTCTGGGCTATGATTGGGTCGAACTGTTATTAATATCAACCTCATCCTAGTTTATGATTGCCTGGTACAATGTTTCAAAGGCAAATATACCACCACGGCTGTTATTTCTATAACGTATTTTTTGGTAAGATCGACCTTTAAACATTAAATAAAAACATCAAGTATGGTTTATGTCAAATACTTATTCAACAAAACTACCACTACCAAACTATAGTTTCAGAATAAAATTGTCCGCCGGGCGTTTCTTGCCTGTTCTTTTGCCGGCGTAAGGAGGTTGGAACAGGCGTAGCTAGTTTTAAGTTGACGTTTTAAAGTGATCACAATGTATCCTATTAAATAAAAAAGTTTTGAAATTTGAAATTGAAATTTGAAATTTGAATTTGAAATTTTAAATTGAAATCACGATTTTAATTCACCGAAAGCTCAAGTTAATTGCAGTACTCGAATCCACGACCGACCGTAAGTCAACGTCGATCACTACCACTGAGCCATCATCGCTTGCGAGTATTATAATAACCATGAATACAAGATCAACCAAGGCTGGCCACTATCGTCACTTACTTTTATTGAGTTTTGTCTATATACCGGTATTTCCAGTTGTATTTAGTGCATGAGTATCAGTAACAGTGATTCCGGTTTTCGAAATCAAAGTGATTATTGTCATTGAACTGAATTTATTTCAATACACTTACAACATCGCTCTTCTTCTTTCGTATGAGCTAGGCCAACTCTTGTGTCATAGTTTTAGCAGGACACCCGAAAGCCATGGCTTTTCGTCTCCGATAGCCGGCACTGATATCGTCTAAAGCACGTGAGTAATTTAGTAAGTATATAGGTAATCAGATGAAAATGCCACTAACATAAGCTGCATAGAAAAGTAATCTCAAATTCCTGTCGCTAGTAGGACAAACCCTGGATATATATCGGTTATTGGGAATGGCCGTAAACCAGCTCGTTGCAATTGGCACCATTCAAGTGATATCCATGCTCTTTCCGGACTAGCTATGCCACGAGCGCTAGAAAATCTTAATTCGGGGTGGGTAGAAGTCGGTCTACTACCGCAACGGGCTAGTTCCTTTCGTTAATTCATTGATTACATAACGAAATAAAAAAAATACAGTTCATTTTTTCGTTCAAATCCAACAGGAGTTTTGATACTAGCGCGCGTTGTGAGAGCTGTGCCGACGCGACACCTCTTTTTAATATTGCTTACTCTCGCGGCCTATGACGTCATCGTGGGGGGTGAACGGAGGGTTAAACGTATGTTTTTGTGTCGTCGTCAGATTTATCTATACAACGCTATAACTATCATGTATGTAACTTTTAAACTTTAGGAGTAAGAAGCTCTCAAAAGTTCACGTTTCTTATTCTCCCATTTTTTTGGAATGCCTGCCAATACAAGGAAGACGTTCATCAAATGCACTCTGCTGTGACATCAACAAAACCACATCCTTTCATCCAGCTAAACACAACCGCTGCAGCATCGCTGCAGGTGATCAACCGTGACGGGTCACGGTTTGTTGCGTCTACGCATTTCGAAACACAATTTGTAGAGCAATTTCATATATTCTTCTCGGATCGATGTCAATTAGAAAATAACAACACAAGTCGTTGAATTGAAGTTTTATTAATATTGAAAACGTAATACAACGTAACGTAAAGATTTTTCCCCAACGATTGCATGACAAAGCTTTATGAAGTTTCAAAGTACGAGTAGGTATGTATCTGCAGATACTTACTTATATATAAAACTAATGACCCGGTGAACTTAGCACCTGGCAATTTTCATACAAAAATACCGATTGCTCTTTTGGGTTGCCCCTTTCTTTTAACTACCCCTTTATTAAAGCAGACACAAAAAAAAACGGTCTAGGTTTCTTGAGTTTTAGCGTAACTAAAGCATTATAAAAAGGCTTGTTCGACTCTATCAGCCGCCATCGCTTCATTCACCCCTTTTTCATTCATATCGATCCTTACACAATCCATCCATCTTTTCTTTGGTCTTCCTCTTCCCTTCCATCCATCAACATTCATATTCATCACTTTCTTATACAACAGTGGTAACCGATTAACAGTAAATATAGCCGTTAAGCATCTCGCTAGCCATAATTGTCTCAATTCGGCCATCGTACAGTTTTCATGGAAGAAAACTGCGCGCGCGCAGCTAGCGTGCAACCAGAGAAATCTGCGAGCTATGCATATTTATACTTACATCTATATAGCTTTCTCCCTCTCGGACACGGTGCGATTTACTAATATGTAATTTGAAATACTTAAATTGTGGGGAAATAACTACGTAGGTATACAGGTTTGATATTGAATTTCATTAGTTCAGCTGGATTTAGTATTTACTTTACCTACGTCTGCAAAACTTCACCACGTAGGTAGTTCGAAATGTCGATCACATTCTTTTATAGAATCTGAATAATGTTATGTATTTGTAAACAAATTGAGAATTTTCAATACATATTTAGTTTATGTCTAAAAGGAAATGGGGGAGAACTTTTCCCAGCTGTGGGACAGTAGGTATAGGTTAAAACAATGTTTATAGCTTTCAGTCTATGTCTATCAGTGTTATCACATATGACCTTACTTCTACAGGACCTCTACATAGGAAACAAAGCTCTTGTTGCGCTCAATTACAATATATAATTAAATACATAGTTTTTATTGCCCTTACTCTATAGTTAATCCTGTAGTCAATCAACTTCGATAAAATACGTGACCCTCTCCTAATGAATCATCGTTTAAATTTTAAATGATTCTCGAAACAACTCCATCAATGCTACAAGGAAAAGACATGGACATATTGAATCCAAGTCACGATTGAAATTTAAACTATAAATAATAATAGAAACTGTACTCTAAGCTGTATAAACAAAGCATAACTTTAGCAACAAATTTCACGGTCAGTTTGGTGAACCTCGCAGTCAGTCGGAGAGCGGATTTACAAGGTCGCTTGCGAATCTTGCGATAGCTTGGGCAGTGTATCGTTGTTCATGATGTATTTGATACTGTTGGAAGTGTTTCAACTTGTAATATACAAAAGGAGACAGGATGGGTCACAAGAGCCGAATGCAGTGACCTTGTTGTCATGGTATCTGAACTAAAGGCAGTCAATATCAAAGCCAATCCACAAGGTGATGTATTTGGTACATTAATTTAAAGTGCTTAAATTTGTGACAATTACTATAGGAGACAGGATGGGTCACGAGAGCTGAAGATGAATAAACAGGTGGCCTTGATGTCATGATAGCTGAATGGAAGATAGTCAGTAGTAAAGCAAATCGATGAGGTGATGTATTTGGTACAGTAGTTGGAGATGTTTTAACTTGTAACTTTCTTTAAGAGACAGGATGGGTCACGAAAGAATACCAAGAAAGACAGGTGATAGCAAAGCAGGTCTACTAGGTGTGACAATAAGTATAGCGTATGGTTTTCTGTAGGAATAATTGACGTACTTACCAATTAAGGAATAGAGGTAAAACGAAAGAGATTTAGGGAAGGGGGTAGGTTTTCTTCCAATTATGAAAGATATCATCTGAAGAAAAATATGTTGGAAATGTAAAAGAGCTTGAGCAGTAGATGACGCAGAATGAGGGGAAAGGGAAAAGAAGTAAGATAAAAGGACTATGAAGGGGATAGTATTATTATCTCCATGAATAATATTATTCATATTTGGTGTGGGACGCTACTTGTGTCGACACCCTAGCGCCGTCACATCTTCCTACAACTAAAAATAGGGCTGGTGCGGCGGCTGAATCTGCAGAGGGCCTCAAAAGGCGCAAATATGGTAATCTCGACAGTGGATACATATTTGAGCCTTTTGGGGTCGAAACGCTTGGACCGTGGGGACCGGGAGCGAAATCGATATATAATGATATATCAAAGCGACTGGTCGATGCTACCCGTGACCAAAATGCTGGCCGTTATTTTGCGCAACGAATAAGCATTGCCGTTCAACGCGGCAATGCGGCCAGCATTTTGGGAACGTTGCCAACTGGTAGTGGTTTATTAGATTAAGTAGTTTGTTTAGTTTGATAGGTAGTTTTATTTCACATTTTAAGGTTTAGTTAAGTGTTTTTATTTTGATCTATAATAAAATTAATTATTAGGTATTTATTCATATTGCATTTAAAATTGAGAGCCATGCTTGGAGTTTCTTTGCGTGATAGAATCCGAAATGAGGAAATTCGCCGAAGAACCAAAGTCACTGACATAGCTCTCAGAATTTGCAAGTTGAAGTGGCAATGGGCAGGCCACATCGCTCGACGAACCGATAACCGATGGGGAAGAAAGGTTCTCGAGTGGCGACCACGAACCGGAAGACGTTCTGTACGTAGGCCCCCCACTAGGTGGACCGACGATATTGTAAGAGTCGCAGGGAGCCGATGGAGGCAAATGGCTAATAGCCGTTCATGGTGGCGTTCAAGGGGGGAGGCCTATGTTCAGCAGTGGACTTCTTCCGGCTGATGATGATTTAAAATTGAATTAATTTCTTCTGTTTAACAACTGCCAGCCACCCGGCGACGACTTGCGCCGAGTGGCTGGCAGTAGTTGGATGAGAAGAGCCGAAGACTGCGCTCAGTAGCGTATCTTGGGAGAGGCCCAAGCCAGTGGACTGATACAGGCTTATGATGACGATGATACAACTTGCAAGAAATAAGAGGCTTTTTATTGTATCAATATATGTCTGAAGCATATCGTTTTCCAAACACATCCATCACATATATCGACATCATGGTAAGGTGGTCGGTTACATTACACTATGCATTGCAGTCATTAGAAAACGACGCAGTGACAGTGATCAATTTTATGTAACGAGCTTTCCCAGAAAATGCATAGACTCGCTCTGACGCCAGATAGAAACCGCCATTAGATACGGTAATGTACATATAATATAATTATATGCCGTATATATAATTATATACGTAATAGTGCTTCGACATTTTGTCTGTAGTTTCGCTTTGACTTTTATTTTAAAGTGAGCAAATCAAGTCAAATAATTTTTTTTTTACATATACTCGTAGTAGGATACAACATTTGTGATCAAATTAAAACGTCAAACTTAAAATTAGCTAGGCCCGTTCCAGCCTCCTTACGCCGGCAAAAGAACAGGCAAGAAACGCCCGGCAGGTCATTGTTTTGTTACTAATTGATTAAATTAGAGCAAAATCACTACAATCCCAAGCTTTTTGTAATCTACATAGTCACTAAGATTTCATTTCTATGGACTTGAAAATTTAATTATTATCAACAAGTCGAATAATAAATTTAAGAAAAATGATTACATTAAAAAACCTAATAAACCATAAAAGCGGATTACCATACTAATAAAGCTTGTATGCTTGCTTGTCATTTAAATAAAATCTTAAAATCTTATAACTTTAGTTAATTAATTTAATGAAATGTAAAATATATCAACTCAAGCTGTAGGTGTACTTGGTATCCTCATAACATGATAAAGTGCATGTCTTAAGTCATACATATAATACATATATTAATAAAACTCACATCATTATCATTAAGCATAATAAATGAAAGTTTAAAATCAAAGAACAGGAACAAGCATTAACCCAAATACATATCAATCTCATATCAACGTAGATTACGGAGAAGAAATCTAGATTAGAGAAGGTTCTTAACGGTGGTTAGCTTACTTAAGGCCTGGCCTGTTAAGTAATAGCTTTAACCCGTAGGCGGCAGAGGGGGGTAGATCATACAGACTTGGAAGTAGCGAAAACGTAAAGAAATAAGTAAATATGGAATAATCTAAGGCAGTATTTTCGAAAAATAATTTTAAGACCCTCGGTGTATTGTATTTTCTAATATTATGCTAATGGTGCCAAGACTGTAGATTGTAGATTTGGAGAAAAATGAAAGTAAACTTAATAAAAAAACTAACCTAAACTTTAAATTAAAAAACCCTTGATCAGAACAATCTCAATGAAATGAAAAAATTAAATAAAAAATCCGTTCATCCGTTTGTGAGCTACGATGCCACAGACAGACACACAGACACACGTTAAACTTATAACACCCCTATGTTTTTGTCGAGGGCTAAAAAGGGGTAATTTGCAAACAATTTTTCAGTTTAATATAAACATAATATTTCTGTATATTTTCTTCTAAAGGCTATCATGAAAACACTGTAGGTAAACAAATTTTTGATTAGAATTTGTAAGCATCAATCTTAGTTAAAGAGAAACATGATTTTAACTAACCTCAATTTTCTGCTTAGACTCGAAACCGGCACGGCGCCTTAAATGCTAGCTATATAACCTAGGCACTCTATGTAGTCTGAGCAACGGACTAACAGTACCGAGGCTTGATTACACAGTATTCGGTACCCGAAGAACGGTGGGCAATTAATGGTGGCTATAAACACCTACTAGCTCAGAAAATATACAGGTAGGTTCGTATATATTATAGGCTTTGCACCGCACTCGTCAATATATTGTTAATCCTCCAATTGAATCAACTAGTATAGTAAATATAAAATTGTAAATGTGATCTTGAACATTGTAGGATTCCAAGACACGCCTACGGGTCCCAAGCCGACGTCAGTGCAGTAGTCAAATGTGTAAAGGGCTTCCTCCACAAGTCTATCCATTTGTAGCGACTAGGAGTAACGGTGTATCAAATGAGAAATAACTTCTCATGAGATTTTTTTTTTTTTTTTTTTTTTTTTATGATCTAATTTATTACTTCAAACTAAAAATAACAAAGAAATAAAAACAAATAAATCTAAACTAATAACTAAAATACATTATTAAAAGAAGTCCCTTTAGGCAAGGTACCGAAGATACTGGCAGCGTTCCCCCTTTGAATGGCTAGACTAATTCTTTGGCCCAGGTAGCTGCCAGATCTTCGGTCTCCGGTGATGTCGACTAACCTTTTTGTTATTTCCTTAAAAAGGCTTAAAGCGCTAGGACCCCACGGACCAAGGGTCTCACTTCTCATTAGATCCACGGTTTAAGAAGAAGGATCTAGTGGGAAAATAAAATCTCAGTAAATCCATAATGGATCTAATGAATGGATCTTAAGAGATAGAACCGTCTTTCCGCAGTACTGTAGATTGCAGTCCTTCAAGATGTGTAAAAGGCGTAAGGCGGGCCGGGCCGTCTGTTTATTGGCCACTAGATAACATGAAAACCACTAAAAAGTTTAGTACTTGCCGATAGAGGTTAATAAGGATGTAGAAAATAATATTCTTAATTGCAACAGTCGAGGTGAATGTCTGTACGTGCACGTAAGAATATTCGTCGTATGAGCACGAGAAGTAAGTAGTTTGACACAAAGGTCAGCCGCAGTCAGATAAAGCCCGCTAGCGTTTGTCGTTTATTTATAGAACTGACAGACAGGACATATGGTACAAAGGCGCGAACGGACCAGTGGTACAGAATGCTTCCTTATAAACGGCCTAATCTACTGAACCACTTCTTTTATACTTGTTGCAGGGTAGCGTTTGACCACAAGTCACCAGTGCCGTACAGGTTTTGATAGTTAAAAAAACTATTAAAAAAAATTCGTTTCCTTCCATAGGTTGTAGGCCTATGGAAGGAAACGACCTACGCAAAAGCAAACAAATGTCATTAGACACTACGAAGTTAAAAATTCTATTTTTTTTGTTATTATTTCTTAAAATATCGTTTGTATAATCTTAACAATCAAAAATGTTTTTTTTTTAATATATTACTCGTTTTTTAACAACCTCAGGTCCGTTTTGGCCATTGTTCTTTGTTTACATTTAACTTACCGGCGTTTATAAAACTGGTCCTAATCTAATTAACTTTACTCCTACTATACCAATGACGTTTATAGGTACTGTCAACAAAGCTATTAAAAGAAGCATGCCCATTGCCCATCGTAGGCGTGCAGCGAGTACTGGGTAGGGTAACCGAACCATCTCACCGCCTCGAGTGCGGTAACCGGTTCGACTCCCGCCTGACCCACTGAACGAGAATCGATAATGCCGAGGCTTGTGATTCATTGCAAGGATATGAGCGAAAACAGTAAGTCTTGTAGTACGGGGGCTAGTGCTAGTTTTAATCACTTGTCAAATGGTATAATTGAGAGGTTAATTTTTTTAACAATGTGTTTGAAGATTATGCTCATGCTCTTTGATTTCTCTTTACCATAGACACTAATTGTTCTCCCTTGTATACTTAGTCCTTCGCTACGCTAAAGTACAGTAATGTAAAAAGATTGAAAAAGATGTCCTTCGACTGTAACACACAGTGTAGTGTAATGTATTGCCATATCTGGTCTAAATAAAGCATTTGATTGTGTTTCTTTTAGTATCTGGATTCTACGAGATACTAAATAAAAGGTTAGCAAAAAATCTCTGCAGCAAAAATAACAGCACCGAGATAAAAATAATATCTATAAAAGTGTTTTTTACTGCATTATCTCTATCAACATTATGTCTGATGACATTGTATTGTCATTTGCAGTTTTATAAGGCTTAGCACGTGCACAACAATGTATGTAACATTTCCACGACCTCTGTGATTAGTAATTAAATCAAACAACGCCCCTCGTCTATTAACAGAACTGCTGTTATTCTAATATGAGTAATTGGAGAAATTGGTACATCACAATGTCGATCTAAATGACCCACTTTATCAACTGTGACTTATTCAAAGAACCTGATCACATACACTGAGAAAAAACTTCTGACTTTCCTTCTGAGTCTTACCTACCAAGACCGATTCCTTCCTTATTTTACCTTAGTTTTCCTTCTGAATCACAAATCCTTCACTTTTGACTCGGAAGGAAAACGGTATTGTGGAAGGTCTTTTTTCTCCGTGTAGATAGTTGGTTTAACTGTTTATAATGGCCACTTAAAAATCAAACGCCATGATCGTAAAGAAATTCCCAAAACCCATGCTAAGTCTTATCTAAAGGTTTTCATAAAGATGATGAGAGATGTTAAGATTTGATAGTGAGAAGGGTAGCGTTTAACAACAAATCACATGAGACTATGTGGAACTGGCTCTCAAGAGAGGCTGCTTAGAGTGCAGAGACTCTGTGACACACCGAAAAGTGTTTGACGACATGGTAGCAAACCAGACGAGCACAATGCCTTACCACCCAGCTATGGATTCATCATGATGTTTTCTTGTTTTTTTTACCAGAAGCAGAATTCGAGTTTATGACCTGCGGGTTGAAAATAATCGTCACTACTGATCCATAGATTTCGGCGGAATACGAGTAGAGCTCAACCTTATCTTTTACCAATGCAAATTAATACGTGTTTTCGGACAAAGCAAAAAGAAAAACTAAGTTAACGAAAAAAATAAAAGTGCAATTTGAAGTGCATTCATCTTTGCCTTCACGGCAAGTGCAGATTGCCGCCTCACCGCGCATCACTCCACTGATTTCGTGAAGCCAAAGTCAGCCAAACGGTCCACTGATCGTCAATGCAGAAAAACGTTGTTGTTTTTTTTCCCGTTTCGTCAATAAATGATCCAAAAATGACCTTACGACATTAGCTGTGTAAAGTTTTTGCCAATTTAGTGCTCTATGGTTTTTACTTCGGATTTATAGCTAGTGAGCATGAGGTCACGATTTCATTTGATTAAAAATAGACAATAGACAATATTATATTTATTTGTAACCAAGCAAACCATCTGCTAATTAAAATAGGGTCTAGGTAATAACCTCACCTCATCTGCTACTCAGATACCTATAGCAGAATTGGGAGTAACGAAAGCGTCAAAAATCGCATTGTTTTCGATATTAGATCATTAAATGTATTGAATTGAAAAAAAAATCTAAAATATGTTTTTCAACCGAAGAAGAAAACAATCGCATAACTTGGTTGGTTTGAGTTTGATGATTGTTTTGTACATATTTTCTTTTTCATCCATTTTCAGCTTGATCTTGTAATCTTTCTTTTCTGTGACTGAGTGTTGTGGATCCCCGATCCGCGTGATTTCTGATATCCTAGATACGGGAGATTCTAGCTAATCCTGATCGTACTTTTTAACAGTCCTTTTCACGCCTACAGATTTTGATGAAATTTGATATGGATATAGATTGCGGACATAGGATACTTTTTAAAACACTTTTTTATCGAGAAAAACTAAAGCCCACGCGGGTGAAACCGCGAGGCGCAGCTAGCAGTTTCTATTCTGTAAATAAATTACGCATTCAACCTTATTTTCATGCCACGAATGGTCATATTTCTAGTTCTTCAAATGGTCAGAAAAGTTGTTGGGCTAGAACCGGCGGTTTTTACTAAGTAGGTTTGGTTTTTTTATTCCCCTAAGCGTGCTAGTAACAAGGTTCTAAATTAATCTTTTTACACATTTTTATTATTTAGTTTTAACTTGATTCGATTTAGCAGTTGCATAAGCTTTGTTTGGATTCATCCGAGTAAACCTCAACCTGGCAAAAAAGTTAATGAGTTTACAATCTATACCTAAGTAGTTTTTTGTACAAAGTTGAGTGTTTTACAGATGTAATAGAGGAGTGTTGATGTCTATACACGTATAAATACTACAATTTATAGTGATAAAATGTCCTCTATCTTTCCTAGAATAATGTTTTCCATTCAAATGCCGTTCTTTGTGAAGATCAGACAACATAGACAGTTTTTTTTTAAATGTAATAGATTAGCAAACAAGCTGACGGCCCGTCTGATGGAAAGCGGTCACCGTCGCCTATGGACATCTGCAACACCAGGGGAGTTGCCGATGCGTTGCCGACCTCTATGAACTCTTTTTATGACAGACTTTTTAGTGACACGCTGACACGGCTATCTATCTATATATAAAAATCAAAGTCCTGACTGACTGATATCAACGCATGGCCTAAACCGCTGGTCGTAGAAACTTGAAACTTGGAGGGTATGTTTGCCTTGATGCGTATATACGGATGTACTAAGAAAGGATTTTTTGAAATTCAACCCTTAGGGGGAAACTGTAGTCCACGCGGGTGAAACCGCGGGGAACAGCTAGAATGTATGTAATTTCACACAGAATGGTAAATCGTCCGACTAACACGTATTTATCAAGGCTGACACCGACAGGCACGGTCGGCCATCTGTCAACAGTTGCCAACCTCTAACTAGGTACCAGATATGAAACACAGAGTTAGTTAATTGAAGCATTGATTTAATTTGACGCAATTGAGCACGTTCGAATATTATTTGCAAATAACGTTCATATGGATACCAGCCGTTCATGAGCAATGGTGGCCGAAAGGATCCCAGCACTACGATGACAGAGCATGACGAAAGTTTTTTTTTTTACATATTTATGTTTAAAAATTATTTATTTAACCTTTATATTGTGTTTCGCTGTAGGTAATACAATCAAATAATCAAAAGGTTAAACGAATCGCCCAAACAGTCGGGGCAATCATTTGCTGATAAACTGATAAAACTGATTGATGACCTTATGTTATGACCGTTTTCATTATTAATATGTCACTCAACCTATAACAGTCCGAAGCAGGACAAAATCACCTGTTTTTGTTTCTGATTATACAGTATAGAAATTAACGTGAGTCGTATTCATGATGAAATAAATGACAAACAGCTTGCATTTACGATTGAAAGTCGGAAAACTCTGCCAGTGCTCTTGTTTTTTGGTTGTTTATATTAATGAAATTTATTCGTCCTAACCACCACCAATAGTGGTGATATATCTTCTTCTTATATCTTCTCTTTTTCCTCTTATATACAAAAATGAATCCCCATTTCCCTTGGTCACAGCATCACGCGTGAACGACTGAACCGATTTCACTAATATTTTTTTGGTTGTGTTTGTTATTGCCAGGAGAAGGTTCATAAGAAAGAAAAAATGTTTTATTGCGATAAACTTTAGTACCTACTCGCGGGTGAAACCGCGGGGCGCAGTTAGTTGGGAATAAACCTGCTTAGAGTAAAGACATGTCGAAGATGTTAGATACCTCACTCCAACATCGAGGTAGCTTTGATAACACATACGACGACGCATAAACGTAGATCTATAATTCCATACAAAGATTAAAGACGCAGTAGAATTTATTTATTCTGTAGTACTTACTTAATGTTAATTATTGAGTTAGTAATTCTCGCACGTGTACTCAATTACAATTAATTTACAATAGCTCTAACTAACAACATAGACAATTAAAATCTGCGTAGGTACAATACCTAGGTGTGATCTGCCAGGCCAGGGGTGACCAACATAATTCTATGTAGGGGTCCACTTTATCATTTTCACATTGCGGGAATAAAGCATAATAATATTTCATTAGAGAAGCGAGGTGCAAGGCGAAGTAGCTCGTGGTTTTTTTTTTCGGGAATGTTTTGTCTTTGTTTGACCACATCTCACTTGATCATAAGCGACGAAATACGATCTCGCTGGCCCTTGAAGTGCCTAACTGCCTACCCAGTTTATATCATTAGGGAAACAAAGCAGCAGAGAGCAAATTCCATTCCCTCATCATTATTGGCCTGCTTCCATCTACAAGAGATAACATCAAGTAGCTTCGGAAAAACATCTGCGCTCATGGCTAACGCCCAAAATTAATAATCGATCCTGATCCGTTATCCGCGGTTTTGAATCGATATGTCATGTCATAATATGTCATTTTAGTACTAGTGCTTGACATATTACTACTAAAATGTCAAAACAAGTAAGCCTATACAGGAGCCACAGATCCTAGCAGTCCACAAAATAAACTCATTGTAGGATTTGAAACCGAGACCTACAGATTGCAAACCGACGTACGTCACTATATCACTGATCCATCATTGCTAAAAACGTGCAGTTGAATATTAGCGGGCCACATTGAATATCCGAGGGCACGTCATGGCCTGGGGACCATATCTTGGGTACCCCTGGCTTTGTCGGACTAGAAGTATTGTAAGACGGGCAGACAATTAAACTGTGGGATTTTTATGGATCGTAATCTGGTCTTACCGTGTCAAGAATTATACATAGACAGGTAGATACCTACTGCCTACTCTTGGTAGGCTAGAATTTTGTTGAGGTTGAGTTTTGTTTTTATTTTACTACTTATTGCATTCTTGTCTGTAACAGGTTTTTTGTACGTTTTTAATAATGCAGTCAAGCGCTGAACTTTTTTATGGACGTAGGTAGGTGCTGCTGCTGTTGGTCGTTTGACCCTTTTGGCACCTGATATTAATTGAAAAAGTTGTTAAAATTGGCGCATGGATTAGTTACTGGCTCTTAAATGAGGTTGTCGGAACACACCAAAAGGTGCTTGGCGAGAGTGTCATCTAACCAGGTAAAAAAGGAAATGTACTGCCACCAAGCTATGATTTCATCACGATGTTTTTCTTCACCGAAAGCTCAAGCACTTTATTTGCAACCCACGGTCTATGGTTTGGTTCGCAAGCCGACATCACTGAGCTATCATCGCTTAAAATGCCTTTAAAATTGCGTAACTTGATCGATTTTCCGTCCAAGATCTGGTATCGTGATATCGTGATTGTACACGCACGTACTTCCGCGGATGCTGCGTTCACTCCAGTTTTATTGGGAACAGGTTATTAACTCTGAAGTTGGTCAGCATTAAGCAAATAATTGATGTTCTAACTTCTATGATTGTTTGCTTAACAAAGCACGTTACCACATATTTACTTGTGAGTCCTATTACCTACCATTAGTAAGCTACCATAAGATGAGATAGGTAGTGGTCATATAGAAATTAAGATCTTATTTTTATATCTTACAGGTGAGCGTTTGACCACAAGTCACCTATCATTAGTGTCAGAATGGCTGATTGTGGCGTTTGTCTGTGACTGTTTATTACAGAAATTATAGGTACTAATTTGCTAATAATCATCCGGCATGACTTCCATAATCAGGCGTAGCGTGGTGCACTTTCAACCAACGCCAACGTCACCATTAGTGGTTACGTTACTCATAAAAAACATATAAGTAGGTAAACAAAGATTTAGCAACAAGCAGTTCGAACAGTTCAACTGGTAAACCTGTTGCGATTGACATTGATGGCGTTAATTATTATCATCTTCAATTTTCATCAGGTGTTAAAATGGTCACAAGCAAACTTAAATAAAGGAAGGACTATCACGATTTTATTCTGCAAATAGACCTGTATTGATATAGTCGCGGGATAGTTATCACCAGATGGCAGCGATGATTCTGTGACGGTGTAGAGCGCATCCCTAGAAGGTGCCTATTCACTAGACTTGAAGGTATGAATGTAAATCAGCCGAGTCCTCGGTCCATTGTTAGTCATTTCAATGCGCTACCACTTGTGTAGTAAGGCCACGTTCGGGGCAGGACAGTCACATTCCCTACCTCCAGGATTTAAATATTCCCATTTTGCATACTAATATTCTAGGAGCAATATACTGTTCTGAACTACCATGGTCAATAACGTTAGAATTTGGTTTTAAAACGGAATAAATACCATGATCACTTAATAAAAAGTAGCTTATGTGTAATCCAGGGTCTCCATTCCATATTTCATTCTGATTCGTTCAGTAGAATTTTTGCGTGAAAGAGTAACAAATATCCATCCATCCATCCATACTCACAAACTTCCACGTTTATATTTCATTTAAATTATTTCACTATTAGGAAGCTACATTATCCCTGAAAGTCATAGCCTATGTTTTATTAGAAACACAATTTTCTGATAAAGTAGAGTTTTCAGTAAGAAATCATGATATTTGTTAAACAAGTTGGAGAAATCCGAGACTACTGGCGGCTTTAACAGCTTACGTTAGCTAAACGGTTTGATTAGAGTTCATGTGATGTGCGAAAGAAGTGTACGCTTACAATAGGTTTACTAGAAGTCAGCGACAATTAAACGTATCATATATTATTAATAGAATTTAACAATTAAATCAAAATAAAAACACTTAGCTAAACCTTAATATGTAAAATAAAACTACCTATCAAACTAACCCACTACCAGTTGGCAACGTTCCCAAAATGCTGGCCGCATTGCCGCGTAGAACGGCAATGCTTATTCGTTGCGCAAAATAACGGCCAGCATTTTGGTCACGGGTAGCATGGACCAGTCGCTTTGATATATCATTACAATTATATCGATTTCGCTCCCGGTCCCCACGGTCCAAGCGTTTCGACCCCAAAAGGCTGTTAACTTAATTATGAAATAAAACTAACAATTAAAACCACTTAGCAAACCAAAAATTCAAACTAAAAAAATATTGTTAGTTACAAGTGAAGCTAACTAACTGAAGGTTTTTAACGGTTTTGGTACAACTTCTCACGTCAAAATTTTAGACTAGACAAACATCATAAAAAAACAAACGTATTCATTACCATACGTGTCCATACCATACCTTACGAGTAGGCCACTGGATGTTACGTAGTGTGGCGTCACAAACATTTGGTCTGTCATTACTTATTACATTAGTAATAGCAAGCAAACCAAAAAGGCGTGGTACAACTAAAACTAATGCGTACAACTTAATACCTTATCGCAATAAAAGTTTCACAATAACGTTGAGTAGTCGGAAGAGTGTAAGAATGTTACGACGGCAAGGTTCTCCATTAGGCAGGTAGATCCAATTTGGTCTAAATTGCAGCAACCTTACAATAGTACTATAATAGAATACCAATTGCGATTCAAATGTGGTCACAATGGACGTAGCTGTCAGGTGTGGGCAACTTTAGGTATCAATATGTTTTATTTTATTTATTGACTAGCTGCTCCCCGCGGTTTCACCCGCGTGGGCTTTATGCATGCAAAGTCTCAGCCCGATCGGTTTGAAAGTGACAAAGTTTCATACAAACTTTCATCCCCTATTTTATCCCCTTGGGGGAATTAATCAAAATCCTTTCAAAGTCAAAATTTGTTTTATTCAATAGGATACATTGTGATCACTTTAAAACGTCAACTTAAAACTAGCTACGCCTGTTCCAACCTCCTTACGCCGGCAAAAGAACAGGCAAGAAACGCCCGGCAGGTAATTTTTTTGACGCGATCACATTGACAATTTAATTCTTATTACTAATTGATTGAATTGGAACAAGTTCACTTTTTTTTGTCATCTAATAGTCCGATATTTTTTAATTAGCTTTACTAATAAGGTTTCTCATGTTTGGTTGTGCACATTGGGTTATGGGAACATGAATATTAACGAGTTACGAGAATCATTATTAGGTACCTGACATCAAAAGGTCATCAACATGTTCTAATAACATCCGCGAAATTCTGCATAGCACATTTTATTTTTATATAACTTGTTTTTGAACATCGACTCCATAGTCATACCTACAGCTTATAGGCAATAAAAGAGTTGCTCAATTAAGTCTTAAAACCAACTACTTATTCTAAAAACCTGTTGAGTGTTGAAGACAAGTTTTGTTTAGTATTGTTTACGTGAGTTAGAGATATCTAACAGCGCCTCGCGGTTTCACCCGCGTTTTCCCGTTATCCCATAGGAACCTTTTTCCGGGATAAAAGTAGCCTATTTGTTATACCTATCTCCACCAATATAACCTATGTTCCAGCAAATAAATAAACATTCATCCATTCCAAATTTCATCTAGATCCGTATTGTATTTTATGTGTGAAAGAGTAACAAACATCCATAGATCCATATATACAAACTTTCGCGTTTATAATATGAATAGGATTATTAAGAGGTACCATTTTGAAATGAGTAATAGCCACAACTATGTGTTTCGGACTTTGGTCCCAAACACTTTGCTCAATGTAAAAGGTTGACCACTACTGCTGTGACCCACAGCATCGCACTTGCAAGAAACTCACGTCCCAACATTACGAACAAACTAATATTATTAGGTACAGTCAGTGACAAAAACAACTGGTCACACCCAAGTTTTCAAAAGTGTGCTAGATTTGCAATATTTGGTGTTCAAGTCGCTTAGACAATTTTAAAAATTTGAGCATGTTTTGGGATTTTTTTGCTGACAATAGAAACTTGTACGTAATAACTTTCAGTTAAACTGTGTTAACAGTAAGCAATTGCAATTTGATTCATCTTGGATAGACTCGTATTGTAGTTGAAAATCTAATCAGAGTAGTTCTGGTTCAACACAGGATAACTCGTTCGTGTGAGGGTATCGCGTACGAACCCCGTCTCTCAACAACTTTTAAATAAATTAGGTAAGTACTTTCTTATTCGAAAATAATGATTAGGGAAAACTGTGAGGAAACTGGCAAGGGTAAGAGCCAAACAATTCCAGAACATTTAACATCCATTACTGACATAAGTTTTACCATCCTCCACCAAATTATCGCATAATGTTTGAGGGTCCTAAAGCTGGTCCTTTCTTCCATCTGGATAGCATTTGACCGCAAGTCATCTGATGATAAGATCCGATGTGGTCGCCGGCTACACCACGTACCTACGCTACACCTGGATTAAGAAATG
The DNA here is from genome assembly GCA_931315375.2 of Opisthograptis luteolata. Taxonomy (NCBI): domain Eukaryota; kingdom Metazoa; phylum Arthropoda; class Insecta; order Lepidoptera; family Geometridae; genus Opisthograptis; species Opisthograptis luteolata. The sequence goes on along the minus strand of OV928049.1, from coordinate 11,140,926 downwards.
GCCCTCATATGAGGTAGCCGGAACACACCGATAGGTGCTTTACTTGAAGGTTACATAACCAGAGAATGCCCTACCACACAATTGTTAACATTATTGCTCTCAGAAGAGCCCTTTCTGTATCCGTAGCCCACATAGCCATGCCATACTTGCTTGGTAGCCATTATGTGAAATTGGATATTTGTTAATTTTTTATAGCGGCTTGTGTAAATTTGTGCTTGAGTTATTAATATTGCTGATAACTGTGACGGTTCGTATTGCACCGCCGAATGAGTGTTGGTCAACGTTCCATTCAGAAAATGATTGCTATGTTATTAATTCGTTGTATAAAATATAAACTTGAAAAATCTGATGCCGTGACGCAAAATTTTCAGGAGAGCTTCCTTTGGTAGTTTAGAGATGCAATAAGAAAGATTAATTTAGGAAATTTCCCTTAAATGCGTCAAATGGTATGTAAGAGATTGTATGGAAAAATATCCACTATTATCCGTGCGAAACCTCATGGCAGGTCACTATTTATAATTCTCATACTGGTATTGAAAATTGGTATCGTAGGTATACCTAATTCTAACAAAGGCACTAGTCACAGTGAGAAAGTAGTGTCAACCATAAAGTGACCGGAGTTATGGCCCTCGACTCATCAAGTCATCAACAAAGGGTCAACTGAGGCCAAACTATCTAGAACAGCCCTGGCTGGAATTAAATTGGTGGCCCGAAAATAAAACCAAACGACGCTTTTTGGAGATGTGTTGTTCTAGCTTAGAACACACACAAAAGATTATTTAAGAAAAATAAAGTTTAGGTTTAGGATAGGCAAACAAGATTTCACTAAACTTCTTACAGGATGTAGCGTTTGACACAAGTCACCCGATGTTAAATGACGATAGAAGGTACGTATGGATTGGGAACTGGCTCTCAAGCGAGGTTGCCGGAACATTTGAGCTCATGTGAGATATTGACCAATCGACAAAAACGACAATAACAAAAACTTGTTTCCTTTACATAAGTGACTACTAATGTTACGGTTCCGAAACGGCGAACATTGTATTGTAATGCGGAAGACAAATTGACTAAATCGTTGTTCATTTCACTGCGGACGTCCGGACCGTAATTATTGGTAGAAACTGTTTTAGCAAAGTTTTTGTCAGATTCAACAATGTTCGAAGCACCATGAAAATATCTCTCCGAAAATTTGAACCGAAACGAATAGGTTAACATTACGAAAGAATTGAGCCAAAGTGACATTACTCCGATTGTTGGACCACTTTATGGTAGGGTTCAGGGCGAAAGAAGTGGTTTCTTTTGGAACGATTTCGGAACGTGTTTTCCAGGATATGAAAAGCACGCGAATTTTAGATCGACTCTTCGGAATTGTTTAACATCCTGTTTCAAAATCAATCTCTAATGATAATGACCAAAATATGCCTAGTTTAAAGTATTACAGATAAGATAATTATGATTGTGAAGCTATACCTAGCTACCTCCATAAAGATGGTGGAATGCACAACAGTTAAGGCACCAGGATGCTCAACAGCATTCATCAGCGGAGATGCATCTGATCCGCATTAAATTGGACGTAACGGGCGCAGAATCGAACTCCGGAACGGGGGTACGGAGCGTGACTGCGCCCGCGCCGCTGCACCGCAGTATTGCCAACTTTTTCTCGATTTTGTACGTTATATCAGACTGATTCTGCTGAATCATGGTGGGATGAGCATATTAATTTTTTTATTAATACGTACCTACAGGATAGCGTCTGACCACAAGTCACCTGATGTTAAGTGACGATGTGGTCGAAGATGGCGTCAAGCTACACCTGAATTGCGAACTGGCTCTCAAGTGAGGCTGCCGGAACATACCGATAGGTGCTTGCCGATAGATTCTTAACTTGAGGGTGGTAGCTAGCCAGGCGAGCACTAGAAAATGCCCTACCACCAAGCTATGGTTTCATCACGATGTTTTCCTTCACCGATCAACCCGTTTCAGTCCACTGCTGCACATAGGCCTCTCCCAAAGTACGCCACTGAGCCCGATCTTCGGTTTCTCTCATCCATGCTGCCAGCCATTTTGCGTATGTCGTCGCTTCACCTATCCGGAGGGCGTCCTACGTTTGCGTTTGAGCATATTGCATAGTCAAAACTACAAGCTGTGTTTCCACCATAGCTGTGCGGAGGACCTAAGCGGTGCGCGAGGAAAAAGTACAAGCTTCATATCGGCACGATTGGAAACATAGATCCATAGGACAACGGATTGGAGCGACTTTCCAGTTTCCTGAGAGGAAAGTCGGTGTGCCTTCCTCTTGTCTTTTGCTTTACAGTAAAAGACAGAATGAATGAACCTGAATTTTTGTACCCTGTCATGGTTGCTAGCTCAGACGACGTTGCTAGGTATGTTATATTCTTAATGGATCCTACTTTACAAGAAACAATATAGGATTTTCAGATCTTGTGGTGTGTTGGCTCTAACTATTATTTGTTATCTTTCTAGGGACAAGCATTTCACCAAGCTTAATCCAGTCCATTATCACTCCAACTAGTGTCTATAAGAACTCTCACATAAGACGTAGCCAATGTTCTCATACCTAAGTACCTTAGTCTTAGGGTACATTAAAATTTGTAAGTAGACAGATACCAAGATACCTACTTAGGTATTTGCAGTAGTAGTATCGACGCCAAAAAAATTACCTGCCGGGCGTTTCTTGCCTGTTCTTTTGCCGGCGTAAGGAGGTTGGAACAGGCGTAGCTAGTTTTAAGTTTGACGTTTTAAAGTGATCACAATGTATCCTATTGAATAAATAAAATTGACTATTGACTATTGACTATTGACGTAAATTGTGACCACTGGCACCGATTTGAAATTCAATTTGATTGCGCAACATAATGAGTTCTAGATATTCAATAAAACTAATTCTATTGGTTCACTGACTTACGAAGGTTTTCATTTATTTTTAAGTGGCTAGCTCCCAATCTATAACCCTATAGCGTACTCTGCCACCCACCCTTCTTTAAGCTGCCACCTAACCATTGTCATGATCACTTCACTCATAGAATAAACAAACATTTTTTTCAACAGAAAGTAAAAAAGCGAGCATTTTGAAGGCATAGTTTCGTGTTATTATACCTTCTAATATTATATCATTGATCATTGTTAAAATCTTTTTTTAATTTTCTGGAGTTGCAATGTTGCTGAACTCTTCATTTTAAGGGTATCTATACTACCTATTATTATACTCATGCTTTGTCCTCGAGATTAGCAATAAAGTTTACTTGTAGTAGACACAGGGTGTCGCCAATCTGCACTGTATTTGAGATTTTTTTTTTTTCGTGTTGGTATCACCACCTGCAATCTTCATTACACTTTTAGTGCTCCGCCAGTCCGCACGCGTCAAATTGTGCTGCGCATTTTTTTGCTCCAATACTTCCAAAACCGATAGGGGGAAACGTATTCGTGTTGTTTCCAAGGACTAAGAGAGTCCAAATCTAATAAAATTAGAAAGTTGGAACAAATGCTGATGCGCACACGACGCAGAGATCGACATAGAGGAACGTCAAGATCGTCGAGGAGGCTGTCGTCGGACACTTCGAGATCATCATCACGCTTGAGCTCCACATCGCGGTTGCCGCCGCGAGTTCGCGCCGGCGCCATGGAGGCGTTGCCCTTGGACTTTTAAAGTTAAAAATCTCAGGTACCCACAAATTCGTTTTGAATTAGTATTACGGCTTATTTACAGGCTTGTAACCTAAACAGGAGATGGTTGTGTTTTTTACGTTATAATATAGTACTGCGGGTAGTCTGTGGGGCTATCACTTTGCTATAATTAACGTAGTTAAGCAAAAGTGGTGATGCGGGCATTCTCTGGGGATGTCACTTAACTGCTGATGCTGACGTTTATGACACATCTACTTATAACAGCAATAAATTACTAATGCGGTCAGCTATTAGGGCTGTCACTTTATTAATAATTGCAAAAGTATTAATTTGGGAATGCGGGCATTCTTTGGGGATGTCACTTAACCAAAATATACTATTTACATATGTTTCGCTTGGGATTTAGTCACTCCAGGTGTACCAAAAGCATCGACCAGGGCCACATGGTCACATGCAAAAGTATTGGTTTGGGAATGCGGGCATTCTTTGGGGATGTCACTTAACCAAAATATACTATTTACATATATTTCACTTGGGATTTAGTCACTCCAGGTGTACCAAAAGCATCGACCAGGGCCACATGGTCACATGCAAAAGTATTGATTTGGGAATGCGGGCATTCTTTGGGGATGTCACTTAACCAAAATATACTATTTACATATATTTCACTTGGGATTTAGTCACTTCAGGTGTACCAAAAGCATTGACCAGGGCCACATGGTCACATGCAAAAGTATTGATTTGGGAATGCGGGCATTCTTTGGGGATGTCACTTAACCAAAATATACTATTTATATATATTTCACTTGGGATTTAGTCACTCCAGGTGTACCAGAAGCATCGACCGAGGCCACATGGTGACAGGCATAATATGTATTAATTTGGGAATGCGGGCATTCTTTGGGGATGTCACTTAACCAAAATATACTATTTATATATATTTCAGATAATTTAGTCACCCCAGATGTACCAAGGACCATTGACCAGGGTCACCACCGCCTCCGCCATCACGCCGTTGCCTTTCACAAGCGCGGCTGTTGCTGCGGAGTTTGCTCTCAGCTAGCGTTGTCTCCTCCCGGGCATATCAGCACCAGCCACCAGTGCCGGAGACGATCTGCCACTGCTTGTTTCAGACTTGACTACGGCTATTGATGATGAACTCCTTTTAATTAGGAGATTGTCTCTCTAGGGCAAGGCCTTACGGTGAACACTTTCAACCAGACCTTGCCATCCGTCTACAGCATATAGCTAGGATGGATTTGCCAAAACATATTCGCAAGGACCTCACAGATAAGTATTTAAACTGTACTTTGATTGAAGCACGCACTCTCGACCTGGACGTGGTAGTTACTGTCAACATCACTCATGTCATTGGCATCAAAGAATATTGCCCATATCAAAATATCGATAGACGCTATTAAGTTCATGGGCGACAGCAAAAACACTGATTCAATAATTCGAACGAGTAGCATACTGTAATTGCCTTAGAGGTCGCGACGCGACAAAGATTAATAAAGTCATTATTTAGTGAAGGTTTAGCTGAGACATTAAAGGCTGACAAAATTATATCTACATATATCGGGAGCGGGTATGAAAACAACCGCCGCAAAAGAGCCTACCTACAAATGCCCTGCCAGCTCAGTAAAGCCGTCGCCAGGTTCAGTGCAGTATCACAGCCGCAACCACCGTTAGACACGGTTAAAAGTATGCCGGTAGGCTTTCATACTTTTGCGATCAATAGTCACTCATTACCCGTGAGTCGCGTGACAGTATGTTTTTATGATGGGTAGATATCAAATATCTTTTTCTCGTCCAGTAGAACCAACAAATGTTCTTGCGAAAAGAGCGCTTTCCGCTATGGCAAGACTTTAGCACGAACTTTCGATTCGTGATCTTCTAACAATAGGCTTCCTTACGGAGTGTCAACCCTGCCAGGGTCAATTTTTTGTCACCCAAATGTGTTGTGATAAAACCTAACGGCAAAAACCAACATTTGCCATATTGAATTTAAAATCAACAAACTAATTTACGATGCTTCTCACTTGAAGATCTGCGAACAGCCTTAAGACTTGTTTCCAAGGATTGTTTTATGAGTACAGTACGGTACAGTACGCTTACATGATCACTCCTAAATATCTCGGAGTTTAATTTAATGAAAAAATAAATGAACTAAATGTTTTACCATTTGGCCTAAGTACTGCCCCTTTTTTGTCTTGGCGAAGTTTAGGACTACCAGTTGACAGTTGACTGACATCTTGCAGTCATTTATCAACAATGTATATTTATATTATTATGCCACTATTGTTATCTAATAGTCTATAATCATGTTTGGCAAACATTAACGTCACAACTAAAACTTTTAAAGGCTTATTTTTAAAGGTGAAAAGAATGATCTGTCACCTCTTTATGTAAATGTCTAGGCTTCATAAACGACTCTCATAATTTACCTCAAGAAAAGGTTACAAGAATCAAAACTGAACTCAACAAATTTCGTAGTTTTAAAAAACACGGTAAGGTTAGAGGATTCGCTCGTTTAGTGGTACAACTGATCTCCGCCTGTTCTGTCGTTTAATACAGTTGTTTGCGAAGGAACTAAAGGGATTTAAATATTTAAGTCTAAAATATGAAGAAAATTATGAAAATTACAGGAGTTTAACATCGTCAATTTTGCCAGATCTTGTAGGGTGCTCACATGCGATCATTCACCCTTTAAATGTCGTTAAACAAAACGACTTTAATTCCTAAGTTTATGGCAATACCTCAACTATGGGATGGAGAGCTGCCGGTAGTAGGGAACGTGCTAGTGGTATGTGGACGGAAAGTAAATGTTTACTTTTTGAACTTAAAATTTTTGCGTAATTACAACTTCCAAATTCTTTTACGGATTGTCAATAGGGCTATTTCGTAAATAAATCGCATGGAAAGTGTTCAGCTCCCCCACCTCACAAAGGTTACTCGAGAAATCTGGTAGCGGTGTGAGGAACGTAATCTAATTGTGTTTGCCCCTACATTAGTTCAGTTAAAAATGATGTCAAGGATGTGCAGAATCACGGTGCGTCCATCCAGATATTGAATAGGACTAGTTAGAGAGACGAGACGCTTTTACAATAGATGCATTTACAATTGCCTGGTCAGATCTTTGTTTCTACAGTTTTCTACCCTTTTTCCGTTATTCTGAAGGCATTAAGGAAAATAGTTGATGACAAGGCTAAGGGAATCATGGTTGACCATTCTTTATATAAGAGTCTTTTAATTTCAGAACCATTAATTGGTCTTTAAGCCCTCTGACACGTTCATCATTTCCCATTCCAGCAATCGAGATGTGCTCTGGTTGCCGGAATGTTATCAGGCCGCCAGTGTGGGTAAAGGGTTTCTGATAACGCTTTTCAGTATGACACATGTCTTAAAAGGTGGTTCATATTTTGCATAACCAATACAATTAATTTATATGTGGGATACTATAATGTTTTTACTGCCAACATATGGGTGCAAAATACAGAACTTTAAATAATAATAAGTCAGCGCTTTCTCTTGTTCTTGGCCAAGAAATAGCCAATGATGATCATATCAAGCGTTTCTTTAAGGTTGCCTTTTAGATTACGTCCACCATTGCCCAAATATAACATCGCATGGGGCACATCTATTGTACCCAACTCCTTAACAAGCTGGTACCCTAACCAGAAATTAATTACATTTAGAAAATTATTAATAAAATTAGCAACTTTACCCCTGTTGAGAAAACGAAAAAGAACATAAGAGTTCAAACTATAACTAGAATTTACATAAAAAATATTGAATTCTTACCAAATAAGATTAATATTAAAATACCTGACTTGATAAAATCCTCCCGTCCTGAAACATCACAGTCTGTGTTGTTTTTTTCCTACTTTTCACGAACTCCAGAAATATGTTTTGTTGTTAGTTGGTACATTGAGCTATGATCCTTATGTGACACAAACTTTGCGTAGTGATGATAATTTAATAAGTATTGGAAACCCTTATTGTTCCATAATATCTCAGACATTGAGCAGATGGATAAAATTAACAGTTGTGGAATAGATGTATTCATCGTTACGCCCATAGCACAACTCTCAGAATAGAGCGGTGCTCCAAAAACGTTTGATACATATTTTGATAGAAAATATAATTAAGATTGCTAATAATGATTATTCTTTTGCAAGAAATATCATAACTGTTACATTAGGTTATTATATATACCTACTTTGAAAAGAGTAATTATGTTTATAGTATTATTATGTACTTAAGCTATATTTCAATTTACTCTCTCTGAATGTTGATATTTTCACTCTCAACATCTACAAGTAAACTTTATTGCTAATCTCGAGGACAAAGCATGAGTATAATTAATGATTAAACGAACTTACCTGTACGTGAAGTTCTATCATAATTATACGAGGGCTTTGTCCGAAGAGATTAGCACCCCACCCACCCCAGTTAGCATTATCCCGAGTAATGAAGTAGTACTATTAATGTATCGTTGGGTAGAGGTTATTATATCAACTCACCTAATATAGTATACATTCAAATATCAACATTTAATTTTATAAAAAAGATAATAATACTATAAATATACGTATGCTCTAAACTAAATGAAGATTGCAGGTGGTGATACCAACACGAAAAAAAAAAAATCTCAAATACAGTGCAGATTGGCGACACCCTGTGTCTACTACAAGTAAACTTTATTGCTAATCTCTTCGGACAAAGCCCTCGTATAATTATGATAGAACTTCACGTACAGGTAAGTTCGTTTAATCATTAATTATATTACATTATCGAGCATGTCTCACGAATCAGGATATTTCACAATACCTACTTAATTTAACACCAATTAATTATGTTCTTATCTTAACTTAAATAAAAGATGTCGCTGTTAGTTTGCACATAAAAAATATATAAAGCCGGTCTTGAGACTCGGCACTAGAGATTCCCGCGCGTTTGAAAGCAACTGGTTTGGCCTTTTCGCATTAATTTCCATCGTCGATTAAAAAAAACAACAAGAACGTGATAAATTACGTTCTGTTATTATACAGCCGCGTTTAACAATCGAGTTTTATTGTCACATAGTGGTTTTAAATATCACTGGATATCTGGCTGAGAAAATTATTAGTACCTATTGCTAGTGAAACAAATCGAGAAGAATTCATACAATACGGCGTGCCATCGATCGATCGTATCATAATCGTGACAAGTGTCGTAAATAGTATTAAATGATAAAGATCGTAAAAACGAAGATATAAACAATACATGATGATAATAATATGATTGAAGCATTAAAAATATTTAGCAAAATTTCTTTTATATTACCAAACCTAAGCTAGAGATTTTTTACGTAGTATTTCTGCCATGTAATAACTAATTAATAACAAACAGAAACATCTTCACAATAAGATGTAAACTTAAAAATAAAGACATTATCACGTGTTTACCTCGACTCGTCGTCCCCTAAGATCCGGCTTTTTCCCAGCACTATTATAAATAGTTTCAAAAAAACACCTGCACTGATAACACTCAAGTCAACACAGAAAAAAAAGTTCAAACACTATAGAAAAGAAAAAAAAACAAGGTGTTTCCGCGCGGGTTATTTCGATTCGAGTTTCGAATGTTCGTTTTGACTGGCGGGAAACGTGCGTCGAGCGGGCCGCGCGTCGTCCGACTGGCTTGCTCGATTTGACCACTGCGGACGGTCGCAAGATAATCGTTGCACTCAGCAGCGTTTAGAAAACTTATAAATTGCATAGATACGGCGGCGCGGCGTGCCTATTTGCTAATAAACTGTTGTGAGCAATGCCCAAGCGCTGGTAAACTTGTATCTATCACTCGCTCAATGCGGTCCGGTGAGTACAGTCGCGACGAAAACGCTGTAACACAATCTTAACTGGGTAATGATTTGACTGTTACTTATAGCTAACTCAAAGGCATAAACCGAACACAAAGTTATGGGTGCACCGGGATGACGGGTGTGAGATCATTTTATAAATGCAAATAAACTAAAATTTAAAGCAAGATAATATTAAAATGAACCACACTGGACCATGCATTATCTAATAGTCTGTTGTAGTGGAGGGGCTAGGCTAAATTAGTAAGACCACGAGAAGCCCTCTTTTGCAGAGTCCGCCTAGGGAAGTACTCCTTGCCAGTTTTTCATGCGTCAATTTTATTTTTGTGTTATTTATATTAATCATCATTATGTAGGTAATTGGCTTCGGCTGTCTAATATATAAATACATTTCTCACTCGGTTACCATAATAAGACTTTTTTAATCATTCATTTTATCTGACTATTGCCAATGTTTGATAATTTTTATAGTTTAATTTTTAGATAATAATCCACTTAAATAATGATTGATCTATTCAATAACGTAGCAAAACAGATATCTTTCTGGGTTGAGTAAAAGAATGTATTTCAAGAAATCATTTAATCACAAAACATTTGCACAATAGTACAGTAGGTAAAATTACAGACATCGTCAGATCTTTACACTAGTGTTATTAACCTAACACGCGTTTAGTAAATTTAAGCTAAAAATAAATATAAACTGGTATAATTATGTATAAATATATTGAATATATTACGTAATTTGTACTCGATTGTACTTTGGTAACTGGTCACGTTTAAACAAATAGGTCATTAATTATAAAACAACAACAGTGTAATGAGTCCAATGCAAATCAAACATAATATTCAATATCGGTTTTTAAGCTATAAAAAAAATATCTCTATGGTTCAGGCTCATATTTCCGAAACTTTGATTCTATCTCGTAATCCCTCGAAAAAGCCGAGAGATAAAAAAAAAACAAGTTGGGTACGTAGATTTTAAACACAACCCAAATCTATATAATTATATACTTACCGTGGATAGATCAGTTATTCAATGAAAATGAATCTCATGATAAAATGCTATCCGGAAACGATAAATACCAACGTTGATAGCAAAAGCATCTAAAGATGGCGTGTTAGAGGAAGAACCTTGTTTTTGAAGACGTAACCTATGAACCAAGGTAACCGACATAGCCTATAGGGTCAGCCAGCTGAAGTGGAAATGGTGTAAACATATTAGCCGCATAACCGATAACCGTTGATGCAGACATGTTCTTGAGTGGAGACCGGGACTTGGCAAACGTAGGATATATCCTACGGACGTCTTCCAGCTAGGTGGAGCGACGACGTACTGCCTGGTTGCGAATGGATGAGAGGAACCGAAGTTCAGGCTCAGTGGCGATCTTTGGGAGAGGCCTATGTCCAGCAGTGGACTGAAACAGGCTGATTACGATGATGACCTACGTATATTACTATGGTTTTATAAGAGTCCGTGCAGAGACGATATCGAGGCACAAGATGGGTAAACCAGTGGCAACATCAGATGATCGAGCGTTGACGCTGGACTTGACCAACTTGACTCTAAAATGCCGACTATGAATTTTTCTAACGGTCTAAGGAAAAGACACCGACCGAGTATAGATCTGTCCAGTTTTATAGTACGTGAAATTGAGTCTGAAAGTCAAGATGGCTGCCGTTGGGCGCCATATTGCCTTGACATAAATATAGAAACGGTCTAGCATACATACACTCTTATAATATAGTGTTGAGTCGCCATCTTTGAATGCAAAAACTATCCTAAACATTTCAATGTTCATTTTCATGGTGAATGAAAATCGATGTTTTCAGAATAGCATTTCAAGATGTCTAAAAGAAATAAAGGTTAATAATTGTTTTATACTAATAAAGTAATTTGTTAAACATATAAAATGTGCACTAGCTATCAAAAAAAATGCACTAACCTCGCCTTATTTTTACCTCCAAGGGTGAAAATATCAACTTCAAACCTCACATTTTTCCTCACTAGGTAGAACTTTTTGTTTTTGATGGCCAATGTTTACTTATCTGTATATCTAATATTATCTATGTAACTAATTTTATTTTTCTTTACATAACATAAAATGGTCGATTTGGTCATTATTATAAAATTACATAATAAGTAATTTTAAATTACGTATAGGTAATTTAAACATTTGTAAATTTCCCTCTAAAAGTATATTCTCGCGAATCAAATGTTAAAATTGATTTAAACAATACGCAAAACTTATATTGCCTAAATAATGGCATTCCACAGTAGCATAGTGAAATCCCGCTACCAGACGATTCTTTTACCACCAATCCTCTGATAAAAATTAAATTGTAAGACTGTATTTTTCGAATTGTTCTCTCGTATTATGCGAGATATAGTCGTAGACACAGCTGTATTCAAGGTTATACAATTACAAGAATAATCATAATAACAAATATTGGAGGCACTTTTCAGTCTGGTTGTTTCTAAAGCCAATACCAGACTATGTAACGCAGACCGACGAAGACCGAACAAAATGAACGAGAAGAAATGAGAGAGCGACAGTGATCGACGCCGATAGCGTGTTTCAAAATTCAAAATAAGATTTATTTAATAGGATACATAACATGCTCACTTTAAAACGTCAAACCTAAGACTAGCTACGCCTGTTACAAACTCCTAACGCCGGCAAAAGAACAGGCAAGAAACGCCCAGCAGGTAATTTTTTTGGCGCGATCACATTGTCAATTTCTTTCTCACTACTATATTATAATCGTTGAATTGGAGCAAATTCACTATATACAGTCCCAAGCTATTTTTGTCATATAAATAGTCCAATATTTTCTAATAAGCTAATAAGATTTCTCTTGGTTGGTTGTGCACATTGGGATATGGAAATTTGAACATTGACGAGTTCCGGGTTACAAGCACCCGTTCACGAAATAACGCTTTTGTTTGAATCCTTAACTTACTAAGTTATGTGTGGACTTGTCATCGCTTCAAAACGTTGAAGGAAATATCATGAGAAAACCGGCATGTCCAAGAACTACAATATTCAAGAGCATGCGACATCTAACAACCCGCACTGGGCCAGTGTGGTCGACTATTACCCACTCTCTTTGAGAAAAAGCCTGTGTTCCAGCAGTGCGATTCTAATTCACTCGGAAACTCTTCCGACCACGGATTCGGAAAAAGTACTGCAAATTTTTTTAGACGCGATTCACAAATCTGAATGCGGAAACTGACATTTCATTTGACAAACCAGCTGTTCAATTACGGAAAAGTTTCCGACACCTATTTGCTCTCGGAAACGATTCCGTTAAGCGGAAGTGACGTCGAATCCGACACGGAATCTTTCCGAGTGAATTAGAATCGCACTGCTGTGGGAACGAAATAGGCTGATTGCGATGCAGTAGAAAGAGAAGCAACGATTCTTTCGTTCTTTTCGTTCGGTCTTTGTCTTTCTACTTCTCTAGTCTGGAAGGGCCATAACAGGATGACGTCACTGATATTCTAACACAGATAAATATAAACTTTATTTAAAAACTACAATCTATTTAGCCTTATTTCAAGTGTTACTTTAAGATCTGTTATCAGATCCATTATTTCCAACATATACAGTTACATCTAAAAACTAACCGGTAATAATTTAAGAGTTACTTACATCAGAACAAAAATAATAATTTACAAAACATTGTTAGTAAAAACCTACGGTACATTCGTCAAACAAAACGATAAGTATAACATGTTATTTAATTCATAAACGAAAAATGGAATGGTTCTAGTGTAGTTAAGAAAAATGCCTTCGACGCGATTTCTGAAGCGATGATAGCTCAGGGTAGCGACGTCGGCTTCCAATCTGTATGTCGAGCGTTCGAATCCTGAAATGAGCTTGAGCGACACTTTTCGTAAGTTGCAATATTTAATAAACTTCATGACACACAGTTACGAGTGAACAGTAAACTTCATATTGCACAGTTACGAGTGAACAGTAAACTCCATGACACACAGTAACTAAGTGGACAGTAAGCTTCACATTACACAGTTACGAGTGGAAAGTAAACTTCATATTGCACAGTTACGAGTGGACAGTAAGCTCCTCATTGCACAGTTACGAGTGAACAGTAAACTCCATGACGCACAGTCACGAGTGGACAGTAAACGCCAGTTTTATAAACGTCCGTAAGTTAAACGTCAGACCTTATTTCGGTAAATTTGAACTTTCCAACAGATTTTCCGTACTAAAATTTGACAATAGGATCAAACTTACCGCAATTTGGTGTTACATTTAACTTGCGGACGTTTACAGAACCGGCCCTAAGCGTCACATCGCACAGTTACGAGTAGAAGGTAAGCACCGCGGCGTGGTTCCCCCGGACTAGCAGCACCCTGTCCGCCGCGGTGGCCAGCGCGTGCAGCCAGGCGACGTACAGCGGCGGCGGCACCACCCCGCGGCGCCGCGGCATGGGCAGGGTGACGCACACGAGGCGGGCGCCGGCCGAGTGCGACGCTATCAGCTCGCGCAGGCGCATGTGCCGGAACGTGCGGTCCTGCGCCGCTAGGAGGTCGGCCTCCGTGATGCCGGCTGCGGGAAAAATAAGAAAAAAAAATTAAAAACGCACTGAAAAATATAAAATGATTGACTTGTATTAGTAACGATAAAATGGTTAAGTCAAAAAGTGTGGAGCGCTTTTTGGTTGTATGTCCTTTTTTTTACTTAGTTAAAGTTACCATTATATCGTTACCATGTCAATTATTTTATATTTTTCAGTGCGTTTTCAGTGGGTTTTTTAGTTTATTTTCAACTATATATTTTATTTTTTACTTTTTAGTCAATGTAAACAAGCCTACTCTATTAGACTCGTCAAAACGAATCAAATGAGCCCAAACTCGATGGGTTTACTAGTAGCCATTGAAGAGTTCCACTATCCATCTCCTGGCTCCATCATCAGATCAGGCCGATGATATGAAATTATTGCATTGTCATCGGGATTACATAATACATACAAAGTTTCAAGGCGATACGACAATTAGAAGTAGGTTAAAATTTACTTCTAAGATTTGATTACATTGTTAGTTAGTTAGTTAGGTATTTAGTTAGTTAGTTCAAGGCAAGCTAATAAAAGTGTTTTAATTATAGCTTTTAAGATTCCGGGAAAAACGTAACCCTTAAAGAATCACTTCGTTGTACGCCTATCTGTCTGTCAAGACCGTCTTTCTCACGAACGCGTTGAAATAAGAAATTGATATCAACTATTCGGGTTTGCGGTCTCTTTCAGCTGTAAAAAATATCTAGTGAGGTAACTCGATCAAAAAATGTGACCGTTTATGTCATACTAATTGCGCCCCGCGGTTTCACTCGCGTGTTCCCGTTATCCCGCAGGAACCATTTTTCAGGATAAAAAGTAGCCTATGTGTTAAACCAGGGTATAAGCTATCTCCATTCCAAATTTCATCAAAATCATTAAAAATCAATATTTATTTACAATATTTTAAATTAACTTATTACTTTCAAATTTTTTAATTTTTTTTATAATTTTATTTTTAGTGATTTTATTTAAAATTATACATAATTGTTATTATTATTCTATCATTTTTATAATTTTAATTGTTTGATATATTTTATTACTTTCTGCGATTTTTTTAATTACTATTATTATCATTCTGGATGTTATTTTAATGAATTAATTTTAATTTTACCACTTATTTATTTTTTTCTGTTATATGTTATTCGCCGCCATATTGTACATGCAGTCTGCATCTATAACTGCAATGTCATTTAGCTTAGTACATCAATGTTTTTTTTACTTTTTTAAATTATTATTAATGTACATTGTGTTGATGCTCAAATAAATAAATAAAATCGGCTTAGTACTTACGGTGATGCGTGGTAACAAACATTCACACACACAAACTTTTGCATTCATAATATTAGTAGGATAGGATAATCTGTAATGTCATCTAGCCTAAAATAACCATTCTGTGGTGTCTCACCTGGATCGTTACTATCGTCGGACGTCTTGAAAGGCGCGATGAGTTTGTCGAAGTACGCAAGCGTCGAGTCTTTTGGTCGTTTCGTGATGTCCGGTACCATCTTCAGCGCAGAGTAGTCGATTCGGAACTTGGAGAGCAGGGAAGCCATGCTGCGGAATATTATCGTGATATCATTGTGCTATATGATTTCTTTAAACATACTCGAGCGTACAAATGAGACGATTGTTAGAAAATATTAATTTTTCAAATCCGGCTCGTAGGACCACAAATATTGTGAATTAGAAAAAATAAGTCAGACCAGTTTATTCAAGACGTTTCGTAAATATTCATGATCTAGACTGTGCTAGATTATTTCTGCACCTTGATTTACCGTCATATCTGTCAACTACAAGGCTACGATTGGTCTAAATCCACTCTTTGACAAGGACAACCACAACTCGCACGGTATGCCCAAGGCGCTTAAATTCAAACCTATTAGTAGGTGATTTTTTACTTAATTTTTTTCCTAGTATAACTATTATGCTAAAGCGTTATACATATACGTTTCACGATACTTACTTCCTTTCTTCAATTTCGAGTTCGGTGTTTTTGTTGGCTAGTGTGAAAACGCGCAGTGGGCACGACGACCACGCGCGTCGTGTCGATAGAATGTACGGAAGTAGCAGAGTCAAACCTGGAACCACACATCGTTATCAATCAAGTCCCATCATCTTTGAAATTATGCTACCTTAACAACGAATAGAGATAGGAACACCTATGTCAGCTTGGCAGAAAGAGAACGACATTTTCCATACCCTTATGTAAAAAGTGACCTTAAGATACTAGAGTCGAAATAACTACAGTGGCCGGCAAACAAGTTGAGCCAAAAGTGACGTGGAAGGGGAAGTTCGCGCACTTGCACTTTCGTTTCGAGTTCGTGATTGGATGCTAACGTGACGTGAACACAGCGCGGGAAGCAATCCGAATTTATCCTTATGGAGTCCTGGAAATCCCTCACCTCACGATTTATGCGCTCCTTTCTCCCGCATACTTGCAAAATGTGGAATGAGCTTCCCCCACAAGTCTTTCCGCTGTGCTACAGATTGCAATCTGTAATCCTTCAAGATGGGTGTGGAAAGAGTTTTAAATGTCGGCAGCGCATCGGCAACTCCCCTGGTGTTGCAGATGTCCATAGGCGACGGTGACCGTCTGCTTGTGTGCTAATAATCTATTCCATAAAAAAAGAGATCTAAAAATCGTATCTGCGCAGCCAAGGTCATTAGCTCAACTTGTTTGCCGGCCACTGTACTGCTGGTATAGAGCTACCTCCGTCGTCGTAGAGCCACCACACGTCGACGGTGCCCGCCTGCCTCTTCGTGAACTGTTCCACCGAAGTGAAAGAGGACGTTCTGCGGGCGGTGGACGATCCTAGTGCGCGACGCACCGCGCTGCCGATGCCTCTACTGTTGGCAATAAAGTGTTGCTGAGGTTTTATTTCGGAAACCTTCTACGCGGTTGAGGACACGTAAGGCATAAGCAAGGTAAGCCTAAGGTTAAGTTTGGGTAATTCAAAAAAGATCTTTAAGTTCCCTAAACTTAACCGTAAAGTATTAACGGAATAAACGCGAGTGGAGTTGTTCGACTTTCAGTCGTGTGTGCAAGCCGTTGATCATTTCATTAGGAATAAAAACATTTGTTTCCAAAGAAATGAATTACGTGCATCAGACGCATGGCTAAGTGAATGAAACTGTATAATGTGATCGCGCCCAAAAAATCATCTGCCGGGTGTTTTATGACTATTCTTTTGCCGGCGGAGACGGAGCTAGTTTTAAGTTTGTCGTTTTAAAATGATCACCATGATGTATCCTTCTAAAAAATTTTTTTTCTAATTCGCCGTTCGGAGTTCTCATTTTCTACAGTATATCTCCAGGAAAGAAAATATACTCCAGCTTTGTCTTTGGTCAATCTTCACTTACCTCTGTTTGACCTCTGGTTTCTGAACGGCCTCCTTGTTGGAAGCTGTCGGGTCAGCCGACACCCCCGCGCGTCTCAGCTGCGGGGACCCGCCCATAGACACGTCCGACATACTACTGCCTGTCAGGACACAGAACAAGTTATTCAAGGAGGGTACAAAAGTGAAAAATAACACACATAAAATACATGCACATATTAAATTTTCATAAATATATTGAATGAATTTTTAACAAAACAAAAACCAACTTCAGTTTTCCTTCGGTTTCTCTGGTCTGCCATCATCAAACCCTGATTTTCTTATCATAGGACCTTTGAAATATCTTTTTTCCAACAAAAAAATAATTTTGCAAAACCGTCTATACTTGACGGACTTATGCCCGAACATACATAAAAAAATTCAAACATCCGAATTGAGGACCTTCTCCTTTTTTGGAAGTAATTTAAAAAATATTTTTATTTTTTTAATTTATTTGAACTTTTTCATGTTCTCTGAAACCCGTATTATAGATCGCACGAACAACTCTCTTCTTCAATACAAATAAGAATTCGATGTAAATAGTAAATAACGCATTTTATATTATTGTTTCTTTTTACATAGTGCATGCATTTTATTAAGTAATTACATTGATGAAATAATATTTTAATATAATTTAAATTTTTATTCGTTAAATCATTATTTGTGACTTCAGTTATATTTGTCTTACCAGTATCGTTTTTATTAGATTGCCCTTTGGCAAAGGCCTCCCCCAAAAACCAACTTAAAAAACTCTGAAAGCCACAAATAGAAAAGTATGGAAGACAAAAATCAAGATGGCAATTCACAATATTATTATCTCACCTCTAGAATGCGTGTTGAGACTCTCCGTCGACTTGGACTCCTTGTAGTTGTCTCCCATGGACCCTGTACAAAGCATGGCGTGACAGAATGGTCCCCACCTGCACTTAGTCACGACACAGACGGTATTAGGACAAAGCGGGTGAGGTGGCGGGTTAGTCAAGAAACATACAGTTGCTTTCTAGAGTTTCCAAGTGATTTTACTGTGACTATTGTCACGCCACAAATCTGTCTTTTTTGGATTAGCTTTCTTTGGAGTGGAGGCTAGTTTGTTTGCTAAACAAATATATTAATCCATGTTGTGTTAAAAAAGGAGTCTTCGCGGTTTTCTCATGGATGCCATTGTCAGAACTGGACTAAATTGAAATGGGACCACACAGGAAGCACCAAGTTCAAAAAAGAATCATCAAAATCTGTTCACCCAGTCGAAACTTCTGATGTAAACAACAAAACAGTCGAATTGAGGACATCCTCCTTTTTCGAAATCGGTTAAAAATGCAAAAACAATAAATGTTATCTATTGGGATATTTTATTTTTAGCCCATAGATACGAATGTGCTATAGTTGTCACAATGACAGGCCAAAGCCCGCCTTGCCCATTTCTCTTTAGAAAGGGTTATGCGTTGTATATTGCAAGCATAAATTACAGAAATCCAGTCATACGCCTGTGGCAAAATTTTAACACTGTTTTTTTTTATCTTTTCCACAATTTCAATGATTTTCACTAAGTTACTTTTCCTCTCACGAAACTAAATTTTGTTTCTCTATTTTTATACCAAACCGATGATTATAAGGTAAGGCCAATGACACATACGTGAAAAAGCCGACAGATCCTTGCGTCCGATGTCTTTGAGATAGGCTTGCAGGTCGTCGTCCAACGCCTCGCTCGTGTACTGTCCACCTTCTACCCTGAGCAGAGCCAGGGCCATGTGGACGTCCAGCGCTTTGCTGGAAGAGTGAGTGAAAGGTCATTCTTATTTATTCGTACCACTGTTGGCCATACAAAAGCGCGGACCCGACTGAAGCTGGTTAGGGAATTGCGAAGATGTACTTTTAAATTCGTAGTGTCAGCAAAGTTAAGAATACGGCCTGTTTATGATATGCCAAGCTAACTAGCATCATCTCTGAATGGCTTACTGCATATCTTAATCCGAATAAACGCCTTAATTCATCAGTGCATTAGACTGTTTCCTTGAAATCTTGGAGAGACTCACTAGCGCCATCTCTGAACGAGAAACATCAACTAAAAAATATTCACTGCATCATCTCAACATAATCCTCTCGCAAGTCTGCCAGTCTATTAAGAAGCTTATAATAAGTTAACTAGACTGTTTCTCTGTACTACGTCTATAGACAAGCTCACTAGCGCCATCTCTGAATGAATAACATCAAATAACTACTAAACAATACTCACTGCATCACCTCAACATAATCCACGACTTCGTTCCTGTCGCAGGTCTGCCAGTCTTCTTTGAATCCCATCATCAGTATGTTCGGCCTAAGTTTCCCGAGGCCGCTAGCTTGCACCAGCGCACTGGTGCCATCTTTGAACGAAACGTCGTCAACAACGGCGTAGAAAGCTTTGATCTTGCGTTTGTTGAACCATTGGTAGGCGCGGCTGTTTAACGATTCTCGGCCTCGGTTGCTCATTTGGCCCTAGACGGAATGACACTAGATTATATTTTATTGTATTCCATGGAATGAATCGTAAGTCATAACGTCACGCAGCATTGCATTTATTGTCATTTTTACATAAGTGAAACTTCTTTAGTTGCTGTAGGACTGTAAATCCGTTCGAACCGGACGAAGAAAGTGTAACGCCGGGAGGGAAGCCTTTCTCTAACTCCAAAAATAGCTATTAGAAGGAGTGGGAGATTCGTTCCTCCCTATCTATCGAATCGTGAGGAAAGCATGTCTAAGAACCACAACATTCAAGGGCATGGGACATCTACCAACCCGCACTGAGCTAGTAGAGTAGTGGTAGATAATATGGTAAATATATTGTCTATTGTCTATAATGTCCCACACTTTTTCTCTCTCATTCTGAGAGAAGACCTGTGCCTCAGCAGTGGGAACGTAAGGACTAATTTGTCTACGGTAGGAGTCGTTCTTACCTGTATAATATGGCCGCACAGCATGAGAGATAATCCCTTTGTCAATAGATACGTGAAGTCAGTGAGGATTGGTCTCTCTCCGGGGAATCCAGTTAGCACCAGTATTTGAGGTCTGAAATACACATTTTCTTACTTTATACAGGGTAGCGTTTGACCACAAGTTATCTGATGTAAAGAGACGTTGCGGTCGAAGGTGAGAACTTGGGAACTGGCTCTCCAGTGAAGCTATCGGAACATATATGTTAGATGATTACTGCTTGGCGACAGAGTGGTAGCTATGACTAGCACTCAAAATAGCCAACTATGTTTTTATCACGATAATATTTTCCTTTACCGCAAACTAAATCTCATTGCGGTTTTTGAACCCACGGCATATGGATTGCAAGCAGACGACGTCACAACCATAGAGCTACGACTGTATCAGAAACGTTAATCACGGTTGCCACTTTCTCCCGCTAGAGGCGCCACGAGTGTCTAGGAATGGTTATCACTGGCTTACCTGTAATTTTTGACATGTTCAGTTACTCTGTTCAGTTGATGTACTCCGGACAACGCGGTCTTGTATGTCTGCGCCTGCGTAGTCGAGCCCCAGTTCACGTCTACAACAAAACATATTTAAATTTTAATGTGTTATTATATAGATGCATTTGTCCGTAACCCCCCCAAGATGTTTTTTAATGCTGATTGACAAGACTCAAATTGCTGGCCTGACGTTAAACGTCAGGCTTGCCCATTACAGTTCATTATTACACAGATTTATGAACTTCAATACTTCAAAATCTATATATTGGTGTCTATTCGGTTTTGCATTTTCTAAAACTAAACTAAATTTGACAGGTCTAATAGTAATGCCATCCTTTTTTTACTTTAGTGGTTAGAAAAAGAGAGCAATACTATTAGACCTGTCAAATTTAGTTTAGTATAGGAGAATGTAAAACCGAATCGACACCAATATCAAACTATGTGATCACTTTAAAATGTCAAACTTAAAACTATCTACGCCTGATCCAACGTCCTTACGATAAAAGGATCACGTATGATATACTCTGCAATCCGCAAGATAATATAATTATATATTACTAACAGATTGAATGGGGGAGGAAAACTAACTTTTATTCGCGGTAGGTGGTGCAAGATCGACTGTACCTACATTATTTCAGCACCTTATTTTGACATCTGCATCTGTTCACTTGTAATTTTGTCCGTTTTGCGTGTGTCCCCATTGGAGCAAGCCCCTAGTGCCAACTCACCGGGTTTCCTATAAGACACGAGGAGGTACAGGCCCAGTAGAGCGGCGATGGTCACCAGCGCGGTGACCCACGATATCACGAACATTATGGCTACGCA
Source organism: Opisthograptis luteolata (assembly GCA_931315375.2). Classification (NCBI taxonomy): domain Eukaryota; kingdom Metazoa; phylum Arthropoda; class Insecta; order Lepidoptera; family Geometridae; genus Opisthograptis; species Opisthograptis luteolata. The sequence continues at coordinate 11,119,189 of OV928049.1, read as the reverse complement.
CAGCATCGACCCTACTAGGGACAGCCACATGTTGTAGAACTAAAATAAAAACAAAGAAACAAAAAAGAAAAATAGGTAAAAAGAAAAGTAAGAAGAGTGAACGAAGATCATCGCTAGGCATCAGGTGAGATATCATGGAGGTTAAAAAAAAGGAATGTCAATATCTGGCTTCAGTATCTAGCTTCAAAGTTCAAACCTTGTTTCTGGTAGGGAATAAACACTCTAGGCCATTTTTTTTTATTAATCTTTCAGAGCTACCCTGATTTTTGCAGATTGGTATATTGTCATAATGTCTTTGCGTTTGGAGTTGTGTTTCTGATGGATTCTTCACGAAACATTTTTACAATTATCACACAGCATAGACAAGCATTTCAGACCGCACTCTCTTCTATTTTTATATTTGATTAACAATAACCGTTGGGGAAGACGTGTTCTTGAGTGGAGACCGCGACTTTGCAAACGTAGTAGACGCCCTGCGACTAGGTGGTGCGACGACTTGCGCCGAGTGGCAGTAGTTGGATGAGAAGAGCCGAAGACCGGGCTCAGTGGCGTACTTTTGGAGAGGCCTATGTCCAGCAGTGGACTGACATAGGGTGATGATGATGATGATGATGATGATGATGATGAAGGATACTTACCCTAAAGGTAGGCCTCCAGCCCACTGGTTTGGCGAGGCTCGCGTGAAACGTAGAGAAGTTAATCAACGCGTACGCAGCCAGGAAGAAATTGGATATCAGCGGCGCTATTTGGTTTAGTCCACCTGCGACGGAGATAGCAATACTTATCTTAATAAGTCAAACATCTGAATGAAAAAAATATTAACTAGGATGTACACGTACCCATTAGAATGAAGGCAGTGGAGATGATGAAGGTCAGCACGTATCCGCGGACGGGCTCGTTGTTGTGCCCGTAGCCCTTTGCGAAGAACTCCAAGTAAGGGTACAGCTTGTCCTGGCACAGCGCCTGCAACGTATCACGTTCAGAACAGAGGTACACGGAGAAAAAATACCTTCCGAAATACAAAAGGAATTTCCTTCCCTTTTGACTAAACGAGGAAAGAAAGGGTTACATTTTGGAAGGAATCGGTTTTGGAATGTAAAACTCAGTAGGAAGTCAGGATTTTTTTTTTCAGTGTAGAACAGTGTATCAAGAGCAAGTTGCTCGCGTGATGTAAATCATCCCGATTACCTATTACAGTCAATACCAGCCAGAATTTTGAGCTCCAACAGTTCAAAATCCGACGCGGCAGAGACCTGACAGAAATCTAGAAGAGGCCTGAAAACTCCGACAACCTCGTACGAGAAAAAACACGTCCGGTTACCTGAAAGACTTTAGGCGCAGAGACGAGCGAAGCGAGCGCCGAGGAAAGTGTCGCGGCGAAGCAACCGCCGTATATGAGCGGCCCGAAACCGGACACCAGTCGTATCACCTGGAAGTGAGAAACACTTAACGGAGCTGTTTTGTACAACAATATAGCTAGCAGTAAGGTAAAACAGCTGCGCAAACCAACTGCGACAAAACACATATTTAAAAAATAATTAATTAATTAATCATTATTATCTTTTATCTTTATGTAACCCGATCACGGAGGAGGTATACTGCAAAAGTCTTAAGCTGGTATTCTAGAATGACGATCAAGTGATGATCACTAGGGACCAGGGGCCCAATTACTGTCATAATTTAATTCATATTTTGACATTTAGATAATATATCACACCTCAAGAATTGGGCCCCATATCTATTGAAATTTGACAGTTATTGCGATATTTATCGAATGTGATAATATATCACGCCGCGAGAAATGAACCCCAGGACAAGAACTAGAGAAGCACAGATTTGGGTCGTTCATTTCATGCAGAAATGTCACTTAATCGCTACTTAAATATTGACCAACGCTTGAGTGTCATACTAGAATACCAGGCTTAAAGTTCGCACGGAAAATGGAATGGCAAAGATCAAGGGTGTCATCAAGAGGGAGGTGGGGGCAGCTGCCCCGCGTAATAAAATTTTGACAAATGCCAAACGTACTAATTTACTGTCTGATGTATAATTCTCGCGTGATGCTATCTGACACGCTCACCTACGTGGATTTTCAAAAACGCTACATTCGTAAAAAAGAAAACCCAAGAAGTATTTAATGGGTTTTTTTTTCTATAATAGTTTTGCTTGGCTGGCCAAGCTCTTTGGCACGGATCCCTCTCCACGCGAGTTCGACTCATGATCTTTTCTAGCAGACATGCTTACGTCATTGCTATTCAGCAGGCCGTATTCGCAGGTGCGGTTCAGTGCGCAGGCCGGGGCCCACGGCGTGACGTCATCGACGAGCCCGGACGCGTCACGGACCACCGTCCACCCGGCTATCACGGCTATCAGCAGGTACGATATGGTCGTCAGGAGGATCGCTAGCAGGGTGCCTTTGGGGATAGACTTTTGAGGGTCCTAGAAGTTGGGAAGAAAATAAAACGAATCAAAAAAATAATTTAATAGTGTTATACAACATGTGATCACTTTAAAACGCCTGTTAAGCCGCGTATCGACTTCGCGCTCCAAGAGGACGAACATTGGCGCGCGTTCCGGCCGCGCGAAATGGCTACCATTTTGGAACGTGCGCCAATGTGTTTGTTGGAGCGCTCGAACTTAGAGCGGCCCGTTCCATCTAGAGTCGGTTTTTTACCGCGCATCAAAGGAAGCTTAGTTGTGGCGCGCGCGCCAGTTGAGACGGACGTGATATTACGACGACTGGTCTGCATGTTGAACGACCAACACTGGAACAGTTGCCACGCGCGCCATGTGCGCTTAGTTGATATCATTCAAATATTTGGAGCGCGTTCCGTGGAACGCACTTTTGGCGCGGGTGTTCATGGCACGCGCGCCAGGAGCGCATAATGGATACGCAGCTTTACAGTCAGCGACAAAAGTAGCTGATCACACTTTTTTTACAAATGTGTTTTAGATTACTAATGTTTGGGTTTTTTCAACAACTATACGAGGTAGCGTTTGACCACAACGCAACATAACCTGATAAGTGATGATGCGGCCATTTTAGTAGTAATATGTCAAGCCCTAGTAATAAAATGGCATATCATAATAAAAGGCATATATGACATATCGACCCAAAACCGCGGATAACGGATCAAGATCGATTATTAATTTCGGTTGTAAGATGATGAACGTAATCATGAACGTTGTATTTGTTTAGCGACTTTTGTCGTTGACCGTACAGCCTCACACACTTCATTTGAGGTTTATAATGTTGCCAAAGCCAAAAGAAGACCTACCTTCAAGTCTCCAGAAATGTTCGCACCGGCCAGTATCCCCGTGGCGGCGGGGAAGAAGATAGAGAACACGGAGAAGAAGTTGTGCTGCACATCCTCGAACCGCCGGTAGTCGGGGCCCATGTTCTGTTCTAGCACTGTCACTGGGAATAGACAATAGCGTTATGACTAAAGATGTGATAAACGGCTTAAAATTGACAACACATTTAAACGCTTATTTTTTTAAACCGCTTAATTTTAAGAGCGACGATTTTGAGTTGTGTCTGTATAGAAATAAAGTTTGAATTTCTTTGGACTTTGGAAAAAAGCCGTCAACGTTTAAACGGATTCGGCTTATTTTCATCAGCCCGCTTATTCGCTTATTTTGAAGAGCGACGATTTTGATTTGTATCTGTTTTGGAATAAGGTTTGCATTGGTTTGAACTTTGGGAAAAAAGCCGTCAACGTTTAAACGGAGTCTGCTTATTTTCATAAGCCCGCTTATGCGCTTATTTAGATAAGCTTTTTTAAGCCGTTTTTGTTTAAACGCCCACCTCTAGTTATGACCTTCGGCGAGATATCCCAATGTGCACGATCAACCAAGAGAAATCTTATTAGTAAAAGCTTATTATAAAATATTGGATTGCCCAAACACACCGATACGACTAGATACTTGGCGACAGATTCTTAACTTGAAAATAGCAAGGCAAGCACTATATTCCGAAAAAAGGATCCTAGCTAAGTTTAGAACGCTTACTATTGTACCCGACAAGTCCCTGCGCCAGTTCCAAGTCGCTCTTAGGGCCGAAAGCGGCCCCGATGAGGAAGTCCACCTGGATTGGCAACTGGAAGAGGTTACCGGAACGCACTGATAGGTGCTTAGCGACAGATTTCTAACTTGAAGATAGCAAAGCAAGCACTATATATTCCAAAAAAAGGATCCTAGCTAAGTTTACACTTACTATTGTACCCGACAAATCCCTGTGCCAGTTCCAAGTCACTCTTGGGGCCCAACGCGGCCCCGATGAGGAAGTCCACGATGGCTGCCAGCAGTATGAACAGAAGCACTATCTGCGCTTTGGCCTCCCACTCCATGCCCACTATCACGATACCGGTGAGCAGGACTATGGTGATGCAGCCGTAGATGGCTTGATCCTGGAATAAATGTAAATAAGTGGGATTCAAATTTCACAACCTCCTTCATTGGCTTTTTTATATTTTACTAGCTGTTCCTCGTGGTTTCACGTGGACTTATCAAGATAAATAGTAGCCTATGTACTTCTCCGGCTCTAGAGTCTAGACTATCTCTGTGCCTAATTTCATTCAAATCAGTTCATTAGATTAAGCGTGAAAGCGTAACAAACAGTTTAAATAATAATAATATTAGTAGGGATTGCCCAGAACTCGGCGACTTGAATCGCGTTCTCCGTCACCGCGTTAAGGTCATCATCTGTATTGCAGTGCGTGACCTTCAAGTTGAGAATCTCCCGCAACGCACCGCAATCTATATGTTCCATCCAGCAGCCTGTTTTGAGAAGCAGTTTCCATACGGGTTTTATTTTTATGCAACGAGACAAGCAATCAAGCAAGTCACTCGTCAGATGGAAATCGTCACCCGCTCATTACCGTTCAGTGCCACCCATATAAACTTATAAACTTCAACAGTTCAAAATCCTGCGCGGTAATGCAATGCGCTCATCACCCTGAGATATTTACTAACATCCACACCATCTTAAATGTCCTCAGACAAAAATTTTGATCTACAATGCGTTGGTTCGCAGCGGCCTGGAGTACTGTAGTGTGACCTGGAACCCCTTCTACGACATCTATATTAAAAGACTCGAAAGTGTTCAAAAACGTTTCTTGTGGCATCTCACCTACTCTTGTAACTTAGCTAAGTCTATTCCCAGCTATCCCGAAAGACTTAATCATTTCAAGATGAGTTCCCTGTCGGATCGAAGACTTCTGCTTGATCTCACGTTTCTCCATAAGCTTGCTAATGGTTCTCTTGATGCCTCCGATCTTCTATCGTTGCTTAATTTTTCGGCTCCTACTAAATTACCCAGAGCATCCAGGTTTAACTTATTGAAAGCTAACTTCAGTAAAACCAACCTTGGTCAAAATGCACCCATCAATAGGTTTATTCGTGAATTTAACGGCATCTCGAAAAACAATTCCATTGACTTATTTACAACAAACATAAGCAAGTTTAAATATACAATTAAAAATCTGTGACGTCCTATATTTATGAGATTTTATATTATATTATTTTATTTATTTTTACTTGTTATTAACCTTTATTTCATATTTCATTTTATTATTATTTCAATTAAAGAATTGTTCAATGTCTTAATTTTATCACTTATTCATTAATATCAATGTAAACTTTATATTTCCAAATTTGCTCGCTTTTAATTTTCGCATGTAGTCTTCACCATTAAATGTAATGACACTTAGCCTTACTTGTGTGAACTGTCTATATATTATAATTGCAACGGTGTACATTATGCTGGTGATCAATATAAATAAATAAATAAATAAATCAAATGTAAAAAGACAATATAACTAAAAACATATCTTATCACTATTAAAGTTAAGTTTAAAGTCACTCACCCAGCTCTTGCTGACCATATAAGCGGACTCCGGTATGAGCGTGATGAGAGACTCTCCGAAGCCGACTACGTACATGGCACAGGCCACCGCGTTGGCCATGGAGAATATGAGGCCGATGGACCCACCGAACTCAGGGCCCAGCGAACGCGATATCATGTAGTACGTTCCACCTAGTAATAGTTCATTTTTAAAAGCAACTAGCAACCCACCTCCGCGCTGGTAGAAAAAGATTTTGACAGCCAGAAGTTTTACAAAACCGTTATAATAGCTAGATATTTGATGTCAGTGACTTTTTTGTAGACCTACTAAAAGCCTACATTTCTTTCAAACATTACATGAACTCTAACCAAACCGTTTAGCCAGAGTATGCCGATAAAGCAGGCAGTTGTTTCATTTTTCTTCAACTTGTTTTAGAAATATCGTGATTTCTTACTGAAAACTCCACTTTATCAGAATATAACATACTCTATGACACTCGGGGATAAAGGTAGCTTCGTATTAGTGAAACATTTTCCCTTGCATCCAAATCCCGTTGATCAGTTACTCCGATGCTGCGTGAAAGAAGGACAAACCAACAAACACGCAAACGCTTTTATAATTGTAGCGATATATTGGAATATTATGGAACAGTATCGAAAGAGTGATGAATTAACCAACAGCATTTTTTTTATGTAATAGTGTGGCTAATAAGCAAGCAGCTCATCTGATGGTAAACCGTCACGGTCACATTTGCAACACTAGGGACGTTATCAATGAGTTGCCAACTTTGAAAACACTAACCTCCTTTTATAACCCCGTTTGTGCTGATAGCAGACATGGACAGCGCCGTGATAGTGGTCACCACAGACGTCGTCAGTATCAATAGGATGGACTGCGCTGCCAACAACATATCATATTATTTAAAAGAGTTATAACAGTCTATGCTGATAGCATGTATTGAACCGATGATGGCTCAGTCATGGGTTCATACCCTAGAGCTTAAGCTTTCGGTGAAGGAAAACATAGAGATGAAACCATGGCTTGATAGTACAGCATTATCAAGTGTTCTTCCTCAAGTTAAGAATCTGTCGCCATTGGCGACTTGCCAAGCGCCTATTAGTGAGTTCCGGCATCCTCACTTGAGAGCCAGTTCCTAATGCAGGTGTAGCGTGGAGTCTCCTTCGACCATATCGTCACTTAAGATCAGGTTACTTGTGGAAGGATTTTTCTCTTCAAATCTGAAAAACATCACGTATTAAAGTAAGGAAACTAAAAAGGATGTTGACAGAAACCTGGTATATACTAACCCACTCCTGCCTGCCCCACCACCCAGGACAGCCGGAGGAAGAGCATCACCCCCCATATGTTGAGGAGGCATCGCATCAGCACGCCTTTGACCCAACCGAACTTCATGTTCGGAGACGGCAGCTGGATATCCACATCTTTCTCCAGGGTCTGACCTGGCTGGAAGAATGGTAGTGAGCGTTAGATAATTCGTAACCCAAGAATCCAGCGGGGCGGCGAGTGGATGGCAGTATTAGACGTGAAGAGACAAAGATTTGGCTCAATAGTTTGTAAAAAGCAACCTCCGAAGTCTTCGAAGACATCGTCACTTAACATCAGGTGACTAGCGTTCAAACACTACCCCGTAAAATGTAACAAGATTTCTTGCCTAACAGTTGACTGATACAGGCTTATGGCCATATGGATGGCCGCAAAGTCTCCCAGAAAAACATCCTTTACATTTCCTAAGACATACTTAAAGCATGACAAGAGCTCCACCAATAAACCTATCTTCCTTTTTCCTCTTTCGTATGAGCTAGTGGCCAGTTCTACTATCGAAGTTTTCACGCCGCTTGTAGGCCTCCAACATGGCTTTACGACTGATACAGACGAAACTAATAAGGCTGCATAATATACCTTTACTAAAAGAATCCTCGCAAACCTTCCTACAACGTTTATGCCTACAAATTTCATGATAAGTTGAACTGCACAACCTGCATCTGGACATTGATAACCAAGGAGTTAACAAGGAAGCAGATAATAAATATCAAAGGAAGCCTTGTAACTGCAGAGTTTGTTATGTTAGACATTATAGCGCAACACGATCTCTTCGCGGTGATGTAGATAAGAAATAAATTGTGACAAATGATATACACGATACACAGTTCTAATTTTAACTGCGACTTAAGTTTCCTTTACCTTTGGCATTAGAAATAATAAAGGTGACGTCATAATATTGTTGTTGTTTAACATAACGCATTGTTACTGTAAGGCATCACAATAAGGGAAGGAAGAACTGGCAATGCTTTAGTAATCTAAACGACATTTTCCCCAAAGGCAAATAAATGAGAGCCAATATCAGATCCAAAAATCCATAGGCTTAAAAAAGTTCTTGGCTGCTCCTACGTATACATAGTTTCTAGACGTGTTCTTGAATGGAGACCGCGACTTGGCAAACGTAGTATAAGACGCCCTGTGACAAGGTGGAGCGACGTCTGGCGTCGAGTGGCTGCCATCAATTGGATGAGAAGAGCCGAAAACCGGGCTCAGAGGTGTAACTTGGGAGAGGCCTATGTCCACCAGTGGACTGATACAGGCTGATGATGATGACACATAGTTTTGTAAGAGTTATTCTTTAAATTGTGCTCATCAACAACCACCCACATAGCGCATCACACGTTACAAAGGGCACCACGCCCGCTGCACTTAATCAAGGAGGTCAATAGATCACATTGACACACCGCTTCATCTAGTTATCTAGCATTCCCAAGGGTCGAAGGTTACCCTCCCTTGAACTTGGGTCAGGTTGTGCGAGCCAGGGCCATTGGGCTTGCGTGTTTGTTGATTAAAGGTATTCATTGGAAGTGGGCGTAGCTCACTGTTTTGTTCCTGTATCCTTAAAGCAAAAGTGTCTGGTATTATCGAAAGGACTTTTAGCGTATGGACTCTGTAACTTCCAACAAACAGTTTCTGCAAGTCTAATACAGAATTTGTGTTTTGTTATGTAGGTACTTTAGGTTTTTGGCAGTCATGAAGAGTTATCATTTTTTTTGCTTTGCGTTTACTACTATCTGATAATGTGGTCGATGATTGATACACACGAAATTCTAGAGTGCGTTCATTCATCTCCATTTCACGATGGGAACATTCGTCTTATCATCATTTTTAAGTAATATTATGGCCCATATTCCCTCTTTCTGATAGTCTGCATTCCAGCAGTGTCTAGCTAATTCTACTCATATTATAAATGCGAAAGTTTATGTGTGTGCGTGTGAATGTTTGTTACCACATATCACCGTAACTACTTAACCGATTTTGATGAAATTTGGAATGGAGATAGCTTATACCCTACTAATTATCCCGGAAAGGAACATTCCCATAAAACAATGAATAGGAAGTTGACCTTTCCCCATAAGCATTTGCCGCTTGAAAATACAAAATCTGTCTACACCAGATTAATCAGAATATTTGTGGGTATAATTGGACTTTCATCAAGTAAATACAACTTTAAGAGAGCCGTGTGAGTTTTATGAGTAAGACATATTTCTTCATCTCCACAATATATTATCATAGCGGTACCTCCGCCTACAACTGACAAGTAGTTCATGCTTCCACTCCTAATGAAACGTGGCAGGGCAAGTGCTCCAATCAGTTAATGAGCGGGACAATTGCACTAATTAGAGGTTACCTGCAGGCCTCGTCAATTGAAGACCATGCCATTTCCCGTGACAGTTGTATGATGGTTTCTTAATGGGATTCTGTGACTCAGACGTGAGAGCGCTGGTGGCAAAACGGTAACACGTCCGCCTTACAAGACGTTGATACCGAGTTCTATTCTAACCACCCCGACTCTTTTGTATTAGTTGCTGACTTTTTAGAGCCTAGTAGTTTGTTTCCAGTATTAAAAAGGTGACGATCACTTTTCTTTTTGTTAACCGACTTCAAAAAAGCAGGCGGTTTCACAATTCGACCGTATATTATATGCTTGTTTTATGTTTGATCGCGGATAAGTTCGTCGTTTATGAACCGATTTTGATGATTCTTTTTTTGTTGGAAAGGAGATATCCCAAGGGTGGTTCCAGGATAAGGAAACCAGGATCTGGTAATAGTATCCCAGAGAAATCGAGGGGAAAGAGAAGTCAGTTATTTTTTGTTAAAAATTATACTTGTAGCTCTTAAATTTTTTGCATAAAATAAATAATAATGCCCGCACAATCACATACATAGACCCCTAACTAGGATTCCCTGTATCTAGGGTATCAGAAACTACGAGGATCGGAGATCCACAACACCCGGACACAGAACAAATACTTGCGATTTTTTTTTCAATGCACAAATATAAGTACTAACTTAGGTATCTACGAGTACATTCTTCTTCTTCATCAGCCTATTACGTTCCCACTGCTGGGACTCTGACCTTCTCTCAGAGAGAGAGTATGGGCCGTAATCTACCACGCGGGCCCAGTGCGGGTTGGTAGAGGTCGCAGTACGAGTTACCTACATTAAACTTTCATAAATAAATCGACAAGTAACTGTCATTAGTTAAATCGCTTAGATATTCTTTGGAGCCCATATTATAAACTAGTAGCGCCCCGCGGTTTCACCCGCGTCTTTTCGTTATCCCGCAGGAACCTTTTTCCGGGATAAAAAGCCTATGTGTTAATTCAGGGTATACGCTATCTCTATTCCAAATATCATTCATATCCGTTCAGTAGTTTTTGCGTGAAAGAGTAACAAACATCCATCCATCCATCCATCCATCCATCCTTCCATCCATCCATTCATCCATAAATACATACTAACTTTCGTGTTTATAATATTAGTAGGATTGTACGCGCAGATCAGTGCTTTAGTAAACAAAGTCATTAGTAAGGAATGATCTTCACACAATTTACCTATAATAATCGTTCAATGCGCATGCATGATATCACATTGCACACAAACCGCGATGCTTATGTACCTCTGGATATATCCTGTACGTAAAGCTTCGTTCATATCACCGCGGTGGCGGTGGCGATTCGTATCTATTTCCAATTTTTAGAAGGTAGCGTTTGACCACAAGCCACCTGATGCCGTTCTCGTATTGGTCTGAATAGCCACCAAAAAACTGGCCAAGTGCGAGTTGGACTCGCGCACTGAGGGTTCCGTACAAAAGTGCTTTTTTTGTTATTAAACTACAGTTCTTAAAGGTCGGCAACGCATCGGCAACTCCCCCAAATGTCCGTAGGCGACGGTGACCGCTTTCCAGCAGGCTGCTTGTTTGCTAATCTATTACCTACATATTCGTATATAAAAATAAACAACATGTGAGGTTTCCAGACTTTTACAATTGCTGTAAGACCTTGCTTCATGAAAAATGTCATTATTCTAGGTCAACGGGAAGTACCTTAGGTATAGATTTTGATTCTCTTGTGAATTCGCAATATACAAAAAAAAATTAAAAGGTCATATCTTTTGATCGCGTCGACTTACAAGTTTGATATTTTTACAGCTGAAAGAAACCGTAGACCCAAGTGTATGATATAAATTTCAACTTGATGCTTCAACGCGTTCTTGAGAAAAAGGATCTTCATATAGGCAGACAGACAGACGGAGAACAAAATGATCCTATAAGGGTTCCGTTTTTCCTTATGACGTGCGGAACCCTAAAAAGTGACCTTAAAAATCCCACAGACACGGTTTACATCGTCTGTCACATACGACGTAAGGGCCATTCATATTCTTGTTCGTAACTTTGAAGGAACCATAGCGTTCGCTCGTCACAGTTGACAAAACAAAATCAGTTTGGATATGGTAGCAGCTGCTCTACATTTATTGCAGCTGCTTTTTACAGGCCGTTGTTGTAAGGGCTCGATAGTTATCTATTGTCACAGAATATATAATAGTACCTATTGTTACGGGCAACGTAACGGATACGTCATAGCAGCGGTCGGTAACCCGTGGCCCTCACTGTTCAAATGTTTTTTTAAGAATAAGAATGAAGAATAACAGTCATTTATTTGCAACAAATTATACAAGACAAATACAAGGTGGGCCAAAAGAAGTCATCCGATGTTGTTTGGCTCTCTTTTTTTTTTAATGAAAAAACTTCAATTCTGGCCGATATAATCTTATCAACTTGACCAATAAAATTCTAAAGGTTCAAATAAACATAATCAAAAAACAGAATCGAAGTTTCTCATTTAGGAAAAGATAGAGAGCCAAACAACATCGGATAAATTCTTTTGGCCCACATGACTTCTTTTGGCCCACCTTGTACATTATGATTTTTTTGATATCGGATCTGTCAGTGTCAATTGTAATATTAACTAAATTATAAGTTTGTCGAAGTTTTAATTTTGACACGTATTGTATGAACTAGCTGCTCCCCGCGGTTTCACCCACGTCTTTCCGTAGGAACCTTTTTCCGGCACAAATAGTAGCCTTTGCTTTAATCGAGGGTGTAAGCTATCTATATTCCAAATTTAATTCAGATCCGTTTAGTAGTTTTTGCATGAAAGAGTAACAAACATCCATACATCCATGCTTACAAACTTTGACGTTTATAACATTAGGTATACATAGTAGGATAGGATTACAGATGTAGGGAATTCCTGAGATGCACAATTTTTAGATGTTTTTCACCGTCATCATAATCAGCCCGTTTCAGTCCACAGCTGGACACAGGCCTCTCCCAAAGTACGCCACTGAGCCCGATCTTCGGCTCCTCTCTTCCAACCGTTGCCAGCCATTTTGCAGTCGTCGCTCCACCTAGCCAGAGGACGTCCTACACTACGTGTGCCGACCCACGATCTTCAATCAAGAACACAGTCACCGTTGCTGGCCTTATTTTATTTCTATCGTTTATTTTCTACGCAACATTAGTAAAACTGTTGCAGCACCATAGAAGCCATTAAGGAAAAGTGAAAGTTGAAATCTTTGCCATGGAACATGAGTCCCTACAAAAATGCACTTAGTAACATACCTTGCTTGCAGCTGAACATGTGAATATTCAAGTTATTCTAGTACTTCTATGACCCACTAAGAAACCAGCCCCGGTAGACACTCACCTTCCTCGATAACGACGCGTTGTGCAGCTCATCCAAAGTAGGTCGAGGCGCAGCGTGTAGCGACAACACATTTCTGTAGTTATCCAGTCTCGGTAGTGCTTCTCGGGTGAAATGTCTGAAAGAACGATTTTCAACAGTGAATCGATGCTATTGTTTTACCACAAGGGCGTAAATCTCTTGGCATTACAGTTATTTAGCCTACTCAATTAAAAGGTTTATGACAGATTAAACTTTCAATCCAGGTGTAACGTGGCGCCATCTTCGACCACATCGTCACTTAACAACAGGTGACTTGTGGCCAAACGCTACCCTGTAAGTAGTAAAAAAAGGTTGCGCCCCGCGGTTTCACCCGCGATCTTCCCGTTACCCGTACCGCAACCTTTTTACGTGATAAAAAGTAGCCTATGTGTTAACCCAGAATATAAGCTATCTCCATTCCAAATTTCACTCAAATCGGTTCATTAGTTTTTGCGTGAAAGAGTACCAAACATCCATCCATGCTCACAAACTTTATTCTTCTTTTATTTAAGGACAAAACTCTTTTCGGTGAAGCATCTTCCATCTTGTTCTGTTCTCAGCCATCTTTTTAACCTACGACATTACGTCAATCCTTTCTTTAACTTGGTCTATGTATGTTCTTCTCGGTCTACCTCTCCCTCTCTTCCCTTCTACCTTTCCTTCTAGATGGAAACAATCTTTCACGTTTATAATATTAAGTAGGATGATGATGTGTACCTGAAGCTCTTGCCATATTTGGTGTCGGTGGCCGTCAGCGGGTCGTCGCTCTCCATTCCTGAGTTGTCAGAGTCCTCGGTCGCTTCGTCCTCTTGTCTGTCCTCCTCCATCTGCATCGAAAAGAAGATAGAAGTTAGAAGTAGAAGATAGAAGTAGACGTTAGAAGTAGAAGTTAGAAGTTAGAAGTTAGAAGTTAGAAGTTAGAAGTTAGAAGTAGAAGTTAGAAGTAGAAGATAGAAGTTAGAAGTAGAAGGTAGAAGTAGAACATTAAAATTTGTAGTGGTAAGGACCCTTTGTAGAGTCCACCTGGGGAATCAAACCTCATTTAACCGCTCATACTAGAATTGATTTGTTTTTTTCCTTAGCACATTAAGTTTCATTAGTAATCATTATTATCATTTGCGCAGTCAATCATTCAAATGTAATGTTTCCGATCATTAGGGACTCAAGAAAACTTTGTCGTGTAAATGAAGTCTCTTCGAGATCATAAAAATATTATCGTAAGAGAACCTACCTGTATTTTTGATAATGTACAATTTCTAAGTTATTTATTTTTACTTCTTACAGGTTAACGCTTAACTTAAAGTCACCTTATATTTCATGTTGTGGTGAAACACTTTAATTGGGAACTGGCTCTCAAGTGACGCAGCCGGAACACCACCGATAGGAATTTCCACACAGTTTTCAAGAGAAATAGCTACATATAACAGACAGACAGACGGATACGATAGATACGAGATAGATACGAGTGATCTTACAAAAAAATTGATTCTCTTTTGAGATCTGTTAAAAATTTAACATGAATTTAAAACTAATAATTTCAAAACCATTAATACTTAATTAATTTACATAATATTGTAAAATAACAAAACAAAGTACTTGAAACTATGTAGTAACATTGTTATGTTTCATACGTGCCACATGTCCATAACATACTGAAGACTGAAGGACAAATTATAGCAACCTTGTCAAAACAGAATGTTTTACGTGTTTACGAAGGAAATCGATACAAAAAATCAGGATTACAAAACACTTAATTTTACGTAACCCAACCTCTCTTGTTATCTTCTTCTACACATAAATAAAATTGGTCCGTTTTTTGTTTCAAATTAACAGCTTTTCACTAAATGCATTTAGAAAAGTATACGGTATTAATATCAAAAATCAACTTTTAAAATTTTTGTGTCTGTCTGTCTGTTTGTTCCGGCTATTCTCTGAAACGGCTGAACCTATCTTGACGGCACTTTCACTCGCAGATAGCTAATGTCATAAGGAGTAACTAAGACAACTTTTAATTCAGAAATTTGAACCCTTGGGGAAGGTCATGGGATACATTTTATCGCGATAAACTTTAGCTTACGCGGGTGAAACCGCGGGGAACAGCTAGTAAAAAAAAACACGTCTTTCTCTGGGTCTGTTCTTTTGTAGTTTTACTCTTAAAACTCGAGAACCCATGGTCCGATTTACCTACACGATTCTTTCTCTAAATATTAGCTTTACTTTACCTTTTTAGCTACTATAAAGCTAGTTTCTAAAAATTATTTGTATATTTTTAAAACTAGTAAAGTGTAGAAAGAAAAGGAAATACCAAGGACGTCGGTAACTTTACTGTAGGTAGGTAACCTATATATATAAATGACCGCAAATTTCCCGCGTTTGACGCACCTTTTCGATAAAATTGTATAGCTACCTAGTACTTACAATTTCACTAAGCTATTATTGGGCTCGTCCATCAGACATCAATCAGTATGTCCAATTTGCAAAAAAATCTAAAAATTCTAACCTGCCGAGGCTATCAGTCGATTGAAGGTCCAGTTATTTGTTTGAGATCTACTGAAATTAATACATCACATGTCACTCCTAATTTACCCAAAACTTGATAATTTATTAGACACGATCACGAGTATCAAAATTGGTTGGTCATTCGTAACAAATAGCAAACCTTGAACATTATAAGTAGGCTGACAATTTCAGCATTAAACTATGATAAAAAACGTTTATCGAATTTCAGTTTCCTATGTATTGATAACTAGCTGTTCCCCGCGGTTTCACCTGCGTGGACTACGGTTTATTGCAATAAAAAATATAACATGTCCCTGCCCAGGGTTCAAACTATCTCCATACCAAATTTTATCGAAATCGGTTGAATGGTTTTTAAGTTAATCCGAAATAAACACACGATCGCCTCGCCTCGCCATTTACCACCCTCATCAAGATATAAGAATCTGTCGCCAAGCACCGGTGTCGGTGTGTTTCTGCAGCGTCACTTAAGAGTCAGTTCCCATTCCAGGGCGCCACCTTCGACCACGTCATCACTGGTGACTTATGGCCAAATCAAACGCTACCTTTGTAGAATGTAATGATGGCTCAGTGGTAGTGACGTCGGCTTGCGATCCGTAGGACGTGGGTTCGAATCCTTTAATGAGCTTGAGCTTTCGGTGAAGGAAAACATCGTGATGAAACCATAGCTTGGTGGTAGGGTATTTTCTAGTACTCGCCTGGCTAGCTACCACCCTCTTGTTAAGAATCTGTCGCCAAGCACCTATCGGTGTGTTCCGGCAGCCTCACTTGAGAGCCAGTTCCCAGTCCAGCTGTAGCGTGGCGCCATCTTCGACCACATCATCACTTAACATCAGGTGACTTGTGGTCAAACGCTACTCTGTAAATAGTAAAAAAAAAAAAAAAAAAAAAAAATGTGAAAAAATACTTTTTTAACGGAACTTTTCCCAAAAACCCTTTTAGAAATGTGTAGTTCTAAGAATAAAGTATGAAGGTATATTGCATTGTATTCAGTATGCGTAGTGTATCGTTAAAAGCAATGCTTATCTCTTTTATTATCAAGATCGTGCTTCTAATTACACGAGAGACGTCGTAAAACTTTAATGTTTGCTTACTATTACTGGAAGTAAAGTTTACAGTCTAGTAAAAGCGTACAGATTATAAAATGCTATCTTCTGGCCGCTATGAACTCTGACGATGAAAAAATAAGAAGAAGAAAAATGTTCAAATCTGACCACGAGCACAATCAATCAATAATTTATTTAACAGAATACAAGTAGGTATATATAAAGATCTTTAATGGTATTAATTTTAGGCACATTGTATTCGGTCTGCAAGCAGACGTGCAATTATTTTAGGAGCTAGGCAGTCAATAATTATAATGTTAATATGTCATTTGCTCGTTATAAGTAAATTAAATTGATACAAAATAAATAATAATAAATGTCTAACACTAATACAATCAAATTAAGCCAAATCCTGATGAGACGCGATAAAAGTTCCTTAGGACTACGACTGATGAGACGCGATGACCGAACAGCCGACTGCCAAGCGTGAGAACGCGGGTTTGATTCCCGCTAAGAAACAAACAAATGAACATTGACAAAAAAGATAATTTTAACCATACACATAACAATACTAAAGTTGTAGATCCCTAACCCGCGTATATAGTTTCTGATACCCTAGATACAGGAAATCTTAGTTAAGGGTCACGAGCTATGTATGTACGAGTAAATGTGTGGGCGTTATTATTATTTAGGTACAGCCATGTTGTTTTAATTTGAGAATTCTTACTCCAACAAAGTCACGTTGGGTAAAACAAAAACGTTTTTGAAACATGCAATGTGTCGTCGATATCAGAGGTTGACTACCCTAAAACGAGTGTTTGCCTATTTCCAGTCCCGTCACACTCTGTAGCGCAATCAGAGACAGACAGGCGGGCCATTCACAACACAATGATTCATTAATTACAATTAACCCATTCAAACCGTCCGGGCCCTTTGTAATGGCATAGCTGGTGCTTTCACGAGTTTAAATTTATACAGAGGCATATCCGTCTCTTTCTCTTCCGTCTATTGTAGCCAGAACAAAACCAGCAAGTATACTATTTTATGACGTAATAGCCACATTTATCAATGAAACCGCTACGCGTAACGTTACAACCTAACTACAGATTTGTTCATGAATGGAAATCAGCTTCGTCTTTGTACTTTTTGGCTCATTCAAACAGAAGCAGGTTGGAGAGAAGTTCCCGAAAACTACTGGAGTCATGTTTCCTGAGCAGACGGCTAATCAGACTTTTTGAGGTCTATATATAATATACCTCTCGTTGAGTCTTGAAAGGAAAGCTATATCGTCAGTCCAGCGGAAGGCTTTAATAAGCAACCACGTCAGACCATTCCCCATATCACATAACCCTGACTCTGCCCTATTTTAATACAGCTATGGTACAAAATCCTCTGCGCTTACTCCAGTCTAAAATTAGACGCTACCTCCTACACCATACCTAAGTGAACCACTCAGGGGCTATTTTTGGATCGGTTCAAGAGGATGTGTCTCTTAAAATCTAAATCAGTGTGTTGGACTCAGCGGTCTTAGCAAAAGACGAGATGGTTCAACAGTATTAATTAACACAGGTAACGTGATTAATTGGAATAGAAACTGGCTTCAACTAAAAGAAGCTGCTCGATGAAGGGGCATTAAGAGTGGCTCATCATCATCATCAGTCTATTACGTTCCCACTGCTGGGACTCTGGTCTTCTCTCAGAGAGAGAGTATGGGCCGTAATCTATCACGTGGGCCCAGTGCGGGTTGGTAATGTTGATTTCCCTTGAATCTTGGGGTTCTTGGACATGCTGGCGGTTAAGAGTGGTTACCCTTTCTGAGACTAAGATGGCATGGCATTTGTTAGGGTTACTATCAGATAAATACCATGTCTAGTAGCGGTCATGGTGGCGTTCAAAGGGGGAGGCTTATGTTCAGCAGTGGACTTCTTCCGGCCGATGGTGATGACTATCGGACCAAATAAAAAGTCGCAAGAGATCTGCAATAGCATGGCATAGGTATAGGCACATCATCAGCGTAACATTGATAATTGCAGATTGATGGACATTTAAAACAAAAAAGGGGTGACATGATTCTCTTTGAGAAGAACAGCACCAGCGTCCAAGGCGAACCCTTTAAAAAAATCCACGCAACTGTAGCTGGAGAAACATTTAAACGAGGTACAACGGCAAGTAGCAGCTCATGATCCATCAGAAGAGTTCAGAAGCCATCAGAAGTTGATTAAAAAAAGGATAGTGACCATGGAATTTTCTACAGCCTGACGGATATTCTGTAACGCATTGACTCACTCTTGGATAGGATGTGTAGGTTATTTTAATAAAACACGTAATTCCGGAAGTATCTAGGATTACAGAGATTACAGGCAATCAACGAGAATATTAATTCACTATGGGGAAAACTCCATAATAAAATGTATAAAATAAAAACTATTCTTTGTGAAAAGAAGAAACCCCTAAACAATGAAGAAACCGCGCAGATTTTTACTAGGAACAATTCTGAAATATGCCTTTGATTCTCTTGGTTTCAATATGGTTTTTCACGGGGTTACAAAAGTAAATATAGCTCATAAAACAAACACAAAACTTCCTCGAATGTTGCTTTCAAATACTAGCACATACCTGACTAAACACATGAATTGCAAGTCTAAAAAAACGTAGCTTATGATGAACTGTCGATGAATGTTTTAAGCGCGAATGCAACTCTGTCTGTCTGTTTGCTTGTTACCTCTTCACGCCTAATCGCTGAACCGATCTTGATAAAATTTAATATGAAGATAGTCTGAACCCTGGGCAAGGATATAGGATACTTTTTATCACGATAAACTGTAGTCTACGAGGGTGGAACCGCCGGGAACAGCTAATTACCTCTAATAATACCATTGAAAAGTACCTACAACCAGCACTGAAATCATTCCGTGTATTTATTTAAGCGCAAGCAACATACAACACGCATCAAAACGCGATGAAGATGGTAAAAATAACGAAGATTTAACTGAGGCCAGCCAACTTAAAATAGCAAATAGGTAGTGTGTGGATTAACAGAAGGAAACAGTCAAGTGTACCAAGGTTAACGGGCTAATGTTTTAAAAGATAAACCAATAAGCTAATTAGAAGAGCGAAGAAGTTAGGGCTGACTACAAATTCAAGCTCAAAATTTCGGGTTAAATAAAAGCGACTTTAGTGAAAATATATGTTAATCTACATGATTCATAGCAGGATTCTTATAAGAAGACAAAAGTAAAAATATATTGATACAATGAAAAAAAAGTGCAAAGTGGCCCTTTTTCTTAAAGATACGACAGTTTTCTCCTAATCTATAAATAAAAAGACTTCTTAATACCATCAGCATATAAACCTATAACTAGAGAACCTTCAAAAGAAAAAATTGCAATTAGCGAATTTTTTACGTTTTCGGTAGGTACTCCAGCGGGGTGACGCTATTGAGTGAGACCAGGTTCTAAAAGAAGCATGATTCAATAACTAGCCAACAGCATATCCCACCATAGTAGCACAACCACAAGTGATTAGGTCACGCACGTCAGATCAGAAGACACGCGCTAGCAATTTCCTCGGATCTCCTAATCAAGGCCACTAGGTTTTCCTGGGCCATAATTCGCTAATCTCCAACCGGCACCCTAAGACGACGGCGAGGCTATAGGAAGCTCACGGACGACGTGCACTTATCCAATTTGCCGCTATTATGATTTATTGGGTGCGGGCAAGTAGGCGCCTATGACCTAGACCGCCAGAATCGAGCGGATGGAGTGACAGCGATTGACAAAACTGAAGAAGTTGGCTTCAGTCTTTTTGTGAGGACTTCGCAAGGACGACTAGTGACTACACGAACAAGGCACGTTCAGAAGAGAGACAGAAAGTAACATTTATAAGGTGTGGATATGATAATCCATATCCACACTTTATAAATGCGAAAATAACTCTATCCCTTCTTCTGTTTCTTGACTCTTCACGCCTAAACCGTTAAACCGATCTCGGTGTAATTTGTTACGGACATAGTTTGGATCTTAGAGAAGGACTTTATAACATAGGATACTTTTTATCCCGATAAACTGTAGACCACAAGGGGAACAGCTAGTGGGTCTTAAAGAGGCCCGCATGTTGAACGATGTAGGTATAATCACTTATAAATAAAAAGGATCTACTTAATAAAACACTAACACTGAGTGACGGACAATGTAAAGACTAAGTGTGTGTAGAGATGTGAACTTTTGCACAAGAATTCCTCAAATGACTCAAGATAACCCGATGAAAATGAAGCTATTTTAAAAAATGGATGCCATACCTACGAGGGGTGAGCTGTGAGATGAAAGCTTTGGATCAAGTGCAGGACAAGACAGACCAGTAGAAAATCAGAAAATCCGGTCGATGCAGCTGAGATGGGATCCAAACTCGGTATTGAAATGAAATGAAATTGATTATGAAATGAAATGGCGCTTTGTAAAGCGCACCAGACGACCACCACCACTAGCACTTTCTTGGGATGTAAAATCTATGCACACACTATACTAACTAAAAAACTCAGATGGCGCAGCGACCCAAAGGAGTCTTGACCTCCGATAATAAAAAACGCCACTTCGGTCTGTCCTGCGCCACCTCCTGCCAGTCCGCCACCTGGATCTCGCGCAAGGCCTTCGTGACTTCGTCTTTCCAGCGATACTTGGGACGGCCGATCGGGCGACGGGCACGCATTTTACATCAAGATCTAATGAGAATATTTGCGCCATATATCCGGACTCTCGCATTTGTTAGGTACAAGATGTTCTAAGTTTCTAAGTACAAGACGCTTCGGTAAATTTCGTATCCGCTACCGCACACTCTTATGACCGTGGTAATCCCTTGATCCCTACCGGCCCGAACTGGTTTTCTATCGATCTTTACTGTACAACCGAGTAGACTGTATATACTACGCACTCGATGAAAGGTATTTTGTTGCATTCCTGCCTACTGACTTACTTTGCAAATATAGAGGAGAAAGCTAGGTGTAGATAGACATAAGACTTAACATCCTTCCAATGTTATAAACGCGATAGTTTGCGAGTATGTATGTATGTTTGTTGCTCTTTTACGCAAAAACTACAGAACGGATTTGAATGAAATTTGGAATGGAGATAGCTTATACTCTGGATTAACACATGGGATACTTTTTATCCCGGAAAAGGTACCTGCGGGATAACTTGAAGACGCGGGTGTAACAGCGAAGCGCAGTTAGTAATACAATATTATCTATTTCTACGCCTCTATTCTACCATACGCCGGCAAAAGAACAGGCAAGAAACGCTCAGCAGGTATTTTTTTGCGCGATTAAATCTTGAGAACTACAAGTTAGCGTAGCTTGATGGTAGGACCTTTTTAAATGCTTGCCTGACTAAGTCTATATTAGGGTGTCCCAAAAAAATTAAGGTGGTTTTTTTGTAACGCATACTCTCTTATTTTATTACTTTTAGGTCAAAACAATTATAAATAAAATTTTAGGAAGGTAGGACCTCGGTAACCCGTGCCGACTTACATCGATACATCTCAGTACTTGCTCTCTAAGGCTGACGCGACCTAACGTGTCGATGTGCTTGTGATTGCTCGTTATTTCGTTATAGATCTCGCATTGTTTTCAATCAGACAACACGTCAGTGCAATTACGCAGTTCTAAAAGGGGTATATTTTTAATAGGTGACGTAAAACATCAAATAACGGGTTCAAAACTTCCGTTTAATGGACAAGTTCTAGCAGTTTTGGGGATCTTCAAGGCAAGAGTGAACAGGTACCTTCTAGGTATGCGTGTTACACCGTCGACCGCATCTACGCATGGTAACAGGCGGGATTGCGGTCAAATGCATACCTATTTGCAGTAAAAAAAAAAAAAAAAAGTTTTATTTTACAATATCCGTGAAGTGAGTTTAACTGTCGATGAAAGCGCGAATCTCTCTATTCGCGAATGTATTATCTATTGGGAAAAGGCGCGTATTCCTACTAAATTTTGCCTTATTGTGTAAAAAAATTGTAAACATATATCAAGTTTGGAGGGACTGGCAAAAAAATGCACAGAAAACACAAGATCTTCAAGACTGTCAACAATTTAAATAATTTGTTTGACATTGCACATGCCGATGCGCTTCAATTAAGAAAAATAAATGAGAATAGAATCTTTTTACAGCGTCAAAGAGAACCAAGCCAACCTGGTCGCTTAGCAGGAGTGGATAAATAATTGACTGATAGAGCGGCAAGAGCGCGCCTCAGAACTATTGAAGAAAAACGACAGACTCCTTCGACATTATGTTATGTACCGTAACAAGACGACTATCATCTGAAACTAATGAAAACTTAAGATTTACAAGAGGACGTACTGAAGCTTATTGTCAACAACATGCAATCCAGAAAAACACCTCTGCGGAGAAATTTTATTACTCCAAAATTAGTGGCAGCGCTAGATAGGTGTCAATTGAGTATGAGAGATTCTGTGTTCATTCTTGAAGCAACTATTGAAGCACTTGGATATAATTTTGATGAATTTCCGATAATTAAGTCTTCCATCTAAAGAATTCCGACAGAAAAACGGAAGGAACGCGCTGAAGCCATACAAAATGATTTCCAAAATAAGGTGCCGGAAGTTGTGACTGTTCATTGGGACGGCAAGCTTTTGCCTGCATTAAATGTTCAGAAATCAACAGAAAAACGTCTTCCTACAGTTATTTCTAGCCGTAGCCGAAAGAGCGGTTAAGTTAATGCAAGACTTTCATGGATTAATCACTGTTGAGGAGGAACAAAAATATATTTTATTACGTTGCGTACAAGAACACCCAAAAATTATTCCTGACTTTAAAAAACAAAATTTTAAAAATAAATTTAAATAATAACATTATTCTTTAATGTAAATTATTAAATTAATTATTCATTTACATTAAAAATAATTAATTTGAGTGTATTGGAGTCTAAATTAAGTAATAAAAATTAAGTTCTTAATTCCTCTTACAGCGAGTCAGTACAAATTTTCATGTCAAAGTTTGGCATCAAGTCGGCACGGGTTATCGTTGTCCAATGACAATAATATTTATTATTTGAGTCAATGAGGTCAAACCTAATAAAAATAGAGGGTATGCATAATCGATTTCGCGAAAAAAAATATTTCCCTTATGTCTTGGGACACCCTAGTCTATATGTACCAAGACCAAATACTAATCGAGTGGTGCGACGTCCACACTCGATCTTTCGACCTTTCATCGATTAGGTGACTGGTCGAAAAAAAAAATGATGACGCGCGTGACAATGAGGTCGTATAGGATGCATTTAAATAGTTAACAAAGTAGTTATGATAGTTAATTTTATTGGTTGCATGCGATGCAATTCTTAGGGCACCAATTAATAAAAAAGCTTCCGTTTTGCGTCTATGTTTTCGCAATATGGAGAATAATTGCTAGACTGCTGGCCTATTTCCATATATTACCTATTACCACCTATTGGTTTGTTCCGGCGGCCTCACTCAGTTCCCAGTCCAGGCGTAAAACGGCGCCAGCTTCGGTCACATCGTCACTTAACATCAGGTGACTTGTGCTCAAACACTACGCTGTAAAATTTAAAAAGAAATCTTTGAACGTTTTTGTGTACATACAATGTTTCAGCCATTGATTCCCATGCCATGGAAACAAAAATTCCTTGCTTTTTTAGAAGCATATTTGAAGCTGTATGCAATAGGTAGATTAATTTATCTTTTATCTTATTTGTAGTGTGCCCACCACTTAGTTTATTCATTGGCTTATCTGATAAGGTCACAATGAAGATAATGCGATCACAATAATTTAATTTAAAGCAATTATAGGCAACTGGCTAGACCCTATAGGGCAGGTATCCAGGGTATAAGCTATTTCCATTCTAAATTTTACCAAAACCCGTTGAGCTGTTTCAACAGGTGAAATAACAAACATACACATCATCATCATCATCATCATCAGCAGGAAGAAGTCCACTGCTGAACATAGATCTCCCCCCTTGAACGCCTATTAGCCATTTGTATCCAGCGGCTCCCTGCGACTCTTACAAAGTCTTCGGTCCACCTAGTGGGGGGCCCACCTACAGAACGTCTTCCGGTTAAAACATACACACTCACTCACAAACTTTCACATTTATGTGATACTGGAGTAAAAAAAAAAATATTTCAATTACACAGATTTTGTTTTACATCAATATGAACAATCAAACACTACGTCGTACAAAATTTCGTTAAATCTGGTTCTACGGTTTTAGACTGCCGGACAAACAAAGTTTGAATTTATATATTAGAGCGGCCTGAGCGTGAAAGAAACCTGTGTTTATGAATAATTTAATATTTTGACATACACAGCAGTAAGTTATTCATCAATCTATGTCTACTAAAACTCAAAGTTTCATTTTTGTTTAGTTTTAGTTGCTATCGAAACCTTACGTGGCGTTTTTCGTTAAAAGTAGGTAACATTAATTATATCATTTACTTAGAACATCTGCATAAAAAGTTTAAGTCCAGATATATAATACATATTATATAGTTTAAGTATAATTATATTTATATATAATGAAAACTAAAGATTCTGACATGCATTATACAAACATAGATAGGTACATTTTGTCTGCATTAATGTTATTACAATATAAATACACACATATTATTTATTGGTAATGAAATTAAATGAAAAAGGCATAACAACATTATGAATATAAGTACAATGCTGCCTATTTATTATTATTTGGCTATCACTCACCTGGAATCTGGTGGCAGATGGTTGATCCTTGAACCTGGAAGGCTTTTCTATGTCTCTGAAGCTGCTCTTCGTAACTGGTGACTTTGGCTGTACAATCGTCGCTCCATTCGTCATCAAGTCCGAGAGAAGCCGGTCTTTTTCTCCCGCGTCTTTAGATTTGAACTGCAGCCCTGACTCCGCGTCATCGTTCCTCGCTGGCACGTCACTGGGATACTGTATGTTCCCATTCGTAGCTGCCATAGACTTCGCCGAGCTGATCTTGCGGAATCTTCCGATAATAACATCTTCCTCATCATTTACAGGAACGTTCAATGTATCCGACGCAGAACTCGAGTTCGGCTGCATCAGCGGTTTCACAGGACTCAGCTCGATATCTTTCTGAGGTGTACCCATATTTTTAAATAAATTTTAACACATATTTTTAGCCGGTGCTCATAAGTTAACTTCTAACCCCTATTTTATGCAAATTAAAAAGTGTTCGGTTGTTATAATAAGCACACTGATCGCCAACTATGTTCTTAAGGACAATAATGTATTTAATGTAATAAGTTTATGTTAATGTTAAATAAATTTACGATAAAGTTTACACGGGGCATTCCGAAATTTATAAAAAGACGTCCAACCAACACACGACGAATTTGACAACTAAATGACAATTGTCAATTCAATTTTTGATTTTTTTGATTTTTGAGAGATAGAGATAGTAAGTCTGTGGTCTTTTTTGTTCATTCTATTTTTGGTTTGCTCGGTCAATCAATTTTTAATCTGTGGTTATAGCTTTGCATGACAGCAAGACTGACGGTTTGACGGAATAGGTCCATGGAAATGCATTAATTTTAAATGTAGTTTACTATGTTTCAGGTTTTGTTTCAAAATCTTCATTTCATTTACGTCTAAATTTCTGCTTCTGCAGCGCTGTTATCTACCCAATGATGGCACTCCTTTTCTTCCCTTTTTTTCAGATTAGCAACTCCGATTCCAGTTTTGTTTCGTTGTTCTCCTTCTCTTTGGTTTCGGTTTCGGTTTGGTTCATGGTTTTCGTTTTCGGCTTTCGGTTGTGTTGTTTTTATTTTTAGGGCGGCGCCGGTGGCCGTACTAATCTTACTTTTTGTTGACTGATAGCTGGAGTTAAATAAATATTGAAAATGGGATTTGACGACGGTCGAATTGTGCTGAATAGTGATAATGGGACATATTTTCCTGGTCAAATGTTGTATGGCAGATTGGAATTTAGTCTCGAGAAAAATAAAAAGTTTCGCGGTAAGTCTAGGTGAAACTATGTAAATCGGGATACAAGACTAGCATAAAAAATGACCTTCAATCTCCGCGAGATATATAGCCTTTGATAAGATTAGAGTCTAGCTTTAAGTTTCTTGTAAATAAACTGATGATATTTGTAGGCAATTTAATATGGTAAAGTGAAGTATCTGTTTCTCTGGAATTTTGCATCTGATTCATATGTATTACAAACATAATATGATTAATATGCGTATTTAATGCATAATTATGTCTTTAAACCAAACACCACTAGTATTATTTTTATCCTGGAACTAGTTGTGCCCTGCACAAAATTAATCCAGGGTCGAAGCTATCTTCATTTCAAATTTCACCTAAATCCATTAAGCAATTTTAGCTTGAAAAAGGAACAAACTTACGCATTAAATTAATAATATTTTTATTTATTATCCTGGAATAAAACTAACTTGTAGTTACAGCTAATTACGCAAAAAAAAATGTCTTCGCCGATGCAAAATGTTTCGGACCCATGTCCGAGGACAATTGTATAAAACATACATAAAAAAAAAATAAAAAAAACTAACTTTGGTAAAACTTTGTTTATAAAAATCGTTGACTTTCCATGCAAAGCCAGGGTAGATTGCTAGTCTGCATTCAACGGCTCTAATGATTTTTTTGGCTCATTTAATTTTGCCGTTTGTTTATTAAGCTTGAGGTACTCCCTTTGCCAAGAAGTTCATCAAATTGATATCATTAAAATTAAACACTAAACCTTGAATGGTCAAGGCTTGACTAACAGCTGGCTGGATTCGTTTTGTGTAATCTTATTGTGGTCATTGAATTAATGTTTAATTTAATCTCATTTTAAAATCAGTAGGTATTGTTGGTTAAAATCAGCGTGCAAAATTTATTCTATGTAATAAGTAAAAACCAATTGACATGTGTTAGTCTTGCAAAAACTAAAAAACCTCAACGGATTTGAATAATTTTATTTTGTTTTGGTTGCATAAGTTCTGCCCTAGTCTAGAAAAAAGGGAAATAGAGCAAGCGCAAAGAAGTAGCTGAAAAATCTAATCAACAGAAATTGGTAATTTTGCATAGGATTTTTCTTTTTACTGTTTAACGCCCGAAATTAATAATCAATCCTGATCCATTATCCGCGGTTTCGGATCAATATGTCATGTCATAATATGTCATTTACTAGGGCTTGACATATTACTACTAAACTAAAATGACATATTATGACATGACATATCTATCCAGAACCGCGGATAGTGGATCAGGATCAATTATATTTAATTTCGGGCATTAATAGATAAATAGATTATCTCCTTATTGTACACCACCAACTAGAACAACATGCGTCAACTCGTGAACGGGTGCTGCTTGTGGGGTCTGGTCTGCTTTGGTTGTGATCCCGCAACTCATTAATATTCATGTTCCCATATCCCAATGTGCACAACCAAACAAGAGAAATCTTATTAGTAAAGCTAATTAAAAAATATCGGACCATTAGATGACAAAAAAGCTTGGGATTTTAGTGAACTTACTCCAATTCAATCAATTAGTAATAAGAATAAAATTGTCAATGTGATCGCGCCAAAAAAATTACCTGCCGGGCGTTTCTTGCCTGTTCTTTTGCCGGCGTAAGGAGGTTGGAACAGGCGTAGCTAGTTTTAAGTTTGACGTTTTAAAGTGATCACAATGTATCCTATTGAATAAATAAAATTGACTATTGACAACAATATAACTTATTGATAGGTGTCACCAAAGAGGTGGTTATACAAAAGTACTCTGTGGGTGTCACAGTGGGCAGTTTTACACCACCTTCCACCACATTTTTACTTAACATCAGGTGACTTATGGTCAAACGCTACCATGCAAAAAGAATTGAAAATAATTTTGCTAATCTGACTATCATCGATCCAGGTATATACGCAGACATAGTTGGCAAGTGCAAGGTCCACTGGACAACCAACCACACGCGAAGAGTCAATGATCGGACTGAGCACTACACTGTCACTCATGAGTCCTACGAGGAGTACATGCATGTCACCATCTACCTCATCGGGAGTAAAAGTGGTGAGTCTATTGCTGTATTCATAAACTAGTTTCACCCGCGTCTTCCTGTTATCCCGCAGGAACCTTTTTCTGGGATAAAAAGTAGCCTATGTGTTAATCCAGGGTATAAGCTATCTCCATTCCAAATTTCATTCAGATCCGTTCAGTAGTTTTTGCGTCAATGAGTAACAAACATCCATCCATCCATCCATCCATCCATCCATCCATCCATCCATCCATACTTACTCACCAACTTTCACGTTTATAATATTAGTAGGATGAGATGGGTTGGAACAAAACCGCTGAAGCACTTTTTGACTCATTCTTGTTTTTTTAATGCCAAGCTGTAGTTTTTGTACAATCCTATATATCTCATTTTTTTTTTTTTTTTATAAGAGATAGGCAAGCATTTGACCCCAGTCTCACCTGATGGTGAGTGATGACGAGGCCGAAGATGGAGCATGCTTGCCTAGAAGATACTTATTCACTCTTGACTTGAAGGCTCCCAAGTTATACTTATCGGGAAACAAAGACGCTGGCAAGGTGTTCCACTCCTTCGCCGTTCGCATTATAAATGTGGAAGCGAAACGTTTTGTACGGATTGGGGGAATTTCAACCATGTAAGGATGACGTGTTTCCGTGCGTGTATCTCATAATTGATTCAAGCTGACCAGAATCCACCAAACATAGCCTAAAATTATTTATGTGGTAATAATAGGCGAGCAGTCTGAGGCTGATGTGCCTATATCATGCTGTGCTGAATTATAGCAATGTCCAAAAGTGCAGAGAAAAGAAAAAAATACGTCACACATCGACAAATCTGTTCAATAAGCGATGATGGCTCAGTGGTAGTGACGTCGGCTTGCGATCCGTAGGACGTGGGTTCGAATCCTACAATGAGCTTGAGCTTTCGGTGAAGGAAAACATTGTGATGAAACCATAGCTTGGTGGTAGGGTATTTTCTAGTACTCGCCTGGCTAGCTACCACCCTCTTGTTAAGAATCTGTCGCCAAGCACCTATCGGTGTGTTCCGGCAGCCTCACTTGAGAGCCAGTTCCCAGTCCAGGTGTAGCGTGGCGCCATCTTCGACCACATCGTCACTTAAAATCAGGTGACTTGTGGTCAAACGCTATCCTATAAATATTAAAAAAAAAAAAAAAGCCTAAATGAAATTAATATTCTGAAAGCGGATGGTTCACGTTAGCCCAGTGCGGGTTGGTGGTAGATGCCGTTAATAGTGGTTCTTGGACATGCCGGTTTCCTCACGATGTGTTCCTTCACCGTTTTGAGCGACTTACTAAGTCATAGGTGCTTCAAATGGGTTTGAAACTTTGTAAAGGTGCCTTGTAGATACCCAGGGCCGTTTTAAGCCATGCAGGGGCCCTTGAGCATACAGCAATGGGGCGCCCCTTTAAAAAAAATGAGATGATAAAAAAACATGAAATAAGTACCAGTACCAGTGAAATAAGTACCAGTAAGAAATAAGTATGAAATAAGTACAATTCCGTGAAATAAGTACTGGAATTTTGCAAAATAAAATCCCGCCTAAAAATGGACAATCGCTAGGTTGGTATGGTAATGTCTAAGCTAATCTTCATGTAAGGTTCCATGTAACCTAATATAGCTATTTCGGGGCCTCTGTAAAGTCGGGGCCCTGAGCACATGCCCCATGTGCCCTTATGGTAAAGACGGAACTGGCGATACCGTTCAAGCCCCTCTCTGTATATCATGTAAGTATTGGCAAAGTTAAACACAGCATGATATATTGGCACATCGGCCTCAAGCTGCTCGCCTATTATTAAATAAATAAAATAATTTACGAGTTTTAGCAAATGAACACAATGGGACTTGGCAAACTGCCGAAAGCTCTAACACAAAGCGTTTTTACTTATTGAATACTTCTAGATTATGCTAGTAGAAATATTTATTTTCAATGTCGTTTCCTAGGCGCAACGATGCGTGATGAAATTATGATATTATACATTGTGTGCGCACGCGCACGTATCACGTACAGGCAGCGACAAAAGTAGCTCGATTTTCAAATATGATTAAGCCCCGTATTTTAGAATGACGCTCAAGCGATAATCAGTACTTGAGCACAGATTTGACGCTGTCAGTTCAGACAAATACGTCACTTAATCACTACTCAAACATAGATCAAGATTTGAGCGTCAAATACGGGCCTTAGATCAGTAATGTTAGGTTTTTTTTCTCACAATTTACAAGGTAGCGTTTGACCAAAACACAACGCACCTTAAGTTAAATGATGATGATGCGGCCATAAGTTTGTGTTTAAGATGATGAAGTTAATTGGAAAATTTGATATTTTTCAGTGACTTTTGACGTTGTCTACGTATCCCAATAATTAATCCCGAGTGAAGACGCTCGCGCTCGCATTGTCCTCTGAAGTTTGCAAGGCCGTCCAGTGGAATGGAACCTGTTCTTTATATTACGTAATCAAAGCAAGGATTTATGGGTCAGCTCCTTTCAATAAAGGGCCCTTTTTGGTATTTTCAAGGGCAGCTATTGTTATAGCCCGAACGCTGACAGTTTCTTATTGAATTTTTGGTATGGAATTGTGCAAAACCATTTGTACCAATTAAGAGGACAAGCATTTTTATCTGTCATTGTGATAGTAAAAAATCTAATATATGTCAATCTACGTGATTAATTAATAGCAAACTTCCGTGAGGAAAAGAAATATACAACGAGTATGTATAAATAAAATAAATAAATAATAAATATCGGGGGGGGCATTGCGCATAAATTGACCTAGCCCCAAATTAAGCTCTAAACTTGTGTTATGGGTACTAGACAACGAAATACATAGTTATATAGAGAAATAAATACATACTTATATAGATAGAAATATCCAAGACTCGGGAACAAATATTCCTGCTCATCACACATTTGCCCATACCGGGATTTGAACCCGGGACCGCTAGCTTCGTAGGCAGGGTCACTACTAACTCTGCTACCGCGTCGTCAGTAGATAATTACCATACGAAAACGTAAAGGTGTCTGTCTAAACGTACATGTATGTAAATGTATACACCGGCAGTTAAAAAAACCTTGAACTTAGCCTAAATGAATAATTTTATCGTTAGGTACCCATCATAAACCTTCAATACCAAAATATACACGAGCGAATTGACAAATAAATAATTAATTTTTTGTAGTAATATTTATATCCGCTGTATTAACCATTTTAACAACACACATTGTTTGTTGTTACCCGCTCAAAAACTTAATTTTCATTATTATTGTAATGCATGCTGTCCTCACCTGTCAATGCTGTGACATTTGGTTCTAAGCTTCTAAGAATTGTTATAAATCTGCGAATGTATGAGTGTACACTGTGTTGGTGAGCTAATAAATAAATAAATCTCTTCCGTTTTTCGTCGGTTAAAAACAACGAAATAAGACGTGTTACCTACATCAAAACAATCATAAATGTGCCTGAACTGTATAAATACAATTAAAAATTAATCGCTCTAATCGCTAGACCCGTTACGGTGTTAATTGTCTACGAAAATACGTAACCAACATCATGTATAGGCAGGCGGCTGCTATGGCGGCATTCTATTAGTAGATTCAAGGACACCACCTATGTCTAGTCAATAGATATGTCTAGAGTCTAGACTAACAGTCAGGCTCGGCCGGAATCGTTACTTTAAGACTTATTTCAGACTAGCTGTTCCCCGCGGTTTCACCCGCGTGGGCAACAGTTTATCGCGATAAAAAGTATCCTATGTCCTTCCTCAAGGTTTAAACTATCTCCGTACCAAGTTTCATTTAAATTGGTTCAGTAGTTTAGACGTGGAAGCGTAACAGACAGACAGAGTTACTTTCGCATTTATAATATTAGTTGGGATTGTGCCTAAATTGGTTCATTTAGAACAAAAACTTATTGTGAATGGATATGAGGAGTACATGTTTATCTCTTAATGCCAGATAAATTTTATACAGTGCTGTAGTATGATAAGTTATGTAAAAATGTGTACCTACAGTTATAATTATAACTTAAAACTCTTAATTGCAAAATGTGGAATGAGCTCCCCCCACAAGTGTTTCCGCTGTGCTACAGATTGCAATCCTTCAAGATGGGCATGAAAAGAGTTCTTAAAGGTCGGCAACGCATCGGCAACTCCCCTGGTGTTGCAGATGTCCATAGGTGACGGTGACGGTGCTTGTTTGCTAATCTATTGCATAAAAATAAAAATAAAAAATGGTGCCCGGTTTGTGTGTATCCTAAATCTTAGTCAAAAAGGCGATTGTAGTCGGTAGTTAGGTACCTACCTATATAAATATATTCGCAGTTCGTGCAAATTGACTCGGCGCGGCGTGCCTACTAAAGCTTAACAATGAAGTATTTAGATACAATGCCACAGAATAGATATAGTGCCACACAATGCTGCAGTATTGTGCACGATATATTACTACATATAGATAGAAACTGGTATCGATTCGGTTTTGCACTCTCTAAAACTAAATTAAGTTTGACAGGTCAAATAGTAATGCCTTCCTTTTTTACTTCAGTGGTTAGAAAAAGACAGTAATACTATTAGACCTGTCAAATTTAGTTTAGGATAATGTAAAACCGAATCGACACCACTGTTAGTGCGTTACGTATCTCTTTTCTTCTTATTTGTGTAAAATAAAAAGTCTGATAACCGTAAATACAAAACAATTTTATATTTTATTTTATCAGAATCGGACTACTCTGTAAAAAGTACTGCGTGGACATACATAAAAATAATAATATACGCGTCGACTTGAAAACCTCTCCCGTTTTGTCCAACTCGCACTTGGCCGGGTTTTTAATTCCTTTAAGCTTAGTTCGAGGTGTATCCCGCAGGCGAGCACACGCTGCACCCCGGGAACCACGTGTTCCCCTTCGAGTGCCTGATCCCGGCGCACTGCCCCTCTTCCTTCGAAGGCAGCGAGGGCAGCGTGCGGTACCACGTCGAGGTCACCGTCGACAGGATATTCAAGTTGGACCAAACTATGTTGACGACGTTCAGAGTGGATGCGCCGTTGGACTTGAACACTATCCCTGCCTGCAAGGTTTGTTTGTGACTCTAGAATCTTAGGTACCTTCATGTCTAAGGCCCCCTTTTAGTGCCTGATCCGAGCGCACTGCCTTTCCTCCTTCGAAGGCAGCGAGGGCAGCGTGCGGTACCACGTCAAGGTCACCGTCGACAGGATATTCAAGTTGGACCAAACTATGTTGACGACCTTCAGAGTGGATGCGCATTTGGATTAAAAAACATAATTATCAATAAAACTAACTATGTGCTTGTTATTCAGCTAGCTTTTGCCAGTGGCTTCGGCCGCGTGGACTACAAAGTTGTCTTAAGAGTGTAACATTCTGCCTTCTTGATTTAAGACTCCAAATACACAGACTTTATCAGTTTACTTACACATATATGTTTGCTGTCCCGGTGCCAACGATTTCACCTTTCACCAATTCCTTGTACCTTTAGGAGCCGATCGCCTTCGAGTTTGAGCAGACTTTCTGCTGCTGGTGCATGAATTCTGGCGGAGCAGAGACCATTGTGAAGCTGCCGGCCGGAGGGTGGTGCCCCAAACAGGTCATACCCATCGACCTCGCCTGCACCAACACCAGCAGCGTGGAGATTGATAAGATCAAGTTCACACTTATAAAGGTCAGATTTAAAGTACATCCATCATCATTGTTCATCATCATCAGCCTTGTTTTACCTTACTGGTTTACCTTCTCTCAGAGAGAGGGAATCCTCTCGGCCCCGCACCTATGACTCAATAAGTTATGTGCGGATTTGCCATCGCTCAAAAACAGTGAAAGAAAACATCGCGAGGAAACCAGCATGTCCAAAAACTGCAATATTCAAGGGCATGCGACATCTACCAACCCGCACTGGGCCAGCGTAGTAGATTACAGCCTATACTCGCTCCGAGAGAAGGCCAGAGTCCCAGCAATGAGAACGTAAAAAAAGCTGATGATGATGATGACCAAATAAATGACGCAATAATGTGTAACCTAACCTACTAACGGGTATTGAGCTACAATAAGACCCATTGCTCTCTCTATGAAAGAAGGCTAGTAGAGTCCTAGAAGTGAGAACGCAATAGGCTATGAAGAGAGAGAGAAGTGAATACCCATTTTACTCCAACCACTCCATTGCCCTCTAAAGCGCTATACCAACATTCTCAAGATCCAATCACCATCCTCAGAACGTGCTAAATAAGGTATCCTAGTCTATGTTTTTTCTACCTCTAGACCATAGAGTACGAAGCCCAGCATGAGCCGGACTCGCGCACTGAAGTGGAGACATTAGCGCAACTGAAAAAAGGTCCCATTCCTGGCAACACCACCCGCAACTGGACCGTGGAGATGGAAATACCGGACATGGAAGTGCCGAACCTTAACTCTTGCCGGTTCATCAATATAGACTTCACTTTTAAGGTATGTATCAGGTACTGTCTCCACTAACCCCTTTATCGCAGTAATAGTCAGGTCGACTCTGCGTGATTCGTTTTTATTTCGATTTTTCATAGAAGACTAGCTGTTCCTCTCGGTTTCTGCGTGGGCTATAGTTTATCGAGAAAAAAGTAGCCTATCTCCTTTCTCAGGCTTTAAACTATCTCTGTACCAAATTTCATTTAATCGGTTTAGTAGTTTAGGCGTGACAGTTACTTTCGCATTTATAATATTAAGTAGGGATTAGACCCTTTCAAATCAGTTTGTAGGTTATATACTGCCAAAATTACGATCGATAGATTTATTTGTGGCCAAAAGTCTTTGGTATAGATTTCACTATTGCAACAAAGTCATAAAATAAATGTTTCTCGTACAGGTTCAAATAAGTACATCAGGATGTCACACAGATGAAGACGATTCGTGCCAATTATTCATTGGCAGTATTCCGCTAGCCTCTATCCAATACCCTCCCAACAGCAATTTCGAAAACGTACAGAACACGCAAGGAGTGACCAGCTATCCGGCGGCTCCTATCATGAACCAACCTTTACCTAGCTTCCCTAACGTAGCGCCCTTCCCGGGGGCTAACCCGCCCTACCCTGGAAATCAGCCAAACTTGGGCTTTAATACTGAGAAACCTCCATACCCTGTCTCGCCATTCCCGGGACCCACACCTTATCCCGTTTCGCCAAACATGGGCACTAATCCACCCTATCCCGTTGGCAACCCTGGCGCTAATCCGACTTTCGTTACGGCGCAGCACGTGAATTCTAGCGCACCTTACACGACATCTGATTTGGGTAGAAGCTCTCCTTTCCCCGCAACAAAGGCACCTTACCCTGACACTCCAAACTTGGAAGTGCAGCCTGCACAAAACCCATCCATCCCGCCGTATCCAATCTCACCAAACGCTGGAAACAATCCGCCGTATCCAACCTCGCCAAACGCTGGAAACAACCCGCCGTATCCAACTTCAAATGCTGGAAACAATCCGCCTTATCCAACCTCGCAAAACATCGGAGCCAGCTCTCCTTACAACCCACAAAACACGAATTCAAGCTTCCAAAACCCTCCCTATAATCCCTCTGACTTGCCATACACTCCTAGCAAACCTGCCGTATTTGGCACGACGGGATTGAAAACTGGCAACATCGGATTCCCAGGCTCCAATGGAACAAAAGAGAGCATGCCTTTGTTACCGCCCGGTGCTATGCCTGTGGTAAGTACCTATCTGTTTGTGAACTAACTGATGAATGAAAGAGTCAACCAATTTATCTAATTAAAAGCATTTATTGCCAAAATAAATTTGTAACAGGAATTATGACGCCTCTGGTTCCCGAACTAGTGGAAAATGTGTTTCAGGATCCAGTGTTCTGGTCGTTACGCCATCTTCAAATAACATCAGCATTCAGCTGAATTGTGGTTAAATGCTGGTTAATACCTTGAAAAAAATATAACTGCAAATGCAAAAGTATTTCATCAGTTATATATGCTGTTAATTTTACTGAACTTCTCGCAGAATCGTTCAACTACATATAAATATATCCTGGCCTGGTAAAATTCAAAATTCAATAATGTTTATTCAATAGGATACATTGTGATCACTTTAAAACGTCAACTTAAAACTAGCTACGCCTATTCCAACCTTCTTACGGTAATTTGCCGGAGTAACAAAGTTGACCTGTATACGTGATTATGTGGGCGTTATTAATGTGTTTATTGTTCCCGCAGCCCCACAGTCCATTTGCGTCAGCGAGCGCTCCCCCACCCTCTACACCGGATGACGAAAGTGAGTATCACAACACTGAGTAAAGTATCCCGTGTACTGTTTTTTGATAGTTTACGAAAACTATGAAAGTTTTCCTTTCCTTGCATTTGTTTTCTTTGCAGTATTTTTTACGGAAAGTACGACTTATTTTTAATCATTGTATTCTTAGTTTTGCATGTAGGCAGTATGAGTGGCCACTTTGTCATGTTAGCGGTAGTAAACTTAGACGTTTACGAAAACTTTTATTGTTTTTTTAATCTTGTACTAGTGCTACATATCTTTTTATGCTTCTACGCCTGAATGAATGCTTCTATGCCTGAATTCTAAACTGATAAAATTATTCACAGATAAATCCGGTCAGAACTTACCACCGTACCCGCAATAGAAAACGACAATGTAATCTAAGCTGGTTTTAGTTTGTAGAAGAAGAAAGAAACAAAGAAGATCCTAAGATACGGAATCTTAGTGAAGAGGTATTACTGACTGACAGAAAACGCACAGCCTAAACCGATGGGACTAGAAGCATGAAATTTTACTCAGAAGTTCCTTATATAAAATAGGTGAGCACAAAAGAAAGATTTGATAGACTGTAATTTTTTATTAATAAGTCTGCTGTTCGCCGAGTCTATGGCCTTGGGCTCGGCTACTAGACTAGCTTTTATATTTCTCTGTCTTCCTCTATCAACTCTGTACCTGA
The DNA here is from genome assembly GCA_931315375.2 of Opisthograptis luteolata. Taxonomy (NCBI): domain Eukaryota; kingdom Metazoa; phylum Arthropoda; class Insecta; order Lepidoptera; family Geometridae; genus Opisthograptis; species Opisthograptis luteolata. The sequence goes on along the minus strand of OV928049.1, from coordinate 11,081,747 downwards.
GATCTTATCTAAACCTCCTTTTCAGCCAAAAGTGACTTAGTTTCTTCAAGTGTCAAGGATTCATAGACAAAGCATACTTTTTTCGCTTCGACCACATGTTCAATTGTTCATTTAACATCAAGTGACTTGTGGCCAAAAACTACGCTGTAAAAAACTAGACTTTACCTAACTAGACCTTTAAGAGGTATGTCTGAGATATATCTCCTTTCCCCTATTCTTTGATCTCCGCTCTTCATTTGGTAGGTACCTCAATTTATTGTGTTATACCATTAATTGATAAAATTGTAATAAACAGTTCTTTGTTTGTAAAACTACAAGGATTACATAGCGCGTTACGTACAATTTATTAAGCAAAAACATTTTTATAATATTGAGCTTGATTGAAAAAAAAAAAAAAAAAAAAACCATAGCTTGATGGTAGGGCGTTATATATGAAGTATATGAACAGACTAAGGTTATTAAAATCTGCTGCCAAGCACCTATGGGTATGTGCCAGCAGGGAGGCTTCCCTTGAAAGCTAGTTCCCAATTCAGGCGTAGCGTGGCACTACCTTCGGCCACATCGTCACATGACTTTGTGGTCAAAAGCAAAACCAAGGCTACATTTTAAGATTGAAAAAAAAAGATATGACAACTTATTTACCTCATCGATGAAAATGCATTTTTTACTACTCTAGTTGATAAAGTCATAGCTTAATGTTGCTTTTCTTGTATTTAGTATATAAATGTGTAATCAAAAGTAAATATAAGTAGGTGGGTTTTTACTATTTACCAATCGAAATAAGGGTCCATCCTTACACCACATCGTCACTTAGCATCAGGTGACTTGTGGTCAAACGCAAACCTGTAAGATCATAAGATGTAAAAAAAGGGCATGACCTGACTAGGCCAACAAGTTGTGTCTTGTCAGCGGACCAGCTTTCTGAATCAGTCACAGTTACGGTCCAAATATAAAAGTAAGACCCTGGTCTCAATAGGTTCACCCTCAGCCGCAGGCGACTGTAAGGGTACTTCATGGCTATCAGGGAGTTAAAAAAAACTAAGGCTCTTTGAATTTATAGTGTTTATTTTAATTTAACGATCGTAGAAGTCCTTGTTACGAGTATAATATAATAGGAGAAAACCGTTAAAAAGGAGAAATGTATGTTTTTACCTTTTAGACTTTATTGAATAAGATTTTTTGACGTGATAACGTCTTATAAATTGGTTTGCCGGGTGACACTTCAAGAAACTGCGTTACGCTCCGCTCACGTTATGCGCTCACAATGAGAGCGAGTGAGAGGCACGCGTCCCTTCCACTCGGGCATGGTTAGCCCGCCTAAGAGCGAGAGAGACAGACATAAAAAGTGAAAGGCACGCGTCCAGATGAATATTCACATTAAAATTATTTTACCACTCAAAGTCGTTGTCACGTAAAACTTTCGCCCGTATACCGACATTACAGGCAACCAATTTTTTTGTAGAAGTGAATAAATTTTGATTAAAGTTATTGTGAAAAATGGTTGATAATATAATGAATCCCATTTTTCCGCTTGATGTTGTAATCTTCGCTTTAATAGGCCGCTACTTAGCAGTTGGCCTACTGAAGGCACAACCTTACACTTGACGAAAAAAAATTATACCATTGTTAGGTAGATAAAATAACATTTGTTTTTAATACATTTACTATTTAATATAATGTTTATACGATGTCTACAAGGTTTTATATCTGATTTTTTCCTTCTATTTTTGTACATGTTAATTAGTGAGATATTATAAATAAGATTTAATGAGTATGTTTGTATGTAGCTGATAATGTATCGACATTGTATGATCGCATTTACACGTGCCTACCTATATTAAAGTAAGAATATATACTATAAATACAGAAATAATTAAAGCTACAAAGAAAGGTCTTGCTTCGAGCAAAACCCACTGCAAAGAGTTATAAAATAACCATGTAGGTAAAACTTTCAAAGGACAAAATTGCAGTAGCACGCAGGCATGCCGCGTGTGTGAGCGACCGGTAAACGCGCTCTCTAATTGATTCATGTACACACTGAGAAAAAAAAATCGGGCTTTCCTTCTGAGTCTTACCTTCCAAGACCGATTCCTTCCCTTTTAAAACCTTAAATTTCATTCTGAATAACAAATCCTTCCCTTTTGACTCAGAAGGAAAACGGTATTTCGGAAGGTCTTTTTTCGCCGTGTACGTGCGAAACGGTTTATACATGGTATACCTATGCGAGATTTTCTTTTAAGCTTTTGAGATTGCTACTGGAATTCTGACCCCGACCGTACTTTGTGTCCGTGCCATACAATAAATTAATATTTTTAATATAAATGGTGCACTTAAATGGCCTTTGTAAAACAAAATATATATTATGTATTATTTTTATGTATGTACCTATACATTTTATGAGAGATAGAATTTACTGTTATTGGATAAGTTTTATAAAATGTTAACGTAATTGAAATTTACTAGTAGACATTATTATGTAGTATTGACTTTTCATATTTTATGTGGGACATGAAAACGATTGTATTGTAATTTTTTTGATATGTAGTTTTTTTCTTATATTTCTGTGTGATATACGTTTCTGTTTTTTTTTTTTAATATTTAGTACGATTCATTTTTTTGAAGATAAATTAACAATTTATTATTATCATTTTGGCATTTAGCACATTGCCATTGTCTTCCATTAGTAATTCCTATTTTAAAGAAGTCCTCGATTCTGATGTTAATTTTTTAACTAAACTGAATTTGACAGATCTAAATGTCATTTTCTTACTTCTGTGGTCAAAAAACGACAAAAATACTTTTAGACATGTCTAACTTGTTTAGTTTTAGAAAATACACATTAGAATCGAGACCAATATCGTTATTCGTTATGTTTTTAAGTCGTATTATTTTACAATTAGCTGATAGGGTGCTGTAATCATTAAGATGAATGGATCTAGATAATCTGGGCCATTTCCGATACTTTTTTGAACCAATATAGACGAAATAAGTCATACAAATTCAATGTTGTTTTATTTTATACTAGCTGCGCCCTGCAGTTAGTTACCTTGCGATTTCTCGCTATCCCACAGGAACCCTTTCCGGGATAAAAAGCAGCCCACGTGTTAATCTAAGGTATAAGCTCTCTATTCCAAATTTCACTCAAATCCGTTAAGCTGTTACAGAGTGAAGGAGTAAAAAAACGCGCATTTATAATATTACTAGCGGCCCGCCCCGGCTTCGCACGGATATTAAACAAAAAATTCATTAAAAATTATAATACACACGTTATTGGAATTTTAGTAAATATCTCTACTTTTATTGAAAATAGACATCAATATTTATACGATACTAACGTCACTCAATTTTTTTGCCTTACCGGAACCTCTCTATTAACACTTGAACTTTATTGTATGGTGTTAAAGTTCAAATTGGCTCTACATTTTAGGAAGAAAACGTTTGTATGGGAAAAAGAAAAGGGTTGCTTTTATGGTTTTCCCGGCAATTATTCAGATTTTTCTCGCCGTTAAAACCATTCTTGGGCTTCAACGAACATTTTAAAAAAAGAATTGGCAAAATTGGTTCAGGCGTTGTTGAGTTATGCGCTTACCAACACATTTTGTGATTCATTTTTATATATAAGAAGACTAGTTGCGACCCGCGTGTACAGTCAGTGACAAAAGTAACTGATCATACCTACTCGATTTTCCATGTGTTTTAGAACACTGAATTTTTTGCAACTTCCAGAGTAGCCTGTGACCACAACACCTGATGTTAAGTGATGATGCGGTCAAAGGGTTGGTGTTAAGATGATGAGAAAGTTTGTACTACATTTTATCAAAATAAAAAGTATCCTGTTTTAAACTACCATGGTCATCAAAAACATTAGAATTAGGTTTTATAACGGGATAATTACCATGTATTTGATCATATTCTCGTGATCATGGCGCTTGCAACAGTGCCGAAATAACGAGAACTCAAACAAAAACAAATACATGGTAATTATCCCGTTATAAAACCTAATTCTAAAAAGTAGCCTATGTCCTCTAGGGTTCGACCTTATCTCCACACCAAATTTCATCAAAATCGGTTCAGCTATTTAGTTGTGAAAACGTTGGTACTCTTGCATTTATAATATTTGTATGGATCAGTTAATAAAATAAAACAAATTTGAATATTGATACAACAATAATATATTTTCAAAAAATGCAAATGTAAAATAACGAAATACCTACGTAATAAGTACAAAATTAAAAATATAATTCTTAGAACTAAGCAGTAATATATAATTTACGTAAATAGGTCCATATCTTCGGACGCAATTTTTCCCGTAACATTTGTGATAGCAAACATTCTTCTTATAAGTACATTAATTTTATCTGCCAAACATAAGCACGAGATATTTTATATCAATATCTTCTATACAGCACCAATAAACTAATATTTCCGAATCTTCTCATCAATTGTTACCTGTCTTGAAAATCAAAATACCTATTTAAGTATTATTTACCCAAACGTATACGATTATCAAATCGATATCTGTTTTTTTTAGTATTCCAGTACTTACATACGGGAGGGACCCAGGTTTGCGGACCCTAAATAACAATAGCTTAGAAATCTTACAGCAAAACTGTTGATACAGAATCTGTTGATCGCATTGCCGTGGAACAAAACAAATAACATCACACGACAATGTTTTGCCACTTGGACAACTCCACTTCCAACTTTTTTGTAAATAGCTTCTGTGGGGTTGCCACAACTTCGCCAGTGTCGCGTAGAAAGGGTTGTTTATCTCCATTCAATGTGTAAGGTGCATTTGAATTTTGACAGATCGGTCGGTTGGTCGGACGAAAAGAGTTGTATTGATGTATTACAACAGCGCTAATCTGTTACACATGTATCTATAGTAAATATTTGTTAACGATTAACACATGGTTTTGGCGCAAAATCTCCCATTTGCAGAATAAACCATTCTCGATAAGTTCTGTTCGCAAATGATCCCAATCAGAAAACGTCCCCAAAGTGGGGACTTAGAGGGGACGTTTTCTGAATGGGGATTCGCAAAATGTCCTAAATATTATTTTTATGAAACTCTTACATAACAGGGTCTGACACGAGGTGCGAGTAAGTACATAAAGTATGTATGTTTCGGATGCGGACCCGTATTTCTATGACACTTTTTGCGAATGGGACATTTTGCGCCCAAACGGTTTGAACTAATGTTTGTTTGATTGCAAAATTACATTAATTATATATTTATACATATACAAACTTTAATAAGCACTTATTAACCCTACATTTGTCCAGTGGAAACATAATATCATAGAACAAAATATCATAATATTAAACATTTATACTAACTTACCTACCTACATTTTGTAAGTACTTCATAATATTTTAAGGCGATACAAAATGCACAAAAAAATGCAGCTGTTTTAATGGCACTTGGGTATCAATCAGTATATAATTATATCATAACAACAGCTATTCATTAAATGTCATTAGCAATAATATCCTTCAAAAATGTTTAGTTAACTTTCAGCACGCATCAAACGGGCCTTTATTGTCAGATACCATATCCTGGGTGAGTTGAATCACGGGTTTCATTATACAAAGAAAATACTAACTGCACATCAAATCGCTCGAAAGCCGCATTGCTTTGCATTTGAAAGACTGGGTGAAGTTACATGCAGGCACTGATACAGCCCGACGTGACGACCGAAGCTACTTCATTCTGACAAATATTTCGTTCTTTAAATAATGCATTGCAGTTCTGATGTCATTTTTTAATTGGCGGACAAGTGGTATTAACCAATTGATTCATTTTTATCACAACAATACCTACTGGTACCTGATGATGATCTGGATCTTGATGCGCAGTTAAATAATTCCCTAGTCAGTACATACTTAATTGTATTACAGATCATATCAAAAACATTTGTGCGTATCAAAATCGTAGTGAATCACAACGCGTACCGTCGTCATATCATTTGTCAAACTAGAGGCATTTGTTAAACAGATGTGTTACGTTACGCTCCATCTTCCACTTATGACGTCACCATTATCACATAATCCTTACAACAATATATCTATAGCAATAGAGTTGCCTAAGCTTTGTATACAATGTATATCGCGTTGCTCAATTGCTATCAACCTATAAAAATATGACATATAAACTACTAGCGATCATGAATCGATTTTATCGAGTCTTGAAGGCACACAACACTTCCAAAACGAGAAGGCACCAAGTATCTATTGTGTTTAACTGAACGGCGGAGGCGCCGTTGGAGTGTTAACATTCACACTGGGCGGCGGCAAATGTATCTTCAGATCATTAGAGAAGTTTGACATCTCCACCATATTCACCCGCTGGTGGTTATTAAACATGGTGTTAAAATCCGCACCCGGCGGCGACGTCATCGTGAACCCCACATTGTAATTCTTAGACGGATCAGTGGACGAATATTGCTGCTGCTGTACTTTTATGAAGTAAGTACCCTGCTGACCGTTTTGCGCGTCTGGGAACGAAGTTGGTCCGTGTGGATAGCCTGATTGGGTGTTTGGAAACGGAGACGGTCCGGGTGGATAGCCAGGTTGGGCGTTCGGGAACGGGGATGGTCCATTCGGATAGCCAGGATGGGCGTTTGGGAACTGAAGCGTGCTGTTTGGATACCCAGGATGGGCGTTTGGGTATGCAGACTGCTGATGAGCCGCGGTCTGCCGGTTTTCTTCCTCCGGGTTCGGTACAGGGATGTTAGGTATGGGGCCTATAGGCAGGCTCTGCGACAGAGGGTGGACATACTCGCCTGTTAGGGTCTCATTTAGGGGGATGAGACCGAGGCAGATTTCCGCTTCGTCTTCCATGTCGTCGTTGCATCCGGATAGCTTTATGATTGTCTGGAAAATAGGCTTAATTAATACACGGTTGCGGAGCTAAGGCTGCGGCTCAACGAGACAAGACAGGATTCCAGTGGTGGTAGCTAGGTAACCAATAGCCCTGGGGCAAAAGATAAACTAGGGCCCCAACTAAACTATTTAAAATCGTTTATTCCGTATTCGTCGTGTTCCGAATTCGATGTACCTAGTTTAGTTCGCTACAAGTTTAAATCAAAGATGTTCGTGACTTGTTGGGAATTCACCTGTATTTTTTCAAACATGTTGCTATTATTATTAATGTCGCGTTCCTGGAATCTGGTTTATTTATATTCCGAAAGTGAGAGAAATGCTCACTAGTTCAATTTATAGTTTGTAAGCCAGAGTCCGAGGGCCCCCCTGAGCTTGGGGGCCTCGGGCTACTGCCCCTTTCTAGCCCTCCTCTACGCCACTGCAGAATCTCCTTAACGTTTTCACCCAGTACTTACCTTGAAGAAATACCCGACATCAATAATGCCGCAGTTCTCTAGATTGGGCGCGATCAGCTCCGGGAGCTGCAGGTCGACAGTGAAGTTCTTGGTGGTGCCGCTCATGATGGCGCCGCGCTTCTCGGACACCAGCACCTTCTCCGGCGGGATGTACTCCGAGACGGGGCGCTGGGTGCGATATCTTTCACGCTAGGGGGAAAGGAATAATGTTGGCTTCTGTTTCTACTTCCTATGGGGAAGTTACGGGGAGAGACCGGTAACAGGTGCGCCTTACAAGGCGCTGTCACCGAGTACAAATCCTTTCGGCCCCGCACTTAATAAGTTATGTGTGGATCTACCATCGCTCAAAACGGTGAAGGAAAACATCGTGAGGAAACCAGCATGACAAAGAATCACAAAATTCAAGGCTGAAGAGTTTTAAAAAGTAAACTTTAATAAGATACTCCGACACGGGTGGCCCACTAGCCTATCCGCCGCACTGGGCCCGGTGGTTTATGATCCATGCTCTCTTCCCATCTATCTCCACGCAAGTGATCTACCACGCCAGCCCAGTGCGGGTTGGTAGATGTCACATGCCCTTGACTGTAGTGGTTCTTGGACATTTCCTGACGATGTTTTTCTTTACCGTATGGCAAATCCGCACTTAACTTAAAGTCATAGGCTAGGCTGGTATTCGGACTCGTAACTTTATATAGACACAATATTTGGCAGCACCCGTTTAGCAAACCCAACGAAGCGGTAACGCGTACCAGACAGAATGGTAATACCCAATTGTTTATTCAATGCATACAATCGACGCGAGGTCGACTTGCAAATTAGGCTCGCGGTGATAACATTTCAATATTAGTAGGTATACAACCGACGCGTCGCTACTTTTTTTTATGCAACTAGGTGACGAGACAAGAGAGTTACTAGAGTGATGGTAAGCGACAAACGTGCCCATTACTTCGGTACGCGCTGCGCTCGTCACCTTGAGATATTATATCCTACAGCAACCTGCAGGGTAACTACAACATTCAAGGTATACCCTACATCTACCAACACGCACTGGGCCAGCGTGGTAGTTTACGGCTCATACTCTCACTCTCTGTTACACCTTACTCAGCAACATCCGCGTGACGCACATTGTCCGTCATTGCACCTTTGATTACCGCGTCATTCGGATGCATTCGCAACATTCAACATTCATAACATCAAACATTTAAATTAGACAGTAATTAATAGTATTAAATTGGTATAGTGAACAAACAATCTTTTATCTCAACAAATCACGTACCCCTACACTCTCTCTGAGAGAAGATTTGAGTCTCAACAAGAAAAAAACTGAACCTTACCGTTAGTATTTGGAAGATCATGTTGCGTATCTCGACGCTGCTCTGGTTGCCCACCTCGAGGGAGAGCGGGATCACCTGCCCGGGGCAGTACCCGGACACCGGCAGCTGGACGCGGACCGTGACCGGGTCCGAGCTGCAGAAGCAGCCGCAGTTGTACACCTCCTCGAACTCGAGCTCTATCGGCTCCTACGGCACAACATACCAGCTTTATCCTCACACTTAGGTACCTATATAAATGCGAAAGTGTGTTTGTTGGCAACTAAACAAGGGATCAACGTGATTGCATATATACGCCCGAAATTAATAATCGATCCTGATCCATTATCCGCGGTTTTGGATCGATATGTCATGTCATAATATGTCATTTAGTACTAGGGCTAGGGCTTTTAGTAGTTATCGGATCAGGATCGATTATTAAGGCGCAGGTTTCCAAAAATGGGGTTATTTAAAGCTATCTTTCTGTGTAATTCTGGTCTAAAAAAAATCTAATAAAAATATATGTTAATCTACTTGATATATAGCAGGACACCTTCAGGCCGAAAAATGCAAAAAATGTATTTATATATTGAAAACAAATGTGCAAAGTCCCCATTTCCTAAAAGTTTAATACTACTTTACTCCTAAACTATATATGTAACAAAGACTTGTTAATACCATCAGCTTATAAAAAAATATAATACCCAGGACACCTTCAGGCCATTTTTTGAAAATACCGCGCTAATTATTTTTTGCGAATTTTTTACGTATTTCATACTCGCAAATCGGCACGTACACCCCTCATTCGCCCATAAAGTCAGTGCGGGACGAGCCGCCGTGCTGAACGGACCTGTGCCACTTTTCTCCGCATATTTTTGTAGCTGAAAGTCGTACGATGAACTACCTATAGACTATAAGTGGTAGGTGCATAGTGCCGCGGCGAGTTAATTGCCTACTCTTGCGGTGATGCATAGGGTTGTCACTTTTATTTTTAGTTAAATACTAGCTGACCCGGCGAACTTCTTTCCGCATAAGAGGCAATAAATGAGCAGATTTAGGATTTTAAAATTAATTAACGTTAGTAATAAATAAACTCGCATAAAACAAAAACATCTTCAATTCACAACTTCAATATCAACCATAGACAACATTACGTTTAGCTGTCAGTTGTGTTTTGTTACACCATGCCAGTTGCATTTTGGTATACCATTTACAACAAATGAATGATTAATTTTATTATTTATGAGTATCATATTTTATCTTATTCCGGATGAAGACAAATGCAAAAAATCAAAGATTATAAAAATCGGTCCAGCCGTTATCGACTTATACCTAAGTGTTGTAACTAACATGCCTTTTTTTATAGATTATATTATCTGTGTATTATGACAGCGCAAGGTGTTTAATCATGTAATTTATTAAAATGTTTTACCAATTCATAAATGGGTTGCATATTAAAGACATTTTAATAATTATAAATTAATAAATACGATTTATTATAAACTATACAAATGAAATAGTCAGTGAGAGCAGCAAATCCGAGCGAGCGAGCAGTGTAGTACATAAATGCGCGCGATCAAACGCGTGGCACAGCCCTACTGAGTCCCAGGCCGGTCCCTGCGTACACGGCGCTCGCTACTCACTCACGCGCACATTCAAATGGCGCGGCAGTGACTACTAGCCGTGCCCCGCGGCTTCGCCCGCGTGGGAATTGATGTGTTGTACAAACTTTAGAACGCCATTGCACAACCTCTAGGGGTTTTCTTAAATATAAAAAATACGTATTTAATTATTTACTTTATAGTTTATTTGTACCTACTTTTAAGAAAATCCACATAAGGAATAAAAAAAAGCCATACAAACTTTAAAACTCTATGGCACACCCCGTAGAAGTAATACATATCAAAAAATAAAAAATGCGTTTTCAATGATTTACTTTAAGGTTTATTTGTACCTATTTTTGAGTCAATCGAACCAAGGAATGACATTTTTCATACAAACTTATCTACCTTATATAACCCCTTTCAGAGTTGACTTTTCAAAATTAGATTAGCTTATGTGTTAGTCCAATACCTAAACTGTCTACATTCTAAATTTCATCAGTCAAATTCGGTTCAGTAGTTACGTGGTAACAAACATTCACACACACACAAACTTTCGCATTTATAATATTATAGTAGGATGTTGCTACTGTGTATATATGTAGATACGGCGGGCTCGATTAGTAGAGGTACCGCGCCGCGCCGCATGGCGAGAGCGTCGCTTCGGGCGCGTTGGCCGCAGATCGCGTAATTTTGGTGAGGGGATGCGCGGAGTGCGCGGAGCAGTTTCACTTGATCAAGCAAGGTCAACGACGTTATGCAGGCTCTTAATTTCGGGCGATAGTGTAGGCGCCTGAAGGTAACCTAGGCTACTTTTTATCCCGAAATAATGCATTGTTCCCGTGGGATAGACAAAACGTACTCTTTTACATGGTTGCTCGGCACCATCCTGTTGAATTGTTCACATGTCAGGAAGAATATTTACTTGGTGTGGCTACACAGACACAAGCAACAATTTACTTTTTATCGCGATTATGTGATAGTGTAGTCCACACCGCGGGGCGCAGCTAGTCTTTTATATTTTTGCAAAATATCAAAATCCCCCGAGGCCGAGTAGTCGTCGCCCTATTGGCCGTCCCAGGTATCGCTGGAAAAACGATGTCACGAAGGATTTGCGCGAACTCCAGTTGGAGTATTAGAGGTGTAGCAAAAACAAAGAAAATATTCTAACTTTAAGAAAATACATGACGGATACAAAAAAAATTGCTAAGCTTATCATATCGACTTACTCTTTAATCTCCAACGAATACCTAAACTGTATATAGTAGGTGGTACATTATCTAAAAACATAAATAAATAATCAGCTTCATATAACGACTTTAGGGTAAAATAATATATCTACCACATTTCCAGATTCAATTCAAGTCAAAAATCTAAAACTATATTTAGTAAAAAAAATGGGTTGCAAGTGTACAACTATCTACCTACAGGTACTGTGCAAATAATAACACATCCATTACTACTTAGAACTCACCAAATCTATACTAATAGAGAAAATATTTGACTGTTTGTTTGATCCCGATAAAATTAAAAACTATTGAACCGATCTTAATAAAAATTGATATGGATATAGTTTGAACCCTGGGGAAGGATATAGGACACTATTTTTACTGCGATATAAACAGAACACACGGGTAAAACAGCGGAGAACCGCTAGTATAAAACTTCTTAGAGCGTACAGCGTTGGACCACAAGTCACTTCGCGCGAGAATAATAAATTAGACAATGACTTTTGGCATTTGACTAAGTTATCGAGTGTCAGGGGTCACCTGCCAACCTTGGCAACGCTCTTGCGAGTAAAAATATAAATAACATCGACATAGCTCAATAGCTGTGCAATTGTACAGTACGAGGACAAAATTGCAGGCGCGAATCTCTGTACCGGTAACAGCGCTCTCTCTGATTGGTCTACTGCGACCGGTAACAGCGCTCTCTGATTGGTCTATGTACACACGTACGTTCGAAACGGCTTTCAGTAGTGCGATGCTAATTCACTCGGAAAGTTTCCGTGTCGGATTCGACGTCACTTTTGCTTCACGGAAACGTTTTCCGAGAGCAAATAGGTGGCGGAAACTTTTCCGTGATTGAGCAGCTGGTTTGTCAAATTAAATATCCGTTTCCAAATTCGAAATGAATCGTGTCTAAAAAAAATATCTGAAGGAAATTTTTCCGAATTCGTGGTCGGAAGAGTTTCCGTGTGAATTAGAATCGCACTGCAGAAGGTCTTATGGTCTTATATTATGGGGATTTTGGCGGAAACTGAATCGTCAACATGAGTTTTTTTCGAGTTCCTTACCTACCTCAAAAGCAAAAACGGAACCCCTTATAGAATCACTTTGTCTGTCTTTCAATAACCTTTTACTCAAGAACGCGTTGCGGTATCAAGTTGAAATTTGTATCAAATACTCAGCTCTTAAAAAAAAAAAATACGGTCTCTTTCAGCTGTGAAAAAATCAAACTTGTAAGTCAACGCGATCAAAAGACCTTTTATTAGCATATTTTGGCATAATTTGCGATTTCACAAGGGAATCAAAACCTATAGGGTACTTCCCGTTGACGTAGAGTCATGAAATTTGGCATGAAGCTAGGTCTTACAGCACAAATAAAGGATTCTGAAAACCGGAAATATGTAGTTTAGGAACAAAAAAAAACAGGTTTGCAAGGATTTCCTACTGGAATTCTGACCCCGACCGTACTTCTAAAGGCTACTCAGAAACTACAAAACATTTTTCAATCTCTGGATTGTAATCCATAGTAGACACAAATATTTGGCGCGTCAGACATCATAGCTTTACAGTGAGTAATGACCTCGACATGGCGCCGCGCCGCCCACTAACGTTAAAAATGGTTCCAATCTTACGAGCTGGATTTAACCAATTAGGTTGATTAGTGATCACGCCACTTTGGATTAATTAACCCACCGAACAGCACTGTTTTTCAGTCGCCTGATGGTAAGCGGTCACCGACGCCTATAGACATTTGCAACACTAAGGGCGTTGCCGAAAACCGATATCTGTACTGTCATAGCATTGTAGCTCCTATACCATAGTAAAGGAGTAGTAGTTCAGCTTCATATAAATCGGCCGTCGCCGGTTTGAATGATCCCGCAACTCGTTAATATTCATGTTCCCATAACCCAATGTGTACAACCAAACAAGAGAAATCTTCTTATTAGTAAAGCTGATTAAAAAATATCGGACTATTAGATGACAAAAAAAAGCTTGGGATTTTAGTGAACTTGCTCCAATTCAATCAATTAGTAATAAGAATAAAATTGTCAAAGTGATCGCGCCAAAAAAATTACCTGCCGGGCGTTTCTTGCCGGTTCTTTTGCCGGCGTAAGGAGGTTGGAACAGGCGTAGCTAGTTTTAAGTTGACGTTTTAAAGTGATCACAATGTATCCTATTAAATAAAAAAGTTTTGAAATTTGAAATTTGAAATGTGTGCGTGAGTAGCGGCACCGTGTACGCACGCACTTTTCACGCACACAATCACATAAACGAAAGGAGGCGGCCGGGGCCGCGGCCATGCACTCAGTACGGAACGCGCCGCCTATGCTTCACTGACCCGTCTAGGCCTCCGGTAGCTACGCTATCGCAAGAAAGCCATGCGAGACATGAGACATGCGAGCTTACACTAAATTTCGTCAAAGATAACACCGTGCGAAGGGTTGAAGTTGACTTACTGGAAGATAGGGAGGTCCTTTTAGTTATCATTAACATGCCTACAATTAAACAGGGGGTATTGGAAAAATTCTAGCAACTCTTATAGGCAAATTCTGTACATCATAATAAACACCGATAGGTGCTTGGCGACAGATTCTTAACTTGAGCGTGGTAGTTAGCCTGGCGAGCATTAGAAAATGCCCTACCACCAAGCTATGGTTTCATCACGATATTTTCCTTCACCGAAAGCTCAACCTCATTGTCGCTGCCATCATAGCTTTTATGTTAATAACCCCCGACGCAAAAAGAGAGGTGTTATAAGTTTAAAGTCAATGTCTATCTATCTGTAGCATCGTAGCTGCCGAATGGATGAACCGATTTTAATTTTGTTTTTATGTTTGCTGCGTGTATTATTCGTTTGATGAAAATCGATCCAAGATGTCGAGGGTTTTCTAAATTTTAAAATTGTTATGACTTAAGAATATGAAGTACAGAAGTTACCCTTATGACTTTATTGGCGTTTTTTCATTAACCCTGTATAGTTAAAAACTATATCTATTACAGAATCAAAGTATAGAACATTGCCGTAGGTTTACCTTCCACTTCCCAGGTTTACACCGAACGGTTCGAAGATCTCGAAAGTGCAGTGTGTTAGGCAAAGTTTGGCCATCTCTGTGGTGCCGTCCTTTGGGGCAGTGTTATAATCATGTACCGAAGTACGGTACCCATCGGGGCCAAACTCACTTGTCGGAACTTTGACGATGCTGCTTGGTGCACGTAACATCTTTTGCAGAGGAATGATAAAGGAAAACCATGGGGTCACGTTTGACAACAATCCTGGACTCTTATTCGCTATCGGCATAACCTATCTATCCAGAAATTTGACACAAGCTCCATAGAAGTAACTAATAAAAAAAAAGTGTTTTAAAAATCCATCTCCAGCATACAAAACGGCAGTTGGATAATTTCTACCGTTAGACCACCAAAATTCCTTACCAATAACTTGCGACGTCATTAGGGCCCAGGGCCCTTATTTGCTATGACCTTCTGCACGTAACGCGAGCGAGTTACGTTATCTGCGTGGAACGACCGCTGGAGCACGTAATGACGTCACACGTTATTAGCAAGGAATCTTGGTGGTCATAGCGAATAAGGTCCCCTGTAGGAGAATTGTTGGTGAAATACACTATGGCCTATTACTAGCTTAGATAGGTCTTTGAACTTACCAATTCTGCTGCTTGCACCAAGGTTGTAAAGAGTTAGTATAGTGAGAAATAATTTAAATTACATTATATGAAAATATGTACCATTGAATTATGATATAAATCTGTATGTTATTTCATACTTATTGTTACTGTTATAAAAGAATACACATATATATTAAATTCTCTCGTTTTGGAGGCCAAGACACACTTCGGGTCGCTGAGCCATCGGAGTTCGGTTTTAGTAAGTTAAATAATAATTTTTCTTTATAAATCTTATAAAAAGGAAATGGCATCGATTCTAATGTCTTCTCTAAAACTAAACCTAAAAGTTTGACCCCTCTAAAAGTATTGCCGTCTTTTTCTGACCACGGAAATAAGAAAAAGACAGTGTTACTTTTAAACCTCTCAAAACCACTTTAGTTTTAGAAAATGCACATTACAATCGGCACCATTGTCATCCAATACTGAGCTACGATTAAAGTTCTAAGTCATCGATTATACAATTTGTACTGAAAAGACGAACGAGAAAGCGAGTTAATAACAACAAGTTAATGAGAAAAGCGGACATAATGGTGAGAAATAGCAGCGTTACCTTTAACCGTGGGTTTCCGAGGTTTAGATCGAATGGCGCTACCACCTCAAAGTACTTTCTGATTTCTTCCTTCGCAACTGTCTGCCCCCTGAGCTCCACAGTGGCGTGGGCACAGTAGGTGATGCTTCCTCGTTCACCGTCGAATGAGGAAGGGACTCCTGGGGGTATCTGGTAGCTGAACTGGTAGGTATGGGTGCCCGGTGGGAGGTTCATTGGGGCTGAAAGATAATTTAAGGATTAGCTGATAACAAACCAAGATGTGTTACGTGTAGAAATGAAACGATGTTTGTTTTGGGTAAGATAGCAAACAATTTATTCATTTTCTCATTGTGCAATCATCATCATCATCATCAGCCCGTATCAGTCCACTGCTGGACATAGTTCTCTCCCAAGGTACACCACTGAGCCCGGTCTTCGGCTCTTCTCATCCAACTACTGCCAGCCACTCGGCGCAAGTCGTCGCTCCACCTTGTCGCAGGGCGTCCTACGCTACGCACTGTGCAATAGCTTGTTTTCATTATGACATTCTAGGAAAATGAAATATGTTTTTTAGTTGGATATAACACAATGTTCATTATTTTAAAATGTCTAACTTTAAACTAGGCCCTACTTGTCCGGTAGGTCTTGTTTTGGGCGCAATCACATCAACAATTTACTTGACGACCGATGTGGCGCAATGGGCGGATAGCCGACTGTGAAGGGTGAGGTTGCGGGTTCGATTCCCGCTACAGGACAAATATTTGTGCATTGAAAAAAAAAACCCAAGTACATATTTGTTCTGCGCCTGGGTGTTAGTATAGATTTGTGATTTCTCACCATTTCCGCCAGCGAGTAACTGTGTGAAGTTGAAATACTCTTCCCTGCCCTCATACTCGACATCTTTGTATCTCTTCACTCCGTTGTACTCCTCACTCTCCGTCTCCTTCCAGTACACGGAGGCTTCTCCGAGAAAATTCACATGAAGCACTGGAAAAATAATGTACAGTAAACTACTGGGAACATATCCAACCACACTGGGCCAGTATAGTGGATTATGGCCCATACTCTTTCTGAGAGAAGGCCTGTGTCCCAGCAGTGGGAACATAATAGACTGATGATGATGATGATGACACTGCTGGGATAAAAACTTCCATTTAGTTCGGTCAATAGAACAGGCAATGGAACATATGGGAACAATCGCAGATTTCTGAATTTCAAAACTGACAAATATGATATAACAATAACTTAAAGCTATTTATTTATGTCATACTAAGACAAAAACTTAACTTAAATTAATAACATTGTATTTACAATAATTTTTTATATAGGTACAATTTATCTCAAAATGTAAGTAGTGCTAAATTTTGTAATAAACAAAATTATAAGTATAACCTAAGTTATTATATGACCTGAATTCTACTTAACCTAGTGACATACTTATCAAATATGTTTATACGCAGAGTATACTGATAACTGTAGTAGGTAACTAGCTATTTATATCAAACTTGGTGTACCCCTGCACCCGCTCCTTTCCCAAGGCTATGTCCATACCAGACATTGTAAATACTTTTTAATTATATTCAGGCTGTTTAGCAGTTTAGGAGTGAAAAGGTAAAAAACAGAAGAACTGACTGATACCTACAGAGTTATGCCAGAATTCGTTGTTGTTTTTAGATTAACTATTTTTAGGCATGAATGTTCTTGTATTTTTCATTCTTCAACAGTTCCTTTATATAACAAATAACAATAATGACTATTATCACAAATAACAATAATGACTATTAACTTTACAATACGTTTTAGTCTCCAAATTTAAAGAGGCAGTCCAATTATGTCTGAATTTTATGCGATTTGTTCAATGCTATAACCATGCAAATGAAAGTTCAGGACAACCCGATCAGAAACATGATTAAATAGATGGAGCGGCAAAAATTTATTTATCTATTAGGTTCTAGTAAGCTTTTCCAACATACCAGAAAGTGTAAGAGGTAGATCCAACTCCAAAACAACACTCCCTAGAACCACTTGCCCCGGGTAAAACACATTCCTCGGAGAATCGAACTTTATAAAACCGTTTCTATACCCGGCCATATTTTGTTTGTACACGAATAAAGATATAACGAAATATTAAGCGACGGTGACGTCGGTGACAGCAGAGAGGACGAAAGAAGGTGTAATAAATTATAAATACAATAAAACTACGACTGCGCCTATGACCATCACCAAAACGACCGAATCACCGAAGTCGAACTAAAGTTGATCGAATTTTTTTTTTATGGAAAGGACATGACATGACATGAGTCATGACATTACTAAATTTTATTATCTGTAGTTGTCTGAAGTGACATCCAGTGTTGCCAACGACTTACATGGGAGTTTTGTTTGGCATACGGGCGCTCAAAGGTTTCTAATAAAAGTGATCGGTGACACAACCAGAAAACCACCAAATTATTTCTTAAATGGTTAGATTATCCACCAAAGAATATTGTCAAATTTTTAACCTGCACTTATAAAATAAAAATTGATCAGTCCATCAGTCATCAATAAAAATTGTCTATGCTTTAGCCTAGATTCTTTATTCTCTTCTTCTACATAGTTTTATCTATGGTTTCATTTAATTTTGTCTGTCTCTGTCTCAAACTCTTAACTCTCATTGTCTCTGTCTAATCACTCTTCTCTGTTCTCTGTTGTCAATGTTGTCATTTCATTTGTCAAATGTCAACTGGTGGTTGCTATTGCTAGCAGCTGGTCTTGTTGTAAATAAAATAATTAAAACTTATCCATACATTATTCAAGATGGGAAAGCTGGACGTGGCAATATTACGTTATTTAACGGCCGAAGACTTTCGCGTACTCACTGCAGTAAGTGTATTCTTCAGTTATTTGTCTTACTTAAAAGATAACCTCTGTGTGCTTTTTTTTATCAGTTATTGTGCCTATTCTCAGGTGGAAATGGGTATGAAGAACCATGAACTGGTGCCGGGTTCGCTGGTGGCGTCTATTGCGAACCTGCGTCACGGTGGAGTTCATAAACTCATGAAAGAGCTGTGTAAACATAGATTGCTCACCTATGAGCGAGGAAAGCATTGTAAGTAACCAACTAGTTGCGCGTCGTGGTTTCTCCCGCGTCTGCTCGTTATCCGGCAAGAACCCTTTTCCGGGATAAAAGGTAGCCTATGTGTTAATCCAAGGTATAAGCTATCTCCATTCCAAATTTCATTCAGATCCGTTCAGTAGTTTTTGCGTGAAAGATTAACAAACATCCATCCATCCATCCATCTGTACTCAAAAACTTTCACGTTTATAATATCAGTGAGATTTAGATTTTCTTAGTTACTTCCCTGCTGACGTCTCACAAACTTAGTTTTACATAGTTACGTTTACGCCAAAAAGGCTCGCTTGAAACGGCCAATAAAAAAGGAATGATTCTCTTTTATTCAGATGATGGTTACCGCCTCACAAACTCTGGCTATGACTACTTGGCGCTGAAAGCGTTGACTAACAGGAAGGTGATTGCTTCATTCGGCAATCAGATTGGTGTTGGCAAAGAATCAAACATCTACACCGTAGCTGATGAAGATAGGAAACCATTATGTTTGAAACTTCACAGGTGATTTGCTTTTGTAACTGTCTCTTCTTCGTTTGTTTTTAATTTCAAGGCTTATCTTGTAACATACACACCAACCAGAGCTAAAAAAATCCTGTAGATTGTTTTGACCTTCAACATCTCCCCTGAGTCAAATAGTCTAAGGATGTTTAAATAAGCTACTAAAAAGCATCTTATAATATATCTACATTATCACTCTGTACACCTTTATATAAGGTCAAATGTCTGTACCATATTTGGGGTGTTTTATTGCTCTGTCTATTTTATCAATCAAGTTGTTCATTGTTTATTTTTCGTCACATAAATATAAACCAAATCAGTTTGACACTATTCTTTAGGTTCGTAAGCATTAGTTCCAATCCCAGCTTAATCTCAGCAGTGTGACATTGGAAATAGCCAATAACGGTTATGTATGACAAAGTCAACTATTGTAATAAATCAGTATAAAATGTTTTCAGGCTGGGCCGAACCTGCTTCCGTAACGTGAAAGACAAGAGGGACTACCATGCGCATCGTAACTGCGCATCTTGGCTGTACCTCTCTCGAATCTCGGCCACTAAGGAGTTTGCGTACATGAAGGCTCTGTACGACCGAGACTTCCCTGTCCCCAGGCCTGTGGACTTCAACCGGCACTGTGTTGTCATGGATCTTATTGAAGGTGGACCTTTGTGAGTAGATTTTAGAAGTGCGTTGACTAATGTCTGAAATGCTTATTAACATGCTGTTTTTAGCTCAGGTGTAGCGTAGCGCCACCATTAACTACATCATCGTTTAACACAGGTAACTTGTAGTATTCCTTTAAAAACAGACTGGATTGGTGGATTGGATTGGATTGGATAAGTGGTTGCGATTGAACAATGCTTCCTTGCTACAGAATTGACTATTCTCTGCACTTTTGGACATTGCTATAATTCAACACAGCATGATATAGGCACATCAGCCTCAGGTTGCTCGCCTATTACCAAATAAATAAATAAAATGTTTGTACTTTGTAAGACGTAAAAATAAGAAGCACCATCTCACCTCACATTACCATTCACCTAACAACTCTTATCTCATGATAATGTTGTTTACGATGATAAACGCTTAATCTCAAAACTCTTAAGCTCTCAAGTGTGTGTGTGGTTGTCTCTACTGTAACATACTCGTCACTGTTTCGCAACTGAGGTTTCAGAAATAGAAGTGCTAGAAATGCACTAAAAAGTACCCTTCTACCACACCACAGTTGTATCACATTAAAAGCAACTGTAGAGATCGAACCAGAGACCATCAACTTCTATGTACCTCAGTCACCACTATATAATCATCATCCTAATACATTCCCAATGCTGGACCAGGCCATCTTTCAGAGAGACCCATATTCTATCACGCTGGTGTAGAAAAAATACTAATTTTGATTAATAAAACTCTTTTTCAGAACCCATGTGTCATCAATGGCCGACCCAGAAGCCCTGTACGAAGAGCTGATGAGCCTGATCGTGCGGCTCGGCAACTGTGGGGTCATCCACGGAGACTTCAACGAGTTCAACATCATGATCAACAACGACAACCATCCCATCATCATCGACTTCCCTCAGATGGTGTCTACATCACATTCTAATGCTGAGCTGTGAGTTTTCATGTAACGTTACTTTATCAATAGAAGAAGAATTAAGTAGTAGTCAAGCATACCATGTCAAAAACCTCATTGCAGTTGTCTCGCTGTCCCGCAGGAACTTTTTCTGGGTTAAAAGTGAGCTATATGTTAATCCTACTAATATTATAAATGTGAAAGTTTGTGAGTATGGATGGATGGATGTTTGTTACTCTTTCATGCAAAAACTACTGAACGGATCTGAATGAAATTTGGAAGTGAGACTGCTTATATACCCTAGATTAACACATAGGCTACTTTTTATCCCGGAAAAAGGTTCCTGCGGGATAACGGGAAGACGCGGGTGAAAATGAGGGGTGCAACTAGTAAACTACAGAAGCGCAGTGTCTTAAGGGTAACCTTTAAGGAATCGGAGCCGTGTAGGATATTGTTGAAAACTTAAAGCAATTCAATCTTTAGGACTACCAATTTGATTTGACCTATTAGCCATTCTTGGTTGCGTTCAATGGGGGAGGCCTATGTTCAGCAGTTGACCTTTTTTGACTTGTTTGACCTTTGACCACAAGTCACCTGATGTTAAATGACGATGTGGTCGAAGATGGCGTCACGCTACACCTGGATTGGGAATTGGCTCTCAAGTGTGGCTGCCGGAACACAACGATAGCTGCTTGTCGACAGATTCTTAACTTGAGGTTGGTAGCTAGCCAGATGAGCACAAGAAAATGCCCTACCACCAAGCACTTCTTTCGGCTGATGATGATGATGATGATGGAGAACATCACATGAAATCCCGTTTTCAGTTACTTCGACCGCGACGTGAAATGCATCCGCGCATTCTTCAAGAAACGCTTCGGTTACGAGAGCGAGCTGTACCCGAAGTTCTCGGACCTGGAGCGGGACGACACGCTCGACACCGAGGTCGCCTGCTCGGGGTACAGGAGGACCAAGGATGTCGATAACGAGCTGTTGGAGGTGAGGCCTCACCTGTATTTGTGTCTACTGTATTAATTTACAATCGTTTTTATAGATCTAATAAACGCACGCGCCTCCGGAAATCGCATTTCAATACTCCAAACCAACTCCGACAGGAGCGAATTCAGCCCTCAAAAAAGGTTATACAACCACTTGAAAATCGACCAAGTGCGAGTTGGACTTCTCTCGCACGATCGATAGGTGCATTACATTCCTACAAAGGAGATATTTCCAAAATGTATGATATATGTATATATACATATTTATACATCTTTATACATATATCTTTACATCACTGAATCGGCACCAGATCAATTCACGTAGCCTAATTACAACAATTACATTATTATGATGCCTGGCCAAGACCTTATAATATAGCTGATTTTCATTGAACCAAGTTTATTTTATATGTTAAATGCTAAAATCACTCTCTGTCTGTTACCCCATCACGCCTTTTTGCTATTATCTCTTTTTCCAATTGTGTTTTTCAGGAACTAGGCATCGGTCTCAACGTGAGTAGCGACGAGGAGTATTCAGACGCTGAAGATACTGAACAAGAACCAGAGAGCGGCAGCAAGTACACAGAAGACGAGCTCGACGCGCTGAGGAAACAGGTGACGATCGGTTTTTTTTTACATATTACATGGTAGACCAGGTCACCTGATGTTGAGTGACGATGTGGTCGAATGTAGATTGGGAACTGTTATAATCTGTATCAAATTGATATGAATGAACTTACATAAAGATTGTCTATGGAATAAGTAGTCTATGAACTGCCATTGCTGTGTTTCAATAGGTTATGGGCCCAGTCTGCGGTAGCAAGTCAGGTGCCTTTATTCACCGAAAGCTCAAGCTTATTGTAGGATTCGAACCCACGACCAAGTAAACTGACGTCAGGGGCCATTATTAATGACGTAACGATGATTTTGCCGATATTAAACCCCCATCTTCCCTTAGATACAATATAAGAATTCTCACTGAGCCAACATCGCTACAAAAAGTGTAAGGTCAGACTAAATCATTCCAGGTTGACGCTTCAATCCAACAAGACGAGCGCAATGCAATACAAGAGCTCCAAACGAAAACTGTCACTCTCACAATCACAGACCAAGAAACCGACAGTCAGAAATGCGAAAACATACCCACGCTTATACACTCCGAACACGCTCAAGAAAGTGACAAAATCGCTGAGAAAAGTGACAAAATCGCCGAAGAAAGAGACAAAACCGCCGAAGAACGTGACAAAGTCGGAGAACTAGACAGAAATTCCCAAAAGTACCGTCTAGCTATGATAGAGAAGGCCCTATCGGATGTCCGATCCATGAGGTCGTTCACCTCAGCCAGCACGATAGACCCGGACGTAGTGAAGCAGCAAGTGAAGAAGAATCTAGAAAGTAAGCAAAAGAAGATGGAGAGGAAGAGGGCGGTGGCCAAGGGGGAAGCCAGCGCGACCACCAGGTCGAGGAGGGACAACCGGGAGACGATAAGAGAGAGTCACGGCTTGTGGGGGTGGGACGAATAAATATTATATGTATGTACTTGATTGTTTTATTTTGCGTGGGCTACAGTTTATCGCGATAAAAAGTAGCATATGTCCTTTCTCAGGCTCTAGACTGTCTCTGTACCAAATTTCATTTAAATCGGTTCAGTGGATTAGGCGTGAATGCGTTACAGACAGACAAGAATTACTTTTGCATTTATAATATTTAGTAGGGATATTTTGTACTGCGCCCGGTGGTTATGTCCGCAGTTTCCTGTGATCCCAGGATAAAAAGTAGCCTGTTAATTACATTTAAATTTCAAGTAATACGGCAATGCCAATCATATTCATTAAATCAGAGTTTAGACTAATGTTATATGTCAAAAGAATCCTTTTGAAATTTCCTATAGGCATGTCTAAAAGTCTAAATCAACTCAAACGTCCCGTGACTACAGTCCCCAGTGCAAAAACAGATCTTGGGCATCCTTTTTTTTGCCGTGCTATAATGTGATTTTATTTAGGTTAGATAAATTATGTTTTCATTAGCATTTAAATATACTTAAACCTATGAAGTATAGTTCAATCAGTACATTGTATTTTTTGTTTTGGTGTAGCTCTCGTAGTTTGCTAGATATTACAATAGAAAGTGGAAAGTGCACGGAAACTCGCGAAAAAAAGTTCGCGTGGCGGGAACCGGGACGTTTCAGTGGAGAGGCTGGCGGATCCGTATCTTTTAGGAACGGATCTCTAAAATGCAGATCAAGACATAACCTTCACAGTAACATTCTACTGAATAAATTTAACGCGTTTTACAACAACAAATAAAACCTATTATTTACTCAGAGTTAATTTATTCCATAGCATAGCATATCTAATACTGTCAACAGCATAATTTGTTTTGAGGTTAATGCTCTTTTAACCCTCTGAAACCTTCACCTTGTAACAAATAAATAATGAAAACGATGACACCCTTGCCTGCTTTCTCTATCCCTAGTAAAGAAACAAACCCCCCTTAATTGCGTCTTATAAGATCAAAAATAATAGGTACTTCAAAACGGTGCCTAAAGTCTAAAACCGTACCTCATCATCAACCTGTGTCAGTCCACTGCTGGACATAGCCGCCACTGAGCCCCGTCTTCGGCTCTTCTCATCCAACTACTGCCAGCCACTCGGCGCAAGTCGCCGCTCGACCTAGTCGCAAGGCGTCCTACACTACGTTTGCCAAACTCGCGGTTTCCACTCAAGAGCACTTCTACCCGTTCGTTTTATTTTGCAATCTATTTGCCCTTATATAAATATGTGGTTGAGCCCTCGAGCTTAGCATTTTCATTGCAGATTTGGAATCGCTATCACCATACTCGTCTACCCATCTTGTTCTTCGCCGTAATCCTTTGACGACGGAGTGGTCTGATGAGTTTTGTTCCTTCCTCCGAGCCAGTTGTGTTCTCGCATGTACAGCAGTTGCAAGTACGCTTCCACGCAGACAAACTGAAATCACAAAATATTTTAGTAGTGATTTTTGTTTTACCTCTTACTGGGAAACCTGTGACCTGATGTTAAGTGACGATGTAGTGGAACATTAGATGGAGTCGAATTTCAAATAAATACATAACGTCCACACAATCACATACATAGCTCTCTAACCCCTGATGTGGATCCCTGATCCGTGTTGTATTTGATAAGGATATCACAAAACCAGACACAACAAATATTTGCGCTTTTTTTTTAGTAGCTAGTTTTAAGTTGACGTTTTAAAGTGATCACAATGTATCCTATTGAATAAACATATTTTTGAGTTTGAGTTTGAGTTTAATGCTCAAATATGTGTACTCTAGCGGGAAATGAACCCGCGACTACATGCACGCATTGCCGTCGGCTATTCGCCCATTGCGCCACATCTGTCGTCAGAATAAAAAGTTACACCTGTAGTGTAAACTCAGAAGACTATACCATACCTTTCGCCTATCCACAGTAGTCCCTTCCAACTTAAATATGTACCCGAAGACGCTGGTTGATATCTTGGACTCGGAGACGGAGAGGTAATTGTCTTCCGTGAAGATTGGGAAACCGTCCAACTTGTAGACACCGGCGCGGATCGGACATTCCATCCTGGACAATATATACTCGTATAAAATAAAAAAACTAACTGATAACAAAACATGCCACTTCGGTCTGTCCTGCGCCAGGAGATTCTTGGTGACTTCGACTTTCCAGCAATACCTGGGGCGACCGCCACTCGACCGTCCATTGTATGCTCGTTTGACCGCACGATCCTTCCCCATATTTTTTTTCCTTTTCTTTCTTATTTTATATTCATAAATATTTATTTTATGCATTTGGCCACCATTGCCTGTTGCCAAGCGATGATTCAGTCGACGGCGTAACACGCATACCTAGAAGGTCCTTTCACTCTTGCCTTGTAGATCCCAAATTGTAGCGATCGCGAAAAACAGACTCTAAAACGCTTTGAATGGTAGAATATTTTCACCATACAGGCATATACCGATATTTGAAGACAAATAAATAGGTACCTTGTTGAAGGCGTTATCTACGAAAGAGAAAGATTACGCAACATTATACAACACAACATATTGTACAATAATCTACATACATACATTTTAAGTAAGTATGAAGGGTCGTCATTTGAGACAGACTTGACCAAATTAGCTGAAATTTTCTTGTTGTGTTTACAGGATTTGTTTGAAAGAATTTTCTTTTTCTATGGAAACTTTGTATGGACTCTAGACCGGTCTTATTTTTACCTATCCGTGCGATGCCGGGGTGGGTGGCTACTAGGTAATATTATATCTATCTTATTGATCAAAGGTCGTAGCTACAAATTGTTTTTTCATAATAGTATCGGCAGTGTCACGGGTCCATGTGTAGGTATACAAATAAGCACATAGTTACCACCAATCACATAAGTAGATAATAATCGCTATCCTGGTACCAAATAGGTCGAGGGATCGAATATTGTAATGAGCTAGAGCTTTCGATCAAGAAAATAAAAGTGATGAAACCTTAGCTTGGTGTTACGGCATATTCTAGCAATCATCTGGCTAACTAATCTGTCACTAAGCACCTACAGGTGTATTCCAGCAATTCCAATCCAGCCGTAACGTAGCGCCATCTTCGACCTCATCGTCGCTTAACATGGTGACTTAAAATGCGCCAGGTTTTTCCTTGCGTAATTAATGAATAGCCCAGTACAAGTTTTCCGCACAAACTTACAATTCCTAGTATAAGACAGCAACAGGTGAAGACCAAACGCTGGCCTAAAAAAATACTTACTCAGGAGTGGTGTAGTGGAACAGCATGGTGTACTTCTCCGCGTTGTCACCGTCGCTGCACCCAGCGCGCACAACCCTGGCGGAGCTGAAGTGGTCGCACGTGTCCGTGTTGCGGATGTCCTGGCACTTCTGCATAGTGCCCTAGCAGATAACGTCGATCACATACAGGACAAATATATTCTTTACTTATGTAATTTAATGTTTGGTAGTGGCTCTTTTAATAATTAAGACCGTCCTTTGGCCGGCGTAAGGAGGAACGACCCAAACAGATCAATCGAAACTAATAATACAAGATTTAACAGTTTCCAACGAGATCCCGCACCAGACCACCATACAAGTTTAAATGAAAACCCTATACATGATGTTATATCCTACTAAATAAATATAGTTAAACTTTTCGACATGACTGCACGTCCAGCGAGCGAAAAAAATAAATTCCTTGGAGAATCACCAAGCTGACAAAACCGCGGGTCACAGCGAGTAACATCTACCTAACACGGAGAAAAAAGACCTTCCGAAGTACATTTTCCTTCCGAGTCAAAAGGGAAGGACTTTTGATTCAGAAGGAAAACTAAGGTAAAATAAAGAAGGAATCGGTCTTGGAAGGTAAGACTCAGAAGGAAGCTCAGGATTTTTTTCCCTGTGAAGTCATACCTTAACAGTCCATCCATCTTCAACGTCCTCAGTAACGTTCACGCCTCCTGACAGCTTCAAGTCGTAAGCGTCGGTAGTGATGCTCAGCTCCTCGAGGGAGACGATGGTAGGTGGCGAGTCCTCGCACTGGCCCACGTGGGTCACCAGCAGGTAAGTGGCCGCCAACGACCCCTCAACCGCCACCAGGTGGCAAGTAAGTAAGTAGAAAAACAACATTGTTTTTTTGAGTAAACAATTTTATGTTTCTACGCTGAAAACATATTTGTTTATTTATTGCCTACTAACTGTTTCCTCCGGTTACACCCGCGTGGGCTACATTTTATCGTTAAGAAGATATCCTTCCTCAGGGTACCGTACCAAATTTCATTTAAATCGCTTCAGTTGTTTAGGCATGAAAGCGAGACAGAGTTACTTTCGCATTTAAGTATAATATTAGTAGGGACTAGGGATAATCCCCATAACTTTACCTATGTTCCGATTTTGTAAATTCTTTCCTTCCATCTTATTATGTACATGTTGATACAGCCGAAATAATAAGAAATGGTAACTTATCGCTTGTTATCATCGCTAATTTTGTAATATCGATATTCCAACAATAAAAGGTATCTACCATCTACCTACACTATTGTTAACAACGTTATATTACCATATTGTTATTGTAAGAAATAATGATAAGCGCTGTGGGAACAAGTACTTAGGATAGATTAGTATAAGCAAGGTTAACTGCTTGATGGTTAGCGCCACATTAAAATTATAGCAGTACGCAATAACCAGAACATTATATAAAATTGTTCGTTCCGGTTCTGTGTATCCTCTGTCACATTGAGCCATTATCGTTAATTTAAGGCGGAAATTACAAGATCATTCTAAACATCGGGGTTCATTAAAATAATAACCATTTCCCCGTGTATTCGATAAAATAAATGTTCACTTACTTATAATCAGGAGTCATAAAGTACTATCACAAAAAAAATATATGAAAATCAGAGGGCCGATAAAATTCAAGCTATTTTTCGCAAATATTAGATGTATTTATT
Organism: Opisthograptis luteolata; assembly: GCA_931315375.2. Classification (NCBI taxonomy): domain Eukaryota; kingdom Metazoa; phylum Arthropoda; class Insecta; order Lepidoptera; family Geometridae; genus Opisthograptis; species Opisthograptis luteolata. Next base: position 11,053,421 of record OV928049.1, on the reverse strand, counting down.
ATTTTTGACTGAGAAAAAATCCTGACTTTCCTTTCTTACAAAATTTAACCTTTTCCTTTCTTATTTTACCTTATTTTCCTTCCGAATCAAAAGGGAAGGAAATTATTTCTGTATTTCATAAGATCTCGTTTTTTCGTGCATTTAGTCGCCTGCGGCGTAAGGCTACTGGGATTCGGACCTTAAATAAATTGCGTTGCGGCACTTGCGCAGTAATTCAGATAGTTTCAGTGGTCTTTAAACGGAACATTGTTGGTCGGTAATAATCGTTCTGTTTAGCAGGAAAATAAAGCGGTTCACAACACGACGTCCTTTCCTCTACACGGAGAAAAAAAACCTTCCGAAATACAGAAGGAATTTCCTTCCCTTTTGACTCAGAAGGAAAACTAAGTAAGGAAGGAAAAGGTTGCATTCAGCAAAGTTCATAACGTTGCCCATTACCTCCTATACGCAAAAGTCACGTAACAAGAGTTGACGTAGGTAGGGTCCTATTAAGATAACCCAATGTACGAATAAAATAATTGACAATGTAGCAGGACGCGACCTCGAGCACAATAAATGTTTGCTGGACTTCTCCTTGACGGTTTGCTTGAACTGTCGTATCGTTCCTTACGTCAAGATGGATGGTGTATAAAGCGCCTAACAGGCCAGTCGACATTTTCACTGATTAGTAAATCACCGGATCAGCTGCCGCGACACCCTATTGTCACTAGTTCTATTATAACATGCTTTATTTATTTTTTTAACCTCTCCATTGTGTCTATTCAATTCTGACACATTTAGTTTAAACGTTTGATCGAAATTTGTCTCTACATTGTTTTGTTGAAGCTTTACATACCAGAGTCTACGAATCTACTTATGTATAGCTTATTTTTTGATTTTGTATTCAGAGCTTTTTTGTCCTTTTTTCGCACATTTCATTCTTCATAATGACAAAACAAGAGTACATCACTAACCTGATAGATTGAGTAGTATCAGGAAACATAAACTCCTCGTCAAGTTGAAAATTTTTTGGTTTGTACCGTGTCTGAACTAATTTGCTCAACTTTTCGAATACTTTTTAGACATATATACAACAAGTTTTATTGTTTTTAAATATTTGTTTAATGCGAATAGACTTGCGTCTGATGGGCCAATCTCGCCTGATGCTTTGCTCGAGAATATCCGTACCCTAACATAAAATTTTTAGCTATCGGCATCTATACACCGGATACACCAATTCTGGCAAGGAGTTTCCTTAGCGGTGGCTTGATGAATGAATAAACAAAATTAGTTCGTCGTTTGTTTGGATGCCCGATGAAGGCTGAAGGAATAAGGACACAGGAATCAAATTGTCACTGAAATGTATCCGATAAAATACCAAGGTGTTTGTTTAACTGGAATGAAATCACTCAAGACATGGAAGAGTGACGCTCTCTCGTTTCGGAGGCCAAGACACACTTTGGGTCGCTGAGCCATCAGAGTTAGATAATTTGTTATAAGAGAGAATTATTAAAATACAAAAAAAAAACAGTTATACCTAACAGAACCGCAGCACACTGGATAAAAATATTAACTAGACTCGTTTGACTAAGCAGGCAATAATCACTCCCTTTAGTTGCAAATGCACATTTAGCAAGAGTAATGAATTTTTGATGTGATATTGATGATTGTTATAGTTACCTACCTGTATATTATTGTATATATTATTATACCTATACCTACAGCTACTAGCATAACAATACCCTAAGCCTTAGCAGTCTGACTACTTACTGAGTGGTGTAATCTAAGTCACAGATTAATAATAGTCCTACTCTAAATCTAAAGTTCGTAATCGATCTAACTCGATGCTGATAACCGATTTATTATTGTAGGTAAATATTCGGTGATACCGATAGGCTTGGTGATAACAATTATAACAGATAATGTAGTTAGTACCTATTACTTACTACCTAAATCCCTACCTTTACACATTTTTGGGCAAAAGGTAGTATTTTCGGGTGTTAGTAAGTCTGCAGAAAAGGAAAGTCAAAGTTACATCGTGTATTGGATATAAGCGTTGATAGCTTACTGGTAATAACGTCAGCTTGCGACCCGTCGTAGGTCGTGGGTTCCAATTCTACAATGAGTTTGAGCTTTCGGTGAAGGAAAGCATCGTGATCATGAAACCATAGCTTGGGCATTTTCTAGAGCTCACCTTTATAGACGAAACTCGAGTTAAGAATCTGTCGTTATAAACCTATAGCGTGTTCCGGCGGTACCCCCCTTCCCTCATCACTGGTATAGGGTTGGTAAAATAGTTGTTCAAATTAGTTCCCGGACGCTTCAACCCCTTTTTATTTTAGTCAAGTTAAATTATTATGCGGTTGAATGAACTAAACCGTTTTTGTAATCATGTTTAGCTACGCAATCGAAAGCGGCCTTGACTCAGACGTGTTTTGCATCCTCTACAATATATTGACAAATCAGTATCATTATTATCATCATCAGCTTATTACGTTACCACTACTGGGACTCTTCCCTTCTTTTTGGAAGGATTTCTCTCAGAGAGAGAGTATGCGCCATAATTCACCACTCGGACCCAGTGCGGCGCCCCAAGGCCTCCCACAAGTCCAACAATTCCAACATAGTCTAACGACTACTATCCTAAAACAATAACCAGGATGCCGAAGCACGAGGATAATTCCCAATCCCCACAGATTGGGAATTATGAGTTACTAGCTGTTCCCCGCGGTTTCACCCGCGTGGGCTACAGTTCATCGCGATAAAAAGGAGCCTATGTCCTTTCTCAGGCTCTAGACTATCTCTGTACCACATTTCATTTCAATCGGTTCAGTAGTTTAGGCAAGAAAGCGAGACAGACAGACAGATAGAGTCATCGCATTCATAATACTAAATAGGGATGAGAAATTGAAAGAGAGAACAATGATCTTGAACAAAACCAATACTTACCAGCACTTACGTACCTTGACATTGAATTGTAAACGGCGTCATTTCCACTTGATTACAGCGCCATATAAATTGTCATTAAAGCATGTACAGTCAGCGACAAGACTTGATCGCTGATCACGCTTGGTTTTCCAAACGTGTTGGTGTAGTAAAAAAAATAATTTTAAAATGTTTTTTTTTTTTTTTTTACTATTTACAGGGTAGCGTTTGACCACAAGTCACCTGATGTTAAGTGACGATGTGGTCGAAGATGGCGCCACGCAACACCTGGACTGGGGTTTTTGTTTAAAGCAAAAGATAACAACTTACATTGTATTGCGCATTAAAAATTTTCTGCACTTACTGGCCACAAAAAGGGCCACAGGTGGAAATCTGCGTCTTATACCTACTGACCTGTGTTTTTTAAAGCCATTATTACATAGTGCTTTCTCACAAATATTTATCTACCTAATCAATGTTGGGTATAAAATGAATACAAATTTTCTATTTTAGTCTAAGTCCACAAAGTTTAACGGGCAAAATTATCATCATCATCACAGCCTTTTCCCGTTTTATTTGGGGTAGATGCATTATGTGTTTTTCTTCCTCTCCCATTTTGTCATACTTTCATTCGCGTCCTTTTCATTGATATTTACTCGGCCCTTCCACAATCCATCCTCCTTTTCATTAATCTTGCCATTTCCTTCCATCCTACGACATAGGTCAACGCCCTTGAAAAATTTATCACTGGGCGTGTTCAGTTATTTTTGTCATTGACCGTACCTTTACGACTGCAAAACAACCGCGCAAACAGCAACTGACACACCTCCCGCGCGTCTGTTGTGTTATATAACAAGTATAGTCGAGTCAGGCTTTTGATATTTTGATACTTATCACAATCTAGTAAGGTAGTGTTTGTTATGTCACAGCCTACGTCGGATTGGCTTAGTTCATGTAGTCGTACGTAGCAAGCAACTCTAATATTTAGCTCTCTGAATCAATTTCAATCAGTAACCCCGCGACAGTCGAACGGACCGCACGCACCATGGCTACAGACAATCTTACCGCGGTTCTTCATAAGACGAAGGATTTGAGACTGGTAAGAATTTTTGCTTGTTATTAGGTAACGTTTCAATTCCCAAATAAGTTTTCTTTTCTAATAGAATATGATACTTTGGTCCGTTGCATGTGCTTTTACTTATTTTAAGTTTGTTTCTACATAATATTTTTTATGTAAGTTATACCTACTCATGTATATAAAATACTACTGAGGCATCTATTCAATTTACTTTCCGAAAAATTGTGGTAAATTCGTTGCTTCAAACTGTAATTTTTAGAGATATAAGTATTGCACTTTTTTAGCACAAATCTTGTATACGTGCAGACTTGACATTTTCGTGCTTTTGGATAATAACATTGATGGTAGGGCATTTTCCTTGTGCTCACCTGGCTACTTAACAAGCCTTCTAGCGGCCCTCATGTGGTGCTATTAGTGTGTTCTTAAGCCTCACATAATAGCCAGTTCCCAATCCAGGAAAAGCGTGGTACGGTCAACGACAAACATCACTGACCCATTTTCTAATTGTATTTAGCGATTTATTAATCAACGATTACTGGTCTAGTACTTTTTTACTGACTGTAGGTACCATCTTTGACCACACTTTTAGCTTTTAGTCAAACACTAACTGAAATAAAAGAGATAAATAAAAGTCTGGCGTAAAATCTGTGTTTACTTATCTTTCACAAAATCGGGTACAAATGTTATTAAGTACACATACTTTTTTAGATAAAATGGATTAACTGTATAAAACGTGTTATTATTTCGAAGCTGACATTAGGTACACTAGATAACGTCGTCTATCTACGACACTAGCAAAACACATCTACATAATAGTACAGATTTATAATTACTGGTACATTATTTCATTCCTAAACAACTAATAGGAAATAAACAACCAAAATGTAGCCTCGTCCCTCAGGTGACAAGGGGCTCGTGCTGTTCTGAGAGTAACGAAAAATCCAATTGAAATAAAAAATAACATCTTGTATTTTCGAAGTTTGCTCCGAGTATTGTATATTTTTAATTTATTCATAAATAAAGTAAAACCGTTTAAATCACACGAGGGTACCAAACCAACTTTGTACATATTTTTTTCGGTATAATACTTATGTACTTATGTTCATGCAGATAAACATGCATTTTAATTTTTTTTCCATTTAAATTGAAATAGAGAAAAATGGTTGTAATCATTCCCAATTTTAAGCTTTATTTAAGGCTCAAACATACGAGTAAATTTTTTTTAAACAGTACTTAAATATGTACATTTTGCATGATCATAAACATTAGTGTGTATTTACTTTTGAAACGATATATCGTAAATTCGTAATATGCCTCTTTTGGTTAATCATAACATTGACGATACTGCCATCCTATGATGCGAATCATTTCCAAAACCATTGTGTAAGTAGGCAATGTAAGAAAATCTAGTTGTGATTTCCATGATTTTAAACATTTCCAGTCTTGTTTGGTAAACGCATCGTACACAATCGCGATCTAATGACGTGGGTGTGATATCAATTATAAGTTATCTCAATTTATCAGTTGGTAGCCAATAAAGCTAATATATTGTATCAGTAACTAAGCTTAAAAATGTTATGATTATTTTATACCTACCTACATACACCATTAATACTATACTGGATAGAGCATTTACTACTGAAAACCTCAACTCAACTCGGGATAGTTGAGCAGTGGGCAACTTTTTTTTTATACTACTTACTTACAGGGTAGCGTTTAACCACAAGTCACCTGATGTTAAGTGACGATGCGGTCGAAGATGGCGTCACGCTACACCTGGACAGGGAACTGGCTCTCAAGTGAGGCTGCCGGAACACACCAAAAGGTGCTTGACGACAGATTCTAAACATGAGGGTCAGATGCTAAACATGAGGTAGCTAGCGAGCGCTAGAAAATGCCCTACCACCAAGCGATGTTTTCATCACGATGTTTTCCTTCACCGAAAGCTCAAGCTCATTGTAGGTTTCGAACCCACGTTCTACGGATCGCAAGCCGACGTCATTACCACTGATCATCGCTTCACTCGCGGGTCTTGTTCCCCACTGCTCAACTAAACCAATGAACCTTTTAGAAGGGTAGTAATTAGGGTTTGCAAGGTGGTTTTTATCATATAAAACGTCTTTGGAAAAATGATTTGTTAAAAGATCTTTCAGCCAGATAATTGACTACGTATTTAGTTATTCTCTACTTTGTTGTTTTGTATGGTTTATGATTGTGTTTTGCGTAAGGCTTCATTATATAATACAGTATATATTTATTTTTCACAGGAACAAACACCGATTCCAGAGATATCCGAAAGTGGTTAGTATTCCTTAATATACTACTTAATTAAAAATGTATTTTAAGACGTAAAAAAGAAAAAAAAAGGAAAAGGAAAAGGGCCATTACCTGTTTGGGGTTCGTGGGTTTTTTCTTAAAACTTGGCAATTCAAGAAACTACATTGAATATGCTCCAGAGTATATAGTCTACATTTGTATTTTTGACACGAATTTATTTTTTAAAAACAAATCTTGACCAACAAAAACAACCAAAACAACTAATTTAACAAAACTGCAAAAACTGACAGGATGTCATCATCAACTAATAAAAAAACGTCAGGTAGGAGGTGTTGCCTCGACGACGGTTGGTGGAGAAGTGGGCCGAAAGCGCGTCCGCACCGCCTTATATTTGCTCGGGCGCTCGGCTCGCGCCAACACGGCCTCTCCTGACAGGAGACCGTCCTCGGACTCCATAAACTCGTGAAGATCAGCCTCCATTTTCATGGAAACTGCGTTCTCTTGCACTTCAAGTAGGCGTCAGCAGGTCTCTGCGTCCCAGATGAACCAGGCTGATGCTCCTCGCTTGTAGACAGCTCAGCAGCTCTGGTCGGCGACTCTTCACCTTGTAGACAGCTCTGCGCTCCAAGATAGACTCCTCCTCGTTGTTATTCTCATCTGCACAGAACACACGAAAAAAACCGCCACACAAATACGTATGCAAACATACAAACATGTGTGATAAGATTACAGAAAGAAACACACCTAATCAAGTCAGAGGCATGACGAGCATGACTTGGCAGGGTGCCGAGAAAGAGGCACGACATAAAGCGTATCTGATTCTCAACACCCCCAGAACAGGGCTACGACGTGTCACATATCCTGACGGCAAGTCAGAGGCACGACGTGATGCCTAACTTAACCAGGTGCCGAGACAGAGGCACGACGTGACGCGTATCCCCGACACCCTTTAGATCATGACAGTGACACGACGCATCCGCGCTCTCAATTACAAACAAGGACAGAGGCACTACGTGATGCGTAACCTGCCAGGATGCTAAGATAGAGGCACGACGTGACGCTTATTTTAACATCCTCATCACAATTTGCAATTTAAAGAACGACGACGCACGTGGCGCGGAAGGCACAACGTGAGGCGTGTTCCAACAATTGCACAACACAACACAAACAATACCAGTAGTCCACTCCCTTCATCACGGGATGTGCTCCCTCGTGGCTTGTTGACTCGCCGCTGGAGCCATCGGCAGCACACTAGCGATAGCACACCATCGGCTGCGCACCGGCATGCAGCAGCAGCAACGACAGCGCACAAGCGCTGCAGTGGCAGCACACAAGCGCAGCAGCGGCAGCGCAGCAGTGGCAGCGCACAAGCGCTGCAGCAGCGGCAGTAGTAGCGCACAAGCGCAGCAGTGACAGCGCACATGCGCAGCCGACAGCGCACAAGCGCAGCAGTGGTGCACGCACGCAGGAGTAGCGCACACACGCAGCAGTAGCACACACACGTAGCAGTAGCAGCGCACATGCGCAGCCGACAGCGCACAAGCGCAGCAGTGGTGCACGCACGCAGGAGTAGCGCACACACGCAGCAGTAGTAGCGCACACACGCAGGAGTAGCAGCGCACAAGCGCAGTAGTAGCGCATACACGCAGCGGTAGCGCACACACGCAGCGGTAGCAGCGCACAAGCGCAGTAGCAGCGCACACACGCAGCGGTAGCGCACACACGCAGGAGTATCAGCGCACAAGCGCAGTAGCAGCGCACACACGCAGCGGTAGCGCACACACGCAGGAGTATCAGCGCACAAGCGCAGTAGCAGCGCACAAGCGCAGCCGTGGCGCACACACGCAGCATGCATGCCGCATCGACACACTGCATCAGCACGGCCACATCGGCACGCGTCGATACACCAGCACTACACCGGCATGGGCCAGCAGTACTCCGGCGATACGCCAGCACTGCACCGGCATGGGCCAGCAGTACACAGGCGATACGCCAGCAACTTCTCTGGCAATACAGTAGCACTGGAACAATAATGCATAAGTACCACATTAGCAATGCAGGGGCACCACAACAGAAATGCGGTAGCACTGCATCAGCAATGCACTGCTCGGCTTCACCTGACCATTACTGATCGTCCATCCTATGTGCTAGATCTGAAACATACTACGGTCCACGTGGCCTTGCACGGACCAGCATAATTTGTACAGGCCTCCCGTTAATCGCAAAAGTATACGAAATCATCCGGCAATAACTTGTCGTTCACGGCAGACGCGTGAACTTGAAACGAGCATCATTAAATCACCATCCAACATCAACAAAATAAAAGCATCGGATTCTTAATAACATCAACAGGTTCATGTTTACGTTTAAATTAAGTTGAACACCATTCTTACGAAAGGCACACGGCTTACGTAAAAACGTAGCTCGGCACGGGACGGGGTGATTTGTCCAGACTCCGCATTAATGGACAAAAGTTCTACAAGACCATCTGCACGCATGTGAGCGTTATTAAACCAGTAACGCACTAACCAAAACCGTAATGAACACTTCATTAGTTAACAATACGTGAGTAAGCGAAACAGAAAACGTCGGACACAACCGACCTATGTAGGGTAGTTGTCAGAATTGATTTTCTAAACATCAAATAAAATATTTGCGATGTCTAAACTACGTACGCCATCACAACGCTTTGAACTTGAGTTAGATACTAGGCCAGCTGCGATCGTTATTCGAAACTCACTTAACTACAGCTATGAGTCACTTTTTCAGCAATTACCTATGCGCGTTAAGCAAGTAGGCAATCGTCACACTTATTTGCACGTAGGAACATGATAACATCAACGTATCACACATTAACATCATCCTAAGACATCGAAATTAGAAATAGACATGGTTTGATCTTACCAAAATAGCAGTGTTGACTCGTACAGTCTCACCCAAAACCATCTCGACGTACAGGCTCAGTAATAGGTTCAGACAGGTTCAAACTTGCAACGCTTTACCCATCAGCGTTATCCAAACCAAACGCACGGCTGCCTCGCCGACACGACGCGGACGCGACGACTGTGTCGCTGAGCGGAAGCGGTGGCGCCTCCCAGTCTGGCGCTAGCGCCGGCTAAGCACGAAAGCGCCCGCTGCAGCGGTCACGACAACAGCGATGACTATCGCAATGTGACGCGATCAGCTTCATGAACAACAGCCCCAGACTCTCAGGCCTCGTGTGGGCCTCTCACGAGACCGAGAGCAAGGCGATCTACTCGATTTTCACTTTTCACTAAGACACACACATTTTCACTTTTCACTAAGACACACACACTTTCATTTTTCACTAAGACACACACAATTAAACGCACAAACACAGGCATCTGCTTCGTCGTTTTTTCACGATTACTTTTTTTTTTTCTACCGCCGTGGCATACACCGTCTAACTTTTTTCTATTTTTAACCGACAAAAAGATGACAAAAACAGTGGACAGTAAGATAGAATCGCGTAGATCCTATCCCACTTCTGAATTTGTATTTTTGACACGAATTTATTTTTTAAAAACAAATCTTGACCAACAAAAACAACCAAAACAACTAATTTAACAAAAATGCAAAAACTGACAGGATGTCATCATCAACTAATAAAAAAACGTCAGGTAGGAGGTGTTGCCTCGACGACGGTTGGTGGAGAAGTGGGCCGAAAGCGCGTCCGCACCGCCTTATATTTGCTCGGGCGCTCGGCTCGCGCCAACACTACTTAATCTATGCTCCAGACAACGGTCGGGCCAAGAACGCGGGAAAAGTAAAGTGACAGATAACCATAGATCTTAATGACTAATCATAAACTAACTACAGATTAATTCATAGACAATTACACAACATTACCTAGGGACCCGACAGGGTTAATCCGGCCCTGGATTCTGTATATAACACACCTAAAAGTTGATAACCAAGTAAGTTAAAGTTGACCATTGAACATCGACCATAGACCGAGACGAGGTAGACAAAAACTAAACATATATTTTTTTGTTCGGTAGAGGTCCTCCTCCGCATGGACTGCGTAGGCATATGCGGCTCCGACGTGCACTACTGGCAGTCCGGCTCGTGCGGCAACTTCGTGCTCAAGGAGCCCATGATCATGGGCCACGAGGCCGCGGGAGTCGTCGCTAAGGTAAAATCTATCACCGAATTAACATTCCCTACATGATCTTTTTTTTTCATCTATTTTCTTAATTATTTTTCTTATATTTTGCTTTTTGGTAGTCTCTCTAAAACTCAAAAACAGCTTTACTAATTTGTTTGTTTGGAGAGCTTTAATAAAAGGGTAGTTTAAAAAACGGAAGGGAAAAAAACTCAAAACAACATCTGGTAGTTTTGTATGGTAATTGCAAGGTGATACAAAATTCGGGTCATTTAGTAGATCTATTTATTTATTTTATTTATTTATTTATTAGCTCACCAACACAGTGTACACTCATACATTCACAGATTTATAACAATTCATATAAGCTTAAAACCAAATGTCACAGCATTGACAGGTGAGGACAGCATGCATTAAAATAATAATGAAAATAAATTTTTCATTTGAGCGAGTAACAAAGAATGTGGGTTGTTAAAATAGTTAATACAGCTGATATAAAAATTACAACAAAAAATTAATTATTTTAAAGGTGATTTAGTAGGATTAGATTTAATTTAGATTATAAATATATTATACATATAAATTACAAATTGTTGGAAAAAAAAAAAAAAAAATTATATAAATACAAAAAAATTCTAGAAACATCAGGTAATCAGAGTCTTCTTAAAACGATGAATTTTGTCGACAAATATGTCGACTTCTTTAGTTTTATCTATGTATATTTTAGGAGCAAAATACTAAATAATCACGAAATCTTGAAAACTTAAAGACCTAAAAACATTATTTTTACGTACTAGTTGCTCACTACGAATTTTTTTTTCTTAAATTCATTGTTAAAATTTGTATCGAAAAATATCAACTTTCTCGCGGGCGAAGATACTCCGTGGGTGTTTGTTATTTATTATAAGCGATGATAGCTCAGTTGTGCGGTGCCTATCAGCCCATGTATAGCATAGTTAAGAATCTGTCGCCAATCACCTACCCAACGTATTCCGGCAGCGTCACTTGACTTGAGAGCCAGTGCCCAATGTCTACAGGCGTGGCGTCACATTCGACGTTTCCGTCATTTAACATCAGACTTGTGGCCAAATTCCAGTTGTAATCGATCGTGCACTACTGTGCTCAGATCGTATATCCTACATACCTATTACCTATACGTAGTTTTAGTTGCGTACTTCTCGTTGGCGCGACGCCCATGCTCGCAGATTTCTCGTCAGAACTTTACGTATGTTCACACGGCAGAAATAGCTTTTGAGTTTATATTCGGAGATTAGGTTTAATCAAAATAATCAATAATAATAATCAATCAAAAATAAAAAATAATTTTCAATCTATACTAATATTATAAAGCTGCAGAGTTTGTTTGTTTGTTTGTTTGTTTGTTTGTTTGTTTGTTTGTTTGTTTGTTTGTTTGTTTGAACGCGCTAATCTCAGGAACTGATCCGATTTGAAAAATTCTTTCAGTGTTAGATAACCCATTTATCGAGGAAGGCGAAGGCTATATTTTATTTCCAAAAAAATTAGGGATCCGTAAGAAAATTGCTATTTTGCAACCCAAGGTGTGAAATCGAAAACCTATTTTTGCGTGCGCTGCAAAAACTATTGACACTAGAACAATATAATGTATTACGGGTTTGTAGGTCTCATTAAGATCTACAAAAAAGTCCGCGAGAGCATATGTCTAACTATTATAGTTATGCCGCAATAAGTGATATTTTATATAAAAAATTTAATTTTTAATGCTGCCTCTAGAAAAGGCTCTTTATTTGTATCTTGGTATTAATCCTTATCAAAATAAATTACTTCTTATTCAAAAATGCTTCAATACCTTTATAAAACTTTTTGAATCATTCAATTCGGACATTCCATTCGAAAGATATCACGAGTTTAAAAATGTAAGTAGTAGTAGAAAAATAAACCCGCCGCACCCCAGCGCAGCGGGAAACGCGGCGAGGTGAGGGAGAATCTATGAAATAGGTAAAGTGCGGTCGCGGACCAGGAAGACCTTTAACAGCACGATTCAAACGCGTGGTCAGAAAAAAAATTAACCTAGAATTAAAATAGGATAATGGATACCTACAGCAGGTAACGCGGTGAGGGGACACCGAAGTGCAGGAATAATTTTGGAGTATACGGAATATATACGCTTTCGCGCCTAATACGGAATATATACGCTATCGCACCTAAACTACTGACCCGATTTAAATGAAATTTGGTATAGAGATAATTTGAGCCCCGGGGAAGGGACATAGGATACTTTTTATTGCGATAAACTGTAGCCCACGCGGGTGAAACCGCGAGGAACAGCAATATACTAAAATTTCAAATTTATTAGATGTAATTCAACAAAACCACATAATATTTATACAACTGGATAAAAAAAAAATTAATTATAAATGTTTTTTTTGTTTTTTTTTATTAATTATTATTTTATTATTAATTAATCATTAAAGTATTATTATTCAAAATAAAATAAAATAGAGTGTCAGGATGAAAGACAAACGGTAGCTTATAACGTCAGACAGGCAGACAGACAGCGCACTTAAAAACCATTATGGTAACTGACGTTGATGTAAGAAATAGAAACGTTAATTGTAATTTATTTAAAGGTAAGTAAAGTACATGTAATTCAAGGCTATCCAGTACTATCCACATTAAAAATGTTGATAGAAATCCAATTGACATTTCAATTCAATAGCCTACCGATATTTCCAGCAAAAAACAACAAGCTTCGTCCAACAATAAGAGTGTGCGCGTGAAAAAAACACGTTTTGTGATAAAAATACAATGTTTTGTAGACTCGCATAGCCACGGTATACAAAATAGTTGTGACAGCTTGGCATTGTCATATAGGCACTCCGCACACGGCCTCGTAGCGTAAGCGTAGGTATCGTATCGCGTAGTACGAGAGCAGTACAAGCACGTACTTACAATAATATTGAAACAAATCCGCAGAAAAAGCGTATGCCGTACTACGCGTGTCTACGCTTACGCTACGGCGCCGTGTGCGGAGAAGGACATAGTACGAAAATATAACGGTCCTCGTATGCACTTTCGTACACAGACACACCCGCCAATAAAAATATTGTCGTACAGTCAGCAACAAAAGTCGCTGAACAAGAACAAATTTTCCGATTCTCTTTATCATCTTAAACACTAACTTTCTACCGACCATCACTTAACATCGTGTGCGTTGTGTTATGGTCAAACGCAAAGTTGTAAGTTGTAATAAAAAAACAAACATTACTAATCTAATACGCGTTCAAAAAATCGAGTATGATTAGCTACTTTTGTCGCTGACTGTACACTCGTAACTGACCATGAACTTTATATCAAAGAAAAAAGTAGTTTTGTGTACTATGTAATAAACATTACTGAACTATAACGTCAGATCGACTGCTAGACTAAAGTGGGACTGGGCGGGATAAGTGAGCCAGATGCACCCGGATCTCTGGGTACCTGAGGACGCGCGACGTCACCGAGGCAGGCCCCGAAAAAGATGGCGTGAAGAGCGGTGGCCTGAGGTTGCGGGGGATCGAGATATCTGGAAAGAAATGGGGGAGACCTTTGCCCAGCAGTGGGACAGTACAGATAGAGACAGATAGAGTAGAGATAGAGATAGAGCGATGGTGGCCGAACGGTTTGGTGTGCGACTTACAAGACGCCGACACCGAGTTCGAATCCTCTTGGCCTCGTACCTATGACTAAGTTATGTGCGGATTTGCCATCACTTAAAACGGTGAAGGAAAACATCGTGAGGAAACCGGCATGCCCAAGAACTGCAACATTTTCAAGGGCATGTGACATCTACCAACCCGCACTGGGCCAGCGTGGTAGATTATAGCCCATACTCTCTCTCTCTGAGAGAAGGCCAGAGTCCCAGCAGTGGGAACGTGGAAGGCTGATAATGATTGGACAGTATAGGTTAAAAAAATCAGATCTTAGATCAAAGAATTTGCAGACTATCTAAATCAGTAACCGAAACTATGCCTGCCTACAGAGAAAAAAGTGATCTTGTAATCTCTCCATTGTTCTCCAGCTGCTAGCATAGAGACCGGACGTGCATGCAGTACCTAACTCGGAAGAAATGTCTGACATCTCTTGTGTTTGTGAAGCCTTACCTATTCAAATAAACTTATCTTTTTCTTGCCGAATTCCACTGGTTATCATTTTGCTGTTGATTACAATAAAATTATATAATGTCTCTGTCGAGATATGAATTAAGTAACTACCTAATAAGAGATTAATTTATTATCTATGCATGGTTTAATCCACATACTTATAGTAATGATATCTGAAGTGTGTATGCCTATGTTCCTGTGCTTCAAGGAAAACGCACGTACCTATATAGTTTCTAGATATAGAGTAGGTACCCTGTGAGGACTTCATACAAATGCTCATAGGTATAACATACCTACACATTATTATCAACTTTATTACCCACCTGTTTATTATGAAACACCTACATTTGTATATGATACGAGAATTTGTTCGGAGATTATATTTTATAATCCTGAGCTCCGCTTTTGCTTTATTATTAATTTACTGAGCGAGATACGGATAAGGTCAAATGTGGTGATAACCAGGGTGTCACAGATAACGTGCTTTTGTAAATACAACGCCTCACGTTTTATGGACAACGTGACGACTCTATGCCAGCTGTAGACACTGTTCGAGAGTCTCTAGCAGTCTTGGGTGTGGCGACAAAGGCTTCTGTAAAAGCCTATCCAGATCCATTGCGAGAAGCTCCGAGAACACTCAAAAAACTTGATTGTGAGCGGTTTCTCACAATCTCGTTCTCGCTCTCGTCTGCTCTCTGCCCGTTACAAAGGGTTTTTTGGGCAAGAAAGAGAATTTCACTCTCGTTTTACTTGCGCGAGTTAACAAGTGGGTTTTTGCTTGGACGCAGAAATTGGACATTCTTCTGAGAGGTGGCGAAGCGGGCCGAGAAAAAAACATCACGTACAAAACTATACACTCGCTCTCAGCCTCATGATATCTCAACGAGTGTGTAGGTTGTAGGTACACAGACTACACAGTGTATAGCCGACATATAGCACCGGCGAATGCGTTACTGTCAATGCCTAGGCCATCAAACTCAAAATGAAGTCCAAGCCCTAGTTTACGCATAACTAATATTTGACTAGAGCTAAAACTGCACTGAGAGCAAAAGATAAACCGGTTAGTCCTCAAACGCTCATTGACATGCCCTATCTATGGGTGTGAACTTTTTGTCCACAAATCCCCATAAAGTGCGCATTGATGGAACTGCCCACACTAAATGAAGACCTTTACATTTCCAGGTGGGCGCTAAAGTGAAGAACCTGAAAGTCGGCGACCGCGTGGCCATCGAGCCCGGCGTGCCGTGCCGCTTCTGCGAGTTCTGCAAGACCGGCCGCTACCACCTCTGCCCCGACATGGTGTTCTGCGCCACGCCGCCCGTGCACGGCAACCTGGCTCGCTACTACAAACACGCCGCTGACTTCTGTTTCAAGTAAGCTGGACGATGAGGCCTACATGACTGGCCAGTAAATGGTGTTACCATAGCTTGGTAGTATTCATAACTACACGCCTGCATCGAGAAAAAAAATTCTGAACATCCTACTGTCTTACCTTCCAAAACCGATTCTTTCCAAAATGTAATCTTTTCTTTCCCTATTTTAACTTAGTTCTCTTTCTGAGTCAAAAGAGAATGAAATTACTTCTCTATTTCGGAAGGTTTTTTTTTCTCCCTGTCGCAGCTACCGTGCTCAAGTTCATCACTAGCTAAGCACATTGTGTTTCGGCAGCCTCACTTAAGAGCCAGTTTTCAGTTCAGGTACCTTTAGAGTTCGGCTATAGCGTGACGCCTTCGACCAACACCGTCATTTATCATCAATTGATTTACGGTTAAACGATGCCTTTTGAAATGTTTTAAAGATTTAGTAAATACTTTTACCATCAGACTGCCAGACCACGTGTCAATGGAGGAAGGAGCCCTACTGGAGCCCCTGTCGGTGGCCATCCACGCGTGTCGGCGCGGTGGCCTCACCGCCGGCGACTCCGTGCTGGTGCTCGGAGCCGGGCCCATCGGTCTCCTCACCATGCTCACTGCCAAGGCCTACGGAGCGAGCCAAGTGCTCATCACAGGTGAGATACGCTCGCCTGTGCTCGTATCAACCCATCATCATTATCAGCCGGAAGAAGTCCACTGCTGAACATAGGTGTTCCCTTATGAATGCCGTATCAACCCATTAGTATGAACACAAGAGGTCGAGGCTTCGAGGCTTTTCATGCCTGTTATATTGTACTCGTATTAAGGCTCACTGCCCTCATTGGGCTGCTAAGTGTTTCTCAGTTAGACTTCATCAGACGGCCTTCCGCTTCAATATCAGCCCATCTGGAACAATCCCGTAAATGCCAACCGTCCTGTTCCGTTGGACCAATTTCTCGGGTTTGCGAGTGCCTAAATAAAACAATACGCTGAGTTGAGGCCGCCAGTTTGCAGCAATACAGTTTATTCATAATACCTTTTATTACTGGCCGTCAAATAATCGAGTAGGTATACCAGTACCTATCTACGTTTAGTTTCTGGTACAACACCGAAAAAATGGTTGGACGCTGGTGACTATCCCCCAATCTCAGGTCTCTTTGCGTTTGAGGAGTATTTGCAGGTACGATCACGTGTAGAGTAGGTACTACATTTTCTGTAGCACTCCTGTATTATCCTTCTCACGCACGTCCTTGGAACTTGTCATCGCTTGTCCTCTTTAAATAGATGTGTAGGCTTAATGAACTGCCCTCGCCAGACGTCCTCCAGTCCCGGCTGGACTTCGCGAAGCAGCTGGGCGCCGACCACACGGTGCTGGTGAGCCGCGACACCAACGAGGACGAGCTCGTGCAGACCGTGCACCGCCTGCTCGGAGCACAACCCGACGTGTCCTTCGACGCCAGCGGCGCGCAGGCTACCGTGCGCGTCTCGCTGCTTGTGAGTTTACTTTACATCTTAAATGCTGATCCACCGTTGTGAGCACGAAGGGCATGCCCACAATCCTAGTGGGACGTTTCGTGACAGGTGAAGAGACGAAGCTCTAAAATCATGGTTGGATAGCGCTCAAGAGACGTATATTTCTTAATTTTCAGGTCTTGGCTGGGGCATCATATATTTCGAAAACGTCTCCTAATGGAATGAGGAATTTTATACCGATGATGGCTCAGTAGTAATGACGTCGGCTTGCAATCCGTAGCGGTATCCGGTGCGATGAATGACCCCCCGCGCCGCGCTTCAGGCCGATAGCGCTCGAACTTTTTTCTTTCAAATCATCGTGATGAAACCAAAGATTGGTGGTAGGGCATTTTCTAGTGCTCGCCTGTCTAGTTACCACCTTCAAGTTAAGAATCTGTGCCCAAGCACCTATCGGTGTGTTCCGGCAGCCTATAGTTTCGAAATTCTCCGAATGTTTCCAATACCTTCAGACTCCTCTATTCATCCAATGCTTTTGTGTTCCCTAGGCGACTAAAAGCGGTGGCGTGGCCGTGCTGGTGGGTATGGGCGCGCCAGAGCAGATGGTGCCGCTGGCGGGAGCCTTGTCCAGGGAGGTCGACATCAGGGGCATCTTCAGATACGTCAATGAGTAAGCTATCCACAAACTTTAACCTTCAGAACCTTTAGAAATTAACGTGTTTGTTTCTTTTATGGTTAATTCCGCGTGGACTACCGTTTGTCTCGATATAAAGAATGTTCTTGCCCAGGGTGAAAAACTATCTCCATTAATAATAATTTTAAACCGTGATAACACAGTCTACTTTTAATCCCAGAAAAAGCTTCCCGTAGGGCAAGGTATACCTAATGAGAAAACCGTGTAAAATGTTTTATCTATGGATATTAATGAAGTTGATTCCTCCGCAGGTACCCCATAGCCCTGGCGATGGTGGCCAGCGGCAAGGTGAACGTGAAGCCGCTGGTGACGCACCACTTCTCGCTCGAGGAGACGGTGCAGGCGTACGAGGTGGCGCGCCAGGGGCTCGGGATCAAGGTCATGATCCACGTCCAGCCCAGGGATACAAACAACCCTACCAAGTTCTAGGCAACAGCTGGGGGGTTGCCTGAGAGAGTAGCTTTTATAAAACCGGCTTCGCAGACATCCTCATCATCATCAGCCTGTGATACAGTCCACTGCTGACCATGGGCCTCTCCCAAGGTACGCCACTGAGCCCAGTCTTCGACTCTTCTCATCCAACTCCAGGCACTCGGCGCAACTCGTCGCTCCACTGCAAATATAAATAAAACGCAACGGGTTGTATATTATTTTATTCGACGTGCCGTCTGCTTATTTGCCACTCTATTCAATATAAAAAATGGCACTCAGGGATAATGTAGCTTTCTAGTAATGAAAGAGTTTTGAGAATAGGATCAGTAGTTTTGAGATTACCCTACTTCCAAACTAATATTTGTTTAGGTACTTCTCTATAATAGATTGCCGCAAAAAATACTAGCAAATGTTAATATTGAAAGTACCCACAACAAAGGGCAAAGTCATCTCTTTCAGGCAATCAGGCAAATGAAGTGGTCGATTAAGTTGTTGGTTGTTGCTGTCTATCTAATTGATGTAAAATTCATACGCAATTGATTAAACAAAACGAATTTATACAAATTAAAATTGTAAATAAGTAGATAATTGTAATTGACCAATGAACATCTAGTAACAACCAACGATAAATTTTAGGTATTTATTGTGAAAGAAGTGCAATTTGGAATATATAAATTATATTTTTGTTATTAACTGTTTGTTTCATTTCGCTATTGTCCTTGTACTTTTTTTTTTACTATTTACATGGTAGCGTTTGACCACACGTCACCTGATGCTAAGTGACGATGTGGTCGATGATGGCGCCACGCTACACCTGGACTGGGAACTGGCTCTCAAGTGAGGCTGCCGGAACACACCGATAGGCGCTTGGCGACAGATTCTTAACAAGAGGGTGGTAGCTAGCCAGGCGAGTACTCGAAAATACCCTACCACCAAGCTATGGTTTCATCACGATGTTTTCCTTCACCGAAAGCTCAAGCTCATTGTAGGATTCACAACCTTACTTACCTTTGTTCCGGCAGCCTTACTTGACAGCTAGTTCCTAGTCCAGGTGCAGCGTGGCGCTACCTTTGACACCATCGTCACTGACTTGTGGTCAAATGCTACCCTCTACCTAAGTCATAATCCTAAAGAAACACTTTTTGGCAGAACTTTGCCTTAGTGGTTATTTTGCAAGGCAGGCCTGTGAAAAAGTGGAACCTGCCAGCGTTCTTATTTCCCGATAAATATAATTTGGAAGTCTTCAAGTCATGAGTGAATATATGTATCTTCTAAGCAAGCATCACACGAGACTGGTCAAATGCTTGCCTATTATAATGAATTTATGTTTTTTTTATTTTATGTAATAGCATTAGCAAACAAGCTGACGGCCCGCCTGATGGAAAGCGGTCACCGTCGCCTATGGACATCTGCAACACCAGGGGAGTTGCCGATGCGTTGCCGACCTTTAAGAACTCTTTTTACACCCATCTTGAAGGATTGATTACTGGGGATTTTATTTTATAAGAAATAAAATAAAATCCCCAGTATACAAAAACTTGCCAAGAGTTCCGTTGCTAAATGGCCGGTTTCAATAACCGATCTCCACGATTTGCCCTACTGGAGATCGAAATTTGACATAAGCTCCATAAAAGTAATGTCAAATTTATGTCAAACCGTGGATAGCATTTAATTTACACGTGAGTGTAATTTGGAAATTAGTAAATGAGTGTGTATGTTTGTTTGTTACTTCTTCACGCTGAAACAGCGAAACGGGTTTGAGTGAAATTTGGTAGATCGCTTATATAAAACCTGGATTAACACACAACTCACACATATTTCCCCAGTAGCGACTAGCGAGAATCGATCCCGCGAGCTTTCGCCTCGCAGTCGGCTGCCCGTCCACTGTGCCACATTGGTCGACAATGCAGAATCGTAGATTTACTATTAGTTTAGTGAATAGAATATTATGCTACGGAATAGTAGGTATATCTAATAGTTCAATCTGTGTTCATAGACAAAGATCCATATAAAATCGTTTAGCTACAAATTCAAGCTCGGGCGTAAATCTGTTTTCACTGACTGACCTATTCACCTCTTAGTGATAAATTACAAATACTAAGATAACAAGCTTACGAAGCGGAGATAACTCAGTGGTAGCGTTAGCTTGTGACCTGTAGGTACGTCGTAGGTTCGAATCCTGCAGGCTTGAGCTTTCGGTAAAAGAAAACATTGTGACGAAACTTGGAGGCAGGACATTTTCTAATGGCTCGCAAAACTGCTACCAGTGTATTCCGCTACCTCATTTGAGAACTATAGTTTTCAGTTCAGGCAGAGCGGGGCGACACCTTCGCACAATATCAAGTGACTTGCGGCCAAACGCTAATTTAGGAAATAGACAAGTACATAACAATTAGCAACCAAATAGCAACAGTTTACAAAAAGGTTTTGTAGGTACAGTCAGCGACAAAAGTAGCTGATCGTTCTCGATTTTCCAAATGTGTTTCAAATCAGTAATTATTATTGTTTTTTACATTTTGACACAACATAACACACCTGATTTTAGGTGATGATGAGGTCAAAAATTGGTGTCTAAGATGATGAGGATAATAGAAAAAAGTGTGATTGTTCAGCGATTTTTGTCGTTGACTGTACTTACATAAAACACAAACTTTAACTATGATTGCACTGAATTATCACTACGTTTAGGTATAATAAAAATAAACACCGAGATAACTTACACTGTTTATTTTCGTCAATTATCTCGGATCTTGACATAATATGTTAATACGAGTTACGACGGGAGCAACTCTTTAGTTGGAGCGTAAACACGGTATTAAAATGATGGAAAATTACGCGGCGGTGCTCCATGGGCCGTTGGATATTAAGATAGTAAGTAGTTTCCTACTCAGAACTGTTATAATTCTCGTAAATGAAAATAAAATATATGTAAATATTCTTTATATTTATTAAACAGGAAAAATGGCCAGTTCCGGAGATAGCCGACCACGGTAAGTATAGTACCTATACCTACTACCTAGTTACCTACCTACTATGTAACATCTACTCTCATATAAAATTGTGGCAAGAGTTTCACTTTGCGCATTACTGAATAACGTTTGTTAAAATTCCCCGTATACACAACAGCTATAATATTATATGATAATTAATAATAGCTATTATTACCTATACGAGTACATAACAGCGTTGCCGCGTGTTGTCTGTTGTCTCCTGCATGTTCTTACGGCAAAATAATATATTGAGCGAAATACTTGCTATAATGTAAGTAAAGTACCTATGAGCGCAGTGCATTGCAGCACAGGATTTTGAACAGTTGCAGTTTAAAACTCCGAGTGGCACTGAACTCTAGTACAGTCAGCGACAAAAGTAGCTAATCGTTCTCGATTTTCAATATGTGTTTCAAATCAGTAATCATTATTGTTTTTTTTTACATTTTACATGGTATCATTTTGACCACAACATAATACACCTGATTTTAGGTGATGATGAGGTCAAAAATTGGTGTCTAAGATGATGAGGATAATAGAAAAAAGTGTGATTGTTCAGCGAGTTTTGTCGTTGACTGTACCTAATTGGCAAGATTGAAACCTACTCCTAAAATAATAAATTCGTAATCAGCATCATAATTTTATTCGTGTTTAGAGGTGCTGATCTCGGTGTCATGCGTGGGTATCTGCGGGTCGGACGTCAAGCTTTACAGTTCCGGCAAATGCGGCGCCGACCTTATCACCGAGCCAATCGTCATCGGCCATGAGGGTGCAGGCGTTGTTGTCAAGGTTAAAGTCCTAAGTTCTTTTATCCTTTTATGCCTCATACAGACAACTGGAATGCATGACCCGATCAAACGTTCCATCACAGTTCATTATGTTCCCATTTGATCATAGTATGCCGATTCTATATATATACTGCTCATTCCCAGTTTGTCAACGTTTTTTCATTTGATCATAATTATAATTATGATGCTGGTTCTATAGGTAGGTAGGTACTGTAGGTACTATTTATTACCATATCACCGTTTGTCATTCTTCCCTCTTCATTATTTTCCCTTACAAGATCAATAATCTTATAGGTGGTGTAACGTTACGCGTTACATCAAATTAAGAAAACCTTTTTTAAATTCAAAATACGTTCAAATACTGGTGTGAACCGGTCTCGCGCTATGCGCCCGCGCCGCCGATGCGAGAGGTACGATTGGCCGGCAGGTGAACCCAGGCTGTCGACACGAACGCACGCTTCTCTGCTCCGCGACCATTTTACGAAAATCCCTAAATAAATATTCTCGTAATCGCGGAGACAGAAGGCGTCCATAACGTTCCCCGACATTGTTTTCCTTAAATTATAAAGTGTGTGAATTTGACCCCAGATTTGGGTAAGTGGTGTACCTACGTTTTCATAACCGTTAGCTTCTCATTATTGTACTCCTTTTTTTCGATTCACATGTATTGTTTTAACTTTTATTTTCAGCTTTTGTCATCCTCCATAGTGTATTGAGCTATTTGATAACTGCGTTTTTGCCTTTTCTTTCTTTTTATTGCAAAAACATATTTTTATATTTTAATTTTCCTACCTTCAACATTTATAAAAAAAAACATAACTTTCATCTTTCGCTTTTTTTCCGAACTGTTGTAATCTCCGTTCTGATAGTGAACATCCCCGGCAACACATCTACGCTTAGCGCTTACCATCATTGGCCGTTGCCGTGGGTGCTCACTGCTCACATTATGGCCAAGTAGTAATGCCTGTAAATTCGGCGCATTACAGGGTTCAAGTTCCTGCCTAGAAGATCTCCCTTCCTTCCGCGCGGAGGGCTTTATCAGAGGAGGCTGATCTCCATCGTCTCCCTCCGAACCTGTCCGTCGTCACCTGAGCGCCGCCTTCATCGGCAGCGGCCGTGACGTCAGGGGAGTGCAAGACCAGGGGAAAAGAAACGAGTCACCATCACTGTATAGGCCTGAACCCACTGTAACCCACTGAATTCTCCTACTGACGTGCCCGGTTTTTTTTATTACACCGTTTGAAGTTACCTACCTCTTTCATTGCCTAACCGGCAGGGAGTCCCGGGGTTTGGTAGGTAGGTAGGTACTCTCGGTCCCCAGTAAAGTAAACCGGGACACTGGCGCCCCTCATCGTGGTGGAAATACAGTTGATTCTTTTCTTTTCTTCTTGGTTGTGGTTTGTGTTTGTCGGTGGTTGTGTAGTTGTACAACGTCCATCATAAGTATTTTTGGTTTTATCGCTACTAAGGTGTACCACTACTCGTTTGTATGTTATTTAATACCTCATGATAGATAATTGTTGTTAGTTTTAGAGCGTTTAAAAGCATAAAAAGTGGAAAACTTCATTGTAAATTTTTGAGTTGGGCACCTAAAATGCCGCTTTTGTAAATTTTGTTCGAAAATTTTTTCAATTGTTCAAAGTTTTTTTGTGAACAAATAATATTGTTTTATGGTTGGTTCGGTACACATTAGTAGCAAATTTCATTTTTTTTCTCTGCATAAAATTATTTTTAAGAAACTATTAAAAAAAACCAGACGTTTATTAGTTGTTGTAACAGAACGGAGAACGCGTTTCTTTTTTCTTCTAAGTGCACCACTTATCCAACTGGGAAAATAATTTTTAAATTTTTTAAAAAAAATCATTTTTTTTTATATTTTTTTCTCAATAGTTTTTTTTTTGAAAACATGTTGCCTATCAGATTTTTGTCTTTACAAAAGTCAGAACTCGACTATGAAGTGCGTATTAGAGGTGCAACTCCTGGTACCTCTGTCGAAGAATTGCGTAAGCAAATTTTGAAATTGTCACCTGACTTACCATCCGAGCACATTTTAGAGTCACCATTAGAAGTAAAGCAAGATCTTAGAGGATGTTTAGAGGTTCTCACTAAAATCCAAGCTAACCTCGAATTATCTGATCCTAGTGATTCTTCACTTTTAAGAACACAAAATATGCTTAATCATTTGCATAACCGAATCGAGAGGATAACGCGTACTGACAGCATTAAGAAGGAATACGATGATGTAACAAGTGCTTACACAATTTTTGCAAAAAAACTATCTTCTATTTTAGCTAAAAAGCCATCCGCTAGTACTTCTTATGGCTCTAGTACTAGTTCTGCCAAAGATGCTACATCACCTATAGCGGACATACAAAACGTGATTTCCGTGTCATGTGACCGGACCTCAGCCGATTTAGGTAAATTAAAATTCACAGGTAAAACCTGCGTTCGCTCGTTTATACAGCGTGTAGATGAATTTATATTTGCCAGGAGCATCCCATCTCATAAAATATTGAGTTATGCTTTCGAAATTTTTCAAGACGACGCCCTTCATTGGTTTCGTGCAGTAAAGGACAGGGTCACTTGTTGGTCAGAGTTGGTAGTTTTATTAAAAGAAGATTTTGGTCAATCGGATTACGATTATAGGTTTATTTCCGAAATCCGCTCACGTACTCAGGGAGAAAGAGAAAACATCACCATTTATCTCTCGATTATGAATGGAATGTTCTCGCGTCTGACTAGGGCCCCTTCCGAAGCGGATCAATTGGAGATACTTCTTCACAATATTAGGCCGTGCTACGCTAGTACTTTGGCAGCAGCACCACAGATTTCATCAATAGACACCTTACGTTCATTGTGCCGTAATTATGAGACCATACAGTCTCGTCTGTCTCACTTTCAAGAGCCACCCAAAGTGACGTCAGACACGCTGGCTCCTGAATTTGCCTATACTTTGGATTCCTCTAAAACTGTAAATAAATCTGACACTACTTTTAAACAATACAAGTTTAACACAAATGATCAAAATAAATTCATTAATTCGAATAACAACAATCAATATAGATACAATAATAACCAAGGCAATAACAGTAAATCTTATGTACACGCGGTTGAGGTAACTGATAAGGAACCTTATTGCCCTAGGTGTCGTAATAACACTCATAATCTTCGTCAATGTCCAGCACCACGTGACATTGTTTGTTTTAAATGTGGCATGAAGGATGTTAAAACGCCCGATTGTCCAGACTGCAAAATTAATAAGCATAATTCAAAAAACTAAACAAGCAGAATTGTAAAAATTTTGACAAACAAGATTGGGAATCTTGGCTTTCATTTATTAGAACTTTCTCTTCTACTAACAAAATCTCTACAATTCTGCAATCTAAACCATTAAACGATTCTAGGCCATACGTCAACATTAAAATTAACGACACTGAAGCTTGTGCATTGCTAGATTCAGGAGCTTCAGTCTCAATTCTTGGCAATAATACTCACTTACACTTAACAGACAGTATTTTGCACCAGAATGACCATATCAGTATGGTAGCAGCTGGTGGCCAACCATTAAAGAGTATTGGTTACATAAATTTACCAGTAACTTTCGAAGGACAGTTTCACATTATTAAAGCTTTTGTGGTGCCAGAAGTTAAAACGTCTATTATATTAGGTGTAGATTTTTGGCGTGCTTTCCGAATTTGCCCTAAATATTTAGGTAGTATACAAATGTCTGTAGCATCGCTGGCAAAAATAAAAGTGAATTGCGATGAACCAGTAATTCACTCATACGGTAACTTGATTGAGTCACAAAAAGCTATAGCCGACAATATTATTGCTCAATTTAAGTCAATATCAACTGAAGAGAGAGGTTTAGGTAGGACTACTTTAATAAGTCATCGCATAGATACTGGTGACACGCAACCAATAAGACAGCGCTACTACAGGATGTCTCCCGAAAAGCAAAATATATTGGTAGGTCAAGTCGATGAAATGCTTTCTCTTGATGTTATCGAACCTTGCGAGAGCGCTTGGTCCTCTCCCGTGCTCATCGTTACTAAAAAGAACGGGCAACCTAGGTTCTGTTTAGATAGCAGAAAATTAAACGCAGTAACTAAACGCGATGCTTATAATTTGCCCTATGTCTCCGAAATCTTAGATAACCTTCGGGATGCAAAGTACCTAAGTAGTATTGACTTGTCCAAGGCCTTCTGGCAATTGCCAATAGAGGCAGCAGACCGCGATAAGACCGCTTTTTTCGTTCCGGGCCGTGGCACTTTTCGTTTTAAGACCACTCCGTTTGGTTTGACAAATGCCCCCGCAACGCAACAACGACTTGTAGATTTGTTGTTTAGCGATATGGAGGCTAAGACCTTCGCTTATTTAGATGATGTCATAATAATTAGTTCCAGTTTCGACGAGCATGTTTCACGCTTGTTACGCGTTTTAGAAAAATTGAAAATGGCAAATTTGACCGTTAACTTCGAAAAGTGCAACTTCTTTCGAAGTGAACTCAAATATCTTGGCTATGTCGTTGATTCTCATGGTCTGCGCACAGACCCAGATAAAGTGGAGGCTATACTGAATTTCCCCACCCCCACCACCCGAAAGGAGTTAAAACGCTTCCTTGGTACCGCTACTTGGTATCGACGTTTCGTACCAAACTTCAGCACAGTGGCTGGTCCACTCAATAGGCTGACTTCCAGTGGTAAGAAGGCCCCTCCTTTTCAGTGGACAACAGAGGCAGACGCAGCATTTAACGCTCTAAAGGAATGTCTCGTTTCTGCGCCTGTTCTTTCTTGTCCAGACTATTCAAAACCGTTCGAGGTTCACACTGACGCGAGTAGCTATGGTGTCGGTGCAATGTTAACGCAAACTATCGATGGCAAAGAACACCCAATCGCCTACATGAGCCGGTCTTTTACCAGTCCAGAAAAGAATTACAGCATCACTGAACGAGAGACGCTTGCAGTACTAACAGCTCTCGAGCACTGGCGATGTTATCTGGAAAATGGTCAAACCTTCACTGTGTACACAGACCACTCAGCGTTAAAATGGTTTTTGACACTAGATAACCCAACCGGACGTTTGGCTCGATGGGGTGTCAGATTATCGTCATTTAATTTTGTGATCAAACACCGTCGTGGTGTCGATAATGTGATCCCTGACGCCTTGTCAAGAGCATTTCCTGTCTCAGCCATTTCTCTTGCCAATGCCCAAACTGACGATCCTTGGTACAAAAAAACTTTTAACGGTTGTCTTAGTAACCCTAGCCAGTTTCCTAATTTCTCGATAAATAATAACTCTATGTTTCGCCTCTCTAAAAATACAAATTCCCAATTGACTTCGGAGTTCGACTGGAAGGAAGTTGTGCCTAGCGAATTTCGCGAGGCCATTATTGATGAGAACCACTCAGAGCCAACAGCAGGACATCTTGGCATTTTTAAAACTTACCGGCGCTTGTCTCTAAATTACTACTGGCCCGGCATGCATCAAGATGTCGTAAAATTTGTAAGCAAATGTTCTGTTTGTTTGACTTACAAGGCACAAAATCACACTACATTGGGAGAAATGGGACGGCCGAAACAGTGTTCTAGGCCACATCAGATGATTTCAATTGATTTTGTTGGTCCGATGCCAGCAACACGCAAACAAAACTGCTACATGCTCGTTGTCACATGCTGTTTTTCGAAATTTTGCCACATTTTCCCATTACGACGTGCAACTTCCGATGCTGTCATCAAAATTCTAGAAGAATCTATCTTTTTAGTTCACGGAATACCACAGACTATATTTTTAGACAATGGCGCTCAGTTTATAAGTTCCGCTACTAACAATCTGTTTAAAAAATATAATATACCGAACATATTTTTCACTCCGAAGTACACGCCGCAAGTAAATACGGTGGAACGCTACAACAAAACCATTGTAACCAGTCTGTCTACGTTTGTCGGAAACGACCATAGATCATGGGACACTTACATACCCAAAGTCCAGTTTGCCATTAACAATTCCGTTAACGAAGCTACTGGGTATACGCCGTCATTCTTAGTTTACGGCAGGGAACTAGTTTCATGCGGATCGCACTATACTAACAATGACTTAGGTGATGAGGTATTGTTTCTTCCACGTGACGTGTACGCAGAAAATCGGGGTTGCTTACGATCGGTATTTGATGATGTGCAAGCTTCACTATGGCGGGCACATGTAAAAAATACTGCTCACTATAATACCCGTAGAAAGTCAGCCGAATTTAATGTAGGTGACATAGTTTATAAACGCGCTTTTGTACTAAGCGACAAAGACAAGTACTTCAGCAAAAAACTGGCACCGAAATTTTTACAGTGTCGCATTGTTGGTAAACGATCCCCACTTGTTTTTGTCTTGGAAGATATGACCGGAAAAAATATAGGTGTTTGGCATATCAAAGATTTGAAAAACACAAAATATTAATTGATTCCTTGTCATAATTACTGTTGCATTATTATGATTTTGTTTATTTTAAATTTATTTTAATATTTTTAAAATTTATTTTTATTAGTTTACAATTATTATAAAAACCCAACTCTAATCAACATTTACGACTAGCATTGGTCCCACTGTGTAAATTATCACAAGTAACTTAATTAGGTAAAGACGCGTCAGCAGCATTTTGACGCTGCAGTTGCTATGTAAGGTAATAGTACCTATGACTCTATGTCTGTTAGTATGGAAGGAATTTAAAAGATGATGTAGTGAATTTGTAGGGTTAGTCAGTAGACGGGTTATGTTTGAAGACAAAACCCTTTGTCACACGAGGGGGGTAATGTAACGTTACGCGTTACATCAAATTAAGAAAACCTTTTTTAAATTCAAAATACGTTCAAATACTGGTGTGAACCGGTCTCGCGCTATGCGCCCGCGCCGCCGATGCGAGAGGTACGATTGGCCGGCAGGTGAACCCAGGCTGTCGACACGAACGCACGCTTCTCTGCTCCGCGACCATTTTACGAAAATCCCTAAATAAATATTCTCGTAATCGCGGAGACAGAAGGCGTCCATAACGTTCCCCGACATTGTTTTCCTTAAATTATAAAGTGTGTGAATTTGACCCCAGATTTGGGTAAGTGGTGTACCTACGTTTTCATAACCGTTAGCTTCTCATTATTGTACTCCTTTTTTTCGATTCACATGTATTGTTTTAACTTTTATTTTCAGCTTTTGTCATCCTCCATAGTGTATTGAGCTATTTGATAACTGCGTTTTTGCCTTTTCTTTCTTTTTATTGCAAAAACATATTTTTATATTTTAATTTTCCTACCTTCAACATTTATAAAAAAAAACATAACTTTCATCTTTCGCTTTTTTTCCGAACTGTTGTAATCTCCGTTCTGATAGTGAACATCCCCGGCAACACATCTACGCTTAGCGCTTACCATCATTGGCCGTTGCCGTGGGTGCTCACTGCTCACATTATGGCCAAGTAGTAATGCCTGTAAATTCGGCGCATTACAGGGTTCAAGTTCCTGCCTAGAAGATCTCCCTTCCTTCCGCGCGGAGGGCTTTATCAGAGGAGGCTGATCTCCATCGTCTCCCTCCGAACCTGTCCGTCGTCACCTGAGCGCCGCCTTCATCGGCAGCGGCCGTGACGTCAGGGGAGTGCAAGACCAGGGGAAAAGAAACGAGTCACCATCACTGTATAGGCCTGAACCCACTGTAACCCACTGAATTCTCCTACTGACGTGCCCGGTTTTTTTTATTACACCGTTTGAAGTTACCTACCTCTTTCATTGCCTAACCGGCAGGGAGTCCCGGGGTTTGGTAGGTAGGTAGGTACTCTCGGTCCCCAGTAAAGTAAACCGGGACAGTGGGTGGCAAAGTGTCGAACCTGCAAGTAGGCGACCGTGTAGCCATCGAGCCGACGCAGCCGTGCCGCACTTGCGAGTTCTGCAAGCAGGGCCGGTACAACCTGTGCCACTCCCCGCACTACTGCTCGTCCATGGGCGCGCCGGGCAACCTGTGTCGGTACTACAAGCATGTCGCTGACTTCTGTCACAAGTATGTTCAATCAAGATCCAAGATATCTTGACATTTTGGTATTCCTCACAAGCCACCGTTTGTATTAGCTTGCAAGTATTTTGCACGCAACAAAAAATACCGTAGTGTTCATATCCAATCCCGACCCGTCACCAAAAACTTTTATAAGTTACTTGCGGATTTTTCTTCGCACGGTGAAGGCAAACATCGTGAGGAAACCAGCAACTTACAGTGTGCTTGCGTGATAGATTACAGCCCATACTCTCTAAGAGAACACCTTTGTCCCAGCCGTAGGAACCCTGATGATGATGAAACAATACTATCTGTTATCTGACTTCGATAAATCCTCATAAAACCTTTCCAATAACACCTTCACCTAAACAGTCAAGTCAGCAGTTGCAGTTTTTACCGTACTGCCAGAACACAAGAACCGTTTTGGCGTTCTGCCACTACTTTGGCGCTGTATTCCTTTTCAGAATCCCAGACAACCTCACGATGGAAGAAGGTGCCGCAGTGCAGCCCCTGGCCATCGCCATCCACGCGTGCAACCGCGCGAACATCAAGCTCGGCGCCAAGATAGCCATCCTCGGAGCCGGCCCCATCGGCATCCTGAGTGCCATGTCTGCCAGGGCCATGGGGGCGGGAAAGATTCTCATCACGGGTATCTAAAGTTCCAGAGCATTCCACTATAGTTGCAAATTGCAACGGTCGCATGTTTTGACCCATATGATCCGCAAAAATGTCCGATTTAACAATATATGCCATGTTTAACAATGAATTCAAAAAGGCACCAAAGCGTTGCATCCCTAACTAAACAAATCATTAGGGTCCTGCTCTGAGAGAGAAAATAAGTGGTTACGTTACTTATATTCGTCCTTAGTAGGCTACACGGCAGGCCTCGGCATACATTTTACTACCAACTTGCCCATCGCGGCTTTCCCAAACAGCCATCCAAAACAGTCAATTCCTTACTACGCAGACGTGGTAGAGTCCCGCCTGGTGACCGCCCGCGAGCTGGCTGCCGACCACACACTGCTAACTACGAGGACCGACACCGACCAGCATATCGAGCAGAGCATCGTCGAGCTTCTGGGAGGACATCCTGACGTCACAATCGATGCATGCGGCTACGCGCAGGCGCAGCGAGTCGCCATGAACGTAAGGCTTTCCACGAGTCGTAAGCGTACTCGTCTCGTAAGGGTATCATAAAGATGCAACGAGTACGAGACCAGCAGTGCGATTCTGAAAGCTTCCATGTCGGATTCACCGTCACTTTTTTTTTTTACTATTTATAGGTTAGCGTTTGACCACAAGTCACCTGATGTTAAGTGACGATGTGACAAAGATGGCGTCACGCTACACCTGGACTGGGAACTGGCTCTCAAGTGAGGCTGCCGGAACACACCGAAAGGTGCTTGGCGACAGATTCTTAACAAGAGGGTGGTAGCTAGCCAGGCGAGTGCTAGAAAATACCCTACCACCAAGCTATTGTTTCATCACGATGTTTTCCTTTACCGAAAGCTCAAGCTCATTGTAGCTACTTTCGATTCACGGAAACGTTTTCCGAGAGCAAAATGGTGGCGGAAACTTTTCCGTGATTGAGCAGCTGATGGTTTGTCAAATTAAATATCAGTTTCCAAATTCAAATTATTATAACGAATCGCATCTAAAAATCTCACAGAAACTTTTCCGAATCTGTGGTCGGAAGTGTTTCTGAGTGAATTAGAATCGTGCTGCAGAGTTCTACACTCGAATCGTGGCGTTCTACGCGCGCCTTACGATACGCCTACGCTACGACGCCGTGTGCAGAGGGGGTATATTTCCTAGAATAATAACGCAACTTTGTTAGTTAAGTTACAATGTTATAAGATTGTCAATAACACGAAGATTGTTTGTGGTAGGATTAAGCTGATAACGCTTCGATGTAGAATTTCCAGTTTAGCTATCAAATTTTCTTCTAACATAATCACTTCGTATTAAACACAGATTCAGTTATATTTTAGGCTTGCCTACAATAGGGCGGGCCGCGCCTCAACGCATTACTACAACTAAAGATGTTTTGCATACAAATAACTAGCATTCCCCCCTTCTTTTTATCACCAAAACTACTAAGCCTCAAAGTTAAAAATGGCAATATAAATCCTCAATCGCAGGTTACAGAAAAACCTAAACGAAAATCCAGTCTTAAAGTTCTCACAGAAAACGGAATGATACTGTAGGCTCCTAACTTAAGGAGAGTTTAATGTTTAATAGATAATACATATCTTAAAACAAAGTGTGTTGCGTGTGCAGGTGACAAAGACGGGCGGCACCGTGCTAGTGGTCGGCATCGGCGAGGACAAGGTGGAGGTGCCACTGACGCCCGCGCTGCTGCGGGAAGTGGACGTGAAGGGCTCCTTCAGGATCGTCAACACGTAAGATTGAATGTTTTCTGAATGAATGTTTAAGTACTGAATGTTTAAGTATTTTGACCTACTGTTGGTACAGCAGCGACAAAGGTAGCTAAGGATAGTGTTTGGCTAAGGATAAGGTTGGTATTTATAAAAAAACAAAAAAAAAAACAAAAAAAAACTAAAGTAAATCGGAAAATTATTTGAGTTCAGCGACTTTTGTCGTTTTCCGTACCAGTTCCCAGTCCAGATGTAGCGTCATGCCATCTTCGGCCACATCGTCACTTAACATCATGTGACTTGTGGTCAGAGACTACAAAGTAAGAATTTAAAAAAAGCAGCTGTTTGTTTTCCATGTAAAATAAAATAAAATATCACCATCGCTCAAAACGGTGAAGGAAAACATCGTGAGGAAACCGGCGTGTCGAAGAACCGCAAAATTCAAGGGCATGCGACATCTACCAACCCGCACAAGACTAGCGTGGTAGATCACGGCCCCAACTCTTTCTCTGAGAAAGACCAGAGTCCCAGCAGTGATAGCGTAATAGGCTAAAGATAATGATCTATGCCCAGGTACCCAGCCGCATTAGCAGCTGTATCCAGCGGTAAGATCCCGCTGCAGAAGTTCATAACGCACCACTTTCCGCTGGAGCGGGCCCGGGAGGCACTCGACCTGGCCAGGAGCGGCGCAGCCATGAAGATCATCATTCACCTACAGAATGTATCATAGAAAGTCTCATATGAGACTGGAACTGCATATCCGGTTCTAATAGCCGGTTCAGAGGAACCGGATGTCCGGTTTGAAGTTAAGACTTAAATATCGGAATTCTGGAGGTTCGGGTCGATTTTTTCGATACTCCACGGGTATTGAGAGTACCATAGACCCATAACCAATTTCGGAGTTACGATATCAGATAAAAACAACAGCCACATAATCACATAATTATTGTATACATAGCTTTGACACCTAACTAAGATTCCCTGTACCTAGGTCCTATCAGACCTTGGTATCAGAACAAATACCTGCGCTTTTTTAATGCACTAATATTTGTGCGGGAATCAAACCCGAAATCTTACGCTAATAAACTACTGTATTAAAAAATATATTTTTTGCAGTTTTTTAAAGTAGCGACAGATCTTGCCTGCGGTCTTTTGCTGAGGTTGAATTATATTAATAAACATTAATAAATTTACTTTGATATAATTTATAGAAAACTAGCTGTTCCCCACAGAGTTACTTGAGCATTTGCAAAGCTCTTGTGATTTGGTTGGTCATTTATAAAACTTCCCAGGCGGGAAAATTTTATTTTTCTCTGGAAATGGAATCTTTTTTTGTAGATGCACGAAGTGATCTGGTAATAGATATTTTCAAGCCTTTTGAAACAATTTCAAATAAAACTTAAAAATTAAATTTGCTAATTTAAAGATATTTTTTTGTTAAAATAAAATTTCAACGCTTACACAACCACTTCATTTTATTTAATTTCTTATAGTTACATACTTATAATATTAAAAACATGTCTATTATTAGAAGCGAAATTTAAATAAAAAACAAATTAATAAAACGTATAACATATTATTCAGAATCTTAGATTAAATTGAGAAGGCATTTCTTACGGTATTTTTACAGATAGAAAAAAAAATCAAATTCAGAAAATTATAAACCTGTATCAAACACAAGAAACAACGACATTCCCCTAGTACATACAGGCTTTGATAATTTACAAAAACTATAAAAGTACTAGTACATCATAAGACATCATTTCTTGTTGAAAAAATATAATTTATTATGTAATTATTTGAATCAGAGATACCTCTCTGACCATACCCTGGATCAGACCTAGTTTTAAATCACCATATCCGTTATCCAGACGTATTGAGGTAATCAGGGATATACAAGCACCATGTTCCATGTCCAGTAATCATGATGTAACCTAGAAATAGTTACACCATCTCTTGTCTCTTTCGAACGAGTTTGAAACTGCTTGTCGATGCAAAAGACAAAACACATTTAAAGCTGGTGCGTATAATACATTCACACAGTTGTTTGTGAAAGAGCACCGTCCGCCAAATGTTTAGATGGTCATAGTGAATAAGGCCTCTGTATTCCTAGCTTCCTCTGTGTTTATTAACGATAGTGTCGGTCTAGTCCGTAATCTTCACGCTAATGTTGATATTTTCAACTGCACTTACTTCCAAAACGCTTCGATGCGGGTACTCAATTTTGAACCCTATCTACATGACGTTTGAGCGGGTATTCCAGTTTAGAGACAGTTTACAGCAGGTTGAGTTTGGAAGGGGCGAAGACCCCCGGGCGAGTGTTGAGCACGGTGTTGGCGCGGGGGACTGGCATGCTGCCCAGCTTGTGGCCGCTGGTACCTGGAGATAGGAACATTTTTAGAAAAAGTTCCAAATTAACGGAAATAACTGACATCCCGACTCTTATTAACTGTAATTTTTTATATACATTATACACCACAACCGCATCATTTTACAAAAAACTTCTGTCCATCCTTAGGTTGTCTGGTACAAATCGCTCTAAGCGATAAGACCGCCGATTTTGAGATTTTTCCTTTTATGTTGTTGTGGTGAATAAGAATCTAATATTTATCGGTGTGTTCCGGCAGTCTTACTTGAGATCCAGTTCCCAGACCAGGTGTAGCGTGGCGCCATCTTCGACCACATCGTCACTTAACATCAGGTGACTTGTGGTCGGAGACTACAAAGTAAGCATTAAATAAAAAGCAGCTGTTTATTTTCCATGTAAAATATTACCAGAGCTCAAAACGGTGAAGGAAAACATCGTGAGGAAACAGGCGTATCCAAGAACCGCAACATTCAAGGGCATGCGACATCTACCAACCCGCTACCAACTGGGCTAGCGTGCTAGATTACGGCCCCAACTCTCTCTCTCTGAGTAAAGGCCAATGTCCCAGCAGTGGGAACGTAATAGGCTGAAGGCTACCCTGTAAATAGTAAAAACGAAAACAACAAAGGCATTTTTTCAAAGGCACAATTTTCAAAAGTTACCTTCTTTTTTAACGGACGTAGGGGTGCCCCTCCCCGCCCCCCGGCCGCGCCCCGCGCCTCCCCCGCGCCCCCTCGCGGCTGCATACGCGCCCCGCACAGCTTTCTTCTTCGCGTTTGATGTAGCTTTACGTTTGAACCTGAAAGCGGACATTTTTGTTGTATCTACACCGTTCACTTAGTTTTGTAATGTTCCCCTGCTTTTAGTTGTCTGGAAGAGATTGCTTTGAGTGATAAGACCGCCCCTTGTGACACTTACCATTAATTTTATTGCTGTTCCAGTTTTAAATTTATCTGTATTGTGGTGTACCAATAAAGAATTCATTTATATTTCTTATTCAACTTACAGGGTAGGGTTACGCTACACCTGGATTAGGAACTGGCTCTCAAGTGACAGATAGGCGACAGATTCTTAATTTGAGGTAGCCAGGCGAGCACTAGAAAATGCCCTATCACCAATGATCATATAAATGAAATTCTACTAAAATGTATATTAAGTTTTATGACTACCACCTATGTACAGTATGGTTTGCAATACATATGAATATGAAATACACGACGTACTTCTTCCTAACCCCCCCGCGGTAGGTCCTCCTGCCGCGGCCCGGGCTGGAGCCCCGGCCCGACTGGCGCGCCACGGAGCCCCAGTCCGTGTCGGAGCCCGGGTCTTCCTCCTTGAAGTCGTTGCTCTCCTGCACTTGCTCCTGTTCCAGCTCATCTTGGTACTGCATTAGGAGACCTGGAAAATAAACGTGTATATATTTTAGTTCATCCTACTAATATTATAAACGTGAACGTTTGTGAGTATGGATGGATGGATGGATGTTTGTTACTCTTTCACGCGAAAACTACTGAACGGATTTGAGTAAAATTTGGAATGTAGATAGCTTATACCCTGGATTAAGAAATTCGTTCATTAGTTTAGGCATAAAAGCGAGACAGACAGACAGATAGTGTTACTTTCGCATTTATAATATTATTATTAAGTAGGGATAAAAAAACATAATTTGCTTTGTTATTTTTAGTCTGACAAAGTTTCAAACAGTTTTCTCGCATTTTTACA
Source organism: Opisthograptis luteolata (assembly GCA_931315375.2). NCBI lineage: Eukaryota > Metazoa > Arthropoda > Insecta > Lepidoptera > Geometridae > Opisthograptis > Opisthograptis luteolata. Next base: position 11,016,702 of record OV928049.1, on the reverse strand, counting down.
CTGGTTTTTTTTTGATTAAAACATATTACGTGATATGTGGCTCCGCACCTATGACTTAATAAGTTATATGCGGATTTGCCATCGCTCAAAACGGTGAAGGAAAACATCGTGAGGAAACCGGCATGCCCAAGAACTGCAACATTCAAGGGCATACGACATTTACCAACCCGCACTGGGCTAGCGTGGTAGATTTCAGCCCATACTCTCTCTCTGAGAGAAGGCCAGAGTCCCAGCAGTGGGAACGTGAAAGGCTGATAATGATGATGATGATATTTGCCGAGACTTCTCCTCTCCCCACGTGGCATGGTGTGAGATTCGGCTCGACCTCCTGTAATGAACGGACGGCCCCTAACATATGCTCACCCATCTTCTCGATAGCGTACTTGGACGTGATGTTGAGCAGCGGCTCGCCGTACTTGTGCAGGTTGGCCCTGGTGATGTGCGGGATGGCGAGCATGTCGGGCGCCGCGTCGGGCAGGCGCGCCGCCAGCGCCTTCAGCGCCGCCAGCGGCAGCACGGCCGACAGCGACGCGCCGCGGGCGGACCCCAGCTCCCTGCAAACATCATAACTGGTTATGCCAAATGCCCGAACTTAATAATCGACCCTGATCCGTTATCCGCGGTTTTGGATCGATATGTCATGTCGTTATATGTCAGTTTAGTAGTAATCTGCCGAGCCCTAGTAATAAAATGACATATTATGACATGACATTTTGTCGATCCAAAACCGCGGATAACGGATCGGATCGATTATTAATTTCGGGCATTGTTAACCTTCTGACCCTTGTATATACTCCTTTCATATAATTATATCCTCTGAAATTTAATAAAATTAAACTGTAACTAAGTACATATAATTATATACATTTTCATATCTATTTATGCTATTATAATATTTGTGTTGTTGTTACATTTAATAATACTTGTACTCTATGTATATATTTGTGTTTCGTCATGTGTATGTCCTATGTTTTGTTTCAGATGTGGGTAATCCCTCAGATGCAAAATTTTTAGATGGTCTTCTCCGCTACCGATCATATTTTTGTCCACCGATCAATCTCCATCGTTTATTTTCTACCATCCTACGCGACATTGGCGAAATTGTGGCAACCCCGCAGAAGCCATTTACAAAAAGTTGAAGTTTCGGGCATAAAACTGACGAAAGCACCGTCTAAGGCCTAGGGTACAAAGCACGAACCGCTTGACGTACGTACAGTCGACAACTAGCGTCCGTACTGACCTCTGTACATCTACCGTTACTGTTCAAATCCTGAACCACCGCTGGTCTCCAACCGGCGCGCCGTCTTGGAGTACCGTACACAAAAAAAAAATGCATAAACAGTGATTACAAAAAAAAACCTATTTCATCTGTTAGGAAATTCATAGCGGACGCCATCTAATGACATAGTAATTTGTAGATTTTTTGTATTTTCATTATTTTATTGACGATTGAGTATTGGCGTTAGATATACCTACCTCACGCGAACGGCAGTGAAAGATTTTCAACGCGAGTAATTAAAGGGTCAGTGTATAAATCGATGTTGAATAGCCGAGTGAAGCAAGCTGGTCTGACCTGCAAGCCTTTTTTTTTAAATTATTACAGGCCACCGTCTTTTGTAGGGGCGGGAAGGGGTCACTGTATCAGTCTCCCAACCCGCCCCGACGGGGAGGCCCGGAACTCCTGCATTCCGGGCCCCACAACAACAAGCACTAGGGGGGGGGGGGGGGGGGTGTCCAGCTTGAAGCGACATCCCCCGATACGACCCTTTTTATTGGGGCGGGAGGAGGCGAACAAAACGCCTCCTTCTACTGCCCAGATACTACCGTACTAGTTTACTAGTGGGGCGGGAGGAGGCGGGCAAAACGCCTCCTTCGACCGCCCCTCCGCCTGTGCCGGATTGGGTCAGAGAGCAGATCTGCCTCCCTGACCCGCTCCGCGGCCTCCTTCTGCTTGATTGCGTATTCGCAGACGGAGGGCACAGCCTGCCACGCCGTGTAGCTGCCTGACCTGCAGGCCTCCACCAGGTCCGCGTAGCAGCGCTCCTCGATCCTCCGGATGAGGCCCCGTATGGGCGTGTCGGCGGGCGCGGCGGCCGCGTCCGGCGCCGCCGGCACGCGAGCCTTCTTCTCCACCTTCATCGGGAACACCACGCGCAGGTTGCCGCTCATCAACCTGCCACAACGAATTCAATTTAAAACTACCCTCTTCCCTCTCATATGGTCGAGGAGAGCGATGGATGGCACACGCGTCAACTCAAGAACGGGTGCTGCTTGTGGGGTCTGGTCTGCTTTGGTTGTGATCCCGTAACTCGTTAATATTCATGTTTCCATATCCCAATGTGCACAACCAAACAAGAGAAATTTTATTAGTAAAGCTAATTAAAAAGTATCGGACTATTAGATGACAAAAATAAGCTTGGGATTTTAGTGAATTTGCTCCAATTCAATCAATTAGTAATAGGAATAAAATTATTAATGTGATCGCGCCAAAAACATTACCTGCCGGGCGTTTCTTGCCTGTTCTTTTGCCGGCGTAGCTAGTTTTAAGTTGATGTTTTAAAGTGATCACAATGTTTCCTATTGAATAAAACAAATTTTGATTTTGATTTTGACTAGGTTTAGAAACGGGATAATTGACATGTATTGGTTTTTGTTTTTGCTCTCGATATGTTTGGCGACACGCTGTCTGTACCGTAGCTCACAAACGGATGGACCGATTTCGTTGCGGTTTTTTCATTTGAAAGCCAGTTTCCTTCGGGCGGTGGTTCTTAGCTATGTTTGGTTAATATCGGTCCAGCAGTGTAAGAGTACCCGCTCTTTTCCAAAATGATGTAACGCGTTTTAGGCTATGTTTGATGAAAATCGGTCCAAATCGGGGGTTTTTTAAATTAAAATTTTACTTTTATAGGTCTACCAGAATCTGATGGCAAAAAAAAAGTTTAATAAATAGCGATTTTCATATGGCAACGAAAAAAATGACATCTGTCAACTGAAATTTCGAGGAATTGTTTATGGTTTTGCTCCAAATTAGTAGGAATGACAAGTCATGATACTTTGGTTTATTGCATCTTTCGTGTGAACTGAAGAAGCTTTCTCTCGAATAGGGATCGATGAATGGCGAAAATCTTGTGAACATGTAATAAAAATTGAAATCAGTTAATAGAACAAAATCGATTGAGATGCAGGAGGAAAGGTTTATCATAAATACTTCGTCTTCCTCGTCTTCCTTTTCCGTTGAAGACTTTTTTTATGGATGTGCAGTATCAAGTTCACCATTTTCAAGTTCTGATAGCCTTTAATTAATTAATAAACTCATGGACAGAGTAATTGGAGTTTTCATCTAAATTTCGAACCCCACATTCGCCACAGTAAGATTTTCAAAAATTATCCTTGATCATTGGATATTTTTTTATATTTGCATGTATCACACACAGAATCAGCCACTATAGGGAAAAAAAAGTATCAAAACGTTTTACTCCAATTTCCCCCAGTATTGCTAGCGTCAATTTCTTTTTTCCCTTTTTGCCATCAGATTCTGGTAGACCTATAACTAGTGTACGATGAACCTGTCAGCTGGTGTGATAGCATAGATGACTCACTTGTCGACCTGCGGGCCCAGCACGACGTACGAGCTGGCGATGTCGTTGCTGTACACGATCTCCTCGGCCAGCAGGTTCCGCACCACCATCTGCCGCAGCAGGCGCATGGGGTCGTTCTTGTCCCACGACTTGCAACTGGGGAATGATTTGTGTAGAGTAACAAGTTGCTGGTAAGCCATAAAGTATGACAAACAATCGGCATTTCAAGTAAATTGTTCATCATCATCATCATCATCAGCCTGTATCAGTCCACTGCTGGACATAGGCCTCTCCCATGATACGCCACTGAGCCCGGTCTTCGGCTTTTCTCATCCAACCACTGGCAGCCACTCGGCGCAAGTCATCGCTCCACCTTGTCGCAGGACGTCTTACACTACGTTTGCCAAGTCGCGGTCTCCACTCAAGAACACGTAAATTGTTACGGTTCGATTTCTCACAAGGTAATGCTGGACCATGAGTTACCTGATGTTAAGTGACGATGTGGTCGGAGGTGGTACCACGCTACACCTGGATTGGGAACTGGGTCTCAAGTGGAGCAGCACGAACACACCGATACGTGCTTGGCAACAGATTCCTAACTTGACGGTGGTAGCTATCCAGACGAGCACTTGAAAATGCCCTACCACCAAGCCAAGGTTTCATCACGACGTTTTCCTTTACCGAAAGCTCAATCTCATTGTAGGATTCGAACCCACGAACAACGGATCGCAAGGCAACGTCACTACCACTGAGCCATAATCGCTTCAAATCTAAAAAAAATGTATTTGTAATGTAATGAAGCAACATTGCTGTATTCTGGTTTGACAGGTTGGATGCAATAGAGGCAATTAAGATAATGATCAGACCAGCGGGCTTACCGCGGATCACAAAACGACATAAACTTTATCGTAAACTCTTTAAATTTGACACAATTGGTACCGCCGAACTATCACGTGGTCCATCGACTAGCCATTTCCATTATGGCTACATTGAATGAACAAAAAGGTACGCAGTTTGAGCAAAAATAAACAATAGACGATAAATTTCGTACCGCGGAACCACTTTGACATTTCAAAACGATGGTAAAAGTCAACGGTGAAAAAGGTGAGTCTCGGGCAACGTTTTACACCATATTTCCGCCAAATTTGCTTGTGTTACAACACTTGCATTTTTAAAGTCGTGATATCTTTCGAATGAAATGTCCGAATTGAATAAATCAAAAAGTCATAACAAGGTATTGAAACAGTCTTGAATATGAAGTAATTTATTTTGTTAGGGATTAATACCAAGATACAATTTATTTTTTTGAAAATATTATATAACCATTACACCAGGAGATAGTGTAGATTTTCCCAACAGTGAAAGAATTTCTCAAATCGGTCCACTAGTTTCGGAGCTTTTAATGAAAACAAACAAACAAATAATCAGATTTTTCTTATAGATATATAATTATTCTTGTTTTACGTCATCTGTTTTCTGTCTGTCTTATTACGAAAATAGTGTTGCCAAACTATCTATAGTAAAACTATCGATAGTTTTCATCTGAATAAGCCACACTATCGAAAGGCCTATAAATACTACCGATAGCTCAAAATGAGGCAATAGTACCTACCTATCGAGTGTGTAAAATACTATCGGTAGTGTTGTTGCTCGCGAAGTATAAACTATGGATAGTATACCTACTGCTCGTAAATAAAAAAACTATCGATAGTATGGATTATTTTAGTCTATCGATACTATCGATAGTTTATACTTCGCGAGCAACAACAATATCGATACTATCGATAGTATTGTACTCACTTGTAGTATTGTAGTATAACATCGATTGTATCGATACTATCGACAGTGTTTCGATTGGTTGGCTATCGATAATTAATCGATTAATAAATAAATAAATAAATATCGGGGGACCATTGAACACAAATTGATTAATCATCGATAGTCTACTAGCGATCGGCAACACTAGTTGAAAAACATTTGACATTTCGTTGGTTCAATTAACCATTACAATACGATGTCTCATCCCGGTACCAATTTTTATACTGGCGTAAATGACAATTGTAAATGTAAACGAAAATAAAACCATTACGATCGGGCAACCGCGGTCGGCCTGCAAAGACCAAAAACCTATGCCTCGAGGTGAGGGACGCAATGCAGTGCCATGAATATGACTTACGAAGTAACCGCTTATCATCAGGTGGGCCATCCACTTGTTCCGTCATTTAGTAAGATAAAAAAACTTTTTTTTTTTACTATTTACTGGGTAGCGTTTGACCACAAGTCACCTGATGTTAAGTGACGATGTGGTCGAAGATGGCGCCACGCTACACCTGGACTGGGAACTGGCTCTCAAGTGAGGCTGCCGGAACACACCGATAGGACTCACCACTCACCGACTCACCTTACTGTTACTCAAACTTGCCATCAATCGTTCAATTCAATTTCAATTCAATTCCTTTATTGACCATAATAACATGTGTCGTTACTTTAGGCAAGTCAGTTGTACAATATTCACACAATTATATTCGAATTAAATAATAATAAAAACGTTAAAACCCCTGCCACATTTATATCAATCTTGAATACAGTAAACTCACCGTCCATGTATAGGTGCGTTTTGCAAGGCTGCGGTGCGTTGCTGCATGGACCCTTTCAACGTTTGAGCGATGTGCAGTAAAGTGAACGCGGGGCGGCCGTTGGAGTTCATGCCGCGAATGCAGCGGACGATCAGCTTGCATTCTTCTGTCACGTCTACCGGCTGGAATACATACATTTTTAGTTAGGAATCTGTTGCCGAGAACCTATTGGTGTGTTCCGGTAGTCTCACTTGAATGCCAGTTCTCAACTCAGACAGTAGTACCACATTTGACCGCACCATCTCAACTTATTATCAGGTGATAGAGTGGCGCTTGTGACCTCGACTCGCACACTGCACCACGCAGCAGGTAGTGACCTCGCCTCGCACACTGCACCACGCAGCAGGTAGTGACCTCGCCTCGCACACTGCACCACGCAGCAGGTAGTGACCTCGCCTCGCACACTGCACCACGCAGCAGGTAGTGACCTCGCCTCGCACACTGCACCACGCAGCAGGTAGTGACCTCGCCTCGCACACTGCACCACGCAGCAGGTAGTGACCTCGCCTCGCACACTGCACCACGCAGCAGGTTGTGACCTCGCCTCGCACACTGCACCACGCAGCAGGTAGTGACCTCGCCTCGCACACTGCACCACGCAGCAGGTAGTGACCTCGCCTCGCACACTGCACCACGCAGCAGGTAGTGACCTCGCCTCGCACACTGCACCACGCAGCAGGTAGTGACCTCGCCTCGCACACTGCACCACGCAGCAGGTAGTGACCTCGCCTCGCACACTGCACCACGCAGCAGGTAGTGACCTCGCCTCGCACACTGCACCACGCAGCAGGTAGTGACCTCGCCTCGCACACTGCACCACGCAGCAGGTAGTGACCTCGCCTCGCACACTGCACCACGCAGCAGGTAGTGACCTCGCCTCGCACACTGCACCACGCAGCAGGTAGTGACCTCGCCTCGCACACTGCACCACGCAGCAGGTAGTGACCTCGCCTCGCACACTGCACCACGCAGCAGGTAGTGACCTTGTACTCCTGCACGTTGAGACAGTTGTCGCAGGCGGTGCCGCGGTCCCGGCGGCACTCCTCGCGGCTGAACCGCTCCCCCAGGTAGCCCAGCACCAGCCCGCGGCGGCACTCGCCCACCGACTCGCACACCTCCACCATGCGCAGCAGGTTCTCCGTGTGCACGGACTTGGCCTCCCGGGACACGTTCCGGTCCACTACGGGTCACAAACAAGAATAAATAATAATAATAAGCGTCAAATCTTTGCTACAAATTATGTACAGTGCGATAGTGGCCGGTAACGCGTGTGCCTCACAAGGCACCAACAGTTCGAATCCTCCCAGCCCCGCATCTACTATGGCTTAAAAAGTAAGGCGTCGATTTACCATCGTTCAAAACGGTGAAGGAAAACATCGCGAGGAAATCGGCACGTCCAAGAACCACAACATTCAAGAGCATGCGACATCTACCAACCCGCACTCGGACTGCGAGCTGCTTTCTGAGCGAAGTTCTGTCTCCTAGCATTGGGAACATAATAGGCTGACGATGACATAGTTTAAAAGGCATAGAAGAGTTTCACAGGATGGCATTAGAGTTTGTCGAAAAAATTTAATGTCAGTTCTATTTAATTGGTTGCTGTGTTTTTAGTTGACTTAATTGTTAGTGTTTTTTTTTATCCTTCTAGTTCTTGGTGAACAAATTGAACAAGCACGGTGGGGACTGAGTAAAACTATAAGAATGGAGTATCAAGAAGCAGGCAAGCAGAACTCACAGTCCTGCAGCCTCCTGTGCCGCACGACGTCGCAGTACGAGTAGTACAGTATACAATGCGCCCGCTCGCCGTCCCTGCCCGCGCGGCCCGCCTCCTGGTAGTACCCCTCCACGGACTTGGGCATGGAGTGGTGGATCACGAAGCGGACGTCCGCCTTGTCCACCCCCATGCCGAACGCTATCGTCGCGCAGATCTGGAGACAAACCGTTCAAACTTGGACTAAACACTGGAGAGCTGTTTGTAGACAAGCCCGGATCCAGCTGAACGAAGATGAACGATGTATAGATTTAAGAACATATGAAAAGAAAAATAGTATTAAGACTTGAAAAATTTATTGAAATAAAGAAACCCCCTTGAAAGCATAAACGTAGAAATCCCTTGTATATAGCATGAAAGACGATGAGCAAAAGAAAGACAAAGTATGCGGAAAGTGAGAAAAGACCAGAATGAAAGAAAAGACAGTAGACAAGAACTCCGACACGCGGGGTCGGAGCCAGGTAGCTCGCGGGCCGGGCCAAAAGCGCCCGGACGGTAGGAAAAAAGAGAAAAAAAAAAAAAGCGTGAAAAAAAGAAAGTTTTTACTACTTACAGGGTAGCGTTTGGCCACAAGTCATCTGATGTTAAGTGACGATGTGGTCGAAGATGGCGCCACGCTACACCTGTTTTGTGAACTGGCTCTCAAGTGGGGCTACCGGAACACATCGATAGATGCTTGGCGATAGATTCTTAACTTGATGGTGGTGGCTAGTCAGGCGGGCACTAGAAAATGCTCAACTACCAAGCTATGGTTTCATCACGATGTTTTCCTTCGCCGAAAGCTTAAGCTCATTGTAGGATTCGAACCCATGACCTACGGATCTCAAGCCGACATCACTACCACTGAGACATCATCTCTTTTTTTTCCTTACTATAGTACTACAGTCTACAACTTACCACTTTGTACCTATCCGCAACCCAGCTAGTCTGCACGAGTTCCCGCTTCTTGTCCGTAATCCCCGCGTGGTATGCCGCCGCCTGTATGCCCACTTTCCTCAGGTCTAGTGCGAGGCTCTCGCACTCCTTGCGCGAGAGGCAGTAAACTATGCCCGAGTCCCTAAAAAAATAATTTAGAAACTAACTCTCGTGGCTCGGCGACCCAGTGAGTCTTGGCCTCCGAAACGAGAGAGCACCACTCCTTCCTATCCTGAGCTATCTTAGACCAGTTCAGAGTCTGAAAGGAAATCTATTACCTACATTGAAATTAACATCTAATGTAATTAGGAAGTTTGTCTGAGAATGTTATATGGTCCAAAGAAAAGCACATACATAGTCTGTCATTCAAAATATGTTTCCTCAATGTTTGGGCTGAGGTAGGCTCTCAATCTCTCAATCTACCCCGAAAAGACTAACCTGATGAACTTCTCCTTAATGAGATTGGCGATTTCCTGATTGATGCTCTTCGGTTTCTTCTCACATATAGAGTAGACCAAGTTGGGTCTATTGAAACTGCATAGGAACCACTTGCACCTGAGAAATATAAATACAAATAGCAGAAAGAGATTGAGACTCAAACTCAAGAATGCTTCCTTAACACATCTGGTGGGTCATCCTGCCAATCAAGGAATTGGCAGGATGATTAGACTAGACGCTTGTAGCCCGTACGGACCTGGTTCAATCCTGACCCTCGTCTATACAACACACCTGGTGACCTTGAGCTGGTGCAGTATGTCCATCCTCACGCGAGGGGTGGCGGTGGCGGTCAGAGCCATGATGTTGGAGTCGGGGAACCGCTGCCGCAGGATGAAGAGGCGCTTGTAGTCCGGACGGAAGTCGTGTCCCCATTGGGAGACGCAATGCGCCTCGTCTATTACGAATCTTAAAAAAACCCAGTAGAATCAGTTAGTAGGGAAATGGTAAAACTTTACAGTTGTTATGATATATTTTAAGCAAATTGATAATGCAGTAAAGGGAAGACCCACTGGCTTCTGAAAGTCAACTGAACACGGCTTCAAAAGTCCGGGATAGTAATGGATTCAAAATCTGTGAAGTTGTTTAATACCAGCCTGCAGTTTCACGCAAGTGGATTAGCTTATCGCAATACAAAGTCCTTCCGTAGGATCCAACTATCTGCATACCAAATTTCATCAAAATTGGTTCAATAGTTTATAAGTTTGCTCATCATTATCATCAGTCGGACGAAGTCTACTAAGAAGTCTCCCCCCTTGAACGCCACTATGGACGCCTATTCGTTTTTGAGTTTATCCGGCACAAACTAGTGAAATATCTTTCTCTTTATTATATTAGTAAAAATGAATATTATTTGTTTTGCTTTGTCCATAGACTCCTGAACTAGTGTGGAGACGGTATTTCAGGAGCCAATGCTTCCTCCAAGCCAAGCCAAATTAAAGCCTAATCAGTTTACAGTTGTATTAGTACTATCTCTAACCGCCGCCGCCGTTCCCAATAACCGATCTATCCACAGTTTGTCCAACTAAAGATAGAAATTTGACATTTCTAAGTAAGACGGTTATTGCTCACCTAGCAACTTTTCCTCGGGAGTACAGCGCGTCCAACATGGACTGGAACTTGGGCGAGTTGGACACCTTCTCCGGCGTCACGTACAGCAGCTTGATGGAGGGCTCGCGGAGGGACAACTTGTGGTAGATCTCGTCGCACGCCGCCAGGGACACGTCGCCTGACATGTGGGCTGCTGGGATCTACAACATAATGCTGATACACATCAAGGCTCTCAAGTAAGACAGCCGGAACACACATGTAACCTTAGATAGACCAAGCAGTCAGTTAACAGATTACAGAAGAAATAAAACGTATATCTCAGTACTCACATCAAGCGATAAGAGTTTGTTCACTTGATCCAATATCAGCGATTTGAGCGGCGATATTACGATCGTCACCCCGGGGGTGAGAATTGCTGGTAACTGGTAGCATAACGATTTTCCTGACAGACAAACAAAACCCCTAATTAAAAAGGATTGGGGATAAAAAGGAACTGCATCAACCCCCTAAAAATCAGATTTCAGACTTTGATGCCTTTTTAATTTCTTCCCTTTTAATTAAAATAATTGAAATAGGATACTTTACCTCCTCCAGTAGGCATTAGTACGAAACAGTCGTTGCCCAACAGAGTAGCGTTTATAACTTGCAGCTGATTCGGACGGAAAGACTTTAAGCCAAACTTTTCTTTGAACATTTCCATCATGAGGCTGGAATGTGGATAGTCCATACCATCGAATTCGCCTAAAAGAGAATAAAACAGGTATGTCAATAAGAGCTCTTTTGTTTTTCTCTGTAAGGGTAGTAAGAAACTTACCTGTGATTCCATCATTTTGTGTCCCAACATGAAAATCGCCCATTCCTTCGTATTTACTTTTTCCGCTCTCTTCCACAACTGACTGCTCCATCAAATTTATTTCCACCTGCTCTTTAGCACCTAATTTGTCGATATCATCTTCGAAATCTTCTATCCTATACTCAGGCCAACCATTCTCGTCAACCGGAATTTCTTTATTGTTTAACACTACAGTACTAGAGGAAGGCAGGGAATCGCTCAAATTCACAATACTATCTGAAGTAGCCGGTATGAAATCTACATCGTCGTCTAAATCAACTAGCGGTATTACGTAATCGTCACTATTTTCTTCGTTAATATCAACATCATCGTGATACTCTGATAATTCTTTGACTATAGGAGAAACTAAAGTACAAGGTTTATTTGTGTTCAGTAAAGAATTCCTACTCAACTGCGGAGGCTGGAATTCCACTGAACTATTTGCAACAGGAGCACATTTTGGAGATTCTTTAGGCAAAACAGGCTTCAACCTCTCAGTTGCATTTTTTATTCGTTCTGCTGTGGATGACTGTATATCTTTCACTGGTGTATTATTTGTTTTGTTTTCTTCTATTGTAAGTCTTGAAGGTCTTTTGAAAACAAACTTACCTTTATTCTTATTTACGCTATCACTAGTATCTAATGTATTGTCTGATTGGTTACTATCATTTATATACTTAGATGAGTCGTTCGGCGAGAAAGCATCGAATGACAGAGACTTTTTAGCCATTAGATCTGAGTAAATTGTTTTACTGGGACCAGCCCTGTCAAAGTTTACAAAGTCAGGTGTAGAAGTGTTTGGTTCGTTTTCACACATTTCCGCTATTATAGATTTCTTATTTCCTATTTGACTTGATTCTAGATCGAAGTCCTCAAGATCATCATCGTAATGAGTCATTATAGATTGACTTTCAGTGCTATCATTTTGCATTATGTTATTTATGGGATTGTCTTCAGGCATTTGTGTCTCAGGCAGACTCTCATTGAGTTTAGGTTCGATAGCTGATTTCAGTTTTTTCTTTAGATGTTTCATTTTAGTGTATACTTTTTTATCATAACCAGGGAGCTTTTCTTTTATAAAATTGGGTATTCTATCAAAAGCATCACTAATTTTTTCTAGCAGCTCTATGTACATGGTGTTACATTTCTTTCTGTCTTTATTCTCCAAACCACCTTCAGTCTATAAACAAATTAGCAAAAATATGCACTTACCTTTTCATTTTAACTGATGAAGAAGTTTGAAGTTTTGAAAATCGCATGGAGAAATTGTTTTTGTGGAGATACAGTAAAATGTCTAAAGTTCTATTTGATTTATCTTTAATATATACAATTCTACTGTATGTGTGTAAGTATGTCACTGAACTCCTACTAAACGGCTGGACCGATTTGAATGAATTTGTTTGTATGATTTTGGGTTGGGCCCTGGATGGTTTACATTCACAAATCAGCCCGATGGCACTGCAGTCGGACAACGACTGCTAGTATAGCAGACCCGACAGTTATAACAATAAATACATGTTCTATGTTGTATCTGTGAACTTGAGTTTACTTGTAAAGTGTGGGTAGGTTGATTTGTGTTTATTTGTCTACCCACATGCCCAGTACATTCATATGTCGAATCAATTAGTTACCAAGCATCAATACAAATAGGGATGTTAACACTAATTACAAAATAATGTTTAATCTTACTTTTATGTTAGTTTGTATTATTAGGATATCGAAAAACATATTTTTGTAATTAAATATAACTTAAAAATTTAAATAAAAAATATTTTTAATGCTATATTTATAATCTTTTGTCACGTGACTGCAAACACCAAAAAGAGCTTCTTACGTCACTAACCACTCAGGCGATTTGTGCTTCGATGGTTGCCCGCGCGTCGGTAGCCGCGGGTCGGCGTCGCGGGTCGGCGCGGTGGTATGGTTACGAATCGCGACCATCGTGTTTTTCGGTCAGTGACGTCATGTCAGTCACGTGACAGTTGTTAGTGTTTTGGCGGAAAAATTCATAATTACTCTAATTTTGTATATTTTCTCATCGAAAGTACTAATAATTTTAAACAAAATATTTTTTTATGGTAAACAAGAGTCAATCTTTAAAATAAAAGCAATTCCGAAAAATGGTTAACATCCCTATTAATTATTTAAATTAGTGTTTTATTCCAAACATAATATTCAAAGAACTCACCTGGTCTACTTTATTTAAAGCAGGATGACTTGAGATATTTGATAGAAAATCTGATATAGAATCATCTATTTTCAGTTTTCTCATTGGATCTTTACCTTTTCTTGGACTGTTTTTCTCTGGCGTTCTGAGACATTTCTTTGTATCAGATATATTGTGCCCATTATTTTTGGGTGGAGTTGGAGTGGCACTTATTCTAAGGGATTTATTAGGAGAGTCTGGGGTGGGGGTTTTACATTTACTCTCAAATGCCAGCGGAAACTCTTGGAAGTCATCCTGAAAGAAGTCAGATAACAATTGTAGGGAAACCTTCTTTTAACTTGCCATTTACGGAACAATTTATCGAATCAATTAAATAGTCATTTATTGATTCATTTCTTTATTGTATTCTTTTTTAGTTTGGAATAAATTTTAATAAGTTCATAGACTCCTCGTACTAAACTGTACTGTGCATAACTGTATTTCAGGAGCCAAAACTTCTCCCATCTTATCACTGCATAGTATAAAACAAAGTTGCTTCCCGCTGTCTGTCCTTATGTATGCTTAGATCTTTAAAACTTTGCAACGGATTTTAATGCAGTTTTCAGCAATAGACAGAGTGATTCAAGAGAAAGGATTATAATATGTATTATGCATACATACTATGGTACAGAAAAGTAAAAAAATGCAAAGATTTGTAAAATACTGCCCCATATTAGTATCTTCAAATCTACATTGTACCCGTGCGAAACTGGGGCGGGTCGCTAGTGACATATATATCAAGCTTAATTAATAGACAGTTTTAAACATTTTTTATTACTAACCCAGTTTTTTTTATACATCATTATCATCATCATTATCAGCCTTTCACGTTCCCACTGCTGGGACTCCGGCCTTCTCTCAGAGAGAGAGTATTGGCTGTAATCTACCACGCTGGCCCAGTGCGCGTTGGTAGATGTCACATGCCCTTGAATGTTGTGGTTCTTGGACTGCCGGTTTCCTCACTGTTTTGATGTTTTCCTTCACCGTTTTGAGCGATGGTTTTTTTACACAGTTTATAATAAAATAATACTACTTTTAAAAAAGTACTCACCACATCCATGGCATCAAAAATATCATTGCTTTGATTCTCAATAGCACTAGTTTTTATACTCTCGGACTGTACAACGCTTTTTATATAATTATTTGTAGGTTTGCTATGATTTGGAAGCAAGCTTGGGGAAACTTGTATGTTGCTTTCGAGAGTTTTAGAATCCTGGAAATTAAATACAACAATTAGGTAACAAAAGTTTGTTTCCATTGTTAGTAATGAAACTATGTGGGTACTAATACTAACTGTTTTGGGTACTGGACTGCTCTTGAAGGGAGGAGTGACTGAAAATAAATGAAAATAACTTTAATTTATGCTACATTTATGCCATTTTTTTTTTAATTTTAGAGTTTTTTGTACATACATGTAGTAGCTGCAGTGGTTGACTTTGATTTGAAGACAAACTTTTTTTCTGTGGCTGCTTCCCTTTTGATATTTTCACTGGGGAAAATATAGATTTAGCAGGTAATCAGTTAAGAGCTTCAATAAGGCCACAATAATACCAGTGAATTAGAAAATAAAACTAACTCGTTATGTTTTGGTACGTCTCTACTATTTTTCTTCACAAAGTTCATCAGAGAATATTGTTTAGTTGATACAGGTTTCTTAGAAGCCATGATAAATAAAGAAAACTAAAATCAGAGAACAAGTTTCACAGTTTTTACTTCACAGTTTTACATTTTAAAACTAAACTTAATATTGTTTACTTATTTTCATTTGATTTCGATTCTGATTTTTTCGTTTCGAATTCAGTAAACATAGCCCACAGAGAATAAAAATATTTACAATTACAATCATCGTTGAAGTTGACAACTGACAACCTTGAACCTGCTGTCTCTGACATTTAGCTAATGCTAAACGTTATCATATCACTATCAGCTGACAATCTGACAAATCTGACAGATTAATTTATTGGCATTGGCAGTTGGCACTTAGCATAGCAGTGGGCTGGCTGGAGTGCGAGACGAGACGAGTAGTTTCGATTTGTGAATGTAATTATTTGAATTTTCAGTATGTCTCTCAGAAAAATACTTTTCCTAGCCAAACCTGTGATCTGTAAAGCATCCAACATACAAACCACAAATACATCACGACCGAGAAACTGTCTAATTGCAGCGAGTTCAGCTCGGTGGTATTCTGCCGAAAACTTAGGTTAGTTCTATATTTTTTCAATTTCTGATAATTCATTACAAAACTAGAACATTAAATAAAACTACGACTTTTGAAATGACTCAGTAGTGATTATTCATTCCTTTCTATTTAAGAAGAAAGAAGATATCAGATCTACTCCGCTGACTTAAAAACAACTAATTCATTACTTAACCCTGCATCCTTATATTGTTCACACAGGTCTTACCGAGACAATTTCCCTACAATTACTGTACCCTATTGTAAGAAAATTTAGCTATTTGCTATAGTGTTTCCAGCATCAACATTTCTAAGTCTTTTCTACAAAAAAGTGCTAGATATTTAGATTATAATTAATCCATTTCTAGAAATGTTTAATTACTACAATGATTAAATTAAATTGTGAATTTTAGTGTTTGAGTTTGTACTCAATATAGACAGTTGTCACAATAAAAAATGATATTCTGATTCTGAAAAGAGTGAAAATATATGTATGGGAAAACCTTTAGGTGCCTGAGTATGAACTTCAAAAATGGATCCCACCTTGTAGAATCAAACTTCTATGTTTATCTGTTTGTATCCCAACAGATAAGAACAAAAACTCCAAAGGAGCGAAGGGAGAGAAAGTAGACATTCTTGGACGATTTTTTCCACCGCCTGTAAATGAAGACGCAAAGAATGTTAAGCAAGAACAAGAAAAATTCGAGAAAGAAAATAAAGAAAAAGCTGAGGAAAATGAGAAGAGTTGGAGGCGGATGAAGATGGGGTACTGTAATATTTTATTTAATAATAGGGGAGCAGCTTACAAACTACTAATACTTACACAACGCACTACACTCACTATTCTTTATCCCTACCGCGATAAAAGTATCCTATGTGTTAATCCAGGGTATAAGCTATCTCCTTTCCAAATTTCATTCAGATCCGTTCAGTAGTTTTTGCGTGAAAGAGTAACAAACATCCATACATCCATCCATCATCGATAAAATAAAAAATTCAAAAATTCAAATCATTTTTATTTAATAGGATACATTGTGATCACTTTAAAACGTCAACTTAAAACTAGCTACGCCTGTTCCAACCTCCTTACGCCGGCAAAAGAACAGGCAAGAAACGCCCCGTAGGTAATTTTTTTGGCGCAATCACATTGACAACTTATTCTTGTTACTAATTGATTGAATTGGAGCAAGTTCACTAAAATGTCAAGCTTTTTTTTTGTCATCTAATAGTCCGATACTCATAAACTTTCACATTTGTTGTATGAGTAGAAAGTATAAAATAGTAACATTTCTAATCCTTTTCCATTCCCAGTTTCGCGGTATTTGGCGGTGCAATGACAGTGATGGGCGGGTGCCTGGTGGTCGAGATGGGGTCGCCGCGCCGGGACGACAACGGGGACATCATAGAGGACGAGTTCTCCAACATGCCCACAGTCATGCAGTACCTAAAGCGAGCGTGGAAGGAGCTCACTTTCTACGAGAAGGTATCAGATTATATACTAGGTTCGCGGTGATCACTGTTAGAGAGAAGCTATCACGATCTCCAGTTAGAGAAGTCAGGGTGAAGATACAAGATTTTTATCGTTGATAGCTTGCCTACCATCACTAGTTAATATGACAGAATTATTAGTAAAAATCAAGATACTATTTAAACCAAATTGTTTATCTTTGTGGTCTATTATAGTTAAAAGGCATATTAATAGATATAATTTATGTTAAACTTTATTACTCAAATAAAAATAACTGCTAATCCTAAGTTCTGGAATAATAAATTTGCTGAGCGCCTCATTTATTCTACTCAGCATGGACAATTGGACACCAACAATCAATCAATCAATCAATCATTTATTTGACAGAATACAAGTAGGTATATATAAAGATCTTAAATAGTAATAATTGTGGGCACATTGTATTCGGTCTGCAAGTAGATGTGCAAATATTTTAGAAGCTAGACAGTCAATTATTATAATATTGAACACATATTGAAACACAGTTCCCACTAGTTCGGGAACCAGAGGCTTCATAATTACTTTGTATATGCTACTGTGTCAATAAATGCCTTTGATTGATTGATTGATAATTAATATTAATATATCATTTGATAGTTATAAGTAAATTAAATTGATACAAAATGAATAATAATAAATTCCTAACACTAATACAATAAAATTAAGCCAAATCCTTTTTGTCACAACAAGTTCCCCTTACTCCCTCTCTGAGAGAAAGCCAGAGTCCCAGGTGGGGCTGATGATGATGAAGTTCCCCCGTTATTCCAGATGATAAAAGAGCCGTCCCGGGAGAAGCTCCTGCCGGACGTGCTGCCGCCGCCCTTCCAGCCGACCTACACGCTGGTGCTGGAGTTCACCGACGTGCTCGTGCACCCCGACTGGTCCTACCAGACTGGATGGAGGTTGGTGGTGTACTAATCATCATCTCTGTATTAAATACTGAAATATTTGTTTTTATCTTGATCATTTTAAAACTTTACATTAAAACTAGCTACGTCTGCTCCAACGTCATCTCAAAGCATGTGTAAAAATACAAAGATAATATGTTTATTGAATAAGATACACATGATCACTTTAAAATCTCAAACTTAAAACTAGCTACGCCTATTCCAACTTCCTTACGCCGGCAAAAGAACTGGCTACAAACGCCTGGCAGGTATTTTTTGGCACAATCACATTTGCAATTTTATTCTTATTACTAGTTGATTGAATTGGAGCAATAATGCAGATCAATGCTTCCATCCATTTCAGGTTTAAAAAGCGTCCGGGCGTCGACCAGTTCCTCCAAGCAATAGCCCAGTCCAACTACGAGGTGATAATCTTCACGACAGAGAACGCGTTCATGATCTGGCCGGTGATAGACAAGCTGGACCCCGAGAACAAGTATTTCACGTACCGCCTGTTCAGGGACTCCACGCACTTTGTGGATGGAGTACATGTTAAGAACCTCGATGGGCTAAATCGAGATCTTTCTAAGGTAAAGTGTGTGTACTTAATTTTTATCTTACCAGTAGTGCGATTCTAATTCGCTAAGATTCACTAATTCACACAGATTCCGTGTAGGATTCCACATGCCTTTCGCTTTGGTTGTGATCCCGCAACTCATTAATATTCATGTTCCCATATCCCAATGTATACAACCAAACAAGAGAAATCTTATTAGTAAAGCTAATTAAAAAATATCGGACCATTAGATGACAAAAAAAAGCTTGGGATTTTAGTGAACTTGCTCCAATTCAATCAATTAGTAATAAGAATAAAATTGTCAATGTGATCGCGCCAAAAAATTACCTGCCGGGCTTTTCTTGCCTGTTCTTTTGCCGGCGTAAGGAGGTTGGAACAGGCGTAGCTAGTTTTAAGTTTGACGTTTTAAAGTGATCACAATATATCCTATTGAATAAATAAAAATTGACTATTGACTATCCGTGATTGAACAGCTGGTTCGTCAAATTAAATGCTAGTTTCCGAATTCAGATTAATGAATCGCGTAATTAAGGGGTTCCATCATAAAATGCATCTACCCAAACACACTTGGCCCGGCCCATAACTATGAATAGACAATACTATCAAAGTTTATCCCTTAGATCAATATAATATTATCAAGATAATGTTTTCCTTTTGACAGGTGATAGTGGTAGATTGGAATAAGGCAGCCACGAAGTTCCATCCCCAGAACTCGCTGGTGCTCAAGAAGTGGAAGGGTGCTGATGACGACACGGCACTCCTGGACCTCGCCAACTTGCTGCAGAGTAAGCTAACTATAACATGATTGTTTGTTTCTTCCGTAAACTTAAAAATTACAGAACCGATTTTGATGAAATTTGGTATGGAGATAGTTTGAATCCTGTGAAAGGACATATAATATTTTTTATTGCGATAAACTGTAGTCCACGCGGATGAAACCGCGGGGAACAGCTAATCCCTACTAATATTATAAATGCGAAAGTAACTGTCTGTCTCTTTCCATGCAAAAGTTGTCTGGTAAAGTGTAGAAATCGCTCTAAGTGTTAAGACCACTCATTGTAAGACTAGGTCTAAGATCTTTCTTTTTATGTAAGAATAAGAAACATTTATGTAGCAACCAGCCTCAACTCAGCGTTGTGCTAGTCATCTGACCAGCGCTGGTCTTTCAATTTAGTTTTTTTTTGTACGAAAGGTGAGTTACGGGCGAGTGTTTTTTAGCTATGTTTGATGAAAATCGGTCTAAGAAATCGGGGGTTTTATATTTTTTTCTGTTGTTACGATGAAACAATGAAGCGTTATCTATTTATCTAACCTCCATTGTACTTCCCACCAGCGATAGCAATGTCGGAAGTGGCGGACGTGCGCGAGGTGCTAACGTACTACGGCCAGTTCGAGGACCCCATCGCGGCCTTCCGCGACAACCAGCGCCGCCTCATGGAGCAGATGGAGGAGAAGGAGCGCGACCCGAAGCCCGACCAGCCGCTCGCGAGGAACTGGATCCGCAGCTTCACAAGGCGCACTTAGGGACAGTGCTGCCATCTCTGTTCCGCACGCGTAGTCACAATTTGACAGGTCAAGCAGAAATACAGTGCCACAAAGCTTAGCTGGGTCGGTGGCCAAAGTTAGAACTAATCATTATATTTTTTTTTTATTTTGGCACTGGCCCGCCTCATAGGAAGCGGTCACCGTCGCCTATAGACATTTGCAACACCAGGGGAGTTGCCGACCCTTAAGAACTCTTTTCACACTCGTCTTGAAGGACTGAAATTTGTAGCACTCGGAAACCCTTGCGGGGGGAGCTCGTTACATTTTGCAAGTATACGGGAGAAAGGAGCGCATAAATCGTGAAGTGTGGGATTTCCAGGACTCGATAGTGCGTGGATGAGCTTTATTCCGATGACGATATGATCGGTGATAGAACCGCGATGGAGGGATTTGAGCTCTTCCGAGCATTCCCTGTTGTATATACGGTAGTGAGATGTTAAAGGGATAAACTCTGATGCCACCGTCACCGCGCCAGATAAGCTTGCGGCACTGTAGCTATATGCGTGAAGCTATTAGAGGGCGACACTACCTCCAAACTGTGTAACTCGATAGATTTTGAACTACCATGAAGACTATTGTCTATCGTTGATGAAAAATGTTTGTGATTTATTAATGGGATTAGTTTGTGAATGAGTGAGTGTATGTTTGTTAGTTCTTCACAAACTGGCACAACGGATCTGAGTGAAATTTGGAATGAAATGAAGATAGCTTATTACACAGGCGACATTCTACCCTGAAAATTTTTGCTGTGGTACCTATGAAAGAAAATTGGTTTCTACGTATCAAAAGCCATCAAGTTACACAGTTGGGGGGCAGTTTTTCTTAGTTCAGATATTGTAGGATGGAGAATTCCCGTTTATGACCGCTCAAAGACATCTAACCTAGGTCTTGTCTGGGGTGAAAACTTAAGGTTTGTTTGCTAAATCAGATCCCTACTCATGCGGTTTAATGACATCCCTTATAAAAGAGTATAACTGACGAATCTTGTTGAATGTGATGAATTTTAACCTGATGAAAATAAGATTGAAAATTCAGATGACGCTTATGACCATCCCTTTGCACAAGAAACTTGGAATGTATAGGTGTGGTGTAGGGATGCAAAGGAAAGGATATTTACTCAAAATTGTCCCTTAATAGGGTGAAATGGGTTGTTAGTTTGTAGGGAAAATATAAAGTTCCTTCCACAAGAGCAATGGATCTATCCTATCCAATATTACAAAGGCATTTTTGATTTGGCTTTTATTTTAATGACGAATAAAATTCTTGCAAGACTTCGAGCTAGTTGTCGGGGTAACTTTTAGTAGGCAATTATAAACTTTATTTATACACTCAATTATGAGACACTGCAACACATACCGGTACAGCTAGTTTGAAATAAACTATGATAATAATAATAATCTTCAAATCTAAAGTTTCAATTTTACTATACATCGACAAACATTATACAATACATAACCACTATAAATTGCCATATTTGTTTAAATAAGTTTTGAAATCATATGGAGAACTATCTTTAATTCCTTTGGCAAAACTAGAAGTTACTATCATATTCTATTTTATCACATTATTGTGTTCTTAAATGATATGAATTTTTTGCCTTGGTTGTTTGTTATACTTATTGTAAATAATAATTTGCATATTACGTACAAGATGTTATAAATTCTTGCACCGGTTCAGAATGGGCCGACCGGTAAGCTCCTAGAGTCGATCCGAAACCGGCAGCTTCGTAGTTGAAATTTATTTTTGTTTCCGAAATATTTTCCTCGAGTATATTAGGTACTTCGACATTGGAATATTCATTAGAAATCTTGCATATTTGAAAGTGTTTTCATGAATTTTGTTTATTACAATGAAATCTAAAATAAACTGAATTTACTACTGCAAGTTGTACTTCCCATTTACTCATTGTAAATACAATATTATTTTGTTATTGTAATAATTATCTTTATAAGAGGTGGAATATGTTATTGCATACCTTTGTAACCTTTTTCCTAAGTTTTTTTCACATTTATAGAGGACTTCCCCTAGAAGTAATGTTTGCTATTCTTGTACTTTTTCTCAGAAAGTACTTAATATTGTTATGAATGACAAAAGTTGTTGTCCATTGAGTATTTTATTTATGTATAAATGTTTGCTTGTTCGGTTGAGTGTCGTGAGAGATATTGTAAAAAAATTCAGTCACTTAGTTAGTAATTATAGTTGTTTATTACAAATCACAGATGTTTTATTTACTAAGTAATTATTCTTATAAGTTAAGATTATGATCACAAATATAGATAACTCGAGTTTGGCGCCTTTGCGTGTACTATGTTTGAGTAGCTCAGTCGGATCTCCGGCTTCGCAGTTGGCCGTGCGCATGGCATTTTTTCGTTTCATCGGTAACCACAAGTAGTATGATTTACATATAAATTGATGCTCTCGCGGTATCTAGTTCAATCTAATTAGATTGATTATAGATAGATATATTATAGATTAAACTAGATACCTAGATTGTTCTATAATTATTTATTTATTATTATTTATTTTGGTAATAGGCGAGCAGCCTGAGGCTGATGTGCCTATATCATGCTGTGTTGAATTATAGCAATGTCCAAAAGTGCAGAGAAAAGTTAATTCTGAAGCAAGGAAGCATTGTTCGTTCGCAACCACTTGTCCAGTCTGTTTTTAAAGGAATTCACTGAAGGTGCCGACACAACGTCTTCTGGTAGTCTAATTATGACGTATCAACAAAAAAATTGGTTCAAATCAGTTTTATCTAATGTAATCTCTTCATCTTGATCCTTCCATATTTCCAAAAACTCGGGATCTATTTCCTCTTTTGCATATGTTTCGTAAATTTCGTCCTCGTTGAATTTCAGCCTTGGTTTTATCGCAGTGTTTCGCCCTAGAATGTAATCGTCCGGCACCTGAAACAATAGCTTAAAGAACCTCTGAAGATCGATAATGCAGGATACTTCAAAAGTCTTCTTTTCTACTTTGTAGTCTTTGCTCCATTCGTGTAATTTATTCGTGCTCTCGTCCTCTATGAAACTAAGCATGTGTTCTGGATAAAGTGCGTGGCTTGAAATATCCCCCAGTGAGTTTTGCAGTAATATAGAAAAGTTATTGCCCTGTTCTACAATTGCCGAGCCCGTTATTGATGTACAGAGACGATGGCGTATCGGCTCGTACAGACTGCAGCACAAACTTTTTCTTTGAGCTTCGTTAAAAGTCTGCATTATACTCGGTGGCCGGTACGGCATTGTCAAGCTGGCT
Source organism: Opisthograptis luteolata (assembly GCA_931315375.2). Lineage (NCBI taxonomy): Eukaryota > Metazoa > Arthropoda > Insecta > Lepidoptera > Geometridae > Opisthograptis > Opisthograptis luteolata. The sequence goes on along the minus strand of OV928049.1, from coordinate 10,993,272 downwards.
ATCTCAGCCGTTCTCGTCAATCTATCGGAATAGTTGCTCACTACACACATATCCTCAAACCACTGACTACTCAAGCATACCATTTCTTTATTGTGTTCATAATCACATATGTCCATGTATGTTGGTGTAGACAACATCCCATGGGTCCATCTTTGAACAGGTTTCATGTTGTTATCTTTAGTATTACCACACCGCATGTCCATGAGGAAGAGATGATGGTTTGTTCCTACATATAGTAGAGGTTTATTTTTACAGTATTTTGTTGCTGATACTGTGCTACAACTGAAAACATCAGAAACAAATCCAAATTTTTTCCATCTCTGGAACGGCTGATTGGTTCGTTTGTCATAAAGGGTGAGCGCTTTATTGGTGACATGTGTATAATAGCCCCTTTCTCCTCCAATCACAGAGCTCCAGTTATCCGCCAGCGTTGGAAACTTGCCTCGCAACTTTTTGGTGCATCTAGTCAGTCTATCCAAGTTTACCATTATCAATTGGTAATCTAATGTTGTCACATACAGGATGTTTGTGTGAAACTCATCAAATGTGATACTTGTGAATGGCAGTTCAGAGTCTATTTCTTTTAACCTGGTCAGTGTCATGGGTTCCTCAGAAGTATCAATTTTCAAAACAATTACTTTGCACTTGGTTCTCAAAGCTATGATGTTCTGAGAGTGTGTTGTTTCTAAGATATTTGCATCGTCTTCGGTTTTGTACGCTGCTGTTTTTGTATAGTCTATTGAAAGGGTATCTTTGAAGAATGGGGATACATCTGCAAATGCATAAAATAATGTGTTAGTTAAATAATATTGATGTAGCGGCAAGGGAAACGCAGTGAGACCGTCTTAAACTTACATAGATAGTTTAATTCACTGTAAATGAGATAATCCAACCCTTCCAAATCCACAACAAGCAAGTTTCCTTTGCCAGCATAGTACCAGTTGTATGCATCCTCGAAGAATGGATCAGGTTTATTCGCAAGGTGTTCCGCCATTTCAATGAAGAGCTTTGGACAGTAGAGTACATCATCATCATACCATTTGTAGTAATGGTCTTTAGCAGCCCCTGTTAACAGAAATAATGGTTATTTATTTTGCCAATTTATACATTAGACTTAGGTAATGTCAAATGATTACATTGTTAGCTAGTTAGTTAGAAGTCAATAAAAGTGTTTTAAAAAACATATCGACGGGTGAAAGGCAATTTGTATCAAGCAACATTTCTTTACAGTATGCTGTTTTAGAGTTCAGACTTTGGTCGGGTAGTTGACCAAAGTCATGATCAGCCCATCTCTAATTACTTTAAAAAAAAATGTCTTATCAAATATTAGTTTTATGTATCTTTGTATTTAAGTAATCATGGTATATAAAACCGATGCTTACAGTAACTTTTCTTAAAAAGTGTCCATTTAGCATTCCAGTGGTGTCTTTCGCGTAGTGTGTCTGACACAGGATCTGATTTCCCAATGTTATGTGCTGTGGTTATTATCCACGGCATCAGGCTCTTGTAACTGAACCCATCAAAGAAGCGTGAGGTAAGGCCTCCGTCCCAATGCTCACTGAATGCATTCCGAGGCTGTGAAGCGTACACTAGGTCTGGGAAACAAAATTTCGTCATGGGGTTTTGTCTTCTCCTTACTGTGCAATTAATGTAATTTGAAAGAGATTTTTCCTTTTTTTTCTTTACATCAATAGACTGTACGATAGTTTTGATTGACGCTTTGTTATTAAGAGTATCTGCTATGGTTCCTTCATTTTTGCCCTGTAATTAAAAAAATATATACATTGCTTTTTTTTTAACAACAAGCTTAGTTTTGTAACGTTGAATAGAGGTAACAATCTAGCGAAATTGTTTTCAAAATTTCAGCTAAGTAGCTCGTTTTTGTAGGTGGAAAGGTTATTTCTGAATTGGATTTACTATGCTTGCCTTTACAATATTCTGTTTAGTGTCCGCCATCATTGTTATAGCCAATGTATGTAAACATATAAAAACTTCTCCCTCTACGGTAAAAGCAGAATATCAGAAGACTCAGGTTCAATTAAATTCTGATATAATTTTGTATTTATTTTGTCGCAACGAAACTGCGCGAAACGGCGAAACTGGCAAGGCAATTGACATATTTAGCAAACTGACAGTGACAGCTGACAGTTTAGGGGTTACCAGTCTTATCACTCTTTAATGAAAAGCTAATAGAAGCATCTCCTATGATTTATGCTAAACTGGCTGTTCACCCCCCCCCCCCCCCCCCGCGCTGTTTTCCTGAATAAAAAGTAGCCTATGTGGTGTTTCAGCCATTCGATAGTAAAATACTAGTTCTCAAGTAGGGCTGCCGGAACCGGAACTCGCCTTTAGGTGCTTTCTTAACTTGAGGGGGTTGATAGCTAGCAAGGCTAGCACTTGAAAATGCCCTACCACGAAGCGATGGTTTCATCACGATATTTCTGTCACCGAAAGCTTAAACTTATTAGGGATTCGAACCCACGAGCTACGGATTGCAAGTTGACGTCACTACCACTGAGCCATCAACCCTATTGAAACATAAAATACGTATGCATTTCACTTAAATTAGCATCAATTTATTTTTAAGTAAGAAGTACATGTAAACAATTACTAAAGGTAGACGTAAAATTTACAATACTTACAAAAGACACACGCACACTATAAACACTCAGCTATTTATCATGATCATAACAAAACAAATCAATTTAAAAATAAATTACGTAATAACTTACAGATTATTAAATAAAAGTTTTTTTTTCTACAATATCATGTGAATAACCGATCAATGTTATTATTAAATAGCTAGGCTACTGAAATATAATTAACTCTGGAAACGATAAGGCTGCAAACAGGGTAAATACCAAAACAGAATACACAGTTACAAGTATATCCCTCTTAATTTTGAACATCGGGTCTAAATCAATGTCCTTCGCGCAATACGATCTCAATTCTCTTCGAGCAATAACATTAATTGCTTCTATTTTTACGCCTTCAATATTGTCAACCGATGAAAAACCCGTTGCGAAACATTTCTCATCTAAGACTGTCTTTTCTCGAGATATAAAAGCGAGTTGTTCGTTTACCTTGACTTGTGGCAACTCAATGATCTTTTTGATAGATGGAACATTGAACAATGCGTCGGAGTAAAGTTTCTGATAATAATTCGTGAAGGATACAATGGATTGAATGGAGGGCTGGCTGATAACGCCGATTGCGGAATTGCTAACATTGGCACTGCGGTTGACGGTAATCGGTACTAAGCTGGACTGCACACTGATGGAGTTGTCCATATATTCCTTTACAAATACGTTTGCACTGACTTGTTTGTCTACACTAACACGTTTAGGATCTTCTGTCACTATATTTACCGACTCTTTGTTGATACACCCGTTTTGAGACTCTGTGTAGGCAATACTATCATTATCTAACTTTGTGGCGTTACTTTCTTGTACTTCTGTGGGATCCACGTTGTCATTAGCCGTGTCGTCATCGTAAGATACACAAAGAGAGCACGCACTGTAACTGGATTCTAGCTGCCTCAGATTATCAAGAGAGCTTGTTGAAACGAGATCGCAGGAAGCGTTTTTATTTGCTTTTTCGAATAACGCGGCGTCGTTGAGTATAGTTTCTAAATCAGCACAGCTTTGATCGTTACTGGCGGCGGCTATTTGGTTCTGGCAGGTAATTTTCTGTATTTCGTTTAGAATTCCCATTAGCATATCTAGAGATGTCGTGTACTCTACTGAGTCGGGACTAGGGACGGTGTCGTTTCTCTCACTAGTTTCTTTTATTTTATCTTCTACACCATTATCAGTATTCTCAACTGCAATACTGGTATCAATTCCATCAGAGCCTTCTACTTCATTTACAGTTTCTAAATTATTAGGTGTTTCGTTAGATAATTCAATTTTTTCTGTTTCAACTAGCATTTGAGAGTCCATCACGTCACTTGCAACCGATATCGGAACCGATTTAGTTTCAAATTGTTCCATAAACTCCACCTGAGCACCCGTGTCAGCCAGCGGTTTTTCGTTAGCCCCTTTGAAACATTGAATAGTTTTATCAGATTGGCAGACCGTTTGATTTGTAGTTTCAGAATTCTCATCTTTGGGAGCATTCAATAGTTTAGCTTTAGAGTTCGACGCGTTTGTCGTTTGGTATTCTGGGAAGGCGTACCCGGTCGTCGCTATTTGCATGGGGAACTGTGCAAACGTCCAATCTATGTGAGTGTTTGAAAGAACGGGCGATGCCCGTTTCAAGTCATGCAAGCTCTCCGCACTGCATTTGTTCATTTTCAGATTCGACACCGTAGATTTGAGGAGCAGGGAACCCGCGTCACCTGACTGCACTAGAAACACTTGTTGCAGCGAACGTTTAGGGGTCAACGTCAAGTTTTTGATCCTCAGACGCTTCTGGAAGGTGCCGGATATTTGGCTGTACAGCGCGGTTTCTAGCTTCTCCAGCACCGTGGTAGAGCTTAAAGGTCGCGCAATGCTTTTGGAGGAACGGAGATGTAAAGGGAAATCTTCTTGAACTCCGTCCTTCTTGGTGTCAGTGACAGTTTCGACGGCCGTCTCGAGGTTATTGTCTTCGAGGATGTCGAAGCCGTAGTCAGATTCGCTACGCAGGCGGGAAAGGTCTTGAGTGGAAATATCGGTGTTGGATACGCTGGGCTTGGAGTTAGACTCGGCGCACTCGGTGAGCGCGCTGAGGTGAGGCGTGGCGAGGAGCGGTGAGGTGAGGTGAGGTGTGGGTAGTTGAAGTGATGAGCTCGTCAGCATGCAGTCAACCATGCGGTGCAGCGTGTCGCCTTGTATGCTAGCTTCATCCGCAGACGGGGTTGAAGTCATTGAAGCTGGAAATCCAATTGATATACCGAGTTATTTGATTGCTGTTGCCGAGAGTAAAAAAATATATTTATGAAATTATAATCCGAAAAACTTAGCGAAAGTTGAATAAATACACGTCTGTGTTAGAAAAGAGGCTAGTCGCGAATACCTACTTGTGATGATAGCGATTAGATGAAATTACTGTCTTTTATGTGGTTACATAGATACGGTACTTTTACCCCCGAGTTATGAATAGAGGCATAGGGCATACTATTAAAAAAGCTCACATCATAGGTCAGACAATCGGCGGCCATCTTTTTGTCGGAGAGAATAGACCTTTATGAATTTCGCCCTGAGTATCACTACAGTTCAACTTCAGGCCTACTACAAAAATAGTGAAGTTTGCGTGCTGGCTTAATTTATCAATGGAAGTTGAGCACATAGAAGCCTGCTAATAACGTTAAGAATGAGGAATGCTGGTGAACTGACCCAGTTCGAGGTCTAGCGGCACAAGCGGGACGCGGCACCTGTGTCCGGACAGCGGAACCTCGCTGTTCGGCGCCGGCACCGACAGGCGTCCGTAGTGGTTCTTCACGTAAGACTCTACCGCCACCATCTTTCTACTGCCACACAAACAAAACGGTCTTGGTTGAGATAGAAACGTTCGACATCCTAATAATAATTTAGCTACGGAAAAGTTTAAAAGTAATGATTAAGCTAAATATTGAACTAATTATATGTTTGAAGTGACTAGCGATCCGTAGGACGCGGGTTCGTATCCTACAATGAGCTTGAGCTTTCGGATAATGAAAACATTGTGATAAAACCATAGCTTTGCGATTGTAGGGTATTTTCTAGTACTCGCTTTGCTGCCACCCTCAAGTTAAGAATCTGTCGCCAAGCACCTATCAGTGTGTTCCGGCAGCTTCACTTGAGAGCCAGTTCCCAATCCAGGTGTAGCGTGACCCCACCTTTGACCTTTGAATGTTGCTTACGTTTCTTCTGGTTCAACAGGACGCGGGCGGCCGTGCGTGTAGGCGGCGGGCGGCGGCCGCGCTACTTCCCTGCTCGGGCTGCTGCTGGCCGAACGACGAAACCACATGCTTCTAGCTCCTTTATCTATATAAAGTCCTCTTTTACTATCAATTCGAAAGCCACAGAAAAAATGTGAAAACCACGCTGTAGAGGATAATTTCTTAAAAGGGCGCTTTTCTTGATGACGTTATGTCCGTGTGGTCGGAATGGATTGTGGCGGAGCCCGCGGGGGGAACGCATCGGCACCCGCGTCGCGCGCCTCCTCTTTTCCTGGCGTCACGACGCCAGGAATAGACGGACGTTGTACTTATATACTTACTTGCCTACCTATTTGTACATTTCTTTTGTTGGAATACTACTTATTTGAAACATTTGGTTGTAGTTTCCAACAAGTCCCTATTTAATTACAGAGTACTTTCCATTATCTTTGTAGTAAACATCAACGAGATAATTACTAAACCGAAAGCACACATGAAAGATCAAAACCAAATTCACCTTTACACACCTAAATGCGGCATTGAAGAAGCGGGATGCTTCACCGATGCTGCCGACGTGGCTTCAGTCCCGAACCGTCTTAACCTGTTCCTAGTGTTGGGAGACATCACGTTTCGCTCCAAGGGAGGCGCAGGCGAAGGCGCAGCGACCAATCTCTGTAACCTTTCCGCAAGCATGTTTTTTCCATATCTGTTCTGATACTCTTTATGGTGAGCCTGGACGTATGACTTCTTCGGCTGCGCTAGACTGTTCAACCTCGTGTTCAAAATCGACGGACCGCGTACTGCTTCTCCTCTGGCTTCCTTCGCCTCGTCTATTATATCAATTACCTTTTTCTTTGGAAGTTTATCGATATTTTTGTCTTCAACCATGATTTGTTGATGGGGATTCCGAGACAGTTCCGCTGGAGGTACAGGTCTAGCTCTTCTATCTTTAGGAAAGGTAAATAACGGAGGATGAACTTTCCTCTCCTTATCGTTGTTATGCTGCTCAAGGCGAGAACGCCTTCTGTATGAACTTGGAGAAATGGTTTTATTATCATTGGGAATAATTTCCTTCTTTTTGGGTGATCTCACCTCAGGCGCAGGCCTCTGCCTAGTCTTTTGGACGTGATCAAATTCGTGTAACAGTTGAGATATCGCTTTTAAAGGATTATCAGAGATCCCTTTAAAGGGAGGACTAACAACTGATCTCCTGCGATCTTTTTTCGTTTTATCTGTTTCTATTTTAGGTGATTGTAACTTTGAGCTAATTATAACTTTTTGCACTACTGTGGCTTGATTTTTATTAGATTTCGATTTTGTCAGTGCAGTATTGTTTCTTTCCGTGCTGAAACCACTATGATTGGACGGAGTATGATGTTTAACGCTAGTGCCACTATCGCTGCCTTGAATAGTAGAACCAACCCTATCAACCGTATCGACATTCGTATCTACTTTACATTTTTTTGTTCTAAAGTCAGTGGGAACATTTGGTTTTTTAAACTTGTTAATCAAGTCATACAGTTGGTCTATGCTCTTTCTGCATTCATCGCCAGATGAACTTTTTTTAGAAGTCAGTTGTACATCGTTCGTTTTGTTTGGTACAACTGCATTGTTTGATATAGGCAGAGTCAATAACGAATCTTCACCATAGCTCGAAAGTTTATCATCAGCCAGACATGTCTGATTGCTATTGAGATTCGTATCAGACGGCCCGATAAATTCTGTTAATAGATTCAAATTATCTTTGAATTCATTCGACGCTAACGAGTTTGATATAGAGCAAGTATTTTGAACCTCTTTGCTTTCACTTTGTTTCATCTGCATATACATCATTTCCGTTTCAGTATCATCCAAGTAATAACTTCGGTTAATATATTTTTTACTATTTTTTTCTGGTGTTAACATGGGTGATTCGGAATAATCCCCTTGGGTTTCTTCTATAGGGAATACGTCAGGACCGAGAGTGTTACTTCTTTGGGCTTTACGAGCATTTGTCGGTTTGTTTTCCGCATTCAAATTTTGCCCGTAAATTGAATTATAAAAAGACTTATTGGTAATGGAAAGCTTTGTAACCGAGCTCGAGGCTTGTGGCATTATAGCTCCTCTCCCGTACTTGTGTTTTGAAATTTTACAGTTTTCGCTCAATGCCATTTTCTTTTTCTCCCGCTTTTCTCGTATTTCCAGAAGTCTCTTGCGTTTTTTCTCCTCCATCAAAAATGACTTGTTCTCGTAAGGAGACTTTACTCTCGCTCTGATTGGTGATCTCCTTTTTGAGGTGCTCTGTGACACTAAATCTTCACCACTTTCATCTAGCGTTGAAGTTTGCATGTTTAGTCTTTGCATTGTCACGCGTAGTTGATCAGGAGAGATTAAATTGTAAGATGTTTCGTTACTACATAACTGAAACGTAGATTTGCTTAAATTTCTATGAATTAAGCTAGATTCACTGGAGTCTAGAATGCTGGCAAACCCGCACGATTCGCTGAGTGGGTAATCATTCGTTCCTATAAAAGAACCTCCATTTTCTGACTCTGGATAGTCTTTATCATGTTCTTCTGTTATTTCTCCGACAGGTTTGATTTCCGTATCAAGTCCAGTAAAGTCTTTAGAGTCTTCGCTCAATTCAATAACAGTTACTTTAGGATCTTTCGGGTCATAGCCTCCATTAGTCCAAGGTCTCTGACCATTTTCCTCATTAAATGGCAAAGGAAGAATTTCTATTGCTCGTAAATCTGAAACAAACGATTTGTGGGTTTGTAGTCTGTACTAAAAATCAAACATTAAATTCGGCACGGTCTATGATTTGTTTCTTGAAGATGAGCTAAGCTAACTACTAATACATGCGTTAGAATTAGAACGACCTTTGTGTTCAATTAAGAAGATACCTGGCAAAGCTGGCGTAGTTCGTAAAATCATGATAGAACTTATGTTACTCATGACTTGTCCCGTTTGAGATCGTTGGAGTTGAAGCACCACGTCGACCCGAGGCGCTTGACTTTCCTCTTCAATCTTCTGCTTTTTTCTCTGACAACTGATGATGAGATTATCAGCGCACCGCTTGCTGTTCAGCTGATAGGAACCACAGATTAGTTTCGGGATTTCGACTATGATTTTCTTCTCCAATATCTTAGACAAGGATCGAACGTCCACTGCAGAATGAACTATGTCATCCCAAGTCGCGTTTCCGGTCGTCTTACACTGCACGTGTAGTGGGATACTGGTCGACGTCGTCAATACTTTAGTATTATTTTCTTGGTGTTTAGAGTTTACTTCCCTCCACTTTTCTTTAGCTCGATCTGTGAGGTAATCTCCGTTACTGATACGCTTCAGATGCTCTATAGTGTGTTGTACGTATCTTATTATATTCTCCATGTAAAAGTTATAGTTATCTTCCAACCGTTTGCAGCAAATGTAATCTATCAAAGACGTTGAAAATATGGTGTCGAATCCGCCAGAACCCGTCACGTTTAGATTTGTCAATTGATTTTTGATGTACGGATCTTTGAATAGGAAACGTTTGTCATAATCCATGGATAATTCGGAAGGATTGATTTCAAGCCTGCCGAGTTTGGGACACAGTAAATTTCCTAGAGAATTGTCGTTGAGAAAGTCTAGTCGTTCTTGGTTTACCATGAACACGTTTTGCACATCATCGGCTGTGTAAATTTCGCTTGTATCAGATTCGGAATCGGGGTCGTCGTTGCAGACGATGGTTTCGACGTATTGGTTGGGTCTCTTGAGCGTCAACCCGGTTGCATCGTTCATAAGTTTCGTGCCGATATCGATGTTCTTGTAAAGGAGAACCAGATCGCGAGCGGTCAGGGAGTCGTCATCTGCGATACGTTATATGTTGCAAGGTTAATAGGATAGCTAAGATTGATTAACTCTAAAATCTACGTTTTTTGCTACATATCAAACTTATTACTTTTATTACTTGACAACTTACTATTGGAATCGAAGTGGGAGTCTCTCGTCATCAGCTCAAATAACTCACTGGCTGTCTGGTACTCGGGGGCGGGGTCCCCGGCCTCACCCACCGCCACCCGCCCGTCCTCACCCCCCGCCTCGTCCAACACCTTACTTATAAGCATGTCTACCACCACATACAAATTTTACTTTCAAAAACCCTAAACTTAAAAAAATGTTAAATAACGTCTCTAAAACACAATATTCAAAATCGATTTATTGCAAATTTTTAAGTCGGCAATTTCAAGAATGTATCGGAATTTGTCAATTTGTTACTTGATTTAAATTTAGAACTTGTCGTAAAATGTTGAAAAACGTTTGTTCAAAATAAGGTTTCTATTTTTAAAAAGTTTGGTTTGGATACACATGTATAAAAGTTTTGAAAATAGCTACTCTTTGGATTTACTTTGTTATAAGCTCAGACAATATGTCTGGTCTTTCCGTTCTGGCAAATACTCCTGACGAACTTATATAACCTGTAGCATTGTATGTTAGATGTTACGCATAAATAACACAACTTCTTCTGAATATTTTCTTTATTTACATAAATAAATAATACTAAGTACAATTCGCATATATTCAAAACATTTGATTTATTTCAATACTGAAATCAACAAGGAATGTTAAACATCGCTTATAAAATAAATAATTAACATTATAATGAGGTAAAGTTTGTGAGTTTGAATGTAGGAGATAATGTCTGAAGCTAACAAACCGATTTTGAAAATTATTTTACTGTTGAAAAAATACACTATCCCTGAAAGACATAGGCTATGTTTTATTGTGATAAACATTCTGTACGCACATCCACGCGGGTGAATTTGCGGAGATAATAATAGTTTAGCGAAAAAATAACAAATGTAATAATTATATTATTCGAATAAACGTCAGTCTTAATATTAATAGCATTTTATCTCTACATAAGTACATTACTTTATCATTTACTCCTCGTTATTAGAGTCAGCATCGCCGATATTAAGACACGATATTTCACAGGTACCTTAAGTAGAGAAAAATATCGTCAACTAATACTTTACGTTTGTATAAATACAAATCTGTAACAAATATATCGTGCATATTTAAGAGATCTGTGACCGATATATAAAGAGTCACCGAGCGATTACTTGCGATAAATAAATTGGTTTAGTCTATGTCGTAGTGACGATTGTGTGCGAAGCCTTTCGCAAGGAGCGTATAGTACATTTCGTGGTGTTTAGAGGGTGTGCCTTCAAGCAGGTGCCTTGAACAGCGATTCCAGCAGCTCAGGCTCGGTGAGGTCCTTCTTGTACTGCTGCGCCAGCTCCTGGATGAGGTGGCGCCGCCGCACGTGCGGGGGCTGGTACCTGCGGGGGGCAGTTGGGTCACAGCCTGTGTGGTTTAAGCACGACGGAAAGTGTCGGCAAATTGTATAACTGGTTTGAATTTAGTGCCTGTCACCACTATTTTGCTCCTGTAAGCCTCACTGCACCAAAAGTGTATCACTCCAACGCGGTTTTCGACCGGTTCATTTAAACTGGTGATCAAGTTTGGAGACTCCTATGTAACTTCTAGATTCCTATGTTACGTCCTACACATCTCTGAGTACCCCAGTCTGCGCGAGACGCTTGCAAGCGAGACCGTTTGTGCGCAATGGGTTTAGCTCTATCCTGAACGAGTATCAAGGGGACCTAATCGTTAGTCGATTTTGTTAGGGCTTTAGAGTGGTCGTCTGAATGCGATTATATCTGAGGCAGCGGCGGTGCAGTACTCACAGGGCGGCACCGCATTAGTGGCAGAGCGGCGCAATAGTGGCAGAGCGGCGCAGTAGTGGCAGGGCGGCGCCGCAGTAGTGGAAGGGCGGCGCCGCAGTAGTGGAAGGGCGGTGCAGTAGTGGCAGGGCGGCGCAGTAGTGGAAAGGCGGCGCAGTACTCACAGGGCGGCGCCGCAGTAGTGGCAGGGCGGCGCAGTAGTGGCAGGGCGGCGCAGTAGTGGCAGGGCGGCGCAGTACTCACAGGGCGGCGCCGCAGTAGTGGCAGGGCGGCGCAGTAGTGGCAGGGCGGCGCAGTAGTGGCAGGGCGGCGCAGTAGTGACAGGGCGGTGCAGTACTCACAGGGCGGCGCCGCAGTAGCGGCAGGGCGGCGCAGTAGTGGCAGGGCGGCGCAGTAGTGGCAGGGCAGCGCAGTAGTGGCAGGGCGGTGCAGTACTCACAGGGCGGCGCCGCAGTAGCGGCAGGGCGGCGCAGTAGTGGCAGGGCGGCGCAGTAGTGGCAGGGCAGCGCAGTAGTGGCAGGGCGGCGCAGTAGTGGCAGGGCGGCGCAGTACTCACAGGGCGGCGCAGTAGTGGCAGGGCGGCGCAGTAGTGGCAGGGCGGCGCAATACTCACAGGTCGGTGTTGTTGTGTCCGCGGCGCGCCGCGTCGAGCGCCGCGCGGCGCAGGCAGGCGGGCAGCAGCGCGGGCGCCAGCAGCGCGCCGTCGGCCAGCACGCCGAGCGGCGGCGCGGGCCGCACGCGCAGCAGCCCCGAGCGGCGCGCCGACACCATCACGCAGTGCGCCTCGTGCCGCCGCCACGGCAGCCCCGTCTCGCAGTGCCGCAGCAGCGCGTCTGCAACACCACTATCGGGCTCCGACGACGCTCGCAGCGGATGTCAAGCGACTGACTTCATGTTTACGTACGCCATGATGCTCACCCAAGCGCAGGTTTCGTCCTATTCGGTTGGCTATTAGTCATCATAATGTTCATTCAACTAGTTTCTCAAGTCATAGGGACTCGTGCGCAGCATTCCCTTGTAAAAGGTGTAGTGTTTTGAAAAAAAAAAATGCAACTAATACTGAAATTTGCTCGTCGACACTCACCGATAGGCAGATTGAGATGATCCTCGAAGTCTTCTAGCCAGATGATGAGTATCTTAGTCGTGAAATCTCTGTTGCGCCTGCCGCTGCCTGCAACACAACGAGTCGAGTCACGCCCCCTGCTCCCCGCTACACCCCCCCCCCCCCCGGTGTGCCCCCCTACCTGTGAGGCCGGCGGGCTGCTTGTCCAGCTCGAGCGACAGCGCCCGCACCTTGTCGTTGAGCGCGCCGCGCGCCCGGTCCCCCTTGTCCGACTCGCTAGTACTCCGCTCGTAGGAGGGCGCCCCCGAACTGTTGCTCGACACGTCCCAGTTTGAACCTGCCGTCTTTTCTGCGCTCCTGGTGAATGTGCGCATTTGGACATGTTATTCGGCGAGGTTTTTTCGTTGCTAATCTGTTGTATAAGTTGTAGAATACTCACTTGGAAGAGGCACAGCAGCCGTCCACATCCGATTTGACGCCGTCCGTTTGTGGGTCGTCGCCGTCTGAGATCTCGTAGCCGGTCGGTACCACGAAAGCTATCTCGTTCGTTGAATCTGACCAATATAGAATCTGTAAAAACAATGAAAATGATTATTTTGATGCTCATGAGTTAAGACATAATTGTCTCCAAACCCACCCCCTCAGTTCCCCCTTCACCTGCTCCGTCCCGTCGTACACCCCGGGCGCGCCGGGCGGCAGCGGGGGCCGGGCCCGCGGCGGCCGCGGCGCGTCGTAGCTGCTGCGCACGTGCCCCGCCCACCCAGCGTGCCCACGCACCAGCACTGGGCTGCCCAACCTGCACTCAAACACAATCGTTATAAAAAAAAAATGCATAACATAACTCTTTTTTACTGCTTACAAGGTAGCGTGTCCCCATAAATCACCTGGGCCCGTAGCCAAGATGCATTCTGCAATCGTTGACGCTAGTAGAAAACAAGAAAAAAGTATTGGTTTGACATATTTCAACGCTAAGTCACGTGGTCAGATATATGTCAAACCAATACTTTTTCTTGTTTTCTACTAGCGTCAACGATTGCAGAATGCATCTTGGCTAGAGGCGCAGATGTTATAAGTAGCGAGGTGGTCGAAACGCTGGATTGGGAGCTCCTGGCTCTCAAGAGAGGCTAAAGGGACAGATACTTCGCGACAGATTGGTATCTAGCCAGGCGAGTACTAGAAAATGCCCTAGCACCAAGCTACGGTTTCATCACGATGTTTAAAGCTCGCGCTTTCATCACTTTGTTTTCGTTCACCGCAAGTTCAAGCTGCGAGTTCTGCCGCGCTACACGTACCCCCGCAGCATGTGCAGGTACCCGCCGGGCACGTCTGCCGAGCGCGCGTTGGCCACGATGTCGTGCGCGTGGTGCTGGCCGGCGCGCGCCAGGAACACGTGCGCCGTGACCGCGTGCCGCGCGCCGCACGCGTCCAGCCGCCGCAGCGCGCCGCCCAGCCCGCCGCACGACTCCAGGGCCACCAGCCGCGCCCCGCCGCCCTGGGGGCGTGCAACATGCAACACTATTCTCCGAGCGAAACGATCTCGAGATCCGGCTCGAAGGACCAACATTTATCATGTTGCAGTATCAACTCAAAGGACCAACATTTATCTAGTAATAGTACCGGCTCGAAACACCAACACCTATCATGTTCTAGTCTCGGCTCAAAGGACCAACACCTATCGTGTTATAGTCTCGGCTCGAAGGGCCAACACCTATCGTGTTGCAGTCTCGGCTCGAAGGACCAAAGCTTATCGTGTTGCAGTCTAGGCTCGAAGGATCAAAATTTAACATGTTATAAGCCCGTATTCTAGAATAACGCTCAAGTATTGATCTAAATTGAATAGCGATTAAGTGATTTATTTGTATGAACTGACAGCGTCAATATTTGAGCACAGATTTGCTCAAATACTGATCATCGCTTGAGCGTCATTCTAGAATACCGGCCGTAGTCTCCACTCAAAGGATTATAATTTACCATGTTGTAGTGTCGGCTCGAAGGACCAACACCTATCTAGTAGCAGTCTTGGCTCGAAGGACCTAAACTTATCATGTTGTAGTCTCGGCTCGAAGGACCAACGTGTTGGGTAGTAGTTTTTTTTACATAGCCCATTACGTTTCCCACTGCTGGACATAAACCTTTTTATAGAAAACATGGACCAAGGTGTGGCTCTTGAATGCGGAGAAATTTTTAGTAACGCTGGCATACCTTCTTATCTCCGCCGATGTTGAGATATCCGAAATGTGACAGGAACAGTCTTGCAGTCTGGAATTCGGTCACTGGATCTGGAGGAATGTACTCTTCAGGCACCTGAAATTAGAGAAGTAATTAAAAATTCGGGAAAGATAGTCAGCAGTCTAAGAAATTTAATGCGAGGTAAAAGAGAAACTTACAACATTATCCTCGCTCTCTCGCACTTTCTTCTCGATGGCCGCCTGCGCTTCCAGTAGCTTGAAGAGAGTTGGCGCTTCAGGATCGTTTAGCTGACGCAGCACTGCCTCCAGGCTTGGGAACGCCGAGTCTCTGCAGGGCGAGACGGAGGAAGTTAGCCATTTAGAAATCGGAGCGGATACAACTGGCTGGATTCTCCTATGTTACACTGTGTGTGTGGCGCACCGGGCTCCTCTCGCTGTATGTGTGCGTGTACTCACACGGCGCAGGGCGGCGCGAGCGGCAGCGGGCGGCAGGCGGGGGGCGGCGCGGCGCGCGGGGGGCGCACCGGGCGCCTCTCGCTGTATGTGTGCGTGTACTCACACGGCGCAGGGCGGCGCGAGCGGCAGCGGGCGGCAGGCGGGGGGCGGCGCGGCGCGCGGGGGGCGCACCGGGCGCCTCTCGCTGTATGTGTGCGTGTACTCACACGGCGCAGGGCGGCGCGAGCGGCAGCGGGCGGCAGGCGGGGGGCGGCGCGGCGCGCGGGGGGCGCACCGGGCGCCTCTCGCTGTATGTGTGCGTGTACTCACACGGCGCAGGGCGGCGCGAGCGGCAGCGGGCGGCAGGCGGGGGGCGGCGCGGCGCGCGGGGGGCGCACCGGGCGCCTCTCGCTGTATGTGTGCGTGTACTCACACGGCGCAGGGCGGCGCGAGCGGCAGCGGGCGGCAGGCGGGGGGCGGCGCGGCGCGCGGGGGGCGCATGTCCACGGGGCGCGGGCAGCTGGCGGCGCCGCGGGTGGCGCACCGGGCGGCCCCGCGGACTGACAGCGACCACGCGTACCGCCCCCAGCCGCAACGGATTATCACTGGAATGGGGACAATAACATAAATTTCAAAAGGAAAAAAAGAGTAAAAAAATTTATAGTTTTAAAAAACTAAAAAAAACACTTTAAAAACGCACTGAAAAATATAAAATAATACAATTGACTTGGTTGGTTGGAATGGTTATCATCAAGACGAATCCCGAAAAAGTCACCCCAAAAAGTAGTACCGACCTATACGGCTTATCAGCCAACATAATCAAGATCGCTATAAAACCACTGTCGTGTGTACTTAGTTATTTGTTTAATTTATGTATTATAGAAGGTGTTTATCCCGTTGCGCTTAAAAAAGTTAAAATAAGCCCACTCTTTAAAGGCAAAGGTAAAAAGGCTGACATTAAGTCGTACCGCCCCATTTCTCTTGTCCCCGCTATCAGCAAACTATTTGAAGTTGGCCTGAATATGAGACTAATAACTTTTATAGCGAGTCGAGATATTCTTACGGACAGACAGTATGCATACCGCGCGGGACGGGCGACGACTGATCTAGTGCGCGAAGTAGTGTGGCGGATCTTGGGAGCGCGCGAGGCGGGCCACCACGTTGCGTTGCTATGCTGCGACCTCTCGCGTGCATTTGACACCGCGGACCACGCTCTTATCTCGGAGAAGTTATGTTTCTACGGAATCAGAGGGCCAGCACTGTCCCTCCTAACCTCCTTTATGGCCAAAAGAACCCAAGTAGTAGTAGGCGATAGAGGTCGAGTGAGTTCGACTGAGATGGAAAACGTCATGGGAGTCCCACAAGGATCCTGTCTGTCAAATACCCTGTTCAGCCTGCTGCTCAACGATCTGCCCAGCGCCATCGACAACGCGGAGATCTTCATGTACGCTGACGACGTAGCCGCAGTCATCACAGCAGCCACCAGTCGTCAGCTTGAGATTAAACTAAATTTGGTGGTGCAGAGACTTGAGAGCTGGTTTAGATCAAACGGTCTGGCGCTTAATAGGGAGAAAACTTGCTACATGACCATCAATCTTAATGGTACAACAGGACAACCTTGTAGGGTGACCGTAGGCGATACAGTACTTAGCCAGGTCCACAGCACGAAATTGCTCGGTTTCCACATTGATAGCGCCCTCAAGTGGGATACTCATATAGACGAGTTGTGCGGGAAACTGGGCCGCTCATGCTTCGCTTTGCGCCGGCTCTCGAACACCGCGTCCCGCGGCGTGGTGAGGTCGTGCTACTTCGCGACCGTCCACAGCGCCCTCACCTACGGTGTGGAGCTCTGGGGCCGCGCCGCTGATACTCACAGAGCGTTCGTGATGCAAAAGCGCGCCATGCGCGCTATAGTCGGGGCCCCGGATGACGTATCCTGCAGAGACCTGTTCAAGGAGCTCGAAGTCCTCACACTGCCTAGCGAACTGATATACCAGGTAGCCCTATTTGCGCACACGCACCTGCACCTATTTCGGCGTAGGGGCACCAATCCGTCTCGGCCCCTCCGTAGCGATAAATTTAAAGATCGCCTAGTGACGCCCCCGCATAGGCTCGCAAAAACTGAAAGGTCCGTCTATATAATGGGCCCCGCTGTTTATAACAGGCTCCCTGCCATCGTTCGTGATGCACCCTCCATCGGGGCTTTCAAAGCGCGCCTGCGAAAATGGCTAGCGGAATACAATTTTTATAATTTTAATGAAATTTTTAAATTACCTGTAGTATAGATGAATATCATAATAATTATTATTGTTTTTGTTAATTTATTATTTACAATTAATACGTGTTATATTACTAATTAGTAATTTGTTGTATGACTGACTTGTAACATTGGTGTTACTAATAAATAATTTGTATTTGTATTTGAATCATATGAGCCCAAACACGAGGGGTTTACTAGTAGCCACTGCAGAGATGCCCTACCCACCTTCCGGCTGCATCATCAGATCAGGTCGATGGTACCAAATTATTGCATTGTCACCGAGATTACATACACATACAAAGTTTCAAGTCGATACGACAATTAGAAGTAGGTGAAAATTGACTTCTAAGATTTGATTACATTGTTAGTTAGTTAGTTAGTTACAAGTCAAGCTAATAAAAGTGTTTTAAAATAAAATTGTATCGCATCAAAACATGCCATCTATAAGAAGTCCGACAACGTTGTAACCTTTATGCTGAAACAGAACGAAACAATAGAATTAAGATATTAGAAAAAAACGCTCGTCATACCAGCACTCGCTCTAAATTACCTATTAGAGTTGGCTGCGGCTCCTGGCTGTTAGCCAAAGGTTCTTCAAGAAGCGACAGCAGGATGTTGCCATCGGCGATGTAGTGCCGCAAGCGTCCGTGACCCAGCGCCGCTAGCCATCGCTCGTCGAGTCGGCACCACCCTGTTCCGTTGGGATTATTGCCCACCTGAAAGAGGAGGTAGCGTTTAACTACAAGTCACCCAATGTGGTTGAAGGTGGCGTTACGTCACGCCTGGATTGGGAACTGCCTCGCGAGTGAAACTGCGGGCAATCATTAAAATCAGGCGGAGGATCTAGTAGTTTTCTTACCGTTTCCAGTATGAGCATCAGCAGCGATTCGGCCGCGTCGCGCACCCGCATCGACACTGGCTTCAGTTCCTTCTCGTCCTTCATCTTGGGTGGCTCGCCGGGCTTTCCTGCAATACCGAAACTTTGTAAAGGACTTAGAAAGTGAAGAGAATGCAATCAGATAGATGTGATCAAACCCAATAAATGACTTACCGGGCGTTTTTTACCCTTTTTTTGTTGGTGTAAGGAGCTAAGTTGTATCCTATTAAAAACAAAAAACAAATCCGATGACTCAGCGATCCAAAGTTTGTCTTAGCCTCCGAAACGAGAAAGTGCCACGCCTCCCTATCCTGAGCGATTTCAGTCCAGTTCAGTTCGCGAATGTCCGTAACTCCGCACCCCTCTCCAGCGGTACCTAGTACGTGCCACATACCCTGGCTTTTGGCGCCGGAGATGCCAAGCTCCACCACCTCCAGCAGCGTGGCCAGGCAGGCGGGGTCGGCCAGCAGCGCGGGGCACAGCCAGGCGGCCAGGCAGCTGTAGGCGGCCACCACGCACGAGTGCAGATCGCGCGAGTGCGCCTGCGGCGGCCGGCTGCACTGCACGCTGATGTAGTCGCAGATCCAGCGCACTGCGCGCTTGCGCTCTATCGCCTCTGCACAAAGGCACAAATAGGGATTGCGATCCGGCACCAATTTCAATTCGGCTGAAATCCTATCGATTTGTCCGGATCCGGTTGGATTAGTCACGTTACAAATTGTTGACTTTTTATTATGAAATGTAATCTCTTATCTATAAAAATCAATTGCTGTTCGTTAGTCTCGCTAAAACTCGAGAACGGCTGGACCGATTTGGATAATTTTGATCTTGAAATATTTGTGGAAGTTCGGGGAAGGTGACTTATTAGCGATACAAAGTTCGCCGGGTCACCTAGTCGAATTATAAAAGATACTAAAGTACCGTAACCGACCCAAAACTGCAGTCGTGGAAAAAAACATTTCAATCTCCATTTGTAGTTCTTTCGAACTAATTCAAAATCATGAACGAAATGTCCACTAAGATAAAACTGAATCGCAGTATAAGGAACGTGGATGCATGTAAGAGTTATTTATAGGTTAGGTTAGAATTTACAGGACTTGCTCATGGCACACTTACCAATAACATACTCTAGAAAGCATGAAACAATAAACATTCATGAGAAAATGTTGGACTTGATCCTTAGCATCCTTTAATATCTACCAAAAAACACTAAGAATATTTTCTAACCTAAAAAAATGTACTTTGACTGTATATGAAGTTTTATTTCAAGAGCTTGCTTGGACTAAATCCGAAACCAGTCTGTCTGCCTGCATGGCTGAAAATTAACTGGATAATATTCTTAAAAAAAGGTTTTTTTTTCCAAGGAATTTTCTAAACAAATAAGTGACAAGTAATTAAGGATGGTGCGCTGTCACATGGCTTATGTGCCTTTTACAATTGCTATGGCACCCAGACCATAATCCCCAATGCACTTGTCCCCTGAAACATCAGTTAACGAACCTGGCTTGGCGGAGTGCAGCTTGGCGAGGCCAGAGAGCAGCTCGAGCGCCGCGAGGGACACCTGCAGGTCCCCCTTCCACGAGGAGATGAGCCGGTGGCACACCAGGTACGTGGCGCGGACCACCAGCGCCGCGCCTGGGGACCACCACGAGGGTACAACCTACCAATGTGCAGCATTGGCAGACGGCTGTACCTACGTTCATGCGCGGATAAAGGGATGGGGGAGAAGGGGGACTAGTACCCCCACTAAATCATAAAAAATGCATTTTGCTTTTTTGAACGATTTCAAAGTTTTTGATGTTGTCATTAAACATAGACCATTCAACGCCAACAATAATTGCCCCCTTCCCCCTATCCACGTTTGCTTGTACATGTATAACCTATGAGCATTACACAAGAAATTTTTATAGAAAAAAACCAGACATAACTGTATTATAATTCTGAAAGTAAGACTACAATTTGGACGTCACAATATAAAAGAGTTAAATTCTTATCTTGAATCTGTTCATATTATGGTGTACTTATTTTCTTCTTAATTACGTAAAACATTTGCACATGAATAAAAAAAAACGAAAAACAGCAAGCATAAAATATTGAACACAGAAAAAGCCGAAATGACAGGGAGCTACATTTTTTAATTCTGTATTTTTTTAAAAACGTAGCTTCTTGCTATGAGTAGTACAGGGCGATATTTGTTTTCTTTCATAGATCGGTAACTCAATTATGTAAAAACAACTATGGCAGAGAAAACGTATAGATCAAGATGGTGACCAATCATAGATAACTGCTATCCAAAACCGACCAATCAAGGTATAGCTATTGTTGTTAGTCCACGATTGGTCACTCGACCTCTACGTTCAGCCTGCTCTCACGCGATCTAAAATTTCAAAAGTTTACAATCAAATATCGCCCTAATGGGTAGCAACATAAGGTGCAATAATTACCGAAAACAGGCGAGGATGGGTCTAGCTCCCTAACGTCGGCTACGAAGTCCTCGAGCGAGTGCGCCTCGGCGCTGCCGGCCGCGCTCCCGCTCTCCGACCGCGCTACAACGGACGCCCATTCAACTAACCACATCACATGACATTGTCACTCCTATTTCGTACGTTTCCCTTAATGAAACAGGACTTCTCTCAGAGAATGTATGGCCGTAATTAACCACGCTAGCCCAGTGCGAGCTTCTCCGGGCCTCTCCGACGGGGCGAGGGGTGACTGTCACAGTGACCCCCTCCCGCCCCTCCAAAGGGCGGCGGTCTACACAAATAAAAAAATTAAAAAAAAGTGCGAGCTTCATTTCAATATAAAAAAGTGTCCGGAAGAATTAGTTGCCTAAATTGAAGGGTTGTAATTCTAAAGAGTGCAAGTGCCAAAAAAATACGATGTTATTTCAAAAATACGATCTATTTGCCAAGCCTTTTTTGACGTGACAACGTCTTATAAATTGGTTTGCCGGGTGACACTTCAAGAAACTGCGTTACGCTCCGCTCACGTTATGCGCTCACAATGAGAGCGAGTGAGAGGCACGCGTCCCTTCCACTCGGGCATGGTTAGCCCGCCTAAGAGCGAGAGAGACAGACATAAAAAGTGAAAGGCACGCGTCCAGATGAATATTCACATTAAAATTATTTTACCACTCAAAGTCGTTGTCACGTAAAACTTTCGCCCGTATACCGACTTTACAGGCAACCAATTTTTTTGCAAAATAAAATTGGCGCTTAGACCCTTTAGACTTGCTACTCTTCAGACTTTAGATGGATATAAATGTTTTATACTATAGAATAGATACGAGCTACTAATGCTTATCTATAAATGACGGTACTCATGGGCGAGTTATCACAAAAACTTTCAAGTATATTATAAAGATTTGAATTTGCCTGTAAACTTGTAACTAAATTCCTTGACCAAACATAGTATCTCTCATCGGTACAGGGTAGCGTGGCAAAATAAAATGTAGCGTGATATGCCGCGTGCGTCATAACATCTGTTACGTGACATTTTATAGCTTTATGTATGTGTGATTGCAAATGACGTCTCAGGCTTAGCTAGTGATCGACGCTGGTTGAGGCAAGCAGGTTACAGATGTAGTGTCAATCGTGACTTATTAATTTCATTAAGAACTTAGTCCCTAAGCAGAGTCCGGCAGATTTTTCTCTTAATTGTAAGCGCTGCTATCCATAACAAAGGCAGCCAGTGCCCACCAGATCTTGTCGTAGATAGGTCTAATAGAGGCACAGAGCCATGGACTCTGATAGCTACAGTAGTGACGTCAGCTTGTAACTCGTAGGTTGCGAGTATGAATCCTGCAGTAAACTTGAGCTTTTGATTAAGGAAAACATCGTGATTAAACTGTTAACAGCTGTTTGCTATAAATAAAGGTCTCCCCCATTTCGTTTCAGACATCTCGATCGCCCGCAACCTCAGACCACCGCTCCTGATATGTGTCTAGGTCATCACGCCATCTTTTTCGGGGCCTACCTCGGCGACGTCGCCCGTCCTCAGGTACTTAAAAATGCGGGAGACTTTTGGCCAGCAATGACACAGCATCATCTGCCTATTACGTTCCCACTGCAGGAATTCTGGCCTCCTCTCAAAGAGATGGTATGGGCCGTAATCTACCACGCTGCCCCAGTGCGGGTTGACAGATATCACATGTCCTTGAATGTTGCGGTTCCTGGACGTGCCGGTTTCCTCACGATGTTTTCCTTCACCGTTTTGAGCGATGGTCAATCCACACATAACTTATTAAGTTATAGGTGCGGGGCCGAGAGGATTCGAAGTCGGCGTCGCCGCG
This sequence comes from Opisthograptis luteolata, assembly GCA_931315375.2. Lineage (NCBI taxonomy): Eukaryota > Metazoa > Arthropoda > Insecta > Lepidoptera > Geometridae > Opisthograptis > Opisthograptis luteolata. Next base: position 10,970,601 of record OV928049.1, on the reverse strand, counting down.
TCGGCGGCTTGTAAGGCGCGTTACCGTTCGATATGAAGTTTTTTTTTTGTTTTCACCTCACAAGCTCGGAAAGAGTCTGTTTGTCATTCGAAATCTGAGTGCAAAAGCGCATTTTGCGCGCTAGCGTGGAAAGTATTTTTAAACATCGAAACTTTCTATTCAATAATTTTCCATACCGCCCGTCTACTTAAAATGGAACAATACTTATTTCATGTCAGAGTGCCAACCTCTTTTTGGAATAATCGCACCGGCCAGCATGACTATTGCATGAAGAAACCAACAAACCTATTTTATCTGTTTTTCTTGCATCTACCAATTTCCTCGCTGTAGTGAGGTGAAAAGTTGCGTGTTTCAAGTTATTCTGATTCTCGTACCTTTGAAACACTCGCTATGCTCAGTTTTCAATACAAGTACTCGCGCCAAAATACAACTTTGCAGCCTTGCATAACAACTAAGTAATGTTTGCCACCGACCTTTATAGTCGGTGCCGTGCGACATGGTGGAGCCCGGCGGCGCGCTGTGCGGCTTGCCGCCGCGCGGCGCCGCGTTGTGCCGCACGCACAGGTACAGCGCGCTGAGCAGCGGCACGGCCAGCACGTCCGACCCCTCCACCTGCACGGCCGACACGCACATCAGGGACAGCCGCCCGCGCGCGTAGTCGCCCAGCGTCGTGCCCGCGCTGGGGATTGATCTCATATGTTGCTAGCTGGAAGCTATTGCTAGCTGAGTCTTATCGACTATTAATTGAGTCTGAGTCTTGGATATTTCTATCTATATAAGTATGTATTTCTCTATACAAGTATGTAATATATCGTTGTCTAGTACCCATAACACAAGTTTCGAGCTTAATTTGGGGCTAGGTCAATTTATGTGCAATGGTCCCCGATATTTATATTTATTTATTTTTAAAATGGTCTAAAAAAATTTGACCTTTGACCTTGATTAGACCTTGGGGGAAACCTTTGCCCAGCAGTGGAACACTGTAGGTTAAAAAAAATATGGTCTATATTGTCTTTTTTTATGTCGTAATGGATGCTCCCCGCAATTATACTCGCGGTTTACAAGTGATCCCACATTTTTCCGAGATGAAAAGTAGCCGCTAAATTAAGTCAAGATATTAGCTAAATATATTCCCAATTTCATCCGAATCCGTTCGGCCGTTTGAGCTAGAAGGAGTAACAAAAATACACACTCGATATGATAATAATATGAGGGAAGCGCTGAATTTCGAACTACAGCCCAGAAATAATCTAGATACAATCATCATGTGCTCTAACATGAAAAATGTTAGATTTTCCACATTGTTTACAGTGGTAGTCTGGGTTTTATGTTATACTTGCGCGTATTGGAGTTTAGTTTAGTAGGGAAAAAGGTTCATATGAATACTCACTACTCATTACACCCGGGGAACTCGGGCACCGGCAGTCCCCTGTAATGGTACGGGAAGGCGACCAGAGACAAGAGAGCGCTGATGGCCGCCTTGCGCAGCTCGCGCTTGTCTATTGTCCCGCAGTCCGGTTTAGGCTCCCGCTCCGTGAGGATGTGGTCCAGGGCGTTAATGAAGTCCGGGACCAGGACTAGCACACCGTCTAGGTCCAATCTGGAAATAAGGTTTTGTTTGGTGTGAACTAGTTGCGTCCCAAGACTGTGATTTTTTGATCCGATTCGGTTACAGTTGCCTATTTTTGTAGAATTAAAGAATACGTCTTACCATAGTGCAACAAATTGCAGTCTTTCGAGATGAGTCTGAAAAGAGTAATCGAAGGTGGCGCCACACTACGTCTGGAGTGGAAACTGGCTGGTCTAAAATAGCGCCACGCCATACCTGTATTAGGAACTGGCTAGTCGAAGGTGGCCCCACGCTACATCTGGATTGGGAACTGGGTGGATGGTCTACACACAGCCTCCCTACCTGAAGATGTCGTGCGCGTGCAGCACGACGGCGGCGGCGGTGGAGGAGGCGGGCTGGCGCAGGCCGTGGTGGATGGCGGCGTAGCAGCGCGCCAGGTACGGCGCCAGCACCTCCTCGCGGCTCTGCTTCGAGCACAGCACGCGGCACAGCGTACCCAGCGCCTCCGCACGACCTATGTTCCAGCAAATAAATAAAGCCCACACAATCACATACATAGTTCTGACCCCTAACTAGGATCCCCTGTATCTAGGACATCAGATACTAAGCGGGTCGGGAATCCACAACACCTAGACACTGGACTAATACTTGCGCAATTTTTTTTCAATCCACAAAAATTATCCTGTAGCAGGAATCGAAGAGTCGGCTGTTTGCCCATTGCGACACATCGGTCGTCAAAAAAATCATTCATTCATGCATTCATTCATTCATTCATTCAACATCATCGACTAACGTCACAGACACAGCCCACAGAATTAGCAAGCTGAATTCGCTGGTCATATAAGCTACAGAACCGACAACCATTGGGGTAGACGTGTTCTTGAATGGAGACCGCGACTTGGCAAACGTAGTGTAGGACGCCCTGCGACTACGACATTAAAGTTTGTGCGAAGAAATATCAATCCTTGGTGCAAGTCGCTAGTCACATATTATTATATAGCTCTGATTCTGATCCTCTAGGATTGGTATCAGAAACTACGCGGGTGCGGGTAACTGGTCTCACTTGTTTGATATAAGTAATATTACTCCGTCGCATCATTGTTACTGTAACATACCTGGCATGTAAGCTTGCAAGTTGAGCTTGTAAGTGGCATCTGACAACGACGGCGGGGGTGGCGTGCCGTCTGTGCGTTCTGAAAACACATTTATTTCGGTTAATAAACTGTTCAAACACTGCAAAACCAAAGAGGCAATTTTTCATCGGTTTTTTTTTGTGTCTAATCTATAAAGAGATACGGATATATCCTAATGGATAAGGTTGCAATGTCATCAGAACTATGTGTGCCATGTTTCAACAGATTTGGACAACAGGCGAAAAATCAATTACCACCCTTATGGGTAGAATTTTTTTTTCAAATTTTTATAGCACCAAGTTTAAGATATACCAAAAAATATATTCAATAAAGAATAATCATCGAAATCGGATTAACTAGTACAAAATTACGCGTGGTAGAATCGGTTACCAGTTAGAAATGCAGTACAAGTTGAAAAAATAATCATCCCCTATTTTCCCACCTTTAGGGTGGTATTTCTTTTCTAAATTTAGATAGGACCAAATCCGATGTATCTAATAAAAAATAATTATCAAAATCGGACCATTCTCGGAAAAGATATGCGTGGACAAATAAAAATATATTCATATCGACTTGAGAACCTCCTCCCTTTTTTATCGGTTGTTAATAACATTGTACTCACGTTGGGTAGCGGTAGCAGTAGTGGCAGTAGTACTATATGAGGGCGTGGTCCCGATAAGCGCCGCTTCGAACAGCCATTCGCCGAACAGGTGGAAGATGGAGTTCACCTTAGGCCGGAGCGGCGTCAACGGAAGCTTATCCGATTCACCTACTGATGTAGTTTCAACGAGTTAGATTACATGAAAAGTTGCCATAGACAACGCGGGGATTAAATAGAAATATGTGCAAGTAAAATGACGCAGTTAGACTCGTGTTGTTTTATCTGTAGACAGAAATAAATACAGACAAAAATGTATGAGAAAAATGACTTAAAATGATCCTACTTGTTCATAGCAACCTTAAAAAACAAAAGGCTGACGTACGATACTTCCTCATTCATACTGTCATAAAACACACACTCACATACGCACCTACACGCATTAAGTAGGTATACTTTACGCACACATGCGCGCTTCACACACACACACAACGTATTGCGCGTATAATAATAAACCTAATTATAAACCCCAGAGTATACCCCTATTTCTCTACAATTGTTATTTTATTTTTTTAGACTTTGACTAAAGACTTATGATGAAAGAATCATGTCTTAAAGTCTCGCACATGTCGATAGAATACCTCAAACTATAGTTACAATACGTTGTCTCTGGATGAAATCAAAAATGCCGATGGATGAATAATCTCGTACCAAGCGACATGCCGCCATGCGATTATTTTGTCGTGTTCTGGCAGTAAGTTCAGTATAGTGTAGCATAAAATCAAACGAGGTGATTCCACGTCACTGTCACCTTCATAGAACAGTCATAACCTCAGGGACATGTTGTTTTTGAGGAAATTATACGATGAGGAAGTCACGGAAGACGGAGTAAAAGTCAGTGTGGAACACGGAGTGAAAGTCAGTGGGGAAGACGGAGTAAAAGTCAGTGTGGAACACGGAGTGAAAGTCAGTAAGGAAGACGGAGTAAAAGTCAGTGAGGAAGATGGAGTGAAAGTCAGTAAGGAATACAGAGTAAAAGTCAGTGAGGAAGATGGAGTAGAAGTTGAAGTGTAAGACGAAATGGAAGTCAGAGTAATTTTTATGTGTGTGGAAGTGAATGTAAATAATCGTAGCACCTGCAGTATCCCGTAGACCAACACGACGCTCTTGACAACAGTTATTGAAACAGAACTAGAAATATGTCGACGTAACAGCATACCTTGTGAAGTGATGGAGTTGGGCGGAGTGGTTGGCGCGACACTGGGCGGGCGGCTGCTAGTGAGGCCGATCAGAGACGTGCGTGGTGTACCTACAGCGTGAGACTGTCTTGTTATATATTTCGGTAACTCCTCGACAAAGAGGAGCTTAAGCCACCAAAAGATCTTTGACGTCAAACGTAGCGGAAGACTTTAGCAATGTTTTCTTGCGACACAGGGATACAGTTCACAAACCTATTGCTGAACTTTTATCGCAGTACAACTGAATGCTAGTCTTAACCCCCAGTATCTTTTCATTTACAAGATTGGATACGTAGGTAGTTGAACTTTTTTTTTATATTCGAGATTGGCAGCTTTCGAAGACATTTGGTAAAAACTGGGATTTGTTGCTGAAGAAAAAGGCGGGTACTTAATTTTTGCTATTTACAATATGTACTGTAATAGTACATTTCAATCGCCGGAACAAAATAGAAGGCAAAATTATTTGATTATTATTCCAACATAAACGACAACAGGCATAATTTGGCAACAGTGTTGCATTATAAGCACACGTGTACAAAATAACGTAACGATTAGAACACAATGCGACGAACCCAAATACAAAAACCAAAAACCAACCTAAACGATTGCTAAATAAGCATTATTTTTCTGTGAGGTCTAGTGTATTGCAAGTGTTAGTGTGTTTTGTGACCACGTGTACATTAACCAAACTCAAAAGTGCAAACAAAAAACAAAAACTTCACAAACAAGCTAGGCAAATCAACGCAAGCACGACCATTTACACAAACATGCAACTTACCAACATAACTATGGCTTTCGTTTTTAAATCACTTGAAGCATACGCGTCATAGATGCGTAATTTCACGAGACAAGATTTTGCGCTCTCAGCAAAGGTATGACGAACGCTAGACGCTCAATGTTTATCATGATCCATAGTAACATGTCCAAGAACCAAAACTTTCTAGGGCATGCGACATCTACTAACCATCACTGGGCCAGCGGAGTAGATTATGGCTTATAATCTTTCTCACTGAGAGAAAGTCTGTGTCCCAAAGTCCCAACACGACAACAAGGACAAAAAATACTGAGTTTAGCCACTGTCGATGTTTATGAAACTGACTGATCGATGATTCTAGTCTGACTGCGTTTTTTTGCGCATCGCAAAACAATGCTATAAAGTTAAAAAAACAATTGCAAATCGCAGACTCGGCGTCCACAGATCTTATTTTCTCGCACAGTAAAAGCGCAATCACACCCTCACTAGCTAGAATCATCTCACGTGTTGTTTTTCTTGTTTTGTTTTGGTGTCCAGCACTAATAAAACATATCGAGCGTCAAGCGTCCACGTTGTATCTTACTCTTCTCGGGCATCTTGTTCTTGGGTGCGGCGACGCTGAAAGATTTGGCGAGGCGGCGGTGCGCGGGCGGCGTGACGTCACCGTCCTCCCGCTCCGCGCCCCCCGCGCCCCCGCCCGCCCCCGCACCCGCCACGCCGCTCTCCCACCAGCGCTCGTTGCCGATCCCTGCGCCCGCACCGGGACTTATACTACCACACTACCCGCTTTGTGTATTTATATTGGGAACGTGTAACCCCCCATAAAAGACTCCCCGCTGTGTGTATTCATATTAACCAACTGAGATGGCGCAACGACCCAAAGTGAGTCTTGGCCTCCGATAACAAAAGACGCCACTTCGGTCTGTCCTGCGCCACCTCCTGCCAGTCCTCCACCTGGTGTATTCATATTGGTTTCCGTTTATCTATATGACTCTAGATGTAATGTGATGTTACTAATACTCTAATGTGAAATATTATTACTGGATAGCTTTGAATACTTTCTACAAACATTATACTATGTAGAAGCGAATGTTTGTGTAAGTGTAAAGAACAAAGAATTTTTTAGCCCCGATAAAGTTACTGCGCTCCGAGTTTACAAGGAAGTGGCGCAGTGTTAATTACGAGTGCGTTAAAATATACTACATGTTTTATGCAATTCATTTTAGAAAAGCATCTTTGCTTGCAAAACAAACTATTCATTATTTTATAAATCTTCTAGGATTAAATGAGCATTGTGCAAATGTGTAGAAACGAATATTATGAAGTCAAATTAAGTTATCTACATTTCATTGAAAAACGATATCTTGTTTAGTGAATTCAGTGTTTGGGCATAGACTAGATAGTTAGGTGTAGAAATAGCACTATGGGTAAGAAAGCTGTACTAAATACGGAAAATTATCGAGTTGGGTTAGGAGGGTAAAACCCGAACGCACCTCAAAAACTTGTAAAAGTGTTAAGAGTCCCGTTAGAATAAGAAAGAGTGCTCAAAAATACAGTGCATTTAAAAATTCTATGTGTGAAAAAGCTATCTACAAATTTCCCCAAATAAATCACTGAAGAAATATTACTCCAACTACAAAGAGTCTGGCTTATGATAGTAGTAACTTCACCCCACATTTCTACAAACAGACAATTGGTCAAACATAATGTCAATAAAAATATTTAATAAACTACCCGATGAATTAAAATCCGAAGAAAAAAATCACGTATTTTTAAATAACTTAAAAACGCTTTTAATCGACAAATGCTACTACAGCCTAGATGAATTCCTCAACGACGACTTTTCGAAATGATTAGAATGGATCGGTCCGCTCCTACATTGCTATACCCTATTCGGGTCCATATGTTCGCCTAATCTTAACCACTAAGATCTCTTGTATACTAACATATGAATGCAATAAACGATTGAATATTGAATATTGGTCTATTTGATTTTTATTATATGTAATATGGCATCAATGGTCAGTGAAGTTCTGCAGAATATTTCTATAAAACAGTACCAGGGCAGTCGCAAACTACACAACAAACCACTATAACTATAGACTAGACTACAAGTCACCACAAGTTAAGAGTTTCATCAACTACATTCGTTTTAGCCTCAATTAACACCGCCGCGGAACGAAAGCGTCAATTTACCTTCATAACGCGAGAAGGCGCGGGAATTCGCTGGAATTCTGGCACATTCCAATCGCTTGTTTCGTAAACGCTTGGCAACGCACTGCCGACCGACTCCCCGCTCGCGCCACTTCCCGCAAATTCCACAAATTTCAAATGTTGTTCATTTAATAGGATACATTGTGATCACTTTAAAACGTCAAACTTAAAACTAGCTACGCCTGTTCCAACCGCCATACGCCGGCAAAAGAACAGGCAAGGAATGCCCGGAATGTAATTTTTTTGGCGCGATCACATTGACAATTTTATTCTAATTACTAATTGATTGAATTGGAGCAAGTTCACTAAATCCCAAGCTTTTTTGTCATGTAATAGTCCGATATTTTTATAATAAGCTTTACTAATAAGATTTCTCTTGGTTTGTTGTGCACAATGGGATATGGAAACATGAATAGTAACGAGTTACGGGATCACAACCAAAGCAGACCAGACCCCACAAGCAGCACCCGTTCACGAGTTGACGCATGTGCCAGCTATCGCTCTCCCTGACCACAGACTTTGGAATTCTCGAGAATGCGCGAGGATTCCCGAGAAGACGCCTTTTTGGCTCGTATTTAGTTTGTATGTTATACAATTCACATACAGTTCATTATGCTATGCACAATTTCGTTGCAAAAAGTCGCTTGCATTCCACTCCGCGGCGCGGTGTAAATTGAGCCACAGAGTAAAGTAAAATTATTGTATGAAAGTTTAAGTTCTTACGTACCCAGGAAGGCGTCGACATGCGCCGCGACGCCGCGCATGGCTTTGTGGAAGATGGCCGGCAGCGCCTGCAGGCACGGGTGCTGGCTGGGCTCGCGGGCACCCTCCTCCTGCGTTATGGAGTACTGCGGGGGGGGGGGGGGGGGGGGGGAGGGGTTTGCAAAGAAACTTCTCTATCTATCCCTCGTTGCTCTTTATCACCCGAAATAAATAATAATAGATCCTGATCGGTTATCCGCGGTTTTGGAATGTCATGTCAAGCCATACAGTCATACGTCAAGCCCTAGTACTAAAATGATATAATGATTATGACATGACATATCGATCCAAAACCGCGGATAACGGATCAGGATCGATTATTAATTTCGGACGTTAATCTGTCTCTCTTTATACTAGTAACTACAGTTTCCGTAGTTATATCGTATCTGCTATCCGTGAATCATCATCATCACAGCCCGTGCTGGACATAGTCCTCTTCCAGGGTACGCCACTGATCCCGGTCTTCGGCTGTTCTCATCCAACTACAGCCACTCGGCGCAAGTCATTGCTCCTAGTCCGAGGGCATCCTACATTACGTTTGCTAAGTCGCTGTGTTTACTCAAGAAAACGTCTACCCCAACGGTTATCGGTACCACCTAACTCTGATGGCTCAGCGACCCAGTGTGTCTTGGCCTCCGAAATGAGAGACTGCCACTCCTCTCTATTCTGAGCGGTTCTGCGGCCTATATGACCGGCCTATCTGTGGATACCTGCAGGAAGTCCGGCGTCTGACTGATGAGGTGCGGGCGGCACAGCTCCACGGGGTTGCCGATGGTGTGCAGCATGCGGTACCAGCTCTGCATCACAGCCTCCGCGCTCATGTCCGCAGGGATCAGATTGGCATCCTCCTCGCCTGCACAACAAACCGTCATCTACAGTTACGAGCTGGAGCAAGTTACAAGTCAAACTAAGTATATTTTTATTTAGTAGGATACAACATGTGATCGACTGAACCGAAAACCGAAGATACCGAAGTGGCGTTTTTTGTTATCAGAGGCCTGGACTCACTTTGGGTCGTTGCGCCATCTCAGTTAGTTAGTTACAACATGTGATGAATTTAAAACGTTAAACTTAAAACTAGCTCCATCTGTACCCCTAGTACAAGTTTTGAAAACGATAAAAATTTTGGTAAACGTCGACTTTTACCACCGTCGACTTGTCAAAGTGGCAACTCGATCTGCTTAAATTTAAAAAGTAACTCAATAACATTGTTGGAATATGATTACAACGATTTAAAATAACCCGTATTAACGATTTCAGTTCCTCCAAGTCTCGGTAAGATTCGCTGAAAAAAATATGTATGGATGGAAACGAAAACTTTTATAGTTTTTGTAAACTATCAAAACCTGTACTAGGGGTACTGTTCAAACCCCCTTACGCCAGCCGGCAAGAGAACATGCAAGAAACGCCTTGCAAGTGGTTTTTTGTGCGCGATCACATTTACAGTTTCATTCTTACTGCTAATTGATTGAATTGGACTAAGTTAATTATAATCCCACGCTTTTTTGTCATCTAAATAGTCCAATATGGAACATCTATATGTTTGTTACTCTTCCGCGCTGAAACTACTCAACGGATTGAAGCAAAATTTCGATCGGAGATAGCTAATAGTCTGGATTAGCACATAGGCTACTTGTTATCTTGGAGCAGGCACTTACTGATGGGCATGAGCGGGAAGTGAGGCCCGTACATGTGCTTGAGCAGCCTCGCCGTGAGGCACAGCGAGGCGCGCGCCCACTGCTCCGTGAGCGGCGCGCGGTGCCGCCAGCGCAGGCACTGCTCGCGCAGCGTGCGCCACAGCGGCGGCGGCGGGAAGCATCTGCGGCGCCCGGACGGTGCTCAACTCGACATTTGTTTTATTTCCCGGTAAGGGCAAATATATGTATGATGAGCACGAATATTTGTACCTGAGTCTTGGATATTTCTATCTATATAAGTATTTATTTCTCTATCTATGTATGTATATCGTTGTCTAGTACCCATAACACAAGTTTCGAGCTTAATTTGGGGCTAGGTCAATTTGTGTGCAGATGTCCCCTATATTTATTTATTTTATTTTATTTATTCAATAGGGGATACATTGTGATCGCTTTAAAACATCATTCATTATCTTTATCAGCCTTTCACGTTCCCACTGCTGGGACTCTGGCCTTCTCTCGGAGAGAGAGTATGGGCCGTAATCTACCACGATTTAAAACGTCAACTTAAAACTAGCTCCGTCTGTTCCAACCTCCTTACGCCGGCAAATGAACACTTGAACAGACAAGAAACGCCCGGCAGGTAATTTTTTTGGCGCTCTCACATTTCACCTTGTCAATTTTATTCTTATTACTAATTGATTGAATTGGAGCAAGTTCACTAAAATCCCAAGCTTTTTTTGTCATCTAATGTACCGATTTTTTTTAATTAGCTTTACTAATAAAATTTCTCTTGTTTGGTTGTACACATTGGGATATGGGAACATGAATATTAACGAGTTACGCGATCACAACCAAAGCAGACCAGACCCCACAAGCAGCACCCGTAAAATTGCCGTTCATCATGGTATAAAACAAAGTCGCTTCTCACTGTCTGGTCCTATGTACTCGTATGCTTAGATCTTTAAAACTACGCAACGGATTTTAATGTAGTTTTCAGCAATAGATAGTGATTGAAGAGGCAGGTTTTATAAATGCATAATTCATTCAGATTACAGTGCAAGAAAAACGAAGAATTCAAAGATTTGTAAAATACTGCCAAATCTATATTGCACCCGTGCGGAGCCGGGGCGGGTTGCTAGTTTTATAAAAAGCATTACTAATAAGATTTCTCTCGGTTGGTTGTGCACATTGGGATATGGAAACATGAACATTAACGGAGTGGAGGAGACTGTGGCAAGCGAGAGGGTCGCGGGCACATAGTGGAGGCACCTTTGGCAGGCGAGGGAGCGTGGAACATAGTGGAGGCACCTGTGGCAGGCGAGGGCACACCTGTGGCAGGTGGTAGGGCAGGGGGCGCACCTGTGGCAGGCGAGGATCCACACTTGGAACAGCACGGCCAGCACCCGCTCGCAGAGCTGCGCGGCGGCGGAGTGGTGCGGCGCGGGCGGGCCCAGCAGCGCGGCCGCGGCGGCAGCAGCAGGCGAGGGAGGGGGGCGGGGGCGCACCTGTGGCAGGCGAGGATCCACACTTGGAACAGCACGGCCAGCACCCGCTCGCAGAGCTGCGCGGCGGCGGAGTGGTGCGGCGCGGGCGGGCCCAGCAGCGCGGCCGCGGCGGCAGCAGCAGGCGAGGGAGGGGGGCGGGGGCGCACCTGTGGCAGGCGAGGATCCACACTTGGAACAGCACGGCCAGCACCCGCTCGCAGAGCTGCGCGGCGGCGGAGTGGTGCGGCGCGGGCGGGCCCAGCAGCGCGGCCGCGGCGGCAGCAGCAGGCGAGGGAGGGGGGCGGGGGCGCACCTGTGGCAGGCGAGGATCCACACTTGGAACAGCACGGCCAGCACCCGCTCGCAGAGCTGCGCGGCGGCGGAGTGGTGCGGCGCGGGCGGGCCCAGCAGCGCGGCCGCGGCGGCAGCAGCAGGCGAGGGAGGGGGGCGGGGGCGCACCTGTGGCAGGCGAGGATCCACACTTGGAACAGCACGGCCAGCACCCGCTCGCAGAGCTGCGCGGCGGCGGAGTGGTGCGGCGCGGGCGGGCCCAGCAGCGCGGCCGCGGCGGCAGCAGCAGGCGAGGGAGGGGGGCGGGGGCGCACCTGTGGCAGGCGAGGATCCACACTTGGAACAGCACGGCCAGCACCCGCTCGCAGAGCTGCGCGGCGGCGGAGTGGTGCGGCGCGGGCGGGCCCAGCAGCGCGGCCGCGGCGGCAGCAGCAGGCGAGGGAGGGGGGCGGGGGCGCACCTGTGGCAGGCGAGGATCCACACTTGGAACAGCACGGCCAGCACCCGCTCGCAGAGCTGCGCGGCGGCGGAGTGGTGCGGCGCGGGCGGGCCCAGCAGCGCGGCCGCGGCGGCAGCAGCAGGCGAGGGAGGGGGGCGGGGGCGCACCTGTGGCAGGCGAGGATCCACACTTGGAACAGCACGGCCAGCACCCGCTCGCAGAGCTGCGCGGCGGCGGAGTGGTGCGGCGCGGGCGGGCCCAGCAGCGCGGCCGCGGCGGCAGCAGCAGGCGAGGGAGGGGGGCGGGGGCGCACCTGTGGCAGGCGAGGATCCACACTTGGAACAGCACGGCCAGCACCCGCTCGCAGAGCTGCGCGGCGGCGGAGTGGTGCGGCGCGGGCGGGCCCAGCAGCGCGGCCGCGGCGGCAGCAGCAGGCGAGGGAGGGGGGCGGGGGCGCACCTGTGGCAGGCGAGGATCCACACTTGGAACAGCACGGCCAGCACCCGCTCGCAGAGCTGCGCGGCGGCGGAGTGGTGCGGCGCGGGCGGGCCCAGCAGCGCGGCCGCGGCGGCAGCAGCAGGCGAGGGAGGGGGGCGGGGGCGCACCTGTGGCAGGCGAGGATCCACACTTGGAACAGCACGGCCAGCACCCGCTCGCAGAGCTGCGCGGCGGCGGAGTGGTGCGGCGCGGGCGGGCCCAGCAGCGCGGCCGCGGCGGCAGCAGCAGGCGAGGGAGGGGGGCGGGGGCGCACCTGTGGCAGGCGAGGATCCACACTTGGAACAGCACGGCCAGCACCCGCTCGCAGAGCTGCGCGGCGGCGGAGTGGTGCGGCGCGGGCGGGCCCAGCAGCGCGGCCGCGGCGGCCAGCAGCAGCAGCAGCAGCGCGCGCCACTCGGCCGCGCCCAGCGCCGCGCCGCCGCCCAGCGCGCCGGCCAGCCGCAGCACGCGGTGGCACAGCACCGCCTGCTTGCTGATCAGGTCGCCGCCTGCCCGGGCCCCGCACATTTTAGCGCACACGTATTACAAAATACAAAACCGCACCCTCGTTGCAGTTGGACGTTTTCCGCAGTTCTAAATGTTGCCCGTATCAAAAACAAATGACCTGTCGATCTTTTATTTTTTATTCGGATTTGTATTCTGTTTTTGGTCTTATACAACCGTTATTAATTAATAACCGGTCTATTCACGGTTTGCCGGTTCCTAGAGATAGAAATTTGACACAAGCTCCTAGAAGTAATGTCAAAAATCTTTCTCTAGTAAAGCAACCCACGGATTGATCGGTTATTAATTTCCAACATTAATGTACTGGTCTTCAAGATTGCTTCCTAAACACTAGTTGTCGAGAAAACGTCCAATTTATTCACTGCCATCAAAACGAAACACAGATGACTGCAATGACACTCCATAGCAAAAAACTTGCCTCAACCATTTCTGATATCCAAAGCCCAGTGATCTGCTCGGTCACAATGATGATGCTGGCATAATGAGTTGTTCCTAAACCGTTTACATTGCGCGGTAAGATTTTAATATTAATCAAAAACATAATGCAGGCATTTCCCCTGTACTTAAATTAACTTTAAATTTGAACACTGATGTGTGGTTGAACTACAGGAAAAGCAAACATACACAATGTAGCGTATATTGAATCAGGCCACCTTTTGTTTTTGACTTACCCAAATCCAATTGATAAATAAATGTGAGTGCTTGTAACAAAAACAAATATATAACTTAATTTTCAACTTTGACACATTTCGATGACTAGTTTTTACAGGGTAGTGTTTGACCACATGTCACCTAATGTTATGTGACGATGTGGTCGAAGAAGGCGCCACTCTAAACTTGGATAGGAAAATGGCTCACAAGTGCGCCTGCTGGAATACGCCGATAGATGGCAGATTCCTAACTTGAGGGTGGTAGCTCGTCAGGCGCGCATTAGAAAATGCACTTGAATCTTGTAATTTAGGTAGATTTATGATTATATCTCTCTACCCACATGTTGTATGTTGTATGTTGCATTGATTTTGAGCTATGTAGCTGAGGAACAATACAGATTAATTAAACAATTTGATGTTTCATTGCAAACATAAAACTCAAGAATCCAGACTCACTCTCATTAGGCCTCGGCACGAAGAGGTTCTGCAGATGCCTGAGTATCTTCTTGGCGTAGCGGCGCGGCGCGGCAGCCACCGGCGCCGGCAGCGCGGGCGGCGGCGGCATGGCGGGCGGCGAGGGCGGCAGCAGCGGCGCCAGCCACGCGCAGCACACGCGCACGCAGTCCCGCAGCGCCTCGTGCTCCTGCAGCGGCAGCGAGAGCCCGAACCGGATCACCTCCAGCACCCACTCCACCTGCGCAACGTTACTTTATGTACAAGAATGATCTGACAGCGTAGCATTTTGACCACAAGTCATCTGATTTATTTATTTATTTAATTAAAACGGTAAAAAAACCAATTACATTAATTAATTAAAAACACAAAAAATTAATAAATAATGATGTTAAGTGACGAAGTGGTCTAAGGTGACATCGCACTACACATGGATTAGGTACTGGCTCTCAATAGGTCCTTGGTGATAGATTCTTAGCAGCCAATGAGCATGTAAAATTTTTTTTTTTGTTTTTTAAAACATGACCCTATTACTAAGGCTCCGCTGTCTGTCTCTCACCAGGCTGTATCTCATAAACCGTCACAGTTAGACAGTTGAAGTTTTCACAGATGATTTCCACTGTTGTCGCTATAACAACAAATACTAAAAAACAGTATAAAATATATTTTTAAGGGGTTTTCATAGATGACTAGCTGTTTCCCGCGGTTTCACCCAAATTGGCCAGTTTATCGCATAAAAAGTATTCTATTCTTCCTCAGGGTTGAAACTATCTCCGTACTAAATTTCATTTTAATTGGTTTAGAAGTTTAGGAGTGAAAGCGAGACAGACAGACAGACAGACAGCCAGACAGAGGTACTTTCGTATTTATAATATTTGTAAGGATAGGGTTCAATCTAACTTTCGACCACAAGTCATTAAACATTTCCTCTTAGGGCCAAGACTCCATACCTCAGCATCAGTGGTGAGTGGGCTGGGCTCGTGTGAAGCCAGCTGCTTCACTACGGCAAGCACCACATCTCGCCCCCCCACCGCACCAAGCACTCCACGCCCGCCCCCTTCCAACGGCAGCGAGCTCCATTCCGAATACATGCCACCACTTTCTTTGTTCTGAAACAGAATAAAGTAAATCAAACTAATTGCGGCCCGCGGTTTCACCCGCGTCTTCCCTTTATCCCGCAAGAACCTTTTTCTGGGATAAAAAGTGTGATATTTTCCAGGGTATAAGCTATCCTTTCCAAATTTCAACACAATCGGTTTAATAGTTACGGTGATACATGGTAACAAACATTCACACACACACACACACAAACTTTCGCATTTAAAAGGGAAAAGGATCAGTCATCAGATGCTGCTTGGATGTCTTCAAGTGAAATAAAAGTTGGTAAATTAATTATGTTCATATGTTGCAGTATATAATACTAGCCTTGTGGTTGACTCTGTTGAAGATTCCCACATTCATAAATAGTTTGTAACGGTACTCTTTGCAACGGGTTACACCTCACAACAGAACAAAATAATACCAACTTTCGATCTATGATCAATAGAATCTAGAACCCTACACGACTTGTAATATCAAAGAAGATTCAAATCGAATTTGGTAGAGTTTATAAAATTACAAATCAAGAATTTGCACTTTGTTTTCTAAGTTATGGAATAATCTTAACTCTTCTTAGCACGGTTTTTCTTTCCTTGCTTTACAAGTTTACAGTTTCCAATTTTCGATTCCAATTTGCATTCCTTCTGTTTTTGTTTTTTTTATAAACATGCTGTCAAGTGTCACTCACTGTCAAATAACAGCTGTCACCACCATTGAGGGTCACCACAGACTGTGGCCGTCACTTTATACGTGACAGCCACAAAGTTCTGTGTTGGCTGACCACAGAGTACAAATTAACATAAATCAAGAAAAAGGTGGGCCACCAACGGCCAACCAGCCGCAGCCGCCCACCACGGCCACGCCCATGCCCCCTATAGTCTGACATCTTGTTCTCTTGACGCCGCGCCGCTCAACGCTGACGTGTTCTTTCTTTCAATCATTACGTGTTCGTAGTTCCACTTCTAATAAGATATATGAAAACTTCCATCCTTCAACGATTCACAAGATGTTGATCACATTGATCCAGGGATTTGAACAACACACCACTGTCAACACCTAAACCTAGTAACGCTCTACCTAAAGTTAAATTCGGACTATGCCAAGTGTGAGTCACACTTGCTTTCTCAGGGTTTGCCCCATATGGCTATAAAGTTAAAATAATAGTCTTGTAGAGCTTTATTTTAAAAGAATTTATTATTTTATTTAAATGTTAGATGAATACACTTACAATTAAGTTAAAAAAGCTAAAAGGAAATAAATATGTATACATATAACATTTTTGAGTGACTTTACAACTAAAAAGAGACCTGCAATATTCTTGATTTGATAAATAATGATATAAATAGCTACAGTCATTTCCCATTGCAATATTATGATGGTAAAAATAGAATGAGATCAATCATGATGTTTTCGTATAAAAATTAATAAACATTGCTCTAAATTTTTCCTTAACAATCTTATGTAAAAAATCTAACGAAAATTTCATTTTGTAAAAGCACTTAAACATAATACATGAGCCAAAATAATAAAGGTATTTCAAGAAATAATTCTAGATCTACCATATTTAACATACAATTGAGGCTTTTTCGTTTTTCCCAAATGGTATAAAATAAATGCTTTTAGAGAAGACATTGAGCCAGATTGTATACAGCACCAACTTTTTGCAAATCACAGCACTTTTATATCTAGGACATACAATAAATTTTAAACAGATTTTGAATAGAGAGCAACTTTCAAATGTGCAAGTGTCTTTAATCATTCTTTGACCGACTAGACTTCACTGCTTCAGTGTACTTGGTCTTCCATTTCTTCACTTCTTCTTCCAAATGCTGAACCTTTTGCCGTTCTTCCTCCAACAACGCCTCTGTTCGCTCGAGGGTTTTGATAGCATTATTAGGATCATTTTTATCAAGTGTGTGAGCTAAAACTGTACTCTTTGCTAGTTTTACAGTTTCATCAGCCTTCTGTATAATTTTTTCAGCTTTGTTACTAAGCTCATCTTGAATAATAAGCATAGTTACGAGTCTTCTTATCACAAAAGCCAAAAAGATACTAAATCCAGTTATGTAAAAATTCCTTTGAGCTCTAAATAGCTTGACATTTCCTTTCATTTCACTCGCCAGGTGAACTTGAGAGGTAGAGCTATGAGTGCTGTACTTTTTCATTTCCCTAATAGCGTCTATCAGGAACAGACAAAGTACGCCTAGCAACACATAAAAGTAGAAAGCTGCATGCTGTTGAAACATAGAAAACAAACGTGATTTGAAGAACTGGTGCCATCTTCTTGGACTGAAGATTGGTAGCATCATGATTATTACTACTGCAATCTCAAAATAGAGATAGCCGGCTATGAATGTCCATTGTATCGACATTTTGATTGGTCAGATGAGGTGTGATAGATACTCTGATAATTGCACAATATATTATAACGATTACTTTGTCGGCTCCAAAGAATATTTCTTTGGAGTTCGAGAACCGAACGAGTTCTTGAACCCACAAATCACACACTATGCAAGTACATACAATGTAATATCAATTCTTCTTTCGATGAATCTATAAACACTAAATTCCAGCTCAAATTAACTTGATAACTTCACATTTATTTCAATCCAATCGATGATGATTCAATAAAACAACAATATAGTCTACTAGTCTAGTCTTTTTTTTTTTTTTTTTTGTTTTGTTATGGCTTCACACGATTAGTGTATTTGCCAGTGTCAAGTATAAAAGATTTCAAACTCAGAGAGTTGAATCAAGTTTAGTCTTGAGTGAATGAAGAAGGAGAGACTGAAGGGAAGGAGTGCGAAAAGATCTTGGTTTTGGCATGATTTTTTTTTTTTTCTTTGTTATGGCGTCACACGATTAGTGTATTTGCCAGTGTCATGTATAAAAGATTTCAAACTCAGAGAGTTGAATCAAGTTTAAATGATGATGGTGATGATGATGATGAGATGATAGGATGAGGATAGTGTTTAAGTAAAGTAGTGGTGCTTTACTTAAACTTTACACGGACTTTTTCGGAGCAACTTGAAAAGTCACTTTCACAACTTTATTTCAATTTCCCACCTTCGTACACATTAACGAACACATAATGGTTAATAATCCACCAATATTACACATTATCACTCGAAGAAACACAAGTTTTGGAAATAATAACAAAATTTTCACGTTGACAACTCAATTGCCGCCAAAAAAGTCCTTTGGCATGATTGGATACTGAATTACTGACATCTGACAATGACATTGACATCTTCGTAAGAATCTAGTTTTTTTTTTTTTTTTTTTTTTTGTTTTGTTATGGCGTCACACGATTAGTGTATTTGCCAGTGTCAAGTATAAAAGATTTCAAACTCAGAGAGTTGAATCAAGTTTAAATGATGATGGTGATGACGATGATGAGATGATGGGATGAGGATAGTGTTTAAGTAAAGTAGTGGTGCTTTACTTAAACTTTACACGGACTTTTTTGGAGCAACTTGAAAAGTCACTTTCACAACTTTATTTCAATTTCCCACACTCGTACACATTAACGAACACATAATGGTTAATAATCCACCAATATTACACATTATCACTCGAAGAAACACAAGTTTTGGAAATAAAAACAAAATTTTCACGTTGACAATTCGATTGCCGCCAAAAAAAGTCAAGAATCTAGTTATTCTAGTTCTTTCCTACCCTAATGCAATTTATTGCATTACGAAAAAAAAAAAGAAAAATGTCATCAGCTGTCGTTTGTTCATATCTATATTTTTACAGGAAATAAAATTATACAAAAGGAATGGCTAGTATAGAATTAGATATTTGGCGAGGAGAATGGGGCCTTGCCTCAATTGATCTAGAATGTTTAAAAGTTTTGGTAAGAAATTATGAGTACATAACCTAAACAGTTACAGTTTTGTACCGGTTTAAAATTTATACGTATTTTTATGTTTGCAGACCTATATGAAATTTATTGGCGTACCAGTGCGAGTCAGAGAGTCCAATAACCCATTTTTCACTCCTAAAGGCACCCTTCCTGTAATGAGAGACGGGCGCAATGTCCTCACAAATTTCGAAGAAGTGGTTGACCATTTGAAATCCTTAGTAAGTCCTGTGTTCTATTTTCTATTTATAATTTTATTGACTATTTTAGAAACTTAATTCGAGCTAAGTATATTATGGTATAATTGACATCCTAACAAAGAAGATAATTTTTTTTTTTTTAACCTTTACTGTCCCACTGCTGGGAAAGGTCTCCCCCATTCCCTTCCAGAAATAATAGTAGTTGTTAAATTTTACAGTTTATTTCTCACAAAATATGTCATCTTATACATATAAGTTCAGTATTATTTTAAACTCTCCAGCATTACAGTACAGATGTCCACCTCAACACAAAGCAGGCAGCGGAAGCGAGCGCATTCACTCAATACCTGCGAGAGAAACTATATCCTGCATACCAGTTTGCGTGGTGGGTTGATGATAAAAACTACACTGATGTCACCAGATCAGTTTACGCTAAAGCTTTACGTATTCCATTCAACTTTTACTACCCCTCGAGATATCAAAATGAAGCTAAAGAAATGATTGATGCATTATATGGAGAGCATACGGATCTTAGAGAAATTGAAAAGACTGTAAGTAAAGTACTTTGAAGTAATACTTATTAATAGTTGGCAAATTATAGGATGCTGGGCACTTTGTAATAAAAAAAACCAGTGCAGATATAACAAAACGAAGATGTCAGTATATTTTTTTAAGTAAGAGAGTGACCAGATAAGTAAGGGGCCATTCAAGTATTACGTAAGCAGATTTTTTACCCCCCCACCCTCCATTCCCTTTGTCGGCAAAAGTAAGCATACCTCTCCCCCCCCCCTCCCATTCTTACGTAATCATTACAAAAAATCAAAAAATCATCAGATTTATAGTTTGCCATTTGTGTAAAAAAGTAAATAATAACTGCTGATGTAATCATGATATTATCAACCCTTCCACTCACCATGTCATCGAAAAAAGTAAAGCAAAGAAAAAGCGCTTACGTAATACTTGTATGGCCCGTAAGTGGATTGCCGATGGCACTTGCCCATTGCCACCCAGAATTTTGTACTTCCTTTGTGGCAATTCACTGTGCTCATCATCCTGATATATTCAATATCGAATCTCGTTGCCCTGCGAAAATTGTTTGGTTTGATAAAAATGTGGACAATCTGATACAAAACCCATATCAATAATTTGTTTATATCTTTACAGATTTACAATGAAGCGGAGAAGTGTCTTAAAACCCTCTCAGACCGGCTAGGAGAGAGTGAATACTTCTTTGGCAACCGTCCTTCTTCATTTGATGCCACAGTGTTTGCATACCTCGCGCCTCTGGCTAAAGCACCCTTCCCGAACAGCACACTATGCAACCACGTCAAAGGAATAGCAAACCTGTCGAGATTTGTTGCTAGGATCAACCAGAAAAACTTTAGACATGTTACAGACGGTATAAATATGATTATTATTTAAATTTATTACAATTTTTGAGGTTCAGGGAACATTCCCTACTCTTCTTCTTCTTCTTGCCCTGGTCACATCTACTTGTGGTCGGCGCAGCATGTATTCTTCTTCCACTCTCCCCTATCGGCCGTCATCGCTTCATTCACTCCCCTTTCATTCATATCAGTCCTTACACAACCCATCCATCTTTTCTTTGGTCTTCCTCTTCCTTTCCATCCATCAACATTCATATCCATCACTTTTTTTGTAATATGACTTATCATCCCTCCTCATAACATGTCCATACCAAGCCAAACGATTCCTACTCCTTACTATGTAGTACTATGTAGTACTCTGTAGTAGTATCTTTTATAGCATTAATTTGCCCACCTCAATTACATTATTCAATACTAGCTGTTCCCCGTGGTTTCACCCGCGTGGTCTACAGTGTCAATAAAAAGTAGCCTACAACCTTTCTCAGGCTCTAGATTTAGACTATCTCTGTACCAAATTTCATATATATAAATCTGTTCAGTAGTTTAGCTGTGAAATAGTAAGTTAGTAGGGATTTACAAGATAAAGTGGTAGCTAGTAAGAATGGTATATGTTTGAAAAGTTATATCCAACAGCCTGCGCCGCAACGCATCACTACATCTCTTTCGAACATTAAATGCACGACAGAGATGTACAATGTTTTGCGGTGCGGCCCGCCCATAGTGAGCACAAGACTTAAATGTCCTTCCTATGAATTCCAGAGTACAATAGACAGAACGCAAAGAAGCAGTCCACGGGCACGCAGTCGGAGCGCGAGGCAGCTAACTTCCCCAACCAGACGCGCAACAAGGTTATCGCGGCGCTGTTCGCAGCTCTAGCCATGACGGGGTACGCCGTCGCCAATGGCATGTTCCAGGTAATTTTATATTTCTCTATCCTTATATACTTTTTCACTGTGAATGTGTATTTGGTTTGATTGAAATTAGGACATTTTGTTCAGAAAGAGTATGTTTTTTAGAGTAGTGTGTTTGGTTTGTTTTATAGTAATCATGGACATACTTTGAGAAACACAAAAATGGACCCAAACACCTTGGTATCATTTGCCCACTAGACACCCTGATGTTAAGTGTCAATGTGGTCGAATAGGTGCCACGCTGCGCCTGGTCTGGGAACTGGCTCCTAAATAAGGCTGGCAGAAAGCTACAATAGATAGATATATTTAAAAAAAGTTCGAAATATTAGAAAATTAATTTAAAAATAAATAAATAAGTATTGGGGACAACTGCACACAAATTGACCTAGCCCCAAATTTAGCTCGAAACTTGTTTATGGGTACTAGACAATGATAATATGACTACTAAATACTACTACTACAATACTAAAAAAAAATTATGTTCCTTTTGTGTTCCTCCAAATATCTCCCATCAGTATATTGTGTTAAGACTCAGTATGTTGAGAGCACCAGCATGCACGGCCCCCATTAGTGCTAGCCTGCCCCACAGTGATCGCATCCGCTTAGCATATAGAGTTGAACTCTTATTCATTCTCACTCATTTGTTGTCAGGAGCTGACGGACTTCGAACAGTCGCGCGACTACAACGAACTGTTTGAGAATGACGAAGAGGACAACTGACGGGCGCGCGGAGGCGGCGCGGGGCGCATGCGCCGCGGCCCCGTCCCCGCCTGCCCCCCGCACTACCCAGTACACGTGCACCTGATATTCACGCTCCAGATCGTCCCTATGTGCTACATAGAAACTTGTGACCGAACGAAAACCAGTCAAAAAGTACTGTGAGACTGATTTACTGTGCGCGAAAAGTGCATTTACAATTTAATGTTGATACACGCCTATATTTTTAACCAAGATGCGTTAAGACTGTGAGATTAGTTTAATTGAAAGTTAGATTAGTTGATTTTATGAAGGATTTGGGTGATGCGTTTACCTCAATTTGCTTCGGAGTTTCCTCGGCATGACGTAATGTATTATTTCATTTGCCGTCTCCCGCCTCTGCTGGACAAATGGAACTGTAGCATATATTTATATAGTGTTATTGTTAACTCAATGCCTTTTAAAACAGCAAACCTGCCCATACGCAGAATATCTGCACCTAACTTTTATGCTAATATTTACCAACATTATACACATTGATAAATTATGAAAAATTGCAAAGTGATTTGAAAATCAAAATTGACATTTTGTGACATGTTTTAGAATTTAAAACAAATATTGTTCAAAAGACATGTAAGATCGAGTTAGATTGATTGTGTGAGTTATCTATTTATCTCGTTGATATCTGGAGCAGCAAAAATGTAGTAGGTGTGATAAATTGTGAAGTAGCAGCCAAGAGTAAATTATATGATTGAATGACAGTCGCCTCTGAGAGGTAAAGAAAAAGGAGGCTGGTCATAGTAGGTATTGCATGAAAATAAAGTAATTTGCGACTCCTAGGTTGTAGTTACATTTGTTGTGGCATACTGTTAAAATAATAAAAATTATGTTCCTAGAACTGTTGATTAATTTTTAATGACTTGTTACCAAAAAATAAAAATATCACCGCACTAAAACCCAGTTTGTAGTTTTGAAAATGTTTAAAACATATCCATGCATTTAGTCTTTATGATTATGAGTTTATTTTAGTGTGAAATTGTGGATGCCGTTTTGAATGTTTTTTGCTGCGGAGCCACTGTCTACTTAAGTATGCTTCTTTTTGTGCAACTAAGAGATGAGACGAGCAGGCCAGTCGCCCGATAGTAAGTGTTTGGCGTGCTTGTAACTTTGCATTGCCAAGTACAGCTCGGAAATACACTGCGCTCGTCACCCTCAAGTATCGTAGCGTAGTAATTAAGCCTTGTTGTGCTGACCCACTATTGTATTTCAAATGATTATTATTTGTTCATTAAATGATTTTATGTCACAAGAAAAGACTATTTTAATTCTGGTTAACTCGTACTATCTTCATTAGTTCGCAGAAGTCACTTAACGCAGCTTGTTTGGTTTCTACTGCTCGCCAGGCTGCCTGGTTATAGTTACTACCACTCTCAAGTAGAGAATCTGCCTCCAGCTTTGGCGATGTTTAATGACGAAGTGGTCGAAAGAGGCGCCATGCTAAGCTTTGTCACTTGATGCCAGTTCCCAGGCTCTCAATTGGGACTGCCGGAACACACCGGTACGTAGGTACTTGGCGACAAGTAACTAAAATACGCGAAGCTAATTTAGCTGGCTTACGCCCGAAACCATAATCGATCCTGATCCGTTATCCGCGGTTTTGGATCATATGTCAAGTCATAATGAGTCATTTTAGTACTAGGGCTTGACATATAACTACTAAAATGACATATTATGACATTACATATTGATCCAAAACCGAGCATAACGGATCTGATTAATTTCGGACGTTAGCTTAGCTTTCGGCTTGCAGCAAGCATCAGCCTTGGTTCTTAAATTCCTACAGCGCTGGGGACGAGTGAGTTGGCAGCACGTCCTGGTCATCAATCGGCTCAGGATCGCCAGGAATCGCCTCGAAAGGATTAAGAGACTGAAGGCAGCCGCCGCCGCTGATGACAAACCATCGTAAACGCTCCTAGCGTACTGCTAACGGATGGTTTAGTGATGGGCATGTTGATGTCTTAGGAAACTTGTTAGCCTATAGACCTGTAACTATTATAATTTGTCAATTGCCGACCTAACTATAGTAATTTGTTATGAGGATAGGGATGGAATTTTATGGTACAGCCGATGACAAAACACGATTTTCCAAATGTAGGTATTTTAGATCAGTAATGTGTGTTCTTTTACAACTTACAAGGTAGCCTTTGACCACAACACCAACACCTGATGATGGTCAAAGGATGATGAAGGTAATCGGAAAATGTGTTATTGTTTAGCTACTTTTGTCGTTGACCGTACTAGCTCTTCCCCGCGAGGTTTGCACAGGATTTTATCAGTACAAAGCATAGCCTATGTAAGTAGATAGGTACCCTTTATCAGTGAAAGATAATTTAGCTATTGAGGGTTTATAGTGAGAAAGGAATTTCAAAATCTGATTACAGTTATACTATAATATTTTCTCATGCCATCATACTCTTTCTGAAGTCCACCAGTCCACCTGAAAAGTCTGTCCTAGTTTCAATAAAGTGAGTATACGAGAGAAAACAGCCGTTTGTCAAATATTTTGGTAAGCGGAGCAGATGCGTGCGTTTAGTTCTGTTCTGCGTAACCTAGATCGTTATTTCTACGGTACAATCGCAGTACTGGCCGCACATACGAATTTACTTTGTAATAAAGAAAACACAGTCATTAAATAAATCAGTTTTATTCTCATTCTTTGAACATTTCTGCATTTCACATTGTCAGGTACAGTTGACAACAGAATTTGGTACGTCCACGTATTGTACAGCACTGGGTTAGCTCGAAACTGATCGTTTTGGAAGATTCTACATGTGATCGCTTGTAAATGGCACAAAATGGCTGTGGAATTTCTACGACAGGGAGCTGTTAAGCGGACACTATATTCTCGCTGAGGATTCTATGTTGGGACTTGTATATTACGCCTGGGTTCTCGTCGAAGAGTTTTCATTCTCGGCCTTTATCAGTCAGAACGTAGTATCAGCTTCGGGTTTGTTATTGGAGTGCGTTGCTGCGGCGAAGAGACGATTTCTCCTGATTTTAGTTTAATGGATAATATAATTGGAGCAAGACATCGTGTAATTATGTATAAACATTTTCCGAAAACGTCTGAATATTTTCCCGCATCGGCGTCTTGGACATCTTCGAAGTCATATGACACAAGTTTAATTTAAACGCGCACATTTATTTACTTTGTATTTTGCTCTAATTCTCGTATCAATCTTTTTCTAGTACTTCCTTTGGGAGAAGTTCCGCTGGAACAACGGTCAAGTGTTTTGTCGAATATCTCATGTCGATACACAAACTTATAATCTTCACACATAAACACACGACATCAGATCCAAAAAAAATAATCTAGTAAACTAAGATCGAGAAATCAGCTATATTTCCCCTGCGGCAACAAGTTTTACTTTCGATTAAAAAAATTAAAATGGAGCTCTAGTTAAGCTATAAGTAATAACGATTCATAAAATTGTTAAATTACACATCAATGTAGAATATTGTAGATAATAATATACTTATTTCTAAACGTTACAACTATACAGACTAAAATTCTTTCAACAAGTCAACAATATTTTCTACTTATTCATACCGACTCGGCGGTACACATTACAATGTTTCATATAATTCATATTCTCTGAAAAAAAAAGTAGAATTAAAAAAAAAATACAAATCAAATTATTAAGAGACATCTATCTATACTTTAGCTTTTTTTTATCTGTGATGCTCTTAAAATTTTCTATACATTACGTAGTAGGTATAATAATTTTTATTTTCTGACATTATTTCAACTATAATAGTCTGGCCGTGCACGCAAATTACTAAGCCTCCTTAATGGGTAACTTATAGACATAATTTGCTGATAATAAATTATTAATTTACGAAGCTTTGAATTCACAATATGTGTACATCGGCCACATAACAAATATTAATTTTTTTTTAGAAAAGACGGCAAAATTTTATATTGACATAAACAGCGATCTGCAATTTTTTAAAGAATAAAGTTTTTTTTTTTTTACATAACACTGCTTGAATAGTTTTCAGTCATATCAGCGCTGGCCATTGCCGTTGTTGGGCGCTTAGTTTCTCTGCCACTGTATTACTTTGTTCCACAGCATTTGGTACTAACAATTCTTGTTTTGTAGCCTCACTATCACAGATATAGATTGAAGTAAAGCCGCATATTTTAGTTCTATAATGGCCGGATTCGCAGTAGCACGTCAGACGTAACTACAAGAAATGTGTAAGTGCCTAGAGCAAACTGTAAAAAACACGGCGTAAACTAGGAATACCCTGTTTTGTCTCTGTCGATCGAGTTTGAAAGACAAAACACGGGGTAACTATTTCTAGGTTTATACCATGTTTATTATTAGCACTGTTGGAAAGAAATTGGTCGTGCAAGTGGAAGAGTTTCATCCGTAAATACTCTATAGGGTGTACAAAAAATGTGTCACGTTTTGTTTTATACAAATTGTCGGTCTACCGGTATCTAGTTCGATCTACATCTGTGCTCACTACCTCTTTAAATATAATATTGACAGAATATTCATTAAATAATCTTACCTACATAATAATTATTATAAAATAATAACAACGAAGTACGTAAACAAAAACATGTAGCTGCCGTACGCATTTGTATGTACATATACAATGTTTCTTCACAAAACTGATATATTTACAGTTAGATACATTTATTGGTAACAGATTCTATTCGCCACTATGAATAACTTTATATGTATCTACGAAACTAATTTCTCAGTTTATTTTTGGATAGATTTCACATGTTCAAGAAATCTTTAATAAGCATATTTTTTATTTTACTACAAGTCACCTGTTGTTAGGTGACGATGTGTTCTCGCTAATGCAGACTATTTCTGTTGTTTATTCGTGGTAAGAATAACATGGTGTAGTCACTATCACTACTTATTATAAAACAAAGTCCCCGCGCCGCGTCTGTCTGTTCGCGATAAACTCAAAAACTACTGCACCGATCTTCATGCTGTTTTCACCGATAGATAGAGTGGTTCTCGAGGAAGGTTTTAGGATATAATTTGTTTAAGTTTTTGTTTACATTGGCTAAAATATAACGACGAGAAAAAAGGAGAACTCTGCAGCCAATATTGCCAATCACTCGTCTTAAATTTTGTGTTTCTATAACATGGTTTAACAGTCTTCACATGGTTTTCCTCCAGCGCTTTCGATCGAAGCGACGACGGTTGCGTTCTTGGAATATTTTGATACACATTTCGCGAGTAAGTTTTACTTGTAATTGTTAACCATAAGGAATTAGTTTCGTACCATACATTTTTAAATATTGACAAAAAAAATTCGTCCAAAATATACTTCGTTATTTCTGGAATACTTATGGAATGGCCTAAAACAATTATTTTTCCGCAATTTCTTATTAGAAAAATGTACAGTAATTCTTGTAACATAAGTATTAATTAGTAATCCTCAATAAAACAACAGTGCACTCACATACGTTGCGAACTAATTACAAAAATATAACTTAGTTTGTTCTAACCATTGACGTACCAATGGATGGAAGTCGGGTTCATCGCTCAAAAGCGTCCAAACCAAAAGAGTTCTAAAACTCGAAAAGAGTCCTAATCACACGCCGATCTGCGTTTGGTCGCGAGTGTGTGAAATTGTCAGTCAAAGCTGCATAAGCTGATAAATTGTTGCAAACTAAATTATGCTGTATGTCATTGACATATGACATAAATCTTTTACATAAAACCTCGTTTACTCAGACACGTTTCTTGTCACGTTTACATTAAACTCAGAAGTCCATCCGTTTGGTACGTTAATGGTTCTAAGGAATACATATATACTAAGTTATTAATCAATTCCTTTCGACGCGGAGCATAT
Source organism: Opisthograptis luteolata (assembly GCA_931315375.2). Lineage (NCBI taxonomy): Eukaryota > Metazoa > Arthropoda > Insecta > Lepidoptera > Geometridae > Opisthograptis > Opisthograptis luteolata. Next base: position 10,942,326 of record OV928049.1, on the reverse strand, counting down.
AAATACGCGCGCGTGCTCCACCTATAGTAATCTCAGTTCTATTTACATTAATTAAGTTATAATTAAGTCAGTAATTAAAACGTAACACAATATATTAGTTCTCTATACTCTATGGACCAGTTTCACAATATACAGATAGTTATTACATTACGTTGAGGCAGTCTTTCACTTTAGAATAAACAAAAGAGTGTTGCTTTAGGAAAAAGCATATGTTTTAAGGAAAAACATGTTGACTATATCAAGTTTTATTTTAGAGTAAGTGACAGCTCAAATAGAACTACTATTTAAACATTCCTTTTAAACACTTCAGTTTTCTTTCGACAATTAATTTTGAAAGAGGTTTCATTGCTTCAACAACAAAGAGACGAAACAACAGATATCTGTCAGATAAGGAACTTATCAGCGTATTGTGAAACCGGCTCTAATACTCATTGTTGAATGGCATTAGTAAATTACAGTACTTGTTCGTTAGCGTATTGATCTATATATATATCTAGTATACAAGGCGCTTGCGTCTCAACTCTAATATTATAATGTTATTATTCACTTTGAATTTTGATTTCAGCCATTTGTTTGACAAAAGCTCAGGTTTCGTTGATTAAAGTCTAGAAGGTGATAATCGTGTGACTATGGAAATAATAATAGTTTCTATGAAAAGCCCATAGCCGACATTTTCATACAAAAATAAATAAAATCAAATATTTAATTGCGATCAGACTATATATCGTTTGGCTAGCTATTCGCACGTCGACAATCGTACAAGCATTGCTCGATATAAAAAATTTAATGCTTATACATATATATATATACTAGCGACTCGCCTCGGCTTTGCACGGGTAAGCGTCACGACACTTAGAAAAATCAACCTTGTCTACAGACAAGGAACTTTAAACTGTAGAGTCATACGAAACAAGAATAAATCTCGACCATAGTCATAAGGTACGTTAGGTGCATTTTGTTGCATAGGGCCATAGAGTAATTCGTTCTCATTCTGCCAAGCTGATAGAAGGGCAGTATAAAAAGTGGCCCTTTGACATAAGCTCCACTGCTCCATAGAAGTAATGTCAAATTTCTATCTCTAGTAGGGCTAACTGTGGATAGATCGGTTCTTGGGAACGGCCGTAAGTGACATTCTATATCTATATTTATAAAAGAAAGTCGTGTTAGTTACACTATTTATAACTCAAAAACGGCTGAACCGATTTGGCTGTAAATTGGTGGGGAGGTAGCTTAGGACCAGGAAACGGACATAGGATACTGTTCATCCCGGAAAAGGTTCCTACGGGATAACGGGAAGACACGGGTGAAACCGCGGGGCGCAGCTGGCATCTGTATGAAAATTAAATGTGAGGATCATCGCTTGAGCGTTATTCTAGAATATCAATCAGCCTTGGTAGACAGAGTTGGTACACGATTATCACCTTTATTCACTTCAGCATACGGGCGCTATTAGTCCGGCGCGTTGAGCAGCGACTGCGAGTCGAGCAGCTGGCTGGCGTCGATGAGGCTGACGTGCATGGAGTCCGGCGGCGCGGGCGCCTCCCCGCGGTGCAGGCTGAAGGGGTGGAAGCGGGGCACCGCGGCGCGCGGGGGCGGAGCGACCTCGCCGTTGGACGCGCGGCTCGACAGGATCGACAGGGACGCCAGCTTCTCGTTCAGGCGGGTTATCTGTGGGTGTACGCAATGAGTTAACTTACTTAGGCAAAATTCAAAGTTCAAATGTTTTTTTTATTTAATAGGATACATTGTGATCACTTTAAAACGTCAAACTTAAAACTAGCTAACTAGCTTAAAACTAGCGGCAGATTTAGACAATCGGTAGTTTTCTCGAAACCGCTAAGTGTAAAAGCTAGATATTTAATGACGAGGACTTTTATGTAGACCTGCTGTATGTTTTACATAATAATATCGTATCATTTTTCGTAGTGAAAACTATACTTTATCAGAATAAAACATCTACGGCCTTATTACAAAACGTGGTCTAACTAAAATCCCAGGTTTGAAACTCTATTGAACCAGGGTTTAGACAAAAATGATATTACAAAACGTTGCTTCCCTTTTGACTCGGAAGGAAAACGGAGTTTCGGAAGGTCTTTTTTTCTCCGTGTGGTCGAAGATGGGGGCTCGCTACAGCTGGACCTACTACCTGTGTGCGCAGCGCGGCGTGGAACACGTGGTACTGCGCGGGGCCCGCGTGCGGCGCGTCCAGCGGCGGCAGCCAGCGCTCGTAGCACTGCGCCCACACCTCCGCGCCGCCCACCGACGTGCCCGGCCGCAGCCGCGCCAGGGCAGCCGCGGCAGCGGGGGGGTGCGCTGCGGGGGGGGGGGGGGGGGGGACACGTCAACACAACGCACAAACAAAGAATCATCGAGATCGGACCACTCTGTAAAAAGTTACACGTGACCTGATCATGCGTGGCATTTTTTTAGCTGGTTGTAAATTTTTGCCAAAATCCGTGAATGCAGTTTACTATATCTAAAAAAGTTATAGATGGTCTCCTAGGAACGTTTTCCTGTAACTATAACGGTTAAGGTACCTGCTCTTACTATGACGTCTCAAAAATCCACCCTGTATATCGCGCTCTTTGTAAAACATCGAAATATTATCAAATTTAAGTAAAATACTGACCTAAAAGAGCAATCTGCACAATCTAGGATATAAAAACACCTTTGTTTCTGAAGAAAGAGGGCGCATCATGTTTAGTTGCGCATCGACAAGCTTATCAACAAAACACTTATGATTATCATGCTAATATTTTATTCCAACCAAGATTTAAAATGGGACAACAATCAATCTACAGTATTATAAGGACCAAATTGAGAAGTTTGGAGGCTTATTGTATCTTCATTAATATCTATCGCAATGCTTTGGAATAGTATCGAAAATAGGACTGTTAAGGATTGTGAGATACCAAAGTTAATTTGTCGTACTCACATAACCTCTGCTTCGGTGTAGTCGGGTGCCCCATATAGAGGGGGTTGTAGAACATCGCCTTGTCCTGCTCCGAGAACTGCTCGCCCCAATCCCACACTGGTCTCTGGACGAAGTTCTGGAAGTGAAAAAACGGAAAAAAAACTATTATTCAAAATTTTTTCTTTTTTGTAAATTTTCAACGATAGAAATTGACTTACAAAATCAGCAATGGGGGTCGAGGATACTCAAGTAGCTAAGCCTAGAAGGCGGTTCTAACAGAATTCGGTAAAGACCGGATTAATTCAATCGGGGCGCTCATTCGCTATCGCCCGAAATCAATAATTAATCGATCCTGACCCGTTATCCGCGGTTTGCATCGATATGTCATGTCATAATTATTAAGTCATTTCAGTAGTAATATATCAAGTCCTAGTACTAAAATGACATATTATGACATGACATATCGATCCAAAACCGCGAAACACGGATCAGGATCGATTTTATTAATTTCGGGCGTTAGACCATCAAGATCCCTTGCCAACTTGTGACGTCATAACGGGCTCTAGCGGTCATACTGCGCAGATAACGTAACGCGCCCGCGTTACCCGCTTAGATGGTCATAGCGAATCAGTGACCAAATAGCAACCGGACGGTACCTTCTGCACGGCGAGGTCTCGGTCCCTGGCGCAGTTGAAGAGGAAGGTGTCGAAGAGGTGGTTGTGCGCGGTGTCCCACAGCGTCGTGAGGTACGTCTCGGAGTACTGGAAGGCGGCCGGGAACTGCCGCTGCAGCTGCCACGCGCAGTCCAGGAACAGCAGGAACACGGGCGCCGCCTGCGCCGCCGCGCCCTCCCTGGGGGACGCCTCCTTCGGGTTGCCGGGCCGGGGGAGCCCGAATCTGCAATGAACTCTTTGTTCATCATCATCAGCCTATATGACGTTCCCACTCCAGCAGTGGGAACGGGGGGACGGGACTCCGGCAATCTTAAGATTTGTTTTTTATATTTTTACGTAACTACGTAAAGGGTAGCGTTTGACCGTAAGTCACCTGAAGGTGGCGTCCCGCTACACCTGGACTGGGAACTGGCTCTCAAGTGAGGCTGCCGGAAAACACCGATAGGTGCTTGGTGACAGATTCTTAACTTGAGGATGGTAGCTAGCCAGTAGAGTACTAAAACTACCCTACCACCAAGCTATGGTTTCAGCACGATGTTTTCCTTCACCGAAAGCTCAAGCTCATTATAGGATTCGAGCCCGCGTTCTACGGATCGCAAGCCAACGTCACTACCACTGAGCTAACATCACGTGACTTATGGTCAAACGCTATCCTGTAAGATGTAAGAACAGACATACCGCCAGGTGCTTTGCGACATATTCTTGAAGGTGGTAGCGAAGTGAGCATTTGCGTCAGTCTAGTTTTTTTACCTCTTTCTGTCTAGCGTTTGACCATAAGCCACACGAAGTTAATCACAATGTGGTCAAAGGGGAGACCTATAACAGCAATGGACTTCTTCCGGCTGACAATGACGAAAATGATGATCAAGGTGCGTGACGGTTACCTATCACAGAAGGGATGTCCGAGCGCCACCCACTCCTTCTGCACGAGGGACTGGAAGCCGGAGATGGTCCGGAAGTGGGGGTCCACCAGCAGCTGTGTCAGCGACGACACTACCGAGCAGTAGTCTACTCCGTCGCCTACAAATATTGATAAAAAAATATATAGTTTAAAAAACTAAAAAAAACACTTTAAAAACGCACTCAAAACTATAAAATAATTAAATTGACTTGTATTAGTTACGATATAATGGTTAATTCAAAAAGTGTGGAGCGCTTTTTGGTTGTGTTTACTATTATTTACCCAGTAAAAGAAGCGCTCCACACTTTTTGAATTAACCATTATATCGTAACTAATACAAGTCAATTTAATTATTTTATATTTTTGAGTGCGTTTTTAAAGTGTTTTTTTTAGTTTTTTAAACTATATATTTTTATTTTTTTACTTTTTAGTCTTTTGTTACCAAGTCCAATCTATCGGACTCATCAAAAGGAATCATATGAGCCCAAACTCGAGGGGTTTACTAGTAGCCACTGCAGAGATCCCCTACCCACCTTCTGGCTGCATCATCAGACCCTCGTCACCAAGTTCAATCTATTGGATTCATCAAGACGAAACATATGAGCCCAAACACGAGGGGTTTACTAGTAGCCACTGCAGAGTTCCTCTACCCACTTTCCGGTTGCATCATCAGACCCTCGTCACCAAGTCCAATCTATTGGACTCATCAAGACGATTCATATGAGCCCAAACACGAGGGGTTTACTAGTAACCACTGCAGAGATCCCCTACCCACCTTCCGGTTGCATCATCAGACCCTCGTCACCAAGTCCAATGTATTGTACTCATCGAGACGATTCATATGAGCCCAAACACGAGGGGTTTACTGGTAGCCAGCGAAGAGATGCCCTACCCACCTTCCGGCTGCATCATCAGATCAGGTCGATGATACCAAATTATTGCATTGTCACCGAGATTACATACACATACAAAGTTTCAAGTCGATACGACAATTAGAAGTGGGTGAAAATTGACTTCTAAGATTTGATTACATTGTTAGTTAGTTAGTTAGTTAGTTAGTTACAAGTCAAGCTAATAAAAGTGTTTTAAAAAAATTACAATGTTGCTTTAGATCACAAGTCACCCGATATTAAGTGACACCTCGTTGCATCTTTGGATAGGGAACTGGCTCTCAGTGAGACTGCCGAAACGTACCTCGTTTACTATATGTGTTACCACTTTTTGACGAAATAAATATAGATAGATAGATAGTTAAAAAATCGCTCAAAACGGTGAAGGAAAACATCGTGAGGAAACCGGCATGCCCAAGAACTGCAACATTCAAGGGCATGCGACATCTACCAACCCGCACTGGGCCAGCGTGGCAGATTACAGCCCATACTCTTTCTCTGAGAGAAGGCCAGAGTCCCAGCAGTGGGAACGTGAAAGGCTGATAATGATTAGATAGATAACGCTTTATTGTTTCACCACAACAACAGAAAAATAGAACAACATAAAAGGAAAGATTTAGTGTGAACCAATCAGCCAGATGGTGGTTATTTTTCGTGGCTGGGTTTGATTACAATTAATATCGTTTGGAGTTAAATAACTTCGTTTGATAAAATTCTACATGTAATTTACGCGGTAATCCTACAAAAATTTAATAGTCTCTCAATTTACTAATACCCGGTTTCAATAACCGATCTATCCGAGGTTTGCCCTACAGGGAGATATAAATTTGACGCATGCTCCATAGAAGTAATGTCAAATTTCTATCTAGCAGTACAAACCGTGGTTATTGAAACTGGCCGTAAATCGAATTAGAAACAGGCTGCCTCTGTTCAGGACATGTCACATCTCCCGTTATGCAACACAGACCTCAACGCGGCGACGGAGAACGCAGTTCAAAGCCGCCATGTTCTAGTCAAAGACAATATAGAAAGCCATAGACACGAAGAAGAATTTTCGAGGTAAGCCAACCTTCTTGTAAGACGACCGTGGTGTTGTCGCTGAGCCTCGCGGCGGCCTCGTCCGCGAAGGCGATGCAGTTGGCGACGTGGCGCAGCCAGCGGCTCGACTCTAAGATGGAGTAGTACTGGGAGTCCTGCATCTGCAATGGGGAGGAAAATTTACTTATTTTCTGACTAGGTGGCGCATGATCGAATGTACCTCCTACACAAAACTGAAAGATATATGATACAACATGTGGTCATTTTTACTTTCACTTTGTGGTGTTCATATGGGGATTGACCATTTGAAGCGACGATGGCTCATTGGTAGTGACGTCAGCTTGCGATCCGCAGGTCGTGAGTTCGAAATCCTACAATGAGCTTGAGCTTTCGGTGAAGGAAAACATCGTGATGAAACCATAGCTTGGTGGTAGCTTATTTTCTAGTACTCGCCTGGCTAGCTACCACCCTCTCGTTAAGAATCTGTCGCCAAACCCCTATCGGTGTGTTCCGGCAGCCTCACTTGAGAGCCAGTTCCCAATCCAGGTGTAGCGTGACGCCATCTTCGACCGCATCGTCACTTAACATCAGGAGACTTGTGGTCAAACGCTAGCCTGTAAAAAAAAAAAAACGCCACCAACTCACCCAGAAGCCAGCCAGCGTGGTGGGCGTGCACAGGTCCACCAGCTTCTTGTAGGAGGCCTGCAGCGCGGCCAGCGGCGGCAGCACGGCGGCGCCGCCGGCCGCCGCGAACGTGTTCCCGCACAGGTACACCACGTGCGGCGGCGTCAGCTTGGGGTGCGAGCGGCGCACCTGCACAACAAGTGGCCAAATCAAATCCAAAAATCTTTATTTAATAGGATATTCATCATCATCAGCCGGAAGAAGTCCACTGCTGAACATAGGCCTCCCCCCTTGAACGACTATTAGCCATTTGCATCCATCGGCTCCCTGCGACTCTTACAATGTCGTCGGTCCACCTAGTGGGGGGCCCATCTACAGAACGTCTTCCGCTTCGTGGTCGCCACTCGAGAACCTTTCTTCCCCAGCGGTTATCGGTTCGTCGAGCGATGTGGCCTGCCCATTGCCACTTCAACTTGCAAATTCTCAGAGCTATATCGGTGACCTTGGTTCTTCGGCGAATTTCCTCATTTTGGATTTTATCACGCAAAGAAACTCCAAGTATGGCTCTCTCCATGGCTCGTTGTGTGACTCTGAGCTTATTCATAAGGCCAACAGTCAAAGACCACGACATTACATTATGATCACTTTAAAACTTCAAACTTAAGACTAGCTACGCCTGTTTCAACCTCCTTACGCCGGCAAAAGAACAGGCAAGAAACGCCCGGCTGATAATTTTTTTGGCGCTATCACGTTCACAATTTTATTCTTACTACTAATTGATTGAATTGGAGCAAGTTCACTACATACAGTCCCAAGCTATTTTTGTCATCTAAACAGTCCGATATTTTCTAATAAGCTAATCGGCGTATCAATCAACATACTAGTCTGGTCAGCAGCGCCGCGCCCCCACACCCACACCGGCCCAAGTGGCGCGCCGACTAGAGCATCCCAGGTGTACGCTACCTGCTCCAGCAGCACGCTCTCCGCGGTGGCCGAGGAGTCGGTCTGCAGCAGCTCGCCGCTCCGCAGCAGCGCCGCGCCCTCGGGCCGCCCCCACACCCACACCGGCACGCGCCCCGACCGGAAGTGGCGCGCCGACTCCATTAAGTTGTAATCTACCACACAAATATAATTACATTCATCATCATCATCATCAGCACATTAAGTTCCCACTACTGGGACTCTACTCTTTTCTTGCCAATTCTCTAAAACTAAACTAAATTTGAGAGGTCTAAAAGTACGAGTATTACCACCGAAGTGAGAAAATGGCAGCATTATTTGCGATATCTACCTAAACTCACCTAGAACAGAACTGGGCACTATGAGCGTCTCTCCCGCTGTCAACATGAACGCGTCCGAAGTGCCGTTGATGCAAGTGATCCTCCAGTGTGGACACTCGCACCGCTCCAGCTCTCTCTTCCAGTCTCCTGGAATTGATTCATTAGTTATTTTTTGCCGGAGTCTGTGTTTCCTGACCGCTACAATTTGGGGATCTTCAAGGCAAGAGTGAACGAATACCATCTAGGTATGCGTGTTACACTGTTACAACGCTTGGCAACAGGCGGGAGGGCGGCGAAATGCATGCCTATTTGCAATAAAAAATAAAGTAGATATATAGTTTTTTAACCATATCACCAATTTCAAAACATACCGTTTCACTAAAATACTTCAACGGCAATTTACGTTTACGTTCATTCATTAACGAATGGTGGTACTGGATATCTATTCTGTGGTAATGGTCGAAGCCTGAAGTGAAATGGAAAAGCGCAAGCGGATCCTAATCAAGTTAATAAAGTCCACTAGTAATTTTTGCGACCTCCCCCCCCCTACCCTAGTTACGTCACTGTTTGAAAGTACCTGGCCGTAGAAACATGTTCATGTCGGAGGGGAGCGTGGGGTAGTACGGCTCCCGGTACTCGTACGCGAACAGCAGGTCGTGCCGCTTCGGGAACGCGTGGTGCATCAGCGCCAGCGCGATCTTGCGCCCGTTGTCGATCGGAGAGTTCGTGAAGCTGAACGTCAGCACTTTCATGTTCTGCAACGGAATAATGGGCTGGCTCATTCTTCAAAGACTTCAAACTCATAATAAAAACATCGGGGGATCAACTGGGCCCGGCTTGCTTCGAATAGATAACATAAGATACATTGCCGAAACCATTGTTACAAGTAGGATTTCAGACGAAAAAAACTACCAACAGTTTCAGAATCAGAATTATTTATTGCGGGTTCCTAAAGCGATGTTACAAAATATGAAACAGTTCTCCATAATCTACCCTTATTGGGTGTGCAAAATCACAATTTATTACATGATTAATTAATTTCATTCGATTTGACTAAAGTTGGCACTTGTAACAGGCGTAGCTAGTCTGAAGTTTGGCGTTTTAAAGTGATCATATTATTATGTATCCTATTAACTAGAAATTCGAATTTGAATTTTTGACATGAACTACAAAATTTAAAAAAAACATTTGATCACTTTAAAACGTCAAACTTAAAACTAGCTACGCCTTTTCCAACCTCCTTATGACGGCAAAAGAACAAGCAAGGAACTCCCGGTAAGTACTTTTTTGGGTGCGATCACATTTACAATTTTATTCTTATTACCAATTGATTGAATTGGATGATTAATACGACCTTGGCAGAAAGAGTTCTACCAACCAATAACATGTTCTAAGAAGACGTTATATTAAGAACTCAATTGTTTAATTACGTAAAGCCATCTTTACGAGAATTACTTCACCGACTCGTGTCAGTAATTCCCCTATGATATTCTTGTTACTACGAGTATTTATCCTTAATCATAAGTTTGTTAATAGTTACGTGACCATATCAAGTGTTACGGCCCGGAGCTCTGTGACCTCGCCCCGCAGACCACTGAGGTGGTAGGTACAGTCAGTGACAAAAGTAGATCGATCATACTCGATTTTCCAAATGTGTTTTAGATCAGTATTGTTTGAGTTTTATTTACAACTTAAAATTTAGCGTTTGACGACAACACAACGACGCGGTCAATGGTTGGTGTTTAAGATGATGAAGGTAATCAGAAAATGTGTAGTTGTTCACCTACTTTTGTCGTTGACCGTACTAGGTACGTCATTCCGATATCGAATCGAGTAACGAAAACGTTAAAAAGCGGTAAAAATACTTGAAGCCCTCTAAGGATTGTAATTTTAATTTACAGTACAGGATTTGATTGTTTACAAAAACCGATATTTTAGGTTTCCTTTCAAACATTTTCTTTTGAGCTCGCCTATCTGAAACTTCGAGGGTCTAAAATCGGTAATACGGGTTATTTTAAATCGTTTTATTCTTGTTCCAAACATATTTCTCGAGTTACTTTTTTAATTTAGGCAGTACGAGTTTCCACTTTGACAGGCTGTCTGTCGGTAGTAAACTTTGACGTTTACGAAAACTTTTGTAGTTTTCTAAACTTGTACTGGGGGTACTGATCGTTAATTTAGTCCTCGTTGTTTATAGAATACTTTTTTCGAGGTATAAATAGATAGATAGCGCTTTATTGTTTCAACACAACAACGTAGAAGGGTGGTGTTATCGCTTAATGAACAACCTTTGCTATTTAATTACGTATTTAATATGTTCTTTTTGATTACTTATTCAGAAAAAAAAATGGTTTTTATCAACTCCAATTTTCAATTACATTAATGGTCGTTACGCAAAGTACCCATCAGAACTGGGACTTTGGCCTACTCTTAGAAAGAACGTATCATCATCATCAGCCTTTCACGTGCCCACTGCTGGGACTCCGGCCTTCTCCCAGAGAGAGAGTATGGGCTGTAATCTACCACGCTGGCGCAGTGCGGGTTGAAGAAAGTATAATGGACCGTAATTAGCAATTTTTAACTATTTGCTTTGTCATTTGCATCTTAAATATTTTTTTATTGGCACAATTTCGATGACCGAGGCGTGTTTATTTACATAATGACATAGGCACATCTGGTTATATGAGATTTTCCAATGTGACATTCCTAAGATCCATTACAATGAGTCAGCCAGATTAGATAAGCCCCTCGAACAGATTTCACCAGTCGTGCCGTGTTGTTATTACACATTTCGTACAAAAATTATGCTATTGGTGACAATTCTGTTGTGAATTTTTTAAAACTAAACTAAGTTAGACAGATTTGAAAGTAATGCTGTCCTTTTTTACTTCCGCAGTCCGAAAGGGTTAGCAATACTTATAGACCTGTCAAACTTAAATTCGTTTTAGTAAACGCACAAACGAATTGGCGTCAATGTAAATGGATTTTTTAATTATACACGTGTGGTCATTTAGAGTAATTCATAGGCATTTTAAATCATATTTGAAGCGATGATGCCTCGGTGGTAGTTACGTCGGTTTGCGATCCGCATGTCATGCATGGATCCTACAGTGAACTTGTGCTTTCGATTAAATAAAACATCGTGATGAAACCATAGCTTGGTGGTAGGACATTTTTTTGTGCTCGCCAGCAGACTAGATCCACCCTTGAGTTAAGAATCTGTCGCCAAGCACCTATCGGTGTGTTCCGGCAGCCCCACTTGAGAGCCAGTTCCCAATCCAGGTGTAGCGTGACGTCACATCACACGTTGGACCACATCGCCACTTAGCATCTTGTAACTTATGATCAAACGCTGCCCAGTAAGTAAACAAGAAAATAGAAAACTACGTTTTTTCTAAGCTTTTTGATGGCTTACGTCACAGAAGTATTGTCTGCTGAAACAGATCATCTGGTTCCAACAAGGCTGAAGAATTTAAACAACTGTAACGCTATGACAAACATAACGTCTCGATGTTTTGTCTCGTGGCCGTCTGACGTGACAAGGTCGCGTGTATCTTGTCATAATAAAGCAGTGCATTACGTTTGGTGGTCACTTCAACACGTCATAACATCTTTATGATTAATGGAATAGTCGGGACTCCCCATCGTGTCTCGGTATTACATTTCAAACAACAAAAACATTGTAAATTGAATTTGCGGATTTGCCATCGCTCAATTAAAACGATTAAGGAAAACCTAGTATAAATTAAGGATTTTAGAAAGGGGCTTCCCTCGAAGCATCTCGAGACTTACCTAGCACTACACTCAAAGTCAATAATATATATTTATTTAGAAGGATACATGTGACCACTTCCAACCTCTTTACACCGGCAAAATAACAGGCAAGAAATGTTCAGCAGGTAACTTATTGAGTGCGATCCCATTAATTACAATTTCTTGTCCCATTCTTAACTGATTAATTTGTAGAAAGTCCAAGCATTTCTGTCATCTACATAGTGTGATATTTTACAATATCTTTTTTCATAAGACCTTGGATTTCACATGAGATTTCGTTGCAAAAGGGTACAGCAATTTTTCTATTGTTTCTAGTATTAAAATGGAGACTTTTCTTACTTCTTACAGATTTCAGAGTAGCGTTTGATAAGTGGATTGGGAACTTGGCTTTCAAGTAGACCTGCCGGAATACACTGATAAGCGCTTGGCGATAGATTCTTAACTTGATGGTACCATTATTTTAATTATAGCCATTATATACATGTACCCACCTTGCATATGACTTGCAGCCCCTTCACCTTGCCGGGGATGTCTCCGTAGGGCATCAGCCGGCGGCGCCGCACCGGGCCCCCGTCCGTCAGCCACACGGCGCCGACGCACGTCAGCGGCACATCGTACGTGCCCAGCAGGAGGTTGCGCTGGCTGTACTCCTGCTCAAATAAATGATTCAGACTATAGAATCATCATCATCATCATCATCAAAAACCTGTGTCAGTCCACTGCTGGTCCACTGAGCCCGGTTTTCGGCTCTTCTCATCCAACTACTGTTAGCCACTCGGCGCAAGACGTCGCTCCACCAAGCCGCAGGGCGTCCTAAAGTTTGCCAAGTCGCGGTCACCACTCGAGAACACGTCTACCCCAGCGGTTATCGGTACCACCTTGCCTAACTAACTAATTCGATGGCTTAGCGACCCAAAGTGTGCCCTCGAAACGGGAGAGTGCCACTCCTCTCTATCCTGAGCGATTTCAGCCCAGTTCAGCGTCTGAAGTTCGCAGGTCCGCATCCACCGCATCCTTCCAGCGGTATCTAGAGCTTACGGCTTACGGCCATTCGGTCGTCCCAAATAAGAACGCTTTGCCACCCGATCCTCCCCCATGCGCACTATGTCGGTGCGACATTTCTCCCGTCTTGCCTAACTAATTAAAAACTAACCAACTGAGATGGCGCAACGACCCAAAGTGAGTCTTGGCCTCTCATAACAAAAGATGCCACTTCGGTCTATCCTGCGCCACCTCCTGCCAGTACCACCTGGAGCTCGCGCATATCCTTCGTGAATTCGTCTTTTTTACGATACCTGGGACGGCCAAACGGACGACGCCCACTCGGCCGTCCACTGTATGCACGTTTGACCGCACGATCCTCCCCCATTCTTTCAAGGTAGCCGAGCCAGCGAAGTTTGTGCGCTTTTATCTTGCCGATGACATTCGGTTCAGCCACCAGTTCTTCGATTTTTCGCACCGTCTTGCGTGGTACACGGAGAAAAAAGACCTTCCGAAATACCGTTTTCCATCTGAGTCAAAAGGGAAGGATTTGTGATTCAGAAGGAAAACTAAGGTAAAAAAAGGAAGGAATCGGTCTTGGAAGGTAAGACTCAGGAGGAAAGTCCGAATTTTTTTCGCAGTGTATGTTTTAATTACTTACGTCACTGAGCGAATGCTCCAAAGGGACGAAGGTCAGCTTGTAGTTGGTGACGAAGAGGGACCCGTACCGGCCCCGGTCGCGCTCGCTGAGCGGCGTGAACATCACCACGCTGTGCGCCGCTCCCGTCACCAGCTCACCTGAACAAACATCCGCGTTTAGTCAATACTCTTTTGACGATCGATGTGGCGCAATGGGCGAATGGTCGACTGCGAATCGTAAGGTCGCGTTTGATTCCTGCTACAGGACAAATATTTGTAAGAACAATTACGGCAATATTTTCAAAAAATTGCTGCATGGGCCGTCTGGGTATATGTATTGTTGGCGCAAGCCGAGCGCCCGAGCAAATATAAGGCGGTGCGGACGCGCTTTCGCCCACTTCTCCACCGACCGTCGTCGAGGCAACACCTCCTACCTGACGTTTTTTTATTAATTGATGATGTCATCCTGTCAGTTTTTGCATTTTGTTAAATTAATTGTTTTGGTTGTTTTTGTTTGTCGAGATTTGTTTTTAAAAAATAAATTCGTGTCAAAAATACAAATTCAGAAGTGGGATAGGATCTATGCGATTCTATCTTACTGTCCACTGTTTTTTGTATCACTTTTTGTCGGTTAAAAATAGAAAAAAGTTAGACGGTGTATGCCACGGCGGTAGACAAAAAAAAAGTAATCGTGAAAAAACGACGAAGCAGATGGCTGTGTTTGTGCGTTTAATTGTGTGTGTCTTAGTGAAAAATGAAAGTGTGTGTGTCTTAGTGAAAAGTGAAAATGTGTGTGTCTTAGTGAAAAGTGAAAATCGAGTAGATCGCCTTGCTCTCGGTCTCGTGAGAGGCCCACACGAGGCCTGAGAGTCTGGGGCTGTTGTTCATGAAGCTGATCGCGTCACATTGCGATAGTCATCGCTGTTGTCGTGACCGCTGCAGCGGGCGCTTTCGTGCTTAGCCGGCGTCAGCGCCAGACCGGGAGGCGCCACCGCTTCCGCTCAGCAACACAGTCGTCGCGTCCACGTCGTGTCGGCGAGGCAGCCGTGCGTTTGGTTTGGATAACGCTGATGGGTAATGCGTTGCAAGTTTGAACCTGTCTGAACCTATTACTGAGCCTAAACGTCGAGATGGTTTTGGGTGAGACTGTACGAGTCAACACTGCTATTTTGGTAAGATCAAACCATGTCTATTTCTAATTTCGATGTCTTAGGATGATGTTAATGTTGATCGCGCCAAAAAAATTACCTGCCGGGCGTTTCTTGCCTGTTCTTTTGCCGGCGTGGGGAGGTTGGAGCAGGCGTAGCTGGTTTTAGGTTGACGTTTTAAAGTAATCACAATGTGTCCTATTGAATAGAAAAGTTTTGATTTTGATTTTGTGTGATACGGTGATGTTATCATGTTCCTACGTGCAAAAAAGTGTGACGATTGCCTGTTTGCTTAACGCGCACAGGTCATTGCTGAAAAAGTGACTCATAGCTGTAGTTAAGTGAGTTTCGAATAACGATCGCAGCTGGCCTAGTATAAAACTCAAGTTCAAAGCGTTGTGATGGCGTACGTAGTTTAGACATCGCGAATATTTTATTTGATGTATAGAAAATAAATTCCGACACCTACCCTACATAGGTCGGTTGTGTCCGACGTTTTCTGTTTCGCTTACTCACGTATTGTTAACTAATGAAGTGACGAGTTCATTACGGTTTTGGTTAGTGCATTACTGGTTTAATAACGCTCACATGCGTGCAGATGGTCTTGTAGAATTTTTGTCCATTAATGCGGAGTCTGGACAAATCACCCCGTCCCGTGCCGAGCTACGTTTTTACGTAAGCCGTGTGCCTTTCCTAAGAATGGTGTTCAACTTAATTTAAACGTAAACATGAACCTGTTGATGTTATTAAGAATCCGATGCTTTTATTTTGTTGATGTTGGATGGTGGTTTAATGATGCTCGTTTCAAGTTCACGCGTCTGCCGTGAACGACAAGTTATTGCCGGATGATTTCGTATACTTTTGCGATTAACGAGAGGCCTGTACAAATTACGCTGGTTCGTGCCAGGCCACATGGACCGTGGTATGTTTCAGATCTAGCACATAGGATGGACGATCAGTAATGGTCAGGTGAAGCCGAGCGGTGCATTGCTGATGCAGTGCTACCGCATTGCTGTTGTGGTGCTCCTGCATTGTTAATGTGGTACTTATGCATTACTGTTCCAGTGCTACTGTATTGCCAGAGAAATTGCTGGCGTATCGCCTGTGTACTGCTGGCCCATGCCGGTGCAGTGCTGGCGCATCGTCGGAGTACTGCTGGCCCATGCCGGTGCAGTGCTGGTGTATCGCCGGAGTACTGCTGGCCCATGCTGGTGTAGTGCTGGTGTATCGACGCGCGCCGATGCGGCCGTGCTGATGCAGCATGTCGATGCGGCATGCATGCTGCGCTTGTGCGCTGTCGGCTGCGCTTGTGCGCTGCTACTCCTGCGTGTGTGCGCTACCGCTGCGTGTGTGCGCTACCGCTGCGTGTGTGCGCTACCGCTGCGTGTGTGCGCTACCGCTGCGTGTGTGCGCTACCGCTGCGTGTGTGCGCTACCGCTGCGTGTGTGCGCTACCGCTGCGTGTGTGCGCTACCGCTGCGTGTGTGCGCTACCGCTGCGTGTGTGCGCTACTCCTGCATGCGTGCAACACTACTGCGCTTGTGCGCTGTCGGATGCGCTTGTACGCTACTACTACTGCGTGTGTGCGCTACTCCTGCGTGCGTGCACCACTACTGCACTTGTGCGCTGTCGGCTGCGCTTGTACGCTACTACTACTGCGTGTGTGCGCTACTGCTGCGCTTGTGCGCTACTACTGCGCTTGTGCGCTACTGCCGCGCTTGTGCGCTTCCACTGCCGCTGCTGCGCTTGCATGCTGCCACTGCAGCGCTTGTGCGCTGTCGTTGCTGCTGCTGCATGCCGGTGCGCAGCCGATGGTGTGCTATCGCTGTCGTGCTGCCGATGGCTCTTGCGGCGAGTCAACAAGCCACGAGGGAGCACATCCCGTGATGAAGGGAGTGGACTACTGGTATTGTTTGTGGTGTGTTGTGCAATTGTTGGAACACGCCTCACGTTGTGCCCTCCGCGCCACGTGCGTCGTCGTTCTTTAAATTGCAAATTGTGATGAGGATGTTAAAATAAGCGTCACGTCGTGCCTCTATCTTAGCATCCTGGTAGGTTACGCATCACGTAGTGCCTCTGTCCTTGTTTGTAATTGAGAGCGCGGATGCGTCGTGTCACTGTCATGATCTTAAGGGTGTTGGGGATACGCGTCACGTCGTGCCTCTGTCTCGGCACCTAGTTAAGTTAGGCATCACGTTGTGCCTCTGACTTGCCGTCAGGATATGTGACACGTCGTAGCCCTGTTCTGGGGGTGTTGAGAATGAGATACGCTTTATGTCGTGCCTCTTTCTCGGCACCCTGCCAAGTCATGATGTTTGCATACGTATTTGTGTGGCGGTTTTTTTCGTGTGTTCTGTGCAGATGAGAATAACAATGATGAGGAGTCTATTTTGGAGCGCAGAGCTGTCTACAAGGTGAAGAATCGCCGACCAGAGCTGCTGAGCTGTCTACAAGCGAGGAGCATCAGCCTGGTTCATCTGGGACGCAGAGACCTGCTGACGCCTACTTGAAGTGCAAGAAGACGCAGTTTCCATGAAAATGGAGGCTGATCTTCACGAGTTTATGGAGTCCGAGGACGGTCTCCTGTCAGGAGAGGCCGTGTTGGCGCAAGCCGAGCGCCCGAGCAAATATAAGGCGGTGCGGACGCGCTTTCGCCCACTTCTCCACCGACCGTCGTCGAGGCAACACCTCCTACCTGACGTTTTTTTATTAATTGATGATGTCATCCTGTCAGTTTTTGCATTTTGTTAAATTAATTGTTTTGGTTGTTTTTGTTTGTCGAGATTTGTTTTTAAAAAATAAATTCGTGTCAAAAATACAAATGTATACTTTTTAATATGTTGTGGTAATAAAAACTCCTTGTTATTTACAGATCTGGAGAAAATAAACGGCGTATTGCACATATAAAAAAAACAATTTTTTTCTTCTCAAGCCTTTCTTGTTTTATTAAAATTTTAGAGCATCCATAGAACAGCATTAGCACAATATTGAAGAACTAAAAAAACCCAGTTCTATTTCGTTAGCTACCAAAACGTTAATGACCTAAAAATGAGTCATCATGTAAAAAAAGTATTATGACAATGAAGTAATTACAACTGTTACGTGAGTTTTGTAAGCTGATAAATTAAAACGAATAATAATATTATATTCATGGTATGTGACTTACAGGGTTATAAATAAAACTAGGATACATTAGTATCCAATGAGTAGGCTAGGTACCTCGAAAAAATATTTTAAAATTCAAAATTCAATCATTTTTATTCAATAGGATACATTGTGATCACTTTAAAACGTCAACTTAAAACTAGCTACGCCTGTTCCAACCTCCTTACGCCGGCAAAAGAACAGGCAAGAAACGCCCGGCAGGTAATTTTTTTGGCGCGATCACATTGACAATTTTATTCTTATTACTAACTAGCTGGTGCCCGCAGCTTCGCCCGCGTGGATGTCGGTTATCGCGACCAAAAGTAATCAAGAAATTTTGATCCAGTTCCCGCAACCCATGAGAACCTATTCCAGGAATAAAAAGTATCCTATATATTATTCCGTCCTATTATCTATTCTTGTGCCAAATTTCAGCCAGATGAATTTCTGAAGTTATCCCGAAGAAGATATAAAAAAATTGAGCTTTATACTTTAACGAATTTAGGGTACTAATTTATACACCTGCACTTCCTGTTATCTGCCCAAGTAACCACAAACCAAACTCTATATTCGCAGGATGTTCTTACCTGTACTATTATATAGGGGGCATGCACAGAAAAACTTTCAGCTTTTACATTAAAAAACGAAGGTCTGGCTGTCGTAGGCTCTGGGTCTATATATCCACACCATTAATACTTTTTCTACTACATATCGAAACTATTTCATAAAAAAAACAAATCTATGCAAACTCTTTGCTTCCCAAGTTCCCACGTGTCCAAATCTTTAGGCTAAGCGTATATTGAGACGCAATCGATGCAGTGCGGGGCAGCGCTGATTTTTTTGTAATATATATGCATAAGCAAAGATCAGCATACGATGTTTCTTTTTTCTTTTTGCGGCAACAATTACTATTTTTCTAAATTAAGTTAGTGCGTATTAATCAATGCGTAAGATAGTATTTATATCACACGTTCATACATAACACGTATTTTAAAAAAGCATGAAGACATAGAAGCAACGCTATTATAAACTGTAACTAACAATAACTCATTAATTTCATAATCTAACACTAATACTGAATAAAAATCTTTAGGATGGTAAATAGCCTCCTCCGAAGTAGTAAACGTTATCGCGCCAGAAAAAAAAGAGAAAATCACCAGAAAAGTACCTGCCGTTGCCTACCGGTCGTTGCTTGCCTTTTCTTTTGCTGGTGCAAGAAAGTTAGAACAGACGTAGCTAGTTATTAGTTTATCTTTTTAAAGTGATTAAATGTTGTATAAGTTTAATATTAAACCCAGTTTATTCGTCAACTTGAATACTGTTCTTGATACCGGTTTTTTGTACTTTATTACAGTGTAATTTACAGCATCGCTCATGGACTATGCCATGCGCTTCAGTCGCCTGCGTCTCAACATACGCTTACCCTTATTGTAGCCCGCAACATCAACGTCAATACCAAGTAGTTCTAAGTAGATAAGGTATAATAAGATCATGTCTGCTACACACGTAACGATATATCGTTACAAACTTAAACGTCTTGGGTTTGATTAGAGCGTATCACTAACTTAGGATTAAATAGATGGCTCTATATGATATTATTACAGTGTGTTGATTTTTGATTTCGAACATCACTAATCACAATCATCTCTTGATTTTCGTTTTTGTAGCTTTGTATAAAATGTTTTAATATTTTTCTTCTTTCAATTTTCGCGCGGACGCGTCTTACAAAGAGGTCCTTTTTGTTTGCCCGTGTCCGACGTCAGTTTTATTGCAGCAAAACACACGCTACCATCAAAATTATGCAAATACGGTCAAGTCGATCAACAATGATTTATCGAACAGAAAATGTTACTGCCGTCGCTCATCTGCGCAAACCAGAAATTCTACAACGATTTTTCAGGCACACTTTCGATATAACCGGAGATCGGTTAGCAATTAGAACTTAGCAATACATCGCTACGATAAATTGTTACGTGTGTATCCACACCAATAATTGTCATGCCAATAATATTCTTCCTGACATGTAAACAATTCAACAGAATGATGCCTAGCAACCATGTAAAAGATTTCGAAAAATTTCGTTATATTAGATTTTCCCACGGAACCCATGCATTATTCCGGGATAAAAGTAGCCTATATTACTCTCCGGCGCATAAACTATCCTTATGCAAAATAATACCCTGATTCGTTGTTTTGTTACGCCGTGAAAGCCGAACAAACCAACAGAAAAACACACTTTCGCATTTACATAAATGTGGGGATGGGGATGGTGATAGGGGTAGCTGCGGTTCGCGTTTACACCCATGGTATTCCCTACTATCCCGCAAGAATCTTTTTCCGGGTTAAAAAGGAACCTATATGCTATCCGGGCTACAATAATCTAATCGACTCGACCAAATTTCCGACGTGATGCTTTAAACTGATATAACTTTTTTATTTATGAACCGATTGAAATAAAACAAACACTAAATGTTAAGTGGAGAAAACCACAATATATTAATGAAAACCGCATTCAAATCGGTTAAGCCGTTTCTGAGATTAGCGCGCACAAACAAACAGACAAACAGACAAAAATTCTAAAAACCATTGTTTTGGGTTCTATTGCGTTAATAAAGGCCCCCAGTAAAAGATTTTCTCATTTATCTTCAATGTACAGACAGTGATGAGTTACAGATTTATTATATGTATAGATAGATAGATATAGATTGATTGAATTGGAGCAAGTTCACTAAAATCCCAAGCTTTTTTTTGTCATCTAATAGTCCGATATTTTTAATTAGCTTTACTAATATGATTTCTCTTGTTTGGTTGTACACATTGGGATATGGGAACATGAATATTAACGAGTTGCGGGATCACAACCAAAGCAGACCAGACCCCACAAGCAGCACCCGTTCACGAGTTGACGCATGTGCCAGCCATCGCTCTTCTCGACCATATGAGAGGGAAGAGGGAAGAGTATCACACAAAAATCATAAGTTTGGTTTTTCCAATAAGACATTTCACAGATAATATGTAGTTTGTAAAAGAGGTTGTGTATTATATAGGTTCAAATCATAAAAAAAAAACAATCCTAAATGTGCACCGACATTATACAAGTAAAAAAAAAGTCCGTTTTTGTCGACGATCCGTATATTTTTTTTATCCTACCGATATTATTAATGCGAAGGTTTGTGTGTGTGTGTGTGAATGTTTGTTACCACGTATCACCGTAACTGCCGAACCAATTTTAATGAAATTTGGAATGGAGATAGCTTAAACCCTGGATTATCACATAGGCTTTTTATCCCGAAAAAAAGGTTCCTGCGGGGTAACGGAAAGACGCGGGTAAAACCGCGGGACGTAGCTAGTTTTTAATGATGCTTAGAGCACGGTGGTTTATGCACAAAAACATTGATACAACGATGCACATGATATCTTACAATCTCTATATGAGTAGAGTACCTAAAAGAAATCAATGTACCGGCCTTCAGTCAATGGGCCGACTTTTTTTATCGTGAATCGCAAGGAAACAAAAGCATATTTGCGCAAGCCGCACCGACCGTGAAAACCGCCTTGACTCACGCGCTGAAATTGACCTGATATAAGTAAATACACTGCAACACTTAGCTAGAATGTTATGCAACCGCGGGCAGGACTCTACGTAGACTTGTGACGTCACTCGTATGTAAATAGAAGTAGGTATCGAGACTAATAGCTGCGATAAGAATTCAGGAATGTTTCTAGCTGAAAGATAGAAAAGAAGCCTATCTATGGTGCCATGGCTGTGATGCAGGTGCGTTTACAAGATCTCGTTTAGACCCTCTCTAATAATGTTACTCAAAGTATCAAAAATCTTTTAAGACTACGAACATTAATTAATTTTGAAAGTTAGATTTGTTCGTCTCGCTAAAACGTTTATTTCTTCTACGCGATTAAGACTTCTCAGATTAAAGTTTGTATGATAGAAAAAATTTGGAAACTCGATCCGAAAATTGGCAAACGTAGTAAAATCAGACAGCGCTGTTTTCTATAGGGTTTTTGTATTGACCCAAGACCCGCCTTACATTTGCCTACCCGTGCGAAGGCGGGGCGGGTCGCTAGTCCTCTATGTATTTCGCAATATTGAGACGTACCTCGTTTCAGGACACCCATCACCGCTCACAATACACCATCGACTGTTATGGGCAGTCACTTCCTATGGTCACCGTAAGGGCGAGGCTTATATGGCGATACAGTTAAACTTGTGCGGCGCATACGTAATTACTGTTATTGTGATTTACTTCATCGATGGCGTAACTAAACCTAGTAGAACGCAGTTCATCAAACTAAGTACAGTCGCCGAGAAGAGTAGCTGAAAAACTTTTCCGTTTTTTCAAAGCATTTTTATCACTCTGCGACTCGGTGGAGCGACTACTTGCGCTGAGTGGCTGGCAGTTGTTGGATGAGAAATGCCAACGACCAGGCTCAGTGGCGAACCTTGGTAGAGGCCTATGGCCAGCAGTGGACTTACACAGGCTGTTAATGATGATGATTATTTAACTTTGGACGTGTTCAGCTACTTTTGTCGCTGACTGTTCTTATAGTTAATGTATCAGATGACACCTAAGCCCAGATCAAAACATGTCAAATCAACATAAAACGTGGGGCACAACTCAAATGTTGCATGGTGCATGTGCATCTAGCAATAATACGAGATATTATGAAATAGTTTTGAGGTTTTTAATTTCACATTCCATTTAATTGGTAAAATGATCAGATCTAATGTAATACCAGTTGCGCCCTGTGATTTCATCCGCGTGTATTAGGTATCCCGCATGAACCTTTTCCCGGAATATAGTCTATGTATGTGTGTTAATCCTGGGTATAAGTTATCTCCATTCCAAATTTCATCGAAATCGGTTTAGTAGTTACAGTGATACATGGTAACAAACATTCACACACACAAACTTTTATAATATTAGTAGAATAGGATAGGATAATAGGAGCTATTGTTGTTGTTACATCTGTTTCATCTCGCATTTTTATCAAACAAAGTTTCCTATTTCTATATTTTTACTAGCTGCGCCCCGCAGCTACACCCGCGTGGACTAAAAAAAAAAAAATTATTATAAAAAAATAGATGTTGGCCGATTCTCAGACCTTCCCGATATGCACACAAAATTTCATCAAAACCGGACAAGCCGTTTCGGAGGAGTATGGCAACGAAAACTGTGACACGAGAATTTTATATATTAGATATGATAAAATATGTGTAAATAATTTTTCAAATATAAGTTGTAGACATTTATTCAGTCTGCAAGCGAATGTATTCATGTTTTATACGATACATTTGTAGGACTGGATGTAATACGACACTGGACTATTTAGCATACATTGCAAGGAACTAGACATTGTCTGTTATAACAATTGTGCCCTGTTATAAATAAATATTAGTACAAAATTCCATGAATTCTAAAGTTAACGCCATGGTCATTAACTTTAGAATTTGGTTTTGTAATGGAAGTGGTTTCAGCATTTTATTTATAAGGTTAATATCTTGTTTGAAAACCAAATTCTAGTTGCTACGAAGTCAATTATTCAGTATTTTTGATTTTATTACTGTCCAATATTAGTTATATTATATGTATCAAGTAGCGGACCGCCCCGGCTTCGCGCGGGTAATAACGTAAATTTCAAATTTTAAAATTGTAATATACGCACATAAACCCTTCCTCCCGTGCGACCCGTGCCCCAGTGGCGCCTACATTGCCGAGCAGAGTGAGCGACTACCACGCAACTTTTTTTCTAATTTCGTGATATCTTTCGAATGGAATGTCCAAATACAATTAATTCTAAAAGTTATATAAAGGTATTGAAGCAGTTTTGAATATACGATAATTTATTTTGATAAGGATTAATACCAAGATACAAATAAAGAGTCTTTTCTAGAAGCGGAATTTTATTCAAATTTTTAAAATTAAAAAAAAAAACATTTTTCAAATTGGTTCAGTAGTTTCGGAGCCTATTAGATGCAAACAAACAAGCAATCAAAAAATCAAATCTTTCCTCTTTATAATATTAGTATAGATCAGTAGTTGTAGTGCCCATGCTGAGTTTAGTATCAGTATAACTCAACATCATCATGAGCAACCTATTACATTCCCACTGCTGGGACTCTGGCCTTCTCTCAGAGTGAGAGTATGGGCCGTAATCTACCACGCTGGCTCTGGTGACTCATTTGAATTGTGTTAATGTTTTAGTGGTATGTGATGTCTTGACGTGCATGTGCACACCATTCACAGCATTGTGTATCTGAATTCTGAATATATGCGTTATGCTGATGTGTTTTATATATACTAACGTCCTGCCTAGGTTTCGCACAGCAAGTATAATTAGTTGAAATACCCCTACAGTTTTCCTTAAGTTTACCAAATTTACGGACATCAACCTTATTTGCTTTATTTATTTATTTGGTAATAGGCGAGCAGCCCGCAGGCTGATGTGCCTATATCATGCTGTGTTGAATTATAGAAATGTCCAAAAGTGCAGAGAGAAGTCAATTCTGTAGCAAGGAAGCATTGTTCGTTCGCAACCACTTGTCCAGTCTGTTTTTAAAGGAATTCACTGAAGGAGCTGACACAACGTCTTCTGGCAGTCTATTCCAGTTGTGCACCACTCTAGAAGCCAAGAAGTGGACAGTGGAAGTGGAGTGTTTAGTATGGACTTTGGTAGCAAACATAATCTGAGAGCCAGTTCCCAGTCCAGGTGTAGCGTGGTGCCACCTTCAACCACACTGTCATTTAATATCAGGTGACTTGTGGTTAAACAATAACCTGTAAGAATTTCAATAATAAAACGAAACATAACTTACCATTAAGAAGTTTTGGTTTCACCTCTTGAACCGAGCCATTTCTTTCTCCTTTACTCTGCAACAAACATTAAGCTTTTTATTTTATTTCTAGGCATAAGAGGGACGGTAAAGCCACTTACACTTATTATTGATACTTCATTGTGTCTGAAGTATCATAAGAAATAAGTTATTATATCAATTAATTATATAGGGTTAATGTTATGTCGTATTGTGGTATATAAAAAGTAAATAGAAGAATAGATTTTCGATTCAAATGGAATATGGACAAAGCGCACATATACACATCTAGTTGAAGACTACTTCAAATCGTGTTTTACTAATTGGATGCAGTGCACTAACGATCGAACCCTCCAATGACAATATTTATGGCCTATTGACATGGTGATGAAACTAGAAAATGTTTTCATTACTCTGTGACAAAATTTCGCTTTGAAGGCGGAGCTTTATTTATTTGTCTCAATTTACTTACCGTAGGCGACACATTAATGTAGCTTTTGAAGTTCTGAACCAATTTTTTCTCATTCATTTTAAACCAAATAAACCACAGTGAGCTGACCCACTTTGCACATTAAACTGTAGCAAGTTTTAGTAAGTTACATACGAATACAACTTAGCTTGATCAAATGAATAGTCGCACGACTTTAAAAATAGATATATCTTCATGATTTGTCCACAAATTCACTTTTATTTGATAACAACCACATCACTGCAAACACAGTATAATAAAAAGCACTGTCGCTACAACAACTTATTTTTTGCTATCTACCGATTCCTAATATATAGTTTATACATAACTCAGTCGAGTAGAATCATTTTAGCATTTGTTCTCTAGATAAAACTGAAAATATGAATGGTAAGGCAAGAGCAACATCAAAGCAACACGCATTTACACGCAACAAACGAGAATCAAAATGACATAAGACCATAGATCAAAAACAATAGACCAGACTACCATAGATAGACACAATTACACATAGAGCTCCTAGACCTAGACAACACAGATAACTAATAGTTTGACTCTGCATCTCGTTCTCGTTCCTGGCCACTGTGATCCGTCATTACTGTCAAGTGTCATGCTCTTTGTCGGTAATTTGTATTTGTGTTAACAAGTTTGTCACACATAAATTAATAACACAGAGATGGGTCTTTGATTATATTTTTTTATGTATCTATCTTCGTTCGGGATTGATATACATATATATAGTTTGAATTTGAAGCAAGAACGGCTATATCAACACAACCATAGACAACATAGATTATCTTCTTTTGAGTCTGTGGTTTAAACTAAATCAAAACTAAATTAGTCTGTGGACATTGTATGTCTCCAAAAAATGGCCATTGTTAAATTTTTGTCAAGATTTTGATTGAATAATTTTCAAATTGTAATTGAAGGTATTTATATTAATTGGTGTAGGTACTTGTGATCGTTACTGCCGAAAAAATGGCAGAGGCAGCTGTGGAAAATCGGACAACTATCTACAGATTCTTCTGCCACAGGTGTAATGTTGAGTTCGAGGGTGTTGTGCAGGTAAAATCGATTATTTTATAACTTCTGGTGATAACTATAGTTTTTAGCATTGATAATTAGTCACAGACGAACATTTCATTGCTATTATATACTGTGTGAAATATGCAAAATGAAACGATCAAATGGAGACCAACATCTATTCAATGTGACCAATGGAGCCGGTGTACGTCGGACTACGTCGTACAATAGAACTGCCGTGACTGTCCGTACCATGCCCGGAATGTGTTCTGAAGGCGAATCTATCGGATATGGTCGATTATCCAGCGTTACATCACCACGTTCATTGTACAAAACATAAACAGATCACAACAAATCTCCCATCAGTGAATGTTATGTACCTATCATGAAACAACTTCTTTAAAAAGTTACACTTGCATACAGATTGACACTTCAAAAAATTGCATAAATGGCTAAATTAGTTACAGTTTTGTCTGTTAATAAAGTGTTTATTGTCATCACGATAAGGTTTATTTTGTAACTAAAAGTATAGAAAAAGCTTTCAATACATCCTGCCCTGAGACACAGTGCACTAGTTATTGTTATGGAAACATCAACCATCATTCATTGATGTAAAAGAAAAGTCAACCCATATTCACAATACAGGCTTTACTCTCATACATTTACATACTCAAGACATTACAATGCATCCATTAAACAATCCGCTTTTATCATAGTTAAAGCTTAACATCTCGTCTGTCTCATTTATGCATTCCAAATGGTCCCCTTTCTCATTCATCATCTAAATGTCACTTGAAAGTCAGAGCAGGCACCCTGCTTGACTTGTATTACATTCTAAAATTTCTTACAACTATGATGAGGACAATGTTTTCTACTAAATAAGTGCGTATGTGACTGATGGTTATTAAAATGTGTCATACTAATCTTGACCGAGCATTTACTGAACTGCTGAAACTGTTATTAATTGCAATAATAATCTATAATTTGGCCACTTCGTTCCAGGTTGTGTTATTGTTGAAGAAAAATAAATCAAGTCGATAACATTTTAAAAATGTAACTATACACCAATTTCAGGAAAACACATGTCCATATTGTGCGACCGGCTTCATTGAGCGTCTGGAAATTGACCGTGATGTGGAATCACTTGACAGTACCTTAGAGGATGAAGAGTACAGTGATGCAGACGTGAGCAACCTTGAGGATTCCAGCCAACTTGAGAACAGCGTTGAAGGCAGCCAGGATGATATCACACGGACAAATGTATGTTAATTGCATGTTTCCTACGAATTGAAGCATAGTTGGACGCTACTGCTAGTAAATTTGGTGTTGCGTTTACGGCTATTGTGGTTAGACGGTCGGTTAACTTCAGGATACATTAATTGTCATTGTTTGACCTTTGCCGTGGAATATGTGTCTAGTTAAAAAATAATATACCTAGTGAAATATAGATCAAGTTTACCAAACTCAAGGTATGTCAAAGAGCAATGGAGCGAAGCGTGTTGAGCATAAAAAGAATCGATAGAGTTCCAAACTCCACAATTCGCTCCAAAACGGGCATTGCAGATGTAGGGCAAAAGACTGCTAGATTAAAGTGGGACTGGGCGGGACACATAATCCAGATGCACCCGGATCGCTGGGCAATGATCATCACGTAGTTGGTGCCTGAGGATGGGCGACGACGCCGAGGCAGGCCCCGAAAAAGATGGCGTGATGACCTTGACTCATTTGAGGAGCGGTGGCCTGAGGTTGCAGGGGATAGAGATATCTGGAAGGAAATGGGGGAGACCTTTGCCCAGCAGTGGGACAGTAAAGGTTAACAAAAAAAAATAAAAAAAAAATTTGACCACAGTTTCACCTGATGGCCAGCGATGATGAGTTCAGTGATCGAACTTACTTGCTTAGAAGTTACCTATTCTTTATTGAAGACTCCCAAATTATACATATCGGGAAACAAAAATGCTGGCTGACTGGTTATAGACAAACCTTATTTTGAACTTACCAGAAACCAAGATTTCTCTTTTATCACTTTTCAGCACATATGCTTGAAATGCTGATAGGCAAACGATTAACAACCTTGAACGAAAATACACATATGATTGTTGATTATTGCAAATAATACCTACTACAAATACTCAGCCAATGAAGACCTTTCTAGAAATAGCACTATTGAACTATTCCAGTGCTTAAAATGGTAAAAGGATAATAAAATTAAACACACTAATATTATAAATGCAAATGTTTGTGAGTGACAGTGTATGTTTGTTACTTCTTCATGCATGAAACGCTTCAATGGATTTGAGTTAAATTTGTAATGAAGACCGCTTAGACCCTGGCAATACATAGGCTACTTTTTATCCTAGAAAAATCATGCTGAAGGGTAATGAAAAACTGGGCGCAGCTAGTGAACGGAATATATTGATAACAGCATGTAGGATCTAGGTTGGAGTGTTGAAGTTCTTTTTGTTTTGTCATTGTACCTATTTGATGATTATACAGATTGGCAAGGGTAAATGCTTATATTCTAAATCAAGTACATACTTGTAATTTCTTCTCTATTTATTATTGCTTTATTTTATTTTATTTTATTCTCTTCGGAAAACTAACAGCTAGTTAACAAAAAGTATACTTATAAACTATTAAACTTATGGCTATTTATAAGTTTTCACATATATGTACTGTATATATAACATAATTGCCGGACGCGTACAGAATTAGGTAATTTTTTTTGAATATTAATATATACTTAAAAAAAACAAATTAAACTAAAAATGTTAATTTACAAAATAGGTTCAGGAAGGTAAGTAAAAATAAAATATTTAATTTGAAACAATACTACAAATTAAAAAAACGATTGTTTAAGAGTCTCTTCATTTGAAACGCAGATGCGTTAAAGAGATCTAAATCCATTTCTTTAGCCAATGCATTATAACACCTACACGCTCTTATTAGGTAACTGTTCTGCCTGTAGTTACTTTTTACTACGGGAGTGTAAATGAGGTTGGGTTTTCTAAATGAAGCCGCGGGGGTATATAGGCCAATTTGGCCGAGCAGCTCAGGACAATCGATCGAACCATTCGCTATACTGACAAGATAAGCTAAGTCTGCCACACGTCGCCTTTCCTGTAGTGGTAGTAAATGAAATTTTTTGCAACGGGAATTATAATTACTTATATAAGTTTTGGAACGAAATTGTAAAAAGCGGAGAAAACGTTTCTGGATACCTTCAATGCGATTAATGTAGATGTCATAGCATGGGTTCCAAACCTGAGAAGCATACTCAAGGTGGCTACGTACGTACGCGCAGTACAAGATTTTGAACGTTTTTATAGATTGAAACTCAGAGGACATTCGTAAAACAAAGCCTAATGCTTTCGAAGCTTTATTAATTATGGTGTTCACGTGCTTATCAAACAAAAGTTTTGAGTCAAAAACGACTCCTAGATCAGTGACACTAGAGACAGAATTTAATGATACATTTTTTAACTGATAGTTAGTAATTATGGGTTTAGACTTTCGTGTAAAAGAGCAAACATAACATTTGGATACATTTAAATCTAATTTATTATCAACACAATAATTTTGAAACCGCTCTAAATCATCTTGAAGATGCGACGTATCTTCAATGGTTTTAATCGGGCAAATAATTTTCATATCATCCGCGTAAAGAAGAATTTTAGAATGGTGAAAGCATTGCGATATATCATAAATAAATAAAATAAAAAGGAGTGGCCCTAACAAGGATCCTTGAGGAATTCCTGAAGGGATACTCATGGGAACAGACGTAAAACCATTGAGCACCACCGTCTGACACCTGTTCTGCACATACGACGAAAACCACCTATAAAGATTACCTCTAATACCTATCTGTTGAAGTTTCCGCAATAAGATGACATGATCTATTCTGTCAAAACATTTACTGTAATCAGTGTAAATTACATCTACCTGCGAGGGTTCGGACATGTGTTTTGACAGAATTTCACTACATAGTATAAGGTTCGACGTAGTTGACCTGCCTTTAAGGAACCCGTGCTGCTCATCACTAAGTGTGTGCTTAAGTGAGTGATAAAGTTGTTTATACACAATTTTTTCTAATATTTTAGCAAAAACGCACAATTTCGAGATAGGTCTGTAATTTTGAATATCGTCCTTAGGTCCTTTTTTATGTATAGGAGTTATGTATACAGACTTCCATATCAAAGGGACTGTTCCATCACTCAGCGATCGCCTATAGATCATTGTGAGTGGATCTGCTAAGCTTTCCGCACAATTATAAATGAACACAGGAGATATGTCATCAGGACCAGCTGATTTATTTAAGTCTAGCGCCTTGAAAAGTTTTACAACTTCTGTGTCAGATACTTCTATAGCCCCTATGTCAGTGATTGTATTAGGTAACTCAAACTCATGTGACGCGGTGGACAAGCTGTGGGTGGAGGAAGACTGCAGAAAAGTGGAATGAAAATACTGGCCAAACATATTACATATCTCTTCCCCTTTGTCTGATGATTTTTGAGCTAGCCTAAGCACGGAAGGATAAGCATTGGTCTGTTTTTTAGTTTTTATGTAAGACCAGAAGGCTTTTGGATTTTTCCTGATATTATTTTCAACACTAGAAATATAATCCTGGAACATGTCACTTTCCATTAGTCTTGCACGCTCCCTTAAAGTGACGAACGTGTTAAAGTCACTAACATTGTTGTATATTTTGAACTTTTTACGATATTTAGCTTTTTCCTTTAACAGTTTAATCAATGGTGATTTATACCAGGGAGGATAGTTACGCATCTGATAAACAGTTTTAGATGGAATAAACTCTTTACGCAAAACGTTTAAGGTGTTGTAAACAAAACCTAGTGAGTCATCTAGGCATCTATTGTAAAATTCCCTCTGCCAGTCAATCACATCCAATTCAGTTGATATTGATGCGTAATCACCTTTGTGGTACATATATTGCTTATGCGGCTTAGATTTCAATGTACGTACTTGATTAAATTCGGTTATAATATATAAAGCTTTGTGGTGAGGGTCTTCCTGCACTAGCGGGCTACTAGAATGTGACACTGATAAAATTTGATTAGAAAATATTAAGTCTAAAATTCTATTATTTATATTCAATATAGCATTATATTGCAATAAGTTGCATAATGTAATATTGTCGAACAACTCAAACTGGTATGCACCTTGAATGTCGTGGGGTTCATACGAAACACCGTCTTCAGATAATATCCACGTCAGATTAGGTATATTAAAATCACCTAAAACAATAAACTTATCCGACGGCCGAGCCAATAAAATGTCAGTGAGGGTGGACGAAAATATTGTTGTCTGTAAAGCAAGCGAGTTTCCTAAGTTTTGACGACACATGTAAACAACACAAATATGCAATTTATAACTAACTTTAGAGCTAGGATGACGGAGGGAAATTGACACCCACACATCCTCAGCTGTGGAGCACCAGTCATCATGACCCTCGGCGACGAGATCCCGTCGCACCGCGATCAGTACCCCCCCACCGAGGGTCTGCCCGGTCGAGTCGTAGTTTCTGTCCCGTCTCCACACAAGGTAACGGTTATCAAATAGCTCGCTATTATTCACACCCTCGACAAGCCACGTCTCAGTGAGACATATTACATCGTAATCATTAAGACACACGTTTCTATAAAATTCACTAGTTTTTGTGCGTAAGCCGCGGACGTTTTGATAAAAAATCCTTATTGAATCCATTTTTAAAGAAGTATTAATAGCATCTGAATAGATAATCGGTTATAAGGAACGTTATAATTATAATCAAATAAAGAAATAAAGGTGAAATTAATTATTATGGTGTTATGAAATAATGGTACATTCATTATGTTATAATGTTTAGCAAGGGAAAAATTAGATATATTAATACCACAACAAAAGTGCAGTAATAGCGAATGGTGGAGCGGTTGTCTCGTAGCAATATGAAAACAAAACGCAAGCCGCGCTTCGTACCCGCAATAGCGGTGCGCGCGAGCAGAATGCAAGTTAGGAATGCATCTGTTTCTCAAACTTTGTGTGCAGGTGTTACAATACTTACGTGAATGACTGAACAAGCAGTTTTTTAAAAGAGTAACATAATATAAAATAACAACACCGTGCTTCAAATTAAAAGTCTCTTCAGGTCGGCTTCTGACTTGATGGTGTGTACAGGTGAGGTGGGGTTCTTCCGCATAAAAATTTTGCAGCCCTTTACCCAAGTGAATGCAAAATTTCGTTCTTTCGCCAGCGCCTTTGCTTTATTGAGCAACATCTTGTTTTCGATTGTGAGATGGTCATTCACAAATACCCTGGAGTCACCTCGGAGGTCAAGATCTGCTGAAGTGATTGTTCGCTTTTTGGCAGCTGCAACGAAATCTTCTTTAAGATATCTGCTGTGTACGGAGACTATGATCGATTTAATCGTCTTATCGCCACGCATCGGCACTCTAGCGACGTAATTTATTTGATCCTTGGTTATTGGACATTGAATGAGACTGCCAATCTTCGCTACAAGTGAAAAGAGATTTTCCGAGTTAGACATGGGAACACCCTTTACTTCTATATTATTCATGCGGGCTCTTTGATCTTGTTCCCGGATTGTGCTTTTGAGTTCGCTGACTTGCTGTTGGAGCAGAGTCACGTCATCTCTTGTCTTCCGAAACTCCTGCATTTCCTTGTCAATATCAGAGACCCGGTTTGCAAGGGTTTCCACAGAGCCCTGAATAAATTCCAACGAGGCTTTTACATCGGCGATATCTGGCTTCATCAATTTCAAGTCTGCTATGTCGGATTTTACGCTTTTAAGGTCCTTAATGTCCGACTGAATGGACTTCAAACTCTCCATTAACGTTGGAAGTGAGGCCATCTGGGAGGTCAAGCGCTTCAATTCTAGAGTTATGCTATCCAAGTCAGCTGGCACGGGGGATTTGGTTGAACCCACATTTCCCGAAGGCACTTGCAGAGGACTCGCTCCTGAAGCTTTGCAGGTGGTACACTTCCATGTGCTGCGTCTGTCACCAAGCTTCCTGTATCCAGCCTCAGTGATCCCAGCGCAGGGAAAGTCAAAATGCCCCTGACACATCGTACATTGCACTCCATCACGAAAATCAGTGTTACAGCGAGTGCACTTGACCATCTTGATTTGTTGATCACTATGTTAACAAAAAAGTTTGGGAGCCGCTGGCGCAGGGTGGACAGTGCGCGGAGTAGGGATGTAGGTACGCTCGATCAGTGCGCGGAGTGGGGACGTATGCGTGTGGCTACGCTGCGCGTGTGCACGGTCCGCCGCTTACGGAATGACTAAGACTGAAGAGACAGAATGAGAGAAGAGACAGAAGAGACTGAAGAGACAGAATGACTTTCAAAGCTACTTGTATAAATAAGAAGTTTTTTGTGGTGATATATTTTATTTATTTCAGCTTTAGGCTAATGTGCCTATATCATGCTCCTGAACTTAGCTATGTCCAAAATTTCACTACAATAATAGTAATTACATCTCATCACGTTATTTTTATTGAAAGAGGACATTTGAAGAAGGACACATTATCTGTACATTACATAATTTATCTGTCTCTATACTAATCATGATAAGTTAGTTTGAGTGTAGGTAAAAGATAATCACCAGAACTTCGAATCCAAGAGGTTGCAGGGGATCGAGATGCCTGGAAAGAAATGGATGAGTCCTTTACCCAGCAGTGAGACAGCCAAGGTTAAAAAAAATGTTAGAAAGATACAATGTCCCCGACTGTCAGGGCCTGTGATTTATTGGCATAAAAAACGTATCGTTGATATCTTTCAACTTGAGGTGGTAAATTGGTAATGGTAGTTACCCAAGCGAGAACTAAAATGCTACCCTACAACCATCCTACGTTTTCTTCTAACTAGACATCGAAGCTCAAGGACCTTGGTCCCAGCATCCGCTAATAACCACTGAGCCATTGTCGCTTGGTATATAATCACGTTTTTAGACAGCTCGCAGTCCGCACCTATATAAATACTCTATAGGTATTTATCGACAGTAGCGCATGACGCAATGTTTTCGTCGCGCGGTCGAGGGAAACGACGACGCAAGTGGCGATACGTCACACGTCTTCACCGCCACCGCGCTGTTATCGTCGCAGCAAACTTCTTGATAACGTCCAATACCTACGATAAAAATAACATATGAGAAAATTCTCGATCTATGACTTTTGCACCTCTGCATGAATCTTTCGTACCTACCTATATGTAAACACCTACGCATTTTCCTTTTGCTTGAGTATATCCATGTCATTATTTTTTTACAGCCTGGAATGTCTGTAAACATTGTGAACCATTTATTCTTCCTATCATCTAATCTACCCAACTTAATATGTTTCCGCGACGCTCGAGTAAATCCACATTTAGCATCACTGGCTCCCCTACTAGATTCCGGGATAAAAAAAGCCTATAGTAATCCATCTCCATTCTTACTTTCACTCAAATAATTTGAGCCACTCACTCACTCACAATGTTTGACATTTATAATATTAGATGTTTACTTGTTTAGTGTGATTTGTTTCATCAAATGTATGACAACAATTTATATCGTGTAATGTCAATTCACGTAGTCACAGCGGTATGTCGGTCATGCTAATGAATCAGCAGAATTCTAAAATAAATTACGTAAATGGAACTTACGAATCATTTTTCATTTATTCGTCTGTGTCTTTGTAAATTTTCCTGCAAGAGGCTAAACACTTCCAAGAATTTAAATTACGTCTGTTGTAGTTAGTCGAAGTATTATTGCTACCGTCGCGTCGCGTCTGTGACGCTCAAGTGTTATTCAATACGTCATTCAAGCTTTAGGATAGCAGTCGTTACACCATGTCGGTCGCCTTCGGGCGGTTTGAAAAATTACACAGGGTTGGCCACTAGCATATCCGCCTCCAACCTTGTGTGCCTTGTGATATGTGAACTTTGACGTTTACGAAAACTTTTACTTATCAAAACTTGCACTAGGGTGTCTCGTTGTTTATAGAAGAGAAGAAAAGATTGAAATCATTTTAAAAGTAGGCATTTAGGATACTTATTTCGATGTATATATAGATCGCTAACGCTTTATTGTTTCACCACAACAACAGGAAATAGAATAACATAAAAGGGTGGTGTGAACTGCTGTGCCTTGTGGTCAGTCAAACGTTACCAGTATAAAATAATGATAATTAAGCATCCCTGTTTTTACCAAACCGTTTATGTAGAAGACAGCGACAGCATACCGCTACACGAATACGCTACACGAAGTGAAGTGCTGCCATTACAATAAGGCGATAAGTAAATAATCGAAGCATTTTATCCTGTTTCAGACACAAGGAGGGCCAATGCTGAACGATCTAGCGTTTCTAATGACGGGCGGAAGGATACGGTAAGTTTAATGATAATGCTCATACAATCACATTCATAGGATACCCTGTATCAACTAGGATACCCTGTATCAACTAGGATACCCTGTATCAACTAGGATACCCTGTATCAACTAGGATGCCCTGTATCAACTAGGATGCCCTGTATCAATAGGGTATACTTTTACGTTTTTATAGGGTAGCGTTTGACTACAAGTCACCTGCTGCTAAGTGACGATGTGGTCTAAGATGGCATCACGCTGCACCTGGAGCGGGAACTAGCTTTCAAGTGAGGCTGCCGGAACACTCCGATAGATTCTTAACTTGCTAGCCAGACGAGCACTAGAGAATACCCCACCACCAAACTATGGTTTCATCACAATGTTTTCCTTCATCGAAAGCTCAAGCTCATTGTAGGATTCGAACCCATGACATACGGATCGCAAGCAATTCAGTCACTTAATTTGTAGTACTAATTAGTTTAGTTACGAATGTTTTTTACAGATTGACGTTTTCTATATCATGTTGGTATTTTTCCATGCTGTTACTACCAGAGGAGACGTGTAATTGTTTTTTTTAAATACGTTTAGTTATGAGTTTAGTTTGTTTTATCAGTTTAATGTATAAGTTGTTTGTCTTGGTACCAATGGTACCAATGATTACGTAAGCATTGGAAGAGGTTTGCCTACTTTTGCTGACAAGGGGATAAATAATTGTAAAAAATCTGCTTACGTAATACTTAAATGGCCCCAGAGTATCAACTCACTAGAACCCAAAACAATGTTTTTTAGAAAGTTTGTCTGTTTGTCTGTGCGTTTGTGCCCGCTAAACTCAGAAACGGCTTAACCCATTTGTGTGCGGTTAACT
Source organism: Opisthograptis luteolata (assembly GCA_931315375.2). Lineage (NCBI taxonomy): Eukaryota > Metazoa > Arthropoda > Insecta > Lepidoptera > Geometridae > Opisthograptis > Opisthograptis luteolata. The sequence goes on along the minus strand of OV928049.1, from coordinate 10,905,773 downwards.
TACTTAACATTTAGTGTTTGTTTTATTTCAATCGGTTTATAAAAATAAAAAAGTTATATCAATTTAAAGTAAATAAGATAGTGATAAAACAATATTATCCGAACATGAAAAGGTTTAAGGCGAAAATATCGTTTGTTTTTTTTTTTGTTGTGTAGGGACCGAATTCGGGTGAGTGGTCCCTCGCGGTGTAACAGCATGTTCCGCAGGCCGGCGGGCGCGCGCCGCCCCGAGGGCCGCACGCTGATGGAGCAGCTGGTGTGGATGGTGGGCGGCGGCCGCGGGGCCACCGTCACCGCCGGCGCGCCCTTCGTGCTGGTCGGCGCGCCCGGCGACTACGTGTTCGGCGGAGAGGGTGCGTAACTAATGAGCAGCTGCTGCGCTGGCGGAAAACGCTCCTGCAGGATAGCGGAAAGACGTGCGTGAAACCGCGGGGCGCAACTAATAGATAGTAATAAGAATAAAATTGACAAAGAGATTGAGACCAAAAAATTACCTGCCGAGCGTTTCTTGCCTGTTCTTTTGCCAGCGTAAGGCGGTTGGATCAGGCGTAGCTAATTTTAAGTTGACGTTTTTAAAGTGATCGCAATGTATTATTCTATTGAATAATATGTAATTGTCTTTTGACAGTTGTTTGTCAATATCTTTATGAAAATTTAATGTACATAAGGAAAAATTTAAATAGCTTCAAAAAGAGAAGTGATTATCAAAATTTTAATACTAGAAACAAAGATAAAATTGCTGTACCCACTACTAGGCTCCATAAAGTTAGCAACACGTTCAAAGAACAATGTGTACGCTTTTTCAACAAAATCCCAAGTGAAATTCAAGACTTGTTGATAACAAAATTTCAAGCCCGTATAAAGAGAAATCTTATTAGTAAAGCTTATTATAAAATATCGGACTATTTAGATGACAAACAAGCTTGGGATTGTAGTATCCTCCCTATTCTAACCACTTTCGGTAAACAACCAAAGCAGTCATGCTCACAAAAGTGACTTTGCTTGCAGCGGCGTATAATTGACTTTTGGAACCGATATAGACTTTAGCCATAATGTAATGAGGTCTGTTGCTGACGATGTCCCCAGGGCTGGACGCGGTGGTGACCCAGCTGCTGGGGCAGCTGGAGAACTCGGGCCCGCCGCCGCTGACGCCCGAGCAGATCCAGGCGATCCCCGGGGAGAAGATCACCGCGGCGCAGGTGGACGCCAACATGTCCTGCTCCGTGTGCTGGGACAACTTCAAACTTGGTCAGTCAAGACGCATCTATCTAGTTCCACATCCAAGTGTAGCGTGGCGCCATCTTCGATCCCATCGGCGCTGTATATCTGATGACTTGTGGTCGAACGCTACTCTGATAGAAGTTAACAAAAACAACTATTGGGCTCTTTCAATAGTGTTATTTAAAAAAGCGCCATCTAGTGACTCTTCTACCTGTTTCTGTGATAGTTAGACAATTTTTACTGACGTCATTCAACATTGACCTAGAGTCGATGTTGAAGGAAACATGTTAAAAATCTCCCTCCCCATCACTATCTCAGCAAACATTGAGTTGTCGATGTACACATTCATTAATAGTGGAATTTTTAAAATTTGTTTTGTTCGTCGACTTTGTTACCAATACGGATTAGCATGCCATGCAGTAAAGAGCGGGCATTCTAAATCACACGAACCCGTGAGAGATTAGTGATTTCTGTGTGCGGTTCTGCCTAGGAGCAGAATCGGAATCGGTAGCAAGTTCTCGCACCAGGCGAATAGTCCCGGCTGATTGCCGTTCGCATGTTGCAGACGAGACGGTGTCCCGGCTGGAGTGCGAGCACATCTTCCACCCCGGCTGCATCGCGCCCTGGCTGCAGCTGCACGCCACCTGCCCCATCTGCCGCCGCTCGCTGCTCACCGCCGAGCAGCTGGCGGCCGCCGAGCGGGCGCCGCAACACGCCGAGCTCATCATCACACCAGCCCCCTCCTCCACCACCGCGCAGGCGGACGGCGTCAACACGCGTGAGTCCCACTGTGCAGCCAGCTCCTCCACCGCGCAGGCGGACGGCGTCAACACGCGTGAGTCCCACTGTGCAGCCAGCTCCTCCACCGCGCAGGCGGACGGCGTCAACACGCGTGAGTCCCACTGTGCAGCCAGCTCCTCCACCGCGCAGGCGGACGGCGTCAACACGCGTGAGTCCCACTGTGCAGCCAGCTCCTCCACCGCGCAGGCGGACGGCGTCAACACGCGTGAGTCCCACTGTGCAGCCAGCTCCTCCACCGCGCAGGCGGACGGCGTCAACACGCGTGAGTCCCACTGTGCAGCCAGCTCCTCCACCGCGCAGGCGGACGGCGTCAACACGCGTGAGTCCCACTGTGCAGCCAGCTCCTCCACCGCGCAGGCGGACGGCGTCAACACGCGTGAGTCCCACTGTGCACCTAGCTCCTCGCATCACATCCGTTGCGACGTGTATCTTGATTTGCGGACTTTTAGATCATCATAATCATCATCAGACTGTACCGGTCTACTGCTGGACATAGGCCTCTCCCGAGGTACGCCATTGAGCCTTCGGCTCTTCTCATCCAACTACTGCCAGCCACTCGGCGCCAGTCGTCGCTCCACCTAGCCGCAGGGCGTTTTACACTACGTTTGCCAAGTCGCGGTGTCCAATCATGAACACGTTTACCCCAACGGTTATCGGTTCTGAGGCTTTTTGGACCGGTCTACTGCCACATCGGGTCGCTAACTTCTAGATTCTAAGGCTAGCTTCTTTTAGATGACGCGAGCTAACTGGCCTATCATGCAGTCTCATGTGTTGCGATCTAATAGATTTACTATCGGTATCCATATGTTACTGTGTACAGGCTTGGGGTAACTGGTCATCACACCGACGCGGGCGACGCCAACAAGTGTGAGTGGTCAAGGGCACACGTTTTGGTGCCGAGTGGGTTGTAGTGGTGTGCTGGTTTGTGGGTGACGTGATCTAACAGAAAGCTTATCATCTCAATCTGTTTGTCTACACTATACTTACTACTACATCAATAATTTCCGGATAAACTTAAAATGTATTGAACCGATATTGATGAAAATTGGCATGCTATGCCCTTCCTCGGGTTTCAAACTATATCCACTAATAACAAATATATTTACTAATCTATCACAGATCATATTTCACGGGTACGCTTCTAGATATTATACGATACATTTATATGCGTCATCAATTCAAATCCACACTTCGTTCCCACAACATGTGAAGTAATTGATTTTTGTTTTTTAATCTAAACTTAGCTTGAGCTTTCATAGGCATAGTGGCCCTGTCAGATTTCGTGTAAAGCAACGTTCCGACGGATGGCTCTTTCAAAGATATATACGAGTACACGATATATTCTGGCGTTGTGTGTTCTCGTTTGATCGTTCCTAAGGTTCATTTTGCAACAAATCACGTCGCTCCAAACCAGACGACGGACCGTGACCGGGGTGTGTGCGTCCTGCAGTGCCATTCTAATTCACTGGGAAAGTTTCCGTGTCGGATTCGACGTCACTTGAGAAAATGGGTGGCGGAAACTTTTCCGTGATTGAACAGCTGGTTTGTCAAATCAAATATCAGTTTCCAGATTCAGATTAATGAATCGTGTCTAAAAAAATCTGAAGGTTTTTTTCCGAATCCGTGGTCGGAAGAGTTTTCGTGTGAATTAGTATTAAAAATAAATAAAAAAATATCGGGGGCAATTGCACAGAAATTGACCTAGCCCCAAATTAAGCTCAAAACTTGTGTTACGGGTACTAGACAACGATATACATAGAGAAATAAATACTTATATAGATAGAAATATCCAAGACTCGGCTACAAATATTCGTGCTCATCACACATATATTTGTCCTTACCGGGATTCGAACCCGGGACCGCTAGCCTCGCAGGCAGGGACACTACCAACTCGGCTACCGCGTCGTATCGCACTGGGGGTCCGAGGCTATCCTTACTTGTCGTGGTGTTGCAGCGACGTACTCCCGCGTGGTGGTCCGGCGCATCCCGTCGCGGCGGCGGCGCGGCACGCAGACGCCGGGCGCGGCGCCGGCCGGCGCGTCCACCGCGCACGCCGTGCCGCACCTGCTGTGGTCGCAGCTCACGGCGCACCTCGCCTCCGCCGCCGACTCCGCCTCCAGCCTCAGCTCCGCGGACCGCGACGCGATGTACATGGACATCGACTACGACTAGGCGCCGCCGGGGGCGCAGCGCAAGACCCGACGGAATCGGTGCGAGCGTTCCGATTGGTGGACAGTTGACGCGGTATCGTAGCGGGTTCTGTTTTGGGTGGTTGTTGCTCCGCCGCCTCCAGCCTCAGCCGGGACGCTATGTACACGGGCATCGACTACAAATAGGCAAGGGCGGACGCGCCGCGCAAAACTCTACGAAATCGACTCGAGCGTTCTGATTGGTGGCAAATTGGTGCGGTATCGTAGCCGGTTCTGTTTTGGGTGTTTGCTGCTCCTACCGTGACGACATGGACATCGATTAGCCGACGGGTGTTTGCGGCCGAGGCCAGCCGCAGATCCAGGATTTCGTTCAGGGGAAGGCCGTTTTTGTGTGATATCTTAGAGAAAAATTGTTCTAAAAAATATAGAAACTAATAGTACAGTGCAGTTGAATTTTAAAACACAAAAAAGTGCTTTGGCCGTGCGTCAGGAAGAGGGCATTTGCACCCATTGCCTCCCTGTGTTCGCGCTTGGTCGAGACTTTGCGAACGCGACGCAACAATCGGTTTTGGCCGTCTGGTGGTCTGCTGCGACGGTGCACTCGAAGACTTTTGATCGGTTGAGAATAGTACTAATTTATATTTTTAAATCAATAAATAAAATATTTAAATTCTAATATTTATTATCTGTTCCGAAACACTTCCTAGCCTATGACGTCAGATGTTTGTAAACAAGTAAAGTAAAACGTTGCCGCAGAAGTAGCGTAGTTTGACGTTTGTTTGGTATTAATGGTAAACACAGTAGGCAAAAGTTGCTGATCATTGCCAACTTTCCAAAGGTGTACCGGATGGATAAAAGTAAGTTCAGCGACTTTTTAGCTCGGGAAGGAAACGAAACGCCGTCAGACGATTTCGAGGTGCACCGTCTCGTCAAAATCACGATGACTACCGCGACCTGTCGATGTTTTCTGTCTCGGATGACGACACCAAAATTTAGATCAGTTCTGCAGTGCGATTCTAATAAAGTCGGAAAGATTCCGTATCGGATTCGACGCCACTTTCGCTTCACAGAAACGTTTTCCGAGAGCAAATAGGTGTCTGAAACTTTTCCGTGATTGAAGAGCTGTTTTGTCAAATTAAATTTCAGTTTCCGAATTCAGATTTGTGGATCGCGTCTAGGAAATTCCGTGATCGGAAGAGTTTTCGAGTGAATTAGAATCGCACTCCTGGACAGAAATAGTTTTTTTTGTGAGACGGCTCGTGATTGAAACGAAACATAATCATTCATCCCGTAACCTCGCCCGTCTCGACGGTGTCTGGAGTTTGGTGTCGTGGTCTAAGCGCGGTGTCACGACAGTGCGTCTACGGACACGCTTCAGTGGTCACAGTGTAGTTTTGCGTGAATGAACTCTGACATTGCGATTTTTGTTTTTGTTTTTTCTATTTATAAAACCGTTCTATGGGCTTCAGTGAAACTTTAATCGTTTAACATGTTATCATAAAAAAGAAGTAGACTGTTGTGTCTATGATTTTTATTCCGACCAACATAATAATCAGCATATTTATTTTGTAAAATCATTTTAAAATGCTTTTGTTAATACCTTAATCAAATATGTATGAGTTATTGATACTAGAAAAAAGAAATAGGATAATTTAACCAATGTTACATGTATGTATGGTGCCTAAAACTTTGTATGAAGCTCGTATTTAGTTGACAATTGATGTAATGTTACACCATGTGGTATGAATGTTAATATTTTATGCAATGAATTTAGTGTGGGCAAGCTATTGGATTATACAACAAGAATGTATATATTGATGTATTAATACAAATAATGTTTACATACAAGTAATCACCCGGAAAATCTATTGGATCGAAGATATAGAGGTATTAAAAAATAACACTTTTGAATCAAAGATCTCTGCGAGTTCTATCCGCCGTGCGTTACGGAATTCAAAATGAGGGTACCCATAATTTTATTGTTCACCGTGTGACGTCACTGCACCTCTTATGTCGTAACTATCGTATCTGTCGAATGTCATGTCATTTGAATAACTGGACAGTCTTATGGGGTTGTTACGTCACAGTCACGTAAACTTCTGTTTTTATGACAAATCCAGTTGAGTGTTTTTTTATACGGATGGGTTCATCGACAATATATTTTCTTTTAGAAATTTGTAAATAGCGTATTTGTGTCCACCAAAATCTAGGCGTGACGTTGAGAGCACGACAATGCGTGTCGAAGTTGATCGGTAGTTGAAAAATATAGAATTTTGTTTGTATATAATGTTGCATTATTTTTCGAAACTTACCTGATCACAATTATACCGATTTTTTTTCTATTTATTCTTGCAGCAGACTTTTCTGGATTTAATCAAAAATCATTGTTCATCAGGCATAAGGAAGGCGTGGTCAACTCACCGTGTGATCTAGTTCCAATTTTCTTCTCATTTTGTTATCTACTTATGCCTATGGGTCAGTTAGTTTAGATAATCTTAATTATAAATTATGACTAACTATTGTACATTATGGAATGCAATAAATTCTTTGAATCTTTGAATCTTTGAATAATATTTTAGGTGAATAAAAGAACAGTGAAACATAATAAGATTTTTTTTCTATTATAAGTAAGTTTATTTGTGCATTCATACTTAAATAACCAAAAAAGAGTGTAGTTTCCAACCTAGTGAATCGTCTGTCTTCAATCGGATCGATTTTTGTCAAAAGTTACATGTACAGAAAAACGCCGATTTGAATATGCATATTAAAGTTAATCCAAAGTAGGTTTTTAAGTGTTCGCCATATCCGAGACGGATATTTTTAACTGACGAAGAAAATTAGAAGGCTTAGAGACGTATATTTTTTGAACTTTTTCATCCATGAGACTATTTATTAACTTACAAAAGCAATGTGTATCGTAGTACATTATTATATCTAAGTCGTACACTCTTGTCAGAGTGGTCGTGGTTGCTGTGATGCGTTGTCTTCGACTTTGACACCTCTGAGTGCATTATTATTATTGTTTAATTTCCTAATTTGAACGCTTGGTATAATATGTATATGTTGTCACTGAATTAGTTACCTAATCTTACATTAAAACTAAAACATCAACGCTCAAATCTATTGTTTTGGTGGGTAAATGCATAATTTATATAATTTTGAATATCTTTTTCGATCGATCGCTATCCCCGGCAGTTGTCTTGTTGGCCACACCTAACTATATGAGACCTAGATGCGGTCATTTTAGAACTGTTCCGTGACCCGAGGATTTTGCTTGTGACTATCTTTCATCTGCCAACAGGCATCCTTTACACAAGAGAATTCTGTAACACCCAATTGTTGGCTCTAAGAGCGAACTTGGCTGGAATATAATGTGATAGCTGTTCGGTAACCCATACGGTCGCGGCGGACTCTGGAAAAATCCATACGATGAAGTTTATGCTAGCGTTATCATCAAGAATACCGTCCTATATGTAAGGATATCGGTTAACGAGTTCACACTTTTATTCACTTAGTATGAGAGATCAAATTCCTTTGTCTTGAGTTCCAATAATATTCCGACGCCTAGTAAATTATTCTAATTAATAAGTTTACGAAGTTGTTATGCGTTGAAACGACCATTGCTTGCCTATAATTTATTCCGCATGATAGTTAATTATAATGTAATTTATTATTTGTAAACGTGAATTCACCTGAACTGTTGTTCACAATAATTTTCCCATGTTTGTGTAAATTTTGTAAATATGCATCGTTAGTTAAGTTGTTGTAATTAGGTCATTGTAAAACAGAGTGGTTTTAAAACGCTGCATTCGGTTGCGGTTCCTTTACTATAAAGAAACAAGAGTTGAACTCCATTTGGACTAGAAGCTAACTGAATTCTGCGGCTACCACAAGAATGTTAAGACATCTTCAAGGGGCCGAACCGAATGAGCATTTGTCCAACTTACAGTTTTGAAAATGACCAAATTATGGATAAGTACCATGCGTTTGATATATTGTAGTACTCGTGGTGATAAAAGATTATTATGCGTGTATACTTAACTGTAATCAAATTTCACTTTATTGTTGGTCCCTCTCTCGGCTCGAAGGACCAAAATATAGAAAACTTAGGGCTCTAATTATTTTTGTTAAAAATAAATAGAAGTTTTAATTTGAAATTCTGATTTTTAATTTTCTGTTTGTTATGAATTTAAATAAGTAGGTATCATTTTTAGATAAATGCAGAAGTGTTATGTACTAATTGTTGGTATATATTTTATTGTATGTATGTACAATTTTAAAGAAGACAAGACTATCTTCTGAAAGCTGAGTGTGATCGCTTATTTACCAATCTCGAAGCGATAAGTGAACTACAGGCCCTCTTTAAATACTCAATGGATAAAAGCAGTAGTAAAATTGTTGCATTTCACGAGCCCGCATCATCTTGATATTTAGTGAGTCGTGTACTATACACGATGGGGTTGCAGCGAAGCACTTCGTATACATAACATGTGTGTACCCACACACTCAGACCGGTACACGATGCATACACGCACACATCAACACATTTCCAACACAGCCGAAGACGACGCGCACTCGTGAAATATAAAAACTGAAGCAGACGTAATTTACTAATAAATTAACACAAGTTAGTCTGAACAATATAATTTCTTTGTTTTATTGTTATTTTCAATTAATTTGGTGGTAACATAGTAGACGTCCTCGATAGCAAATATATTTACAAAACAAAGTTACTATTAATAGTATAATAAATAAGTATCATAATATTTATGCCATAGTAACATAACGTAAGTATTTAGGTACATATTTAATTCCATAGCACAGCTCCAATATACATAAAACCAATATAATACAATTTTCATACTACATACAAACTAAAATTACCAATTTTAATATAAACAAAGTAATAAATTGTTTAAAAAAATATTTATGTATTTTACTACGTCTCGATTTGACTATCTATTCCACTATTTAGACTACCTGCCTTACCTACTACCTATCTACACAATAATCAGGTGTCTTGTCGTCAAACTCTACCATTTGTACCAATAGGATGTAAAAAAAATATGTGCCACACCTTTCGCCTTCAGCGGAAATGACTTGCCCATCACTATCAAACACCATTTAAGTTACAAAAAAAACATTGAATACTATTAATTGAACTGTAGGAGTTGCTGCGTACAGCTACGTAGATTCTGAATAGGTATATAGTGGGAGCTTTCCAGCAAGCAAGCACCGTGCCACACTGTGTCACACTACAGAACACGGTGTACGGGTGCTTGTTGGAAAGCCTTTTTGATTTTTGTGTAAAACGCCAGAGAGCGCAGTCATTGTTACTTTTAACTAATATTTTTTTCCTCGCAAAGCTTGCAGGTATATTCTACAACATTTTTAGGATTTTTTTTTGCCAAATGGTTTTCAGTAATTATCAAAAATAAATAAACAAGTCCCAGTTATAATTAAAACTGTTGCCGACACCAATGCAATAATGGTAACGAATGGACACTACACGCTCCAATTCAAACTTGTGTTCGGCCGTGCGCCACTGGCATAGTTGGGACAAGAGACGCTGAACACCGTGTCACACTGTGTCAGCTTGTATCGCTAAATGGAAAGCTCCCAGTAACAGTTACCCGACCTGTGGCGAGGCCGACAGGGGCGCCGCCGGTGCAAGCGCAGGTAAGATATTAATTAGCAGATGCAGCGACGCGTGCGCTTTCAATTACAGTTAGGTACTGATCACTTTTATTTTGGAGGACTTAGGGCATCGGCCATGAACTCACGAATTTCACGAATTTGAATTTGGTCACGAATTTGGTAGCTTATAGCTAGCCAGGCGAGAGAACAACCAAGTTGGTGGTTTTATCATATTGTTTTCCATCACTGAAACCTCGAGCTTATTACATGATTCGATTCAAAGACTTTCGGTTTGCAAGTCTACTTCACTGCCATCGAGTTAAAAAGTTAAAAGTTAAACCCTACTTAACGCTCAACAATTAATCAATTATCATCAACAGCGTAGCTGGGAGACGCGTTTTTCTTAGAGTGAGTTTGGGACTATAATCTACCACGCTGGCCCAGTGCGGCTTGATAGCCACTGGACATCCCGATATCCTCACGATGATTTCCTTCACCGTTTTGAACGATGGCAAATTAAGACCGAGATAGATTTGAACTCTATATTGGCGCCTTGTAAAGCGAACGCATTCGTCGACCAAGGGAGTACATAAATGTAAATGAGTGATAATATACAACCGAAGCAGCTATAAAGAGCGAGTATTGATAGATTTAATTCGATACCACATGCCGACAGAGCGACACAAAACGATATAAAAGTGTGTTGAACCGGCCGCGGTGGAGGTAAACAAAACGAGCTGCGCCCGCGCCGCCGTGCAATTATTACAAAAGGTGCGTGGCGGCTGGCAGCTGACACACACCTGCCGCCATCTTTAACATTTCTTTAACTTTTTTTTCGCCATCGGAGTTATTGGCCTATTTTTTTTATGACGCAAGCTGGCAGGCAGCTGGCTCGCCGTTCACCCGATCCAAAGCCTTTGTTGTCAGTCGACTAACCGTCTTGAAGGATTTCTCAAGGCGATGTCTAGGATAATGACGCAGATGTTCAGATTGAAAGGCTCGGGATGGTGCTTCCACGTGGATATTTTAATAATTTTTTTATGTTTTATCAATTTTTTGTCGGTGGATGACATGCTTTGTGTGTTTTTGTCGCGTTCAATGTTCTCATGGGAACTTGTTCAAATAATACCTTGTACGTTACCTACCTACATCGCTTATGATGTTTGACGGAAGTTATAGGTCCAACAGGAAACGGAAGAAGCTAAGTATAGACCGATAGTAAATTACAATAAAAAAAATTATGAACAGCGTTATAACCTTACACCTAACATAGCCAAGTGCTAAATGCGGGGGCGGTTACCAGCAGCGAACCTCAAGAGGCACTCGCAGACATTTGTATTTCGATTTGTGTATCAAAAAAACAAAAAAAAAACTCGTTACCCGTTACCGTTCGTTCGTTACCTATCTTAGTTACAACACTAACGTCAAGTTAGTATCAATCAAAGCAATTAGCATGAGAATAAAGTCTGAAACAACAGTAAGTTGGTACTATCGAACCTCAACCACAAAAAAAAACCAAACCTATGCAACATGCATTTAAAACAAGACATTCAGTTAACTAACTATAAAAACTACAAGTACAAGTACGAGTCCTGGCATGCCAATCCCGTGAAAGGTTACCGAAGGCCTCACACCATAGGTCTTCAACCCGACGTACCTACTTACGCGGCACTTGGTCCTTTAGATAGGTACAAACATACTTGCGTATAGAAACTTACGCGAAGGTACATTCACTCACCTCGCCAGCGCCATGTCATTAAACTTATTGTGGCACTTAAGGTGACCACCTGCCTTGGCAATTACTAAAACAATACTGTTTCAATGTGTTGAGCTGAGAGGAGATGTAGTCCGACCTGCAATACACATATTTAAGAAAAAATGTTTTTGGTACAATAATTTTCTTATGTTAATACATTATGGTTACGCTAACTGCTGGGGATATTTAAAATAGAAACATATTTCTGTGGCCTTCACTGTAGGTAGAGCCTGTATCGTGAAAACCGAATATAATTGGACCTTATACGAATGAAAAGTTACGAAAAGTTGTGATCACCGCTTTGATCGGCGGTCCGCACTCGATGGCGCTACTAAAGAACTAGGATTGTCATTGACTGTTCAATTTATTATGTACTTCTACGTAACATAAAATACTTCTTACTCTAATAGCGACCCGTAGCTAGCCAGGCGAGTATTAGAAAATGCCCTACGACCAAAATAGGGTTTCATATCGATGTTTTCCTTCACCGAAAGTTTAAGCTCATTGTGGGATTTGTACCAAAGCAAGCCGACATCACTACCGCCGAGCTAACATCGCAAATAATAACATAATATAATAATTATGAGGAATTGTAGATATATAATATATAAAATAACTAAAGATCATTAAAAAAGTTCAAAGTTTGATGTGTGGTTTTGTAGATCTGTAAATAAATGAAACTTACAAATATTCAAAAGTACTTTTATATGCAATTAGTTCTGACAAAAAAAAATTACCAAATAATTGATTATTCTGGTCAAGCTTTACTTCAGTTAAAGTTAAAAATGGGGTAGGTACCTACTATGTCATTATCTGTTCGTAATTATTGTGATATTGGCCGGCGGCATTGTTTCATTACGAGTTTGTTGTGGTTGGGGGACCGCGTTGTTATAATGAGGTAAATTAAGTCAATACAAGGTGAAAGGTACTTTACTTTGCAAGGACCGAGAGGGGTGTAGGTACACGGTGTAGTGAAGAAGGCAAATGTATTGATTGTCGGCCTTAGGTTAATCTATATAAGTATATAAAAGAGTCGTGTTAGTTACACCATTTATAACTCACGAACGGCTGAACCGATTTGGCTGAAAATTGGTAGGGAGGTAGCTTAGAACCAGGAGATAGACATAGGATACTTTTTATCCCGGAAAAGGATTCCTGCGGGATAACGGGAAGACGCGGGTGAAACCGCGGGGCGCAGCTAGTATTGTTATAAAATGCGTTGGGGCCGTTGGGGTTAGACTTATTAAAAAGTACCTACCTATGTACAAGGAAAAAATGCGTAGACAAATGTATTATCATAGAATGGACCGTACGTTTTTTTCTTGTAAGAAATTGGTTTAAGAATTTAATCGTATGTTATATCTATCTTCTATCTAAGCATATTTATAACAGAAAGTCGTGTTAGTTACACTACTTATAACTCAAGAACGGGTGAACAGATTTTAGCTGAAAACTGGTGGAGAGGTAGCTTAGGACCAGGATACGGACATAGGATACTTTTTATCTCGGAAAAGGTTTCCTACGGGGTAACGGAAAGACGCGGGTGAAACCGCGGGGCGCAGCTAGTCTATTATATAAAAGAAAGTCGAAGTTACACTATTTATAACTCAAGAACGGGTGAACAGATTTTAGCTGAAAACTGGTGGGGAGGTAGCTTAGGACCAGGATACGGACATAGGATACTTTTTATCGCGGAAAAATTACTACGGGATACAGCGAAGACGCGTGTGAAACCGCGGGGCGCAATTAGTAAAAAAGATAATTAAAGTAAGTGCCTTTGTGCAAAACAGTCGCCTACGAAATGTTAGGCCGCGCGTTCAACACCGCTACAGGTCAAAAAATTGTGTTGATAAAAAATCCTATAGGAATTTTATTCTGTTTGAGTGTTACAGATCCTAGATATAGGGAATCCTAGAGCAGATCTATACTTACATTTACATTACTCGTACTTACCTACTTGATTACGTAGGTACATACGATTGCTACATCTTGTGCCATTCCTTGTAAAACTTCTGACTTCTCCTCCGAACCTACAGAAACCATATACATACATACCTACATTCATCGTTTTAAGAAGACTCTGATTACCTGATGTTTCTAGAAATGTTTTGTTTTAAAATAACATTTTATATAACTTTTTTTTTTTTTGTAATTCATAGTATGTATAATATATTCATAATCTAAATTCAATCTAATTTCTACTAAGTCAGCTTTAAAATAATTATATATTTTTTTTTTTTTTGTTGTAATTTTTATATCCGCTGTATTAACTATTTTAACAACCCACATTCTTTGTTACTCGCTCAAATGAAAAATTAATTTTCATTATTATTTTAATGCATGCTGTCCTCACCTGTCAATGCTGTGACATTTGGTTTTAAGCTTATATGAATTGTTATAAATCTGCGAATGTATGAGTGTACACTGTGTTGGTGAGCTAATAAATAAATAAATAAATAAATACACTAAAATAGGTATGTATATATTTCCTCTTTGGTTATCTCCAATATCCATAAACAAGTTAAAGTTCGGCTGGCACGCATTAGTTTTACTTCCCCCATTACTTTGAATGTACGACGTAGGGTTCCCGATTTTCGTCTCTTGCATTTTCACTGTATCGGATGTCGGCCCAGTAAAACGACTTTATTTCTACACTGAAAATCTTTTCTGCGTCATTTAATTATGCAGATAGGTATATACTAGGTATAAGATAAGTAATTACCTTGTGCACAAATCTGACGGTGAAGATGCGGAGTAGGTATACCTACTGTCAAATCTAACTAATCATACTTTCATATTAGAAATGCGAAAGTGTGTGAGTGACCGTGTATGTTTGTTGCTTCTTTTCGCTGAAACGGCTCAACGGATTTGATTGCAATTTGGAATGGAGATAGCTTATAGGTACCCTGAATAAACACATAGGCTCCTTTCCTTTTTCTCCCGGAATAAAGTTCCTGCGGGATAACGGAAAACCGAGAGGCACAGCTACTAAGATTGGATAAATTTTCTAACGGCCGTTAGGTATTGATAAACTTCCTATCCACGGTTTGTCCTACTAGAGATAGGTATTTTGACACAAGCACCATAGAAGTTATGTCAAAAATCTATATCTAGTAACTGTGGATAGATAGATTATTAATTTCCTACGTAAGTAGGTATTACTTCCCCAAATCAGTATATAGGTACCAATGCAATTGTTGTTTGTTGATCAGGCACCCTACATAGCCTTAACGCCACAAAAAACAAACATCTCATAAGCGATGAGTTTTTACAGAAACTGCGGAGCCACAAATCCGTTCTGTTTATATAATGTTTGAAATAAATCATGGCGTGCGGCCCCACGAGATCGATGGCTAGACCAGCACCCTCGTGGAAACTAGGTCATGCGGCCCGGTGGCCCAAGTCCCCTGGCTCCACTAGCTCCCCATGGCTCCTCATGGCTCCCCTCGCGACTCGTTGCCAGGGCACTGGATACAATATTAATGTTAGAAGTGATCAGACAAGTTTCAACATCTGTCAAAGTTGTACCGGTTATTTGGAAGGGGTGGCGAAGATGTTTTGTTAATGGAGATTTAAGCACAGAGCATAACCTAGACGCAGTTGAAAAATTTGTCGCATTTAGTATTGTTTGCTTCAAAATTGCAATATTCTTCTCTTATAGTTCTGCTACGTTCAGGTTCTAATTTAATCTTTATAACTTTACTTACCGACGCTTTTATCAAATCGAGAAAATAAACAATCACAAGAGGTCAATGTTTTGATTGGTAAAAAACATACATAAAAATAGGTAGGTAAAATATGTGAAGCATAGATAGTTCAGTGGTTGTGACGTAGGCGTTCTTCGTCGATCGTCAGTTCGAATACCGCAATGAGCTTGAACTTTCCGTGAATGACAATGATGAAACCGTAGCGCAGTGGTAGGGATTTTCTAGTGCCCGTCTCGATGCCAAGCACGTATCGGTTTGTTTCGACAGGATCACTTGAGAGCCAGTACCCAATTCGAGCGTAGCGTAGCGCCACCTTCGACCCTTCGACTTTCCTACATTTTAGGTACAAAGCAGCGTTTACAAGTCATACTTTACCTACCTCAAAACAGGTACCTACGTAATAAATGCTAAAAAATGTAAATGATATTTGCATGAAAGATATACCTACTCATATTTAAAAAAATAAAATGATTTATAAAATGGTAAAAGCAGATGGTCACAAACCGGACGCGTGCCGTGAGTAACACCAGTCCACCTGCTTGGTGATAATTTAAAATAGCTTTATAACTACTTCTAACCTTTAAGTAGGTAAAGGTGCCTTTTAATTACCTTTGACTTTCTGATAAATGTATCTAATAAGCTAAGAATTTCGATTACTGTAGATAGATAATAGTTTCAAACTGTTTACGCGCGATTAATTTAGATGTTTAGTTTCTTGGAAAGGAACATTCAGGCCCGTATTCTAGAATGAAGAGCAAGTGTTGATCTATCCTTGGGTAGCGATTAAGTGAACATATTTGTATGAACTGACAGCGTCATATCTATGCTCAAGTACTGATCATGGCTTGAGCGTCATTCTAAATTACCAGCCTCAGATGTGGTTGAGTCAAAAGTCTGATAGGTACAGCCAACGACAAAAGTCGCTGAACAATCACACTTTTTTCTCAGATTCACCAATTTTTGACCTCATCATCACTTAGAATCAGGTTTGTTATGTTGTGGTCAAAATGATTCCATGTAAAATATTTAAAAAACAATAATAATTACTGATTTCAAACACATTTGGAAAATCGAGAACGATCAGCTACTTTTGTCGCTGACTGTACATTAGGGTGTCCCAAAAAAATTAAAGTGGTTTTTTTGTAACGCATACCCTCTTATTTTTTTACTTTTAGGTCAAAACAATTATAAATAAAATTTTAGGAAGGTAGGACCTCGGTAACCCGTGCCGACTTACATCGATACATCTCAGTACTTGCTCTCTAAGGCTGACGCGACCTAACGTGTCGATGTGCTTGTGATTGCTCGTTATTTCGTTATAGATCTCGCATTGTTTTCAATCAGACAACACGTCAGTGCAATTACGCAGTTCTAAAAGGGGTATATTTTTAATAGGTGACGTAAAACATCAAATAACGGGTTCAAAACTTCCGTTTAATGGACAAGTTCTAGCAGTTTTATTTTACAATATCCGTGAAGTGAGTTTAACTGTCGATGAAAGCGCAAATCTCTCTATTCGCGAATGTATTATCTATTGGGAAAAGGCGCGTATTCCTACTAAATTTTGCCTTATTGTGTAAAAAAATTGTAAACATATATCAAGTTTGGAGGGACTGGCAAAAAAATGCACAGAAAACACAAGATCGTCAAGACTGTCAACAATTTAGATAATTTGTTTGACATTGCACATGCCGATGCGCTTCAATTAAGAAAAATAACTGAGGATAGAATCTTTTTACAGCGTCAAAGAGAACCAAGCCAACCTGGTCGCTTAGCAGGAGTGGATAAATAATTGACTGATAGAGCGGCAAGAGCGCGCCTCAGAACTATTGAAGAAAAACGACAGACTCCTTCGACATCATGTTATGTACCGTAACAAGACGACTATCATCTGAATCTAATGAAAACTTAAGATTTACAAGAGGACGTACTGAAGCTTATTGTCAACAACATGCAATCCAGAAAAACACCTCTGTGGAGAAATTTTATTACTCCAAAATTAGTAGCAGCGCTAGATAGGTGTCAATTGAGTATGAGAGATTCTGTGTTCATTCTTGAAGCAACTATTGAAGCACTTGGATATAATTTTGATTAATTTCCGATAATTAAGTCTTCCATCTAAAGAATTCTGACAGAAAAACGGAAGGAACGCGCTGAAGCCATACAAAATGATTTCCAAAATAAGGTACCGGAAGTTGTGACTGTTCATTGGGACGGCAAGCTTTTGCCTGCATTAAATGTTCGGAAATCAAAAGAAAAACGTCTTCCTACAGTTATTTTTAGCCGTAGCCGAAAGAGCGGTTAAGTTAATGCAAGACTTTCATGGATTAATCACTGTTGAGGAGGAACAAAAATATATTTTATTATGTTGCGTACAAGAACACCCAAAAATTATTCCTGACTTTAAAAAACAAAATTTTAAAAATAAATTTAAACAATAACATTATTCTTTAATGTAAATTATTAAATTATTTATTCATTTACATTAAAAATAATTAATTTGGGTGTATTGGAGTCTAAATTAAGTAATAAAAATTAAGTTCTTAATTCCTCTTACAGTGAGTCAGTACAATTTTTCATGTCAAAAGTTTGGCATCAAGTCGGCACGGGTTATCGTTGTCCAATCACAATAATATTTATTATTTGAGTCAAAGAGGTCAAACCTAATAAAAATAGAGGGTATGCATAATCGATTTCGCGAAAAAAAAAATTTCCCTTATGTCTTGGGACACCCTACTGTACATGCTGACACAAATACCCAGAGGCTGCTAAAACACAGATTGGTGTTTGAAGACAGTCTTATAGTAGCTTGCCAGCAGGCTACCACCAAGGTTAGGTTTCATCCAGCGGTCTATATGTAGGTAAGTACTTAGATTTCGCGATCCGAATACTCATTGTGTTCCACTGAATTGCGCAGTAAGCTGTGAAACTTTATTGGGGTGGAACCAAACGAGCGTAATTTTGTGAGTCGTGCGTCCCAGAATTTCGGTAGCATACATTCAGCTGCATTCGGTTTCATACTAAAAGGCAGTTGGTTCCACACGACGACGCAAAATGAGTTGAAAATTCAGTTGAACGTAAAATGAGCGACCGAAAATACGCGACTCACGACTCTCAAAATTACGCTCTAGGTTTCACCCTTAGTGTAGCTTTGACATTTGCGAGGAGCGGTTATCGGAGAGCGTCTCTATTTATACAGAAAAAACAATTGAAGTCAGTACCAGAGTATGAATTCGAAATTCAATAAAATGATTTACTGAATAATTAGACAACAACATCGTTGCAGCACCAACACTACCAACAAGAGAGAAATGTACATGATTTGTGTCCTGATCAGCGTTTCTAGTAAAACATTATGTTCGCGGGTTACATCGCGATGTTTTCCTTCATCGAAAGGTAAATCACATACCTACAGAAGGACCACTTCGAGAAGACAAATAAATAGCAACTCTGGCCATAACGCAATATAGTGCAAATCAGCCTGCACAGCACTGAGTGCCTTAAATTATATTCACCTGCAAAGCGCTTTTCTTTCTATCGCATAACTCTTATCCCCTCTGAAGCTGCGCAAACCATTGAACGAGCCCGCCGAGACGGACCAACCGATGTAGGTACCTGCAGACAGGCTTGACGCAGATAAATGCTTCGATTTCTGTAGTCAGTTTTAATTTTATTGCACTACTTCCTATCCACTATCATCACGATCATGGAAAGTAAGTACCTACCTACCTGCTTGATGGTAAATTAGATGGCAAAACCCTTGCATCTAGAATTCCATTGTATGTATGCATCCTAGCTGAGAGCGACTCTTAGGTAGTTGTGATAAGAATAAAATTGTCAACGTGATCGCGCCAAACCTGCCGAGCGTTCCTTGCCTGTTCTTTTGCCGGCGTAAGGAGGTTGGAACAGGCGTAGCTAGTTTCAAGTTTGACGTTTTAAAGTGATCACAATGTATCCTATTGAATAAAAACAATTGAATTGAATAGGCTGGTATTCTAGTATGATACTTAAGTGTTGATCAATACTTTTTGTATGAAATGACGGACTCCAATCTGCGCGTAGTGATTATCGCTTGAGCTTTATTTTAGAATACTATATACTACCAGCTATAAGAGGAATTGTTTTAAAGAATCGGCTATCCGCCATTCAATGTCAGAAGTAAGGATTAATAACTTACCCTGTTTTTACGCTGACTGCCTACCGAACCTTTAGGAAGCTCATAATTTTGTCGATGGCATTATCTCGCGATTACAGCTCTCATATTGCCTACCCTGTAATCAGCTCACAATCGGACTAATTTTAAAATGATTTGCTACATTGTAAGCGTATTAATGTTATTGACTAGCTGTTCCCTTCGGGTCAACGTCCGGGTGGACATGCGTGCTGTGTCCTTTAGTTGGACTTTTTTTTGGATTAAGCGCCTACCACGGTTTACTTTCAATTTATTGTAGTTATCCTTTGTTTATCGACAGTCACATTTTTATAATCGGTTACATTACAAGTATTTTTTTTGTACTTAATTACAATTAAGAATTGATTGTGATTGCAGGTTCGATGTCATGTGACCGTTGGATACTACCTGCTATGCCATATCCGTAGATCGATTACTTCTGTGGGAAATTATTTTTTTGTTTTAATGATTTTTTTAGTTTGTAAAAAATTTATGGCTAGTAGAATATTCGTAACTAGGAGTCCCTGTGTCAGAAATTATAGTTAACACCTTAACTTGGTAGTGGGGTTGTCTCTAGTGCTCTCTTCGTTTTACTATTGTCAAGTTAAGAATCCCTCGCCAATCACTTAGGGCGTCTTTTGGCATTCATACTTGAAAGCCGCGCGTTGGGCGTGGCGTGGCACCTTCTTCGACCACATCGTCGTTTAACATCACACGTTACCCTGCCATCATCATCAGCTTTGTACGTTCCCACTGCTGGGATTCTGGCCTTCTAAAGAGAGAGAGTATGCGCCGTAATCCACCACGCTGGCCCAGTGCGGGTTAATAGTCGCATGCCCTGTAAGATATAAAAAATGTTACAGAAACGTCAGAAAAGATAAAAGACTGAGTGATCAGAGCAAACTCTAGATTAGAAAACGAGCAATACTTCAGATAAACGACCAGAGCAAATTCTAGCTTTGAAGTCTACTTATATCAGTCTTTAGATTTGAAGATAAACTGATGGCTCCAAGCTTGGCAGGAGACTCAAACAAAAACTAACCCAAACGGAAGAAAATAAAAACGTCATAGGAAATAGAGCATACAAAACAGTTCGCCAGGACGGTGAGTAGATATAACTGACCTGTTAGTTCCTAGATACAGGTAGTTAGGTGTTCAATTGCATTAGTCGCGTTTCATGGTGGCTGCCGGGGGGTCGGCGGTAACGGGGTCGAGGGTCACACCCCTGGTGAGTGGTGACACACATAATACAATCACACCGTTTAGGACGAGGAATTGGCAATATTGGCTGCAGGGATCTCCTTTTTTCTCAGCAATTACAAAACATACAGAGCTAATACTTATGTACATTAAAGATCATGTTTTTGACATCAAATTGTCAGAAGGATAACACGATTGGTTAACTTTCATAGCAGAGAAACAATGATCGAAAACTGCCCTCTAAAAAAAAGATTTTCATTTTACAGGCATACAAAACCGATTTAAGGTGAATGGGTCCGGCAATTTCCCATACAAACTCAAGCCGAGCAATATAGATCACGCAAACTATTTTAATGAAGTTTGAAAATTTTCTTAAATTGTTCAATTAATTACCCATCCGCGGACTATCAGTTTCTCTTACCAAAATTATGTTTTCCATCAAATTTTACCTTTAAAACTTTCGGAAAAATCGTATTTTTATACACATGTGTGCGTGAGTGGCATTGAAGTTGACGGACTTGAATCAGGTGATTTTTACCTGCCATCTACCTGAATTTCGATGAACTATTTAGATGTAGACCTTAGTGAGCGATGTAGTGGTGGCGTGGCTACAACTTTGCCACAGAAGAAATTATAGTTTGTATTAGGTTCGGTCACAAAATAGCTAAAAATTATGCGACGTTGCAAGATCGCGCATGACTAGTGAAGAATGATTTTCTGTCTCGCTCGCCACGGCCCACGATATTGCGACTTGCCAAATCGTGCATGAACGATGTTGTTGACTTTGGGGCAATTTTTACTTTCCGTTCCGAAGACGTAAATCAAAACGGGTTGGTAGTCAAGGTCGTGGAGGTCTAATCCACTTTGATTACCTAAGTGATATAATTTCGCCCAGGTAATCAAAGTAGAAAAATTAGTAAATAAATAGGTAAGAAGTAAATATATATATTGCGATAGTTTCTCACACGGCCAATAGATCCCAAGATAGGCAGAGCTTGTATTATGGTAACCAGACAGCTGACAACATAATTACATTAGAACGTAATTCTAAATTCATACCTACGTAGGTAGGTACCTACTATTGATAATAATGTATAGTTAGTTAGGTACTTGGCGGTAGAACTAGAAATGGTAGATCGCCCTTGCAAGTCGCCTACCACGGTTAAATAGTTTAGAGATGAGAAAAAAAATTGATTTTATATTAATCGATCATTTTTTTCTTTTAATCGATTTAAAAAAATCGATAAACAAATATTACAAATCAATTATTTACTATATTAAAAATCGATTATTAATTGTATTAAAAATCGATTATTTATTTTATAAAAAATCGATTATATTTTTAATAAAATAATCGATTTGTAAAAATCAAAAAATAATCGATTGTAAAAAATCGATTAAGTAAAAAATAATCGAATCGTTTTTTACAAATCGATTTATTCTAAAGAGATGAAAATCGATTATTTCTTAATCGATTTTTTCCCCTTCTAGTCACACCCCTATATTTGATACCTAGTGTGTTGGTACCGCACTACCAAATAAATGTTTGGTAGGTCAATAAACACGATATTTTTCTTCACCGAAACCTCATACTTATTGTTGGTATTTGAACATGTGCTTTCCAGCACGGAAGTTCGATACGCAACCGACTGAGCTATCATCGCTTCAAAACATAAACGTCAAAACAAAACCGAAATCAACCGATATCTATCAATGTAATCTATACTAATAATATTATAAAGCTGCAGAGTTTGTTTGTTTGTTTGTTTGAACGCGCTAATCTCAGGAACTACTCCGATTTGAAAAATTATTTCAGTGTTGGATAGTTTTTATCGAGGAAGGCTATAGGTTATTTTATTTCCAAAAAAATTAGGGATCCGTAAGAAAATTGCTATTTTTTAACCCAAGGTATGAAATCGAAAACCTATTTTTGCGTGCGCTGCAAAAACTATTGACAATAGAACGAAACAATGTATCACGGGTTTGTAGGTCCTATTAAGATCTACAAAAAAGTCCGCGAGAGCATATGTCTAACTATTATAGTTATGCCACCATAAGTGTTTTTTTATTTAAAAAAATTAATTTTAATGCCTCCGCTAGGAAAGGCTCTTTATTTGTATCTTGGTATTAATCCTTATCAAAATAAATTAATTCTCATTCAAAACTGCTTCAATCCCTTCATATAACTTTTTGAATTATTCAATTCGGACATTCCATTCGAAAGATATCACGAGTTTAAAAATGTAAGTAGTAGTAGAAAAATAAACCCACTGCACCGCAGTGCCGCGGGAAAGGCGGGAGAATATTCTATGAAATAGGTAAACTGCGGTCGCAATTTACGAACCAGGAAGACCTTTAGCTGTACAAACGCGCGGTCAAAAAAAAAATTAGAATTAAAATAGGATAATGGATACCTACAGCAGGTAACGCGGTGAGGGGCACTGAAGTGCGGGAATAATTTTGGAGTATACGGAATATATACGCTTTCGCGCCTAAACTACTGAACCGATTTAAATGAAATTTGGTATTTTTATCGCGATAAACTGTAGCCCACGCGGGTGAAACCGCAGGGAACAGCTAGTGCTATATATATTGTTATCAAACTGAATATGGTATATTTTTCAATGAAACAGTCTAAGCGCTAAAGAAGACGGAATTCAAATCCACATTTACAGTAAAAATCTATTTACCTACATTTGTAATAAAACTGTGACTGATCGCTGTCTGTACATCCTATCCTATCCTACTAATATTATAAATGCGAAATTTTTCGTGTGTGAATGTTTGTTACCACGTATCACCGTAACTACTAAACTGATTTTGATCAAATTTGGAATGGAAATAGCTTATAGCTACTTTTTATCCTGGAAAAAGGTTCCTGCGGGATAACGGGAAGACGCGGGTGAAACCGCGGCTGAAAACTAGTGAAAGATAAATGAGAAAAGCTATTATTGGGGGTCTTTATCATCAACGCAATAGAACCCAAAACAATGATAAATAGAATTTTTGTCTGTTTGTCTGTGCATTTGTGCGCGCTAATTCCAGAAACGACTTAACCGATTAGGGTGCGGTTTTCACTAATGTATGTGTATGTGTGGTAAGTGGTAAGCTTCACTTAATATTTAGTGTTTCTTTTACTTCAATAGTTTTATAAAAAAAAATATCGCGATAAACTGTAGAACACGTGAGTGAAACTGCGGGGTGCAGCTAGTATAAACTAATCAGACTGTTCTATGAGTTTTTTGGTTACGTCATTCACGTAAAATGCATTTTTGACTAGTTGCTACGTTGCTAGGCAAGTTGTTGTTTATAGTTTTACTCTGTAAAAAAGGTTGATCAACGTTGGAATATTATTGATGGAAATCAGCAGATACAATCGTGCACCACTACGCCAGCTGAGGCCAGCAACAGCCTTGCCACAGAGTACCTTTGTATAACCGGAAAAGCCCTGCTAGCTGGCTGACACCACAAATCTAATTTTCGGAGGATCAAGGACGTTGTTCTACAACTGCCCTAGCTGAAAGTGTATTCAAATACCTTTGAACTACACAATATGATAACATATAATTTTCCTACGCTTATTTACTTCGTATATGATACACCTTGAAATAAACGAAATTCTATTCTACTAATATAATAAATGCAAAAATTTGTGTGTGTGTATGTTAAATGTTTGTTACCACCTATCAACGTAACTACTAAACCAAATGAACCAATTGTGGAAATAGATTTGAAATAAGCATGTCTCTCGAAACTTCGAGACTTCCAAAAAACAACGGAGGAAATAAAAGGAATTGAACTTCTGACCATAGGGCAACATGAAAATGATGTTTACACTACATATAAATGCGACAGGCCAGCCAGCCGATTTGGAAACTAACCGTTTTTCAAAGTCATGTTTGTTTTTTAGTAGTGTTTAGTAGACATAAATCCGTGGTTTTCGTATGACCAGGTTGGGATACAAATTAGAATATACTTTAATTATAGCTTTGTTGCAGATATGTGAACGAAAAGCGACAACACCATGCCACAACCACGTCAAAAGCATTTTGTATAAAAACAATGTTCTGACCAATAACATGGCATATGGCCAACACAATGAGTCTGTGGCCAGAACATAGTTCATGGAAAAAATGAAAAAAACTGTGCGACCAGCAGGACTTTATATTGACGAAGAATTGTGAATTATTGAATATTTAAGAATGTGTAAATAAAAAGACTATTGGTGATTGACTGTTTTTTATTTTGATACTATGTACATGTATAATAAATAATCCTGATTGTTTCATAATAAAGTATTACAATAGCCAATGTCTTTATTGGTAGGAGAGTAGAGAGTATAGGTAATAAAGGGTATAGGCCATCTCCATTCTAAATTTCATCCAAATCAAAGAAAATTACCAAAAATCTGAGGCAGGGATCGAACTCGGAACCTCGTTATCAGTAAAGAACTACTGAGAGGTTTGACCACTGGTCTAACCTATACAGTAAACGAAAGAACGAAATTAGCACATGGTTTCGTGTACAACAAAACCATTTTCTATGTGTGCGTGAATAGTTGCTTAGCTGCCATTCACCACTACCGCCGCGATATTGTTTGGCACAAATAAAAGTGTTTTGAAAACTAAAACACATCTGAAATATTGTTTGATACATAAAACATATTACGCCATTACCGGTAAACATAATTATTATTAAAATAATATGCACCTGTTCATTCATAATAAAATAAGATGCGTTAATTAGAAACAACGCCATCTATTGACGCTGGGCTGCTAGGCGGACCGCAAGCAACCACCTTAGATGCGTTCTAATGACATACTTTATGTCTACGTGTGCGTGTGTAAGTACGTAAATTTGTGACACCAGCAGTAAGAGAAGCGTTACGAGTAATTTATTAGTTTATTAAATGAAGATTTGGGTAATTTACAATTGAGTAACGCTATAGAACGCGCGCTTTAGTGTTTGGTTCGAATAAGATTATTATTTTCGACGTAAAAAAATAATTTAGGTAAAAAATGACATCAGCGCCATCTCTTGACATCATAGCGTGATGAGCTCTGGGATCATCCACCTTAAGAGTTGATTTTTTTTTTGTATCGTATATACACATTCTTCAAAAAACTACAGGTTTAGTTCTATAAAATGAACGATAGTTTTCATTTTAAACAAAAAAAACCTTTTTTTGACGCATACTTCAGGCATTAGTCAGCTCGCTTGCGTTTTTGTATGGAGCTGATTTCAGATTCATTGTTTATCACGACGTCCTCTTAACCTATCTGTGGGGTAGACTTATACAGACAACTAGTTGCACCTCGCGGTTTCAACCGCGTCGTCCCGTTATCCCGCAGGAACCTTTTTTGCCTATGCGTTAAGTTGAGTATAAGCTATCTCCATTCCAAATTTCATCAAAATCGGTTTAGTAGTTACAGTAATACGTGGTAACAAACATTCACACACATACACAAACTTTCGCATTTATAATATTAGTCTTCATTATCAGCCTTTTACGTTCCCACTGCTGCTGGGACTCTGGCCTTCTCTCAGGGAGAGTATGGGCCGTGATCTATCACGCTGGCTCAGTGCGGGTTGGTACAATCGTCGCTCGCTACTAAAGGTAAGGTAAGGTATGTCCATGGTCAAACTATTGAACATTTTGATTTTGATTTTGAAATCGATTTCAAAATCTATAATAATCGCATATAATATAAATTTGTGGTGCAATTTGGGAGAGGCCTGTGTCCATCAGTGTTTTAGTTCTCACACAGACTGATTATGATGATGATGATAATGATGAAGTCTATAGCTAAGAATGACACTGATCACCAACCCATATAAATTTAAGCTAGTGTGAGACGTGCATACTTAATCATACGATGACGACGCATATCACTGAGATCAGTTAATCAAAGTTTAGTGACGTAGATGCTTAAGTTATTCATAAGGTATTGGAAACAAATGAACAATAAGATAGGTATTAATAGCAACCGATGCAATTCTGAGAGACGCGGTTCACTGCCCGTGTGACAGTCACAGGCTAAGTTAGGCAGTGCGGCAACATTCACGTTCATTCTGTTGCCTCCGGTTTAGATCACAAAGACAAAATTTTATTCTTAAACTAGTTTGTTTTATATGTAGATCTTTTTTATTGCTTTATTTTTATGTTATTGAAGGTGGCGCTACACTACGTTTGAATTGGCTTTCTAGTGAGGTACACACCGATAGGTGCTTGGCGACGGATTCTTTACTAGAGGGTAGCTAGGCAGGCGAGCTCTAGAAAATACCAAGCTGTGACAAAGAAAAACAAACAATAAGAATATCAAACTAGCTAGAGGAATGCGATAAAAATATCTATCCGGAAAACAGAGCTTTGCAAATGGGCACAATATATTTTTATCTACTCATTAACAACTCAAAATCAAGCCTAAATATTTAAATAGAGAATGTCAACACGTCCGCTCGATACACGAGTCACTGACCTAATAAGAAACAACCTAAGTTGTGTCGTAATCAACCTACTGCATTAAGTATTGCACTGTGTCCAAGTAAGAGATCCTTCCAGGAATTGGCCCATTCACTGCCAGCGCTCGGTCTCGAACTTAATAAGGTTCAATCGCTTTACAATTCATTACCAATACCTTGCATCACATGTTTGTTGGAAATTGTATCAATTCGTCATAATCTGTAACTTAAAAGCGGCTTTATCATTTTGATACGTTTAGTTAGCAAAATAGAACTGCGCAAAGCAAAACTTTTATAAATGCGCTGGACGTTAATTTTTTTTTTCATTTTGTCACTTTTTATATTGAAGGAACGATTACAAGTTAAAGGTAGGTATAATATTATATTTATGCCATACTAGTTGCGCCCCGCGGTTTCACCCGTGTCTTCCCGTTATCCCGCAGGAACCTTTTTCCGGGATAAAAAGTCTATGTGTTAATCCAGGGTATAAGCTATTTCCATTCCAAATTTCATCAAAATTGGTTTAGTATTTTCGTGACGTGATACGTGGTAAAAAACATACACACACACACACACAAACTTTCGCATTTATAACATTAAGTTATTAAGTAATTAGGTAATTTTTGTTCATTTTACGAATCACATGCCAAGTTTTCTTACTTGTTTCTTCTATCTTTTTTTTCTTTTCTTTCTTTCTTTTTTTTTCTTTCTTGTTTCTTGCTTTAGCAAAGGGCGCCAGACTTAGGTTCTTATTCGCTCCCCGGTGGCAGTGAAACTGGAAACGGCCCTGATTGTTGCAATAAAATACGAGGACTTAGCTAGAGGACGCATCGGCTATCGGCAAATATTGGCTCGTATAAAGTCAACATCTACCGCTGCGGTGCTGTGTCACTCATCGTTATCCTGTAACGTAGAATACTGAGCGCTGTAGGAAAGTTCTGTGTAGTTTATTATCGGATTATTACGTTATTTACCAGATTACAGTGAAGACAAATCGGAGAATGTATTTTCTAATTAATTTTGTGTAAAACATACTTTTACTTAATTAGCGGTGGGGTGATTATGACATATTATACAAATGGTTCACTGGTCAACGGTTATAAGGTTCGCTTAGATCAGTACTTTGGGTGACTATTAGTCGTAACATCATAATATTTTTCATTCAACTAGTTTTACAAGTCTTGGGGATTCATGCGCGGCATCCCCCTGTAAAAGGTGTAAACTAGACTCTGTGTTTTTGAATAAATAAATAATAAATCATTCGATTACGAAGATGTCTCGAAATATGTCGATTATCATCATTATCAGCCTTTCACGTTCCCACTGCTGGGACTCTGGCCTTCTCTCAGAGAGAGAGTATAGGCTGTAATCTATCACGCTGGCCTAGTGCCGGTTGGTAGATGTCGCATGCCCTTGAATGTTGCGGTTCTTGGGCATGCCGGTTTCCTCAGGATGTTTTCCTTCACCGTTTTGAGCGATGGCAAATCCGCACATAACTCGATTATATTATATGTCGATTATAGCCGTTAGTAATTACTAGTTTGATGATCGATTTACAGTTTCCATCGCGGAATGACGCGTTGAGCGACGCGCACTTGCGGGTGAAGAGTTGAGTACCATCGCGAAAGTAGAACTTATCTGAGATTAGTATAGTACTAATCAATTACGTTATTCAAGTATCAAAATTAGTAAGTTACTAAATTTATGATCGATTGTTGTTATTCATCTTTTATTTTTGTTTAAGAGCAGAGCTCTTATCGATGGAGCATTTTCCATCTTATTCTATTAAGTACCTCATTAGTACATTTCTTGGTACATTTCTTAGTACATTTTGGCAATCAGTCACCAGAGATTTCTATGGCGGTAGTACATTTCCCTGCTTGCTCATATATCCTACCGCTAAATAACCCACAGCGCATCTGTTTCGTCACCGAATATAAACAACAGCCCACAGTGGTGTCGGCTACGGACAGCGGTGCACTACAGCTAATCTGTGGCATTACAGACAGACAGACTGATCAATTCGCACGTATACACTGCTGTAGACAGGCGCGGATCAAATATTTAATACCGCCAGAGGGCTGCGAGGCAGACGCATTGCCTCATCGAAAAAAATGGGAAGATGCGTTACACATTCAATGTTGTTTATGTATAAATTAACGTATTTTATTAGATTTTTTATGGTAGCGTTTGACCGCAAGTGATACCGCACCTGATGTTAAGTGACGATGTGGTTGAAGGTACAGTCAGCGACAAAAGTAGCTGAACATAATCCATTTTTATCATTTGTTGCTAAATTTAAGAAGGAATTAAGAGCCTGGCTAATGGTTCACAGTTTTTACTCTCTAAATGACTACCTAACTACTAATTGAAAAATTTAAATTTGCATGTGTGCATGATAAACTAGTTTTAGTTAGATAAGATTTTGAATTTTGCATGCCATTTCATTGGTAAAATGTGTCAGATCAATATTTATGTTGTTATTACTAACTGTTTCACTCACATTTTTAGCAAATAAAGTTTCTATTCTACACGGAGAAAAAAGACCTTCCGAAATACCGTTTTCCTTCTGAGTCACAAGGGAAGGAATTGTGATTCAGAAGGAAAACTAATACAAAATAAGGAAGGAAACGGTCTTGGAAGGTAAAGACTCAGAAGGAAAGTCAGATTTTTTTTCTCAATGTATTCTATTCTATTCGTTTTTTACAAGGTAGAGTATATGACCACTACACACCGCACCAAATGTAAAGTGATGATGTCATGATCGGTGATAGAATCGCGACTGTTTGATGAGATGAAATAGCTCTCCTCCAGTCTGCTTAAATCGGTCTACTTTTTGCCATGCGGCTATAGTTGAGAAACTTAAGCTCCTCCGCACACAGCGTCGTAGCGTAAGCGTATTGAACAATACACAAACGAACAATGAAGCGAAGCAAAACGAACGAAGTGAATAACGAAGCGTTGTCGCAGAGAAGCGTATCACGTAGAAAAAAGACTTTCCGAAATACCGTTTTCCTTCTGAGTCACAAGGGAAGGAATTGTGATTCAGAAGGAAAACTAATACAAAATAAGGAAGGAATCGGTCTTGGAAAGTAAGACTCAGAAGGAAAGTAAGATATTTTTTCTCAGTGTATGCCACAACGCTTCGTTTGCGGACTTGTTTGAAGATGTACGTGCTCGTATTGCTCTCGTACTACGCGCGTCTTACGATACGACTACTCTATACGGATAAAAAAGACCTTCCGAAATAGATCTTCATAAGGAGTTTCCTCCTTTTTGAGTCAGAAGGAAACTTAAGTAAGTACAATAAGGAAGGAAAAAGTTACATTTTGGAAAGAATCTGATTTGGAAGGTACACGGAGAAATCGGACCTTCCGAAATACATTTATCTGTTGAGTCAAAAGGGAAGGACTTTTGATTCAGCAGGAAAATTAAGGTACAATAAGGAAGGAAAAGGTTACATTTTGGAAGTAAGACTGAGAAGGAAAGTTAGGATTTTTTTCTTAGTGCAGGACGCCGTGTGCGGAGGGGGTAACGTATCTCTTAAATTGACCAAAGGCCAGACGGCTGGTTTTCTATATTATTCGACTTTTTCCCGACACTGGCGGCGCGTCCTACTAGCCTTCCCTCTCGTTTGTTTTGCCGGACGAGTTTTGTTTAGCAGCCGAGTACACTAATGAGTATCGGGATTGAAGGGTGACGTATGAATTGTTAATTCCACTCTCAGATCAAAAGCTTTTTGCTTTTTGTGACTTGCTTTAGGTATATACCTATATCAACAATAACGCGAGTTAAAAATTTTTTTTTTAGCTTCATAGAAAGCGTGAAATCAAAATCAAAATCAAAATCAAAAATATGTTTATTCAATAGGATACATTGTGATCACTTTAAAACGTCAACTTAAAACTAGCTACGCCTGTTCCAACCTCCTTACGCCGGCAAAAGAACAGGCAAGAAACGCCCGGCAGGTAATTTTTTTGGCGCGATCACATTGACAATTTTATTCTTATTACTAATTGATTGAATTGGAGCAAGTTCACTAAAATCCCAAGCTTTTTTTTTTGTCATCTAATAGTCCGATATTTTTTATTTAGCTTTACGTGATGATGACTTGTGGTCGATGATGATTTTTTTTTTCAATCTATCTTAATGCTAAGCGATGGTGTAGCAGCACGAATGTAGCTCTAGCCTGTCTTGAAGACTTTGTATGAACCTATTCGCGTCCACCATATTTTGTAATGAAGCCTTATCGTTTTTCATACACAGTACTTTGCTAACACCGAACTAAGTAATCAAGCAATACAATGAAATCAACATTGCGATTACAAAATTGTTATGGAAAACTCACAATTGCAGAATCAGATAAGTAGAGAAGTTATTAAAACTCAACACAGTAAATTTACAGAAAAACAAAGTGTTTCGAGTAAACAAAGGAATGAGAAAACAAAAGAAAACTTCGGATTTATTTCACAACTTTTTTATTATCAATTATATAATATTACTAATTGCGCCCGCGGTTTCACCCGCGCCTTCCCGTTATCCCGTAGAAACCTTTTCCGGGATAAAAGTATCCTATGTCTGTCTCCTGGTTTTAAGCTACCTCCCCACCAATTTTCCGCCAAATCGGTTCAGCCGTTCTCGAGTTATAAGTAGTGTAACTAACACGACTTTCTTTTATAAATATAGATATTGGCAAAGTAGGGCCAATCGTGGATAGATAGGTTATTGAAACTGGCCGTTAGTCAGTTAACCTTAAAACAAACAAAAATCCTCTCAACCCAAACGCATGTACCGTCTCCGTTCCGTCGTGGGTATGGCCTAAGGAGATGACGTGTTTTTAAAACACTTTTATTAGCTTAACTTGTAACTAACTAATTTTTGCATAGGTTAGTTTATGTCCTGGAGAGAGACACATACATGGCTTACTTTGAATGCCTCAAAAATGCACGGTTCATCAGTGGTGGATTTAGCAGCAGGCTGAATAGGCTGGAGCCTAGGGCGGCAGATTTTAGGGGCGGCAAATTTAGTGTCAATTTAAAAAAAATGTTTTAATGATATTAAAAGAGTCGTATATATGTATTTAAATATTATTATGTGCACACAAACAATTAAACATTGTTCACCACTTGATTTTTCTTAAATTTTTGTCTGATTCGTAAAAAAATTACACACTTAAAAAGGAAAGGCAGAGGCCGTAGAGGTTATAGAGGTTGGTAGGGGCGGCAAAATTTGAATTCTTAGCCTACTGGCGGCAAATGTGTAATTCCGCCACTGCGGTTCATGTAAGGTAAACACACGGGGCATAGATCACTACTAATATTATGTATTAACGTTAAAGTTTTTGAGTATGGATGTATGGGTGTGTTTTACTCTTTCACGCAAAAAACACGGAACGGATTTGAATGAAATTTGGAATGGAGATAGCATATACTCTGGATTAACACATAGGCTACTTTTTTATCCCGGAAAAGGTTTCTGCGGGATTACAAGAAGACGCGGGGAAACCGCGGGGCGCATCTAGTAATATATAAAGTAAACTACGAAAGCAAATGATGTAACTTCACCTATGAAATGATATTGACGTCAGATTGACGTGGAGCTGAAAATGTAAACAACTAACTTTTCTTAGAGAGAGAGAGAGAGAACGTAACGGAAACAATGTAAGTAGCATAGAATCTGTGGTAAGTAGGTACACGAAATTCGAATGTAATAAGTTTCGCTCGATATCGATTTAATAACTTATGTAAGTAATATACCTACAATATACCTACAATATACCTACAACATACCTACAAGTTGTCAAAAGTATTAGTACAATTTCATCAAAGTTTGTTACTTCGTAATGTGCGGGCCACACTAAGGTCAACGTCAAGGGAAATGTCAATGCCTATCTTTGCGATATTGCGTTAATTATCAACGCTATTATGTGAGTGGCTACACTTTAACGGTCAACGTGAATGCACTTGAGTTATCGGCTAACGTCAAACGCCAATGTGAATGCCGTTGTCCAATGTCATAGCCACATTTATGTCAAACGTCAATCATCGCGCTATTGAATGGCATTTCCCATTATTGTGGCCCCAGCATAAAAAGTTGTCTATAGAATAATGTTCTGTTGGAGGACAGAAGATTTACGGGTTTTTTTTTTAAATCAATAGCTAAGCATTTGGACGTAATCTCACCTGATGATAAATAAGTGGTGAAGAGGCCAGAGACCAGCAGAGGTTAAGCAAAGCTGTTGTATTGCAATTAAATTTGATTAAAATAAAAACTTGAACATCATTAAATATAAATATCATTAGTCATATTCGATTATGAGATTACTAATGAAATGGTGCAATCATGAAGATGTCTCGATTATAGCCATTAGTAATTTGGCACATCATGGTGCGGAGCACAAGAGGCACTACCGATGACTTACTCAAGGCGGAATTACAACTAATCTAGGATTATAAATACAAATTACTAGGTATCTAACGTTACTAATTTAAGTTTAGGGTTGTTTGATGGTATCAATAATCGTTAAAATTCTGCAGCACACACGTATATTTTGTGTTCATGCGTACCGAGCAACCCCTTAATTGTAGGAAACGAGTGGTGTAGGCCACTCGATATTGTTTGATCGAACGTGACGATTCACAAAAGCGAGTCAATGAGGTAACGTCACAAAATTTTATGATAACAAAAGAGCAGAATTTAACGGTTTTTAAGAAAACTTCTGGTTGTCAAAATCCGTGCGAAGCCGGGGCGGGTCGCTATCTATATCCATACTAATTCTACTAAAATTATAAATGTTAAAGTTTGTAAGGATGGACGATGGAGAAAAAAGACCTTCCGAAATACAGTTTTCCTTCTGAGTCAAAAGGGAAGGATTTGTGATTCAAGAGGAAATATAGGGTAAAAAAAGGAAGGAATCGGTCTTGGAAGGTAAGGCTCAGGAGGAAAGTCCAATTTTTTTTCTCAGCGTGTATGTATGGAGGTTTTTTTTTTTACTATTCACAGGGTAGCGTTTGACTACAAGGTATGCATGTTTGTTACTCTTTCACGCAAAAACTACTTATCCGATCCGGATGAAATTTGGAATGGAGATAGCTTACATCCTGGAATAACTCACAGGTTACTTTTAATCCCGCAAAAAGGTCCCTATGGGATAACGGGAGGAAGCGGGTGAAACCACGGGGCGCAGCTGGTATTATAAATGTGAAAGTTTGTGAGGCTGGATGGTGAATGTTTGTTACTCTTTCACGCAAAAAGTACTAAACGAATCGTGATGAAATTTGGTGTGGAGACTGTTCAAACTCTAGAAAAGGACATAGCATACTTGTTAACGCGATAAACTGTAGTACATACAGGTGATACCTCAGAGCGCTGCTAGTATAATATAAAGTAGTATTGAATAATTCAGCGATATCTGGGAAGGATTTGCGCGAGCTCCAGAAGTGGCAGGAGGTGGCGCAGTACAGACCGAAGTGGCGACTTTTGTTATCGGAGGCCAAGACTCACTTTGGGTCGTTGCGCCATTTCAGTTAGTTAGTTAGTTATTGAATAATCCTATTCCAAGTAGTTCTTACTCGATTGATCAAACGAATATTTTCACGTTCATCTCTACTGAACGCAATCTTCTGTATTGCATCTCAACATATCTGACTCGGGACCCTTCTGGCCACTTACTACGGTACACTTACGTTATTATATTACGGGGCCCTTTTCATTGCTACGTTTCCAACGATCATTAAATTTGTAGGTAGCGTTGACGTCTATAAAATACCTGTTGAGAGTTATAAAGTCAGTTGTATAAGTATGAAGTGAAGCGATGATATATCTCAATTAATGTCGGCCTATGACCGTTCGGCCTGGTTCGAAGCCTTTAAAGAGCTTGAGGAAGTGTGAAGGAATACATCTTGATGTAATCAGACAAGAATCTGTCGCCAAGCATCATCGGTGTGTTCTAGCAACCTTACTTGAGAGCCAGTGTCGCAATTTTGCAAATGAATAATTTTGAATAATAGTAATAAATAAATAAATATTGGGGACAATTGCACACACAAATTGACCTAGCCCCAAATTAAGCTCGAAACTTGTGTTATGGGTACTAGACAACGATATACATTATACATACTTATATATAGAGACATAAATATATATAAAGATAGAAATATCCAAGACTCCGGTACTAATATTCGATATAATATGATGATATGATGAGTATCACATTGTTTGTTCTACTTCCCTACTCTTTACAATAGTGAGTGCCACCGGTAAAGGGGCAAGTCACTACCGGTGGTTAGGGTTGCAGAGTGAGAAACCAAGGAGTACTGCCTTCTGCGTTCGACTTCTGATCCAACGTCAAGCGAGAGCCTCTTTAGATTTCTCTGTGTAATAACGGTCAAAGCCATTACCGATCCCAGATTAGCTACCATTGGCAATACGAATTAATTGAAATCCCGCTCGGCTGCCTGATTTCGTCTGCCATATCTGTCCGCGGCCACAAAGCGCTCTGACCGCTTTGTGGCTATGAACAGTGCTGGATTTAGATCAGGGCACTAGGGGCTAATGTCCGGGGCGGAAAACTTAGGGCGTGAGAAAATATTTTTTGTTTATCGAAAATGTTCTAAAGTTGTATAAATAAAAATAAGCGGCTACATAAAATATTTTGCCATCATTCAGAGTTTGTTTAAAGTTAAAAAAAAACACAACAGTTTTACATACATACTTTTAAAAAAAGTGTCAGTGTCACAAATTTATCACACATTTTCAGTAAAAAGAATAATTCCCGACATAACATAAAAACACAACAAGAACAATTAACAGAAATTATCATTCCTGAAAGTTCTTATTAAGTCAATGGGGCGGCATTTTTCATGGTGCCCCAGGGCGGTACCATGGGTAAATGCGGCCCTGGCTGTGGAGTTGTGATCCTATACTATCTTATGAAGTTCGTATCGTTATTGTTATCACTGTGTAACGCAATTAAAAATTGAGACAGAGGACAAGATATACAATTATACATAGGCTTAGTAACGAGTGAGTTTTTAAGTGGTAGTTGATAGACAAATAGTTTGGCGCCACATTCAACAACATCGCCACTTAATATCAGGTGACTTGTGGTCAAACCCTGTAGGTAGCCAAATGAAAAGTTGAAGTTGGAGATGTAAAAAAATCCTCCAATTAGTTTCAAACTTGCATTTTTAAATAAGAACTCATTCTTATTAACACCAAAATCATTCTTATTAAAAATCCACTTTCATCGCCGGCAATCAAAATCACTGTTTTAAAAAAACTCGCTTTGTCTTATTGCACCTGTCGCTATGTACGTAATAACAATCAAGTCAATCAGTCTAAAAACCTAAATAAACATATTAACATCACGTGGCAAAGAAATCTCATTTGTCATTTTTAATAACTATTTTAAGATATAAATTCATACTCTCTTTCGTTAATACATTATCCTAGTAATATTATAAATGCGAAAGTTTGTGTGTGTGTGCGTGTGTGAATGTTTGTTCCCACGTATCACCTTAACTACTAAACCGATTTTGATGAAATTTGGAATGGATATAGCATATACCCAGGATTAGCACATAGGCTACTTTTTATCCCGAAAAAAGGTTTGCTAACGGGAAGACGCGTGTGAAACCACGTGTTGCAACTAGGTAATAAATAGTTTAAGCAAACAAAGAAAACACTGCATTTAGATTTAGATGCCTTTAAAGTGTTTATAACTTTTTTTGTTTTTGTGTTTTTTTTTGTTTGTGATTTTGTTGTTTTTGTGTTTTTTTAAGTGTTCATCGTCACTTAACATCAGGTGACTTGTGGTCAAACGCTACCCTGTAAATAGTAAAAAAAAAGAAAAAGCTGACGACTTTACCTCGTTGAGTAGCCAAGCTAATTCGATGGCTGATGTATGCACCAGCTCTTTGATCTCGTCTTTCTATTAATTCAATATAAAATCGCTTTGCTGCTTTCTCCTAAGTGGATCTAGTTTGTTATGGTCTTGAAATATCAAATACCTACTACCACTTACTGTACTAATTGTCTCTAACGTCAGCAACGCTTATAGAATATTCCAGGGCGTAGCTTATTTCCTCCCCTTAGGCGAAATAAAAATAAACACAGAAGCTTGTAGCAGGCTCCAGGCGTGCAATTTCAGTAATTTCTGCAGAAACTCGAGCGGGCGTCGGGTTTATTATTATGCTCATATATAACTATATTCCCCTGAATACTGCAAAACGAATAGGTTGGGACCGTTTTGAAGAAAAAGCCCGCGTAGAAGTGTCACTAGCTCCCTTTTTTTATTTGTTATGGCGTCACACGATTAGTGTATTTGCCAGTGTCAAGTGTAAAAGATTTTTGTAAGAGATTATTTAGGAATATTGTAACTTCATTTTAGTATGTTTTACCTACGTGGTGTACTCCTCTTATAAATTTTTCTTAAGCAAGAAGTGTTCACTTCTAGAAGGCCGTGCATTGCCATATTATTTTTGTATAACAAACATAGACTTACTGTAAGATGCTACGGCCAGTTTAGTGAACCAATAAAAAAAAATTTCAAATTCAGAGAGAACTTGATTCAACAATCAAGTTTAAATGATGATGGCAATGATGATGATGAGATGATGGGATGAGGTTAGTGTTTAAGTAGTGGCGCTTTACTTAAACTTTACAGGGACTTTTTAGAGCAACTTGCGAAGTCCCACACTCGTACACATTAACGAACACATGATGGTTAATAATCCACCAATATTACACATTATCACTCGAAGAAACACAAGTTTTGGAAATAAAAACAAAATTTTCACGTTGACAACTCAATTGCCGCCAAAAAAGTCCCAACTTGCTCCCTTTGTCTGACAACACGGAAGGCACGGCCTGGTAGTTTTGAATACTATACAGGAGACTAACAACTATTGTAGCTTTATTCATTCTGCATTTCTTATGCTGGGGCCACACAAAGGTCAACGTTTTATGAGGCGATGCTGGCTCAGTGGTAGTGACGTCGGCTTGCGGTCCACAGGATGTAGGTTCGAATCCTACAATGAGCTTGAGCTTTCGGTGAAGGAAAACATCGTGATGAAACCATAGCTTGGTGGTAGGGTATTTTCTAGTACTCGCCTGGCTAGCTACCATCCTCTTGTTAAGAATCTGTCTCCAAGCACCTATCGGTGTGTTCCGGCAGCCTCACTTGAGAGCCAGTTCCCAGTCCAGGTGTAGCGTGGTGCCACCTTCGACCACATGGTCACATAACATCAGATGACTTGTGGTCAAACGCTACCGTGTAAATAGTAAAAAAAAACGTCAAGGGAAATGTCAATGCCATCGCGATAAATATTGCGTTAATTGTTAACGCAATTCTGTGAGTGGAACGCTTGAACGGTCAACGTGAATACACTTGAGTTATCGGCTAACGTCAAACGCCAATGTGAATGCCGCTGTCCAATGTCGTGGCCACACTTATGTCAAACGTTAATCATCGCGCTATTTAACGGCATTTCCCGTTAGTGTGGCCCCAGCGTTACAAACTATAACTAGCGACCTGAAAGTCAGTGTTTTCCCATTTTGATTATCTTATTAGAATCCCTTAAGGGGGTGAGTTTCAAAGGGTAATTTCTTATGAGAGCCCTACATCATACAAATCTCAATTCTCTAAGATCAGCGGCGAATCAATTGGGCGAATCAATTTATTCAATTCTAGTTATTTCAATGTTCAGTTAGTTTCATAATAAATATTCGAGATACATAGACTATGACACATCTTCCAAAATAAAATAGTGCATTGTTTTTCTAACTTTCTTAAAATTCCAATATCGCCGTCGCGAAACGATTTGCTAATCTATATAATACCAAAAAAACTAAAAATACTGCCATTATCATCATCATCAGCCGGAAGAAGTCCACTGCTGAACATAGGCCTCCCCCTTGAACGCCACCATGAACGGCTATTAGCCATTTGCATCCATCAGCTCCCTGCGACTCTTACAATGTCGTCGGTCCACCTAGTGGGGGGCCCATCTACAGAACGTCTTCCAGAAAAATATTGTAACGACATCAAATTAGGTATCAACCTACTTCGAAAACGTGGCCCTATATATTTCAAATCGATAAAGCTACGATCCACACGGGATCCCCGGGCCGCGGCGGGGGCCGATCGCGGCAACGGGACGCGATAACAAAACACATACCCAAATCTTACCCCACTTCGCGTTCCAACTAACACGGTATTGATCAATCATTTAAACGAAATTAAGGCTTTCGTGCACTAATGTGCCGGTAACGTCACAATAACACGCAAGCCTTCCCGCGGACGTAAATCAGAGCTGAGGCCGTTTACCCTGAAGCGGAAGCAGAGTCGATGCACCCTCCACACACCCGCGCCGTGTACCGAACTACCTATGTGTGCGTGACACGAATACAGCGAACGCGGAAGTACCACATTAACATATATTTTCCACGCACACATTGAAAAAACCAGGGGATGTCACGACTAGGGTTGCCACACGTACTTTATAATGAAGTATTGTACGTTATACTTTATGAGAACAGTACAGTACACGTAAATACTTTATGCTGTTTGATTCCTTTGGAAATTTGAAAAGTTTAGTCATAAGTATTTTTTTCGTTAAATAAAATTTATCTTTCCAAAGAGTTTTCTGTGATGAATAACAGAGACGAAAG
Source organism: Opisthograptis luteolata (assembly GCA_931315375.2). NCBI lineage: Eukaryota > Metazoa > Arthropoda > Insecta > Lepidoptera > Geometridae > Opisthograptis > Opisthograptis luteolata. The sequence continues at coordinate 10,865,997 of OV928049.1, read as the reverse complement.
AAACAAACCATCTCTAAATTTGATAAAAAAATAATTATATATTTACTTTTAATTTTAATATAGACTATAAAGACGCTGTGCAATTTTTAGTAGAGATACTTATTTGACACAACTGCAAAAAGCAGTAAAAAATGTGTTTATAAACAAAATAAAATAGAAAAATGACACTATGTACTTTTTTTCTTACCTATAATAACCAATGTACTTTCACTGCATAAAAAAATGTGGCAGCCCTAGTCACGACGCGTCTATACGCACACTTTCCACGGTTTTCCTTTTGGATGCACGCTTGTGTGTGTGTCGCCCTGTAGATACGCGGGCGCTCGTCCGGGGGTGTGGCGGCACGGTACAGTCGCGCTTTGAAGTGAACTGGGCGACTGCGCATGTGTGCGTGCGCGCGGATGTGTGCGTGACGCGTCTGAGCTATGACGGTACGGGGTGTGATTATTTTTAGACTGCAGAGTGCAAGGTAGTTGAAACAGACTGTGTGGGACGTATATATTAAATACTTAAGGTGAAAAAAATATAGTTTGCTTTGCATGGTTATCTGTAAATGCATATTTTCCGCAAGAAATCTCGTAAATTGTGTGCGTAGGCACAAGTGTAATTCAATTATTAAGTAATTTAATATAAGAAGAAATATAGCGGCAGTCATTTAGTTTACTTTTACAGCAGGTAAAATTTTCCGGATAAATTGTTACACATTGGATTAAAAATTAGTTGAGAACCTACTGTCTGCTCAACAGTCAATAGAACCAAACTTTCGAAATATATTTTTCTATGAAAAGATTTCCAATAAACAGCATAAAGCACGTTTCAATTAAAATAAGAAGGCAAATAGCTACTAACTCTCACAAGATATACAAACACTGCACACATATAACATCGTTAGCGTAAAAATATAAATCAAGCTGTAGATGGGCAGGGGTAAGGCGGGCACGTGTATGCAGCTACCTGCGCATGTGTGCGTGTGGGGGCGCGGGGGGGCGGCAGTCACGGCCAGGGGTCGCCGACCGCACCCCGGCTACGGCGTAACCCCGCTACGGAGCTACGGCCCGTAGCACCCGTAGCTTCCTCTAATTCTAATTCTACGCTGTATCAGTGTAATTTCATTACTCGTTATTTAGGTCAAATTATGATTTAGTTAAATTGTTAATTGTAACGGAAAATTTTTAGAATCTCAGCATTCGAGCTGCGGTTTTATTAGTAACTAGCTGTTGCCCGCGGTTTCACCCGCGTGGGCTACAGTTTATAGCGATAGAAAGTAGCCTATGACCTATTTCAGGCTCTAGACTATCTCTGTACCAAATTTCATTTAAATCGGTTCAGTAGTTTAGGCGTGAAAGACATAGACAGAGTTACTGTCGCATTTATAATGTTAAGTAGGGATTTTTGATGTTATTAAATGGAAACCGTATTAGTGCATAATTATATTTTTGAACTTAAATCGACAAGGTCGATGATATTGACATTTTCATAGTAATCATATTTTCATAGAAATATTTTACAGAACAAGAAGCTTGGCATCATCTTCCACGTGTCTAGAGTGAGAATTACAGACTATAGGTATTTAATTATAATAAAAATTAAATTAAATTATTATCTTTCATCATTGATAAAATCAATTTATTCTATTTAGAAAAAATAGGTAGAACATTTTTTTACATATTACAGGGTAGTGTTTGACCACAATTCACCAGCCTTTACCTGACCATGTCGTGACCGTGGTGTCCTTACTTGAGAGCCAGTTCCCAATCCCGGTGTAGCATGGCACTACCTTCGACCACATCGCTACTTAACATCAGGTGACTTGTGGTCAAACGCTCCCCTGTACGTATAAAAATCTTAATGTCCTACTTGTTTCACCCTGCAGTTTCACCCGCCTATTTCCGTTATCCCGCAGGAACCTTTCTCCGGGATAAAGAGCGTATTAATCCACGATGTAAGCTATCTCCTTTCCAAATTTCATCAAAATCGGTTTAGTAGTTACGGTAATACGTGGTAACAAACATTCACGCACACAAACTTTCGCATTTATAATTTTATAAGTAGGATAAGATGAAGGTGCCTTATATATACAAACCAAGTACATTGGTATTCTTTTAATGCGTATAAGGGTGAGTCCACATTGAGGTCAGCGCTCGCTTTTAGCCTCTATGTAGAAGAGCCCTAACTATAGAAGAACCAAGTTCAAACGCATTAACTGTAGGCGCGTGACCCTTCCGCAATAATAATAATAATAATAATGACGCCCACACAATTAAATACATAGCTGTGACACGGAACAAATACTTGCCTCCTTTTTCAATGTACAAATATTTGTCCCGTAGCAGAAATTGAACCCTTCATGGTTCGAAGTCGGCGGTTCACCCACTTCTCCGCATCAGTCGGGTGATCTGAAAAAAGAAAACAACTTTTCAAAAGCAAGAGTGAATTTTTGCAGCGTATTTTGAGGTCTTGAAAATTATGCCAAGAGTAATCGTCACTCACTTATACCGCACCGCTCCGGCATATCAAACATCTCATCATCCGAATTAGAGCTTTAAGCCGTATGCGGTAAGTTTCACTTCACATTATAAGACAAGACAAGCGCGGTTGCCGCGAGTCGTTGGCTAACATGTCTTGTTATAGTGAAGTGTACTTACGGGCCACAACTTAGAGCCTACATTTGGATGACAAGCTATGTGCCGGAGCGGTGCGGTAAAAGTGAGTGACGACCAAAGGTGGTAAATTTCAGGAGCGATCGTCAAACATTAGCCTTTACAGTTGTAACAAAAGCTAGAAACGTTCCTCATCTCTTAGAGACTACAGCATCCTTTTGCAGCACTTGTAGAGTTAAGGGAGTTGAAAATGCATACTTTTACAAAACGTCCTCCTGTGGGAGCATAAAAAAAAATTGTTATGTTACTTTTTGAGTGTTTAAGCTTGTTTTATAAAATGTAAATCCATTATTATTGACTGTTAGTATAGTCATGATAAGTTTTAGATATGTAAGATTTAGGAACTGAGGATTTAAATAAAATAAAACAACTTTAATGCATCTTGTAATAAAAAACATACACGAAATAGTGATTAAAACCGGAAAGCTTTAAGTCAAACTGTATAAAACCGCTTATCAGTGCCACTTCCGGTTTCCAATTTAATATAGCCTGCACTTTACAACCAACATTTTTATTTGACGTAGGTACTATGAGAAAAAAAGCGTCATATTTTCGTTTTAACGTCACTGTGATTTTGTTTTTTTTAATGAGTTAATGTTCTTGAACACGTCATCGTTACATAAGCGCGGGAAGGGGGTTACGCAAGTAGCGGGGAGCGGGGAGGGGTAGAGACGGCGCGCGTCGAGGGGGCTGTAGGATCGATGCGCGGCCGTTCACCCGCCTGCAATGCGCCTAGCGCGTCGCCCTCGCCCCACTCCTTGCCAGCCGTGTCGCCCTGGTAGCCTGCCCCCACCTCCACGCCGCCATGCCGCCCTGGTACCGGCCTGGAGGCTGCGCTTGCAAGCGCGGTTAATTGAGAGTTTATCTTTGCAGTCTAGCTTACTAATAAAAAAACCTTTATTTATTTATTAGCTGATCAACACAATCATTCATAATGACCTATCTATCCACTCTATTCTATTCTATTCTATGGAGCCTGTGTCAATTTTCTAGCTTTAGTAAGACAAACCGTGGATATATAATGATATGTATTTAGAACGGCCCTTATATGTTACAAATATTATATGCTAATAGAAAACAAAAGATTTTATTTAAACGTATGAGGAATACATTAAAATTAAGTTATTATTTAGTAAATCATCAATAAACTACGAAATAAAAGCTTAAATTGATTTGAAAGAGGCCATTAAAATTATCATCAAGATAATCTACCAAAAAAATGTCTAAACATCGCTAGCGTTTTTAGTGATTTTGTAAATCTAGTTATATCTACAGAATATAAAGACAAAGACAATATTTTTCAATAAAACATTTATTTTGAATGTTAATTTGTGCGAGCGAGACAGCCACCCTGTAAAATGCTGTCAGCACTTTTTAATTCAGCTACTTACGAAAACTTTGCAGTCGGCTTCCTCCTGCAGCTTCATTTTATCCTTTCTTATTGCAGTCATGAATTTAAAAGTAATTAAGTGGGATGCAAATGAGGAGACGAAGCAATCTTGGAAAGGATAATTGATTTTTTAACTTTAAATGCACCTCTATTTTGAGGAGTTTGATATGGGTGGGTTAACTCATTATTGATACACAACAATGCAGAGAAGTGTAAAACTACAACAGCAATCAAAGCAATTTATGTTTTTGTTGCAAATAAATTGTTCTTATTCTTATTCAATCAAACTTAATGGTAAGTGTCACAAAAGGCGGTCTTATTGCTTAAAGTGATCTCTTCCTGACAGCCCAAAAGGAATACAACAAAACTATGTAGACGGTGGTATACAACAAAAATAAAAATCCTTGACAAAGTTTAATATGTCATTTGACCACATTATGGAGTGATTTTCAAATAATCCTTCCTTTGAGCACTCCTAAACATTAAAAGGGACACACCCTTCAGGACCAGTGGTTAAGGCTGTGCCTTAATATATGTCAGGAGAGGATTTTAATTTTTTTATGTATACATACATGTATCTTTCAGGGAACGATGCGTTTAGAAATGAAATTATGTATACGAGTGTGTTTTTTTTTGTTTTGTTATGGCGTCACACGATTAGTGTATTTGCCAGTGTCAAGTATAAAATATTTCAAACTCAGGGAGTTGAATCAAGTTTAAATGATGATGGTGATGATGAGATGATGGGATGAGGATAGTGTTTAAGTAAAGTAGTGGCGCTTTACTTAAACTTTACATGGACTTTTTTGGAGCAACTCGAAAAGTCACTTTCACAACTTTATTTCAATTTCCCACACTCGTACACATTAACGAACACATAATGGTTAATAATCTACCAATATTACACATTATCACTCGAAGAAACACAAGTTTTGGAAATAAAAACAAAATTTTCACGTTGACAATTCGATTGCCGCCAAAAAAGTCTTACGAGTGTGTTAATAAAATTACAAGTAAAAAGTATTTTAAGAAATGTGTTTGGTACTTAGTTAACTAATCGAATCTAATTATGTATTTGAATTTTTGGCACATATTTAGCTTTTACTTAGAATTGATTTATATATAACGTGACGACAAACAAAATCAAAAAACCTAACATAACCATGTTCTCATGTAAGTGGCAAGATTGTCTTTTATGAGAATAAATGTCTTAAAACCTAAACCTAAAATCGTGTTCAATAAATGGAATGTAAGCGTAATTGTTTTTTTTATCATCATCAGCCTTCCCACTGCTGGGACTCCGGCCTTCTCTCAGAGAGAGAGTATGGGCCGTAATCTACCACGCTGGCCCAGTGCGTGTTGCCGGTTTTCTCACGATGTTTTCCTTCACCGTTTCGAACGATGACCAATCCGCACATAACTTATCAAGTCATAGGTGCGGGGCCGAGAGGATTCGAACTCGGTGTCGGCGCCTTGTAAGCACGCGTTACCGTTTGGCCACCATCGCTGGTTCGTCGTCGTTTTTTTATCAGTAAAATTAATACTTTTATATTGTATTATTTTTTTTACAGTTTTTGTATTTTATCAGTGCGTGTGATGAAAACAATAACTAATATTATGTCTGCAAGACAAAAGTATATACATAAACGAAATTCTGATAGTAAAACTGTAGTAAGATAAATACGATCAGAATTCAAATTGACGTTTCATCCAAAAGTGATCACGCTGTATCGAGCGTAGGCATGCCTACGTGACGCCGCGGCGGGCGTCTTCGTAGTGGTTCTAAGGGCGTGCTACGAATAACGTAGACGTATACTGAACTATTTGGGAACATTTTCAGTACTTTTTAGGGATGAGCAATATTTATCGATTATATCGATGTAAACATCTTTCAAATGTCGTATCATGTTTATTGCTCTGGATGTCATGTGTCACATAATACGTTATAGTAGACCTATTGTATCAATTTTGTTGTCGTATTGTTTTTTAATTCAATATTGTTTATTAAGTATATGAAATTGACGTACCGTTTTTATTACAATAATTTCAATATTTTAATAATTTAAGTATTTTTTCACCAGATTTTAGAAAAGAAGTGTACAAACTATTAAATACAATCGAAGAATGTTAACTACATCTGTAGTAACTAAGCGTAAATTAACATTAGGGGGGGGGGGGGGGGGGGTAGAGACTTTTCTCTTCTGATTACTGAGAATAAAAATAACAATAAGTAATTCATCATCATCATGATGATGAGCAATTCGTTTTTACTAAATCTTTTAGTCCCTCCTTTATTATTTCACCAACTTTTATTAAGAATTATCGACATTCTGCAGTCGATAACATTGCAATATCGATATTAAGCTACGGATATTTTGTCAATATCGCTCATCCCTAGTACTGTTTGATAATATGACAGTTATTCTAACTAAACAATAGAAGTTTCGCGATAAATTGACGCTGGATGCAAATGTTGCAGCGTTAACTTTCACGGCTAAGTTTTGTTGTGAACCTTACTCATGGTATCGAACTATTCAATACCTAACCGCAACAAAAGCATCGACTTTAAGCAACAAATATACAAACAGGTTTAAGACCTCAGGTTTGAAATATCTTTGACTAGTCGCCCTGCGGTCTCACCCGCGTCTTCTTGTCAACCTTTATCCGGTATAAAAAGAAGAATGTGTTAATCCAGGGTATAAGCTATCTTCATTTCAAATTTCACTCAAATCCGTTCAGTAGTTTTTTTTTTATTTTACTATTTACAGGGTAGCGTTTGACCACAAGTCACCTGGTGTTAAGTGACGATGTGATCAAAGATGGCGCCACGCTACACCTGAACTGGGAACTGGCTCTCAAGTGAGGCTGCCGGAACACACCGATAGGTTAGTTTATGCGTGAAAGAGCAAGAAACATACAAGCTTTCGCGCTTATAATATTAGTAGGATATAACATATAACCCACACAATCATATACTCGTACATAGCTCAGAGGATTACACAAAACACAGACACGGAACAAATACTAGCGCTTTTTTTTCAATGCACAATAAATTTGTCCTGGAACGGGCTTCAAAGCGACCTCAACTTTTCACCCATAGCGCCATGCTGGTCTTTTAATAACGATTTTACTGGCAATGTATCTCCGCAACAATACCTCTCGGCGTCAGGATGTATGGGACCGGGACCCACCCAGACCACGTACACACTATCACGTAATCTTTGACCATACCATCTTTCACGAGAACCCACTCACAGACTAGATATTAGTCAGTATGACACAGAACGTGCACTACGAGACAACAGCGAGAAAAGACTTTATATCGACGCAGTACGAATTAAAATAGCTTGAGTATTAGTGAGAAACTTTCTTCGGTGCGTGCCTATATTTAATAAGTAGGTAGGTATGTCTATAGGTAGGTTTCTGAATTGATTTTTCCCCAGTTTGTATTTCCCGCGTGTTTCGAGATGTTTCTGACAATGGCCGCTTTCTCTATGGATACCGGAAGCGTGTTTCTTTACAGGCGCCGAATCCAGGCTTTTGTTTAGGGGGTTTTGTGAGCTTATTAATTTTTACTCGACTTCGTAAGAAGGAGGGTTATGTTTTTCGAGTGTATGTATAGCCTAAATGGCTTGATGGATTTTAACATATGAGGTGTCATATTATTATGATCAGCCTTTACGTTCTGCTGGGACTCCGGCCTTCTCTCAGAGAGAGAGAGAGAGTATGGGCCGGTATCTACCATGCTGGCCCAGTGCGGGTTGGTAAGATGTTTTGGGCCGAGAGGATTCGAACTCGGTGTCGGTGCGTTGTAAAGCGCACGCGATTACCGTTCGGCCACCATCGCTCCGCTCGAGGTGTCATAAGATTCGTCTTTATTGTGACATATGGTACTTTATTTTGGCGCAGTCAGGTTACTTGTATCTTGTGTGTCTGATAGCTTATGTTATAGAAAACAATAGAGCAGAGCAACTATGCTGTCGAAACGAAAACAGTTGAATTTGAAGAAAGGAAAGCGGTTCGGTTATGCGTCAGGGGATAATCGCACCCATTGGCCCTCCCCCTAGGATAGGCGCTTGTTTCTGCAGGATATTATGTTTGTTTACGTTGCGTGTACTGGTGCGGTATGCGACGGTAACTACGTTGTACTGTTGGTTTCTTTTTCAAGTAGGTTTATGTGCTACGTTAGTGTTTTGTTTGTTGTTGTTGATCAACTTGTTCGATCAAATTGTTGTAATTCTAGAGAATCACGCTACACATCCGAGTTCCAATCCTCTCGGCCCCGCATCTATGACTTAATAAGTTATTTGCGGATTTGTCATCGCTCAAAACGGTGAAGGACAAGATCGTGAGGAAACCGACATGTCCTAGAACTGCAACATTCAAGGGCATGCGACATCTACCAACCCGCACTGGCCAGCGCTGTAAATTACGGCCCATACTCTCTCTCTGGGAGATGAACAGAGTCCCAGCAGTGGGAACGTGAAAGGCTGATGATGATGTTGACGCTATACATATTGCGTAGACGCGTGTTACGGAGATTCTGACTTTTTTATCATGATAAAATGTAGCCTAAGTTACTTAAGTTTGGCTTAATGTTACTAAAGTTTAGCTTAGCTTTCTAACAGTGAAATGATTTACAAAATAGGATTTGTTTACGAGTTTTAACTTTATCAACTGTACTATTGCTAATCGCTAAATTGATGTATGAACATTTGAGTTACTTTTTACCACTAGAGGCTGAATGAAGTTTTTAATGGTAACACACACATACTTGCATACACGAAAAACACACACACACACACACAAATATTCGAGTTTGTTTATATAACACACTCGTATGTTATAAATGCGAGTATGTTTTTTACTTTTCGCGCTGAAACGACTAATTGAATTTATTCTGGATTTGAATGACATTATTTTCTAGATTAACACAAATGCAGTTCTAATTCGGAAAAAGATTCCTGCAGCATAACTGGAAAACTACGGGCATAACGGTGGGGCAGCTAGTAATTCATAAAAAACTTTAATACAACGTAATCACATAATGTGAAACAACTTTTCAGCTACAAGTCAGGGTGCGTTTTAAACTTTTCTTGGCGCTGTCCCAATACAAACAGAAACTCTATCGAAAACTGTTCAAAACGCTAGTCATATTTGTAGCAATGCCGTCAACGAACCCAAAGTTCACTGCCAACTAGTAGAGGGGTGAACAACCTATAGTACCTAACTTAAGTTATCTTTTTTTTTTAAAACAACGCTCATCTATTCGCTTCCAATTTTAGGTTCCAGTTATGGATGGGTGGATGGATCGATGGATGTTTGTATGTTTGTTACTCTTTCACGCAAAAACTACTGAATGGATTTAGATATTAGGAATGCAGATAGTTTATACCCTGGATTAACACATAGGCTATTTCTGTCCATCCAAAGGTTGTCTGGTAGAAATCGCTCTAAGCAATAAGTCCGCCCATTGTAACACGATAAGATTTTTCCTTTACGTTGTTCTATTTTTCTGTTGTTGTGGTTAAACAATAAAGCGTTATCTATCTATCTATCTACTTTTCATCCCGGAAAAAAGTGCCCACGGGATAACGGGAAAACGCGGAGCGCATCTAGTACATTATATTTATTTAACGGATTTGAGTGTAATTTGGAATGGAGATAGCTTATACCCAGGATTAACGAAGATTAACGAAGGATTAAGGAACCTTTTCACGAGATAAAAAGTAGCCTATGTGCTTTTCAGACTATAATCTGTATCTGTACCAAATTTCATCCAGATCTGTTTTTTTTATCATTTACAGAGTAGCGTTTGACCACAAGTCACCTGATGTTGCCTGTTGTTGTCACCTGTTTAATCGTTCTGGCGTGATTGAGTAACAAACGTCCATTCATCCATCCTCACAAACTTTCCCATCTACAATATTAGTAGAATATTTATGTACACATAAGGTTTTAGCGAAACCTCCCATTTTATCAATAACATTCAATATTATCGCGTTTCCACAGTACTCGCGTACTAAAATTTTACTGCCCTCATTATTTTGAGGATTTTTACAGCAACGCCGCCCGCCCTAGCACCCTCCTGTTTTTTGTTTCTTTTTATGGTGTCCCATTTCTAGATATTGTTTCAAACCACGTGGCCAGTAGGTACTCATGCACCAAAAAAAGAAACTTGACATATATCTTTCGTAATAGTACATAACTATACTTGTGGTTATTGCATAAATATTGCTGACTGGTTGCGCCCCGCGGTTTGACCCGCGTCTTCCCGTTATCCCGCAGGAAACTTTTCCAGGATAAAAAGTAGCCTATGTGCAAATCCAGGGTATAAGCTTTCTGCATTCCAAATTTCATTCAGATCCGTTCAGTAGTTTTTGCGTGAAAGAGCAGCAAACATCCATCCATCCATTCATCCTTCCATCCGTACTCACAAATTTTCACGTTTATAATATTAAGTAGGATTAGTAGGAATTCACGACTATCTTATATCATTATTACAAAGCACTTTATGAGCTAACCCGGCTCTTTAGTCACGTTACTCTATGTAAAATGGAAATCAGACGATTAGTAGTGATAATATTAATATCCTAGCTGTTCTCCGCGGTTTCACCCACGTGGACTACCTTTTATCACGATAAAATTTATCCTTTGTCCTTACCCTAGTTTCAAACTACCTCCATACTCAATTTGCATCAAAATAGTCTCAGCGGTTTAGCCGTGAATAGGTTACAAATAAACAGACAAAGTTACTTTCACATTTATAATAATAATGTATGGATTGACTATATTTTAACACAGTTTACCCAAAGCCGTTTTCTGATGGTTGCATTCATTTAGCTTTGGTTAGACTCTAGTTAGGCCTCCTCCTTGGAACGCTACCATGAACGGCTATTTGCAACCAACTCTTACAATGTCGTTGGTCCATCTAGCGGAGGGCCTACCCACAGAGCGTCTTCCAGAGGCCTATGTTCATGGACTTCTTCCGACTGATCATGATTATTAATGATGGCGTTTAGTTTATATAAGATCATTTCCTGCATTGGGCATTGAGCCAATTAATTCACGGACAGATTTTCTCTGCCTCCCGTTCTATTGCAGCTACTCCGTCCTCTAATTTTAAATGCACACAAAACCACCTAGTGTCAGAGTGGGCAGACTAGACGCGTGCACTCTCCACCGATCGATACGACTCGTCTGCGTGGACCATGGACCATGAAATATTTGCAGAGCACTGCATAAAACAAAGATAAACCGAGAGCGATAATTGACGGTCGACATCAGTGTGTCCTTCCCAATTTGTACCTAAAGTCTGCGTCCAGAATAAAATGAGCTTAGGAAGGGGACTAAATTAGTGTTGCCAGTACTGGTTAGAAAACTACCTAAGTTCTCCAGATTTATAATTATTTATTACTCGGATCTATTACTAAGCGCGAAACATTGTGCAAGTGAGATTTTTTGCTAGATAGCATTTTCTATCAGCCATCCTGGGCGTGCAAGAACAATGGTGGAGGTGCCGAAGAATCGTGACGAAATATTCAATTTGTAAATAACGTTTTTGACTAGAAAAAGGTACTTGTTTTCTATTTATATCAGAGCAAATATAATAGGAACGTAGTGCGTATACAATTTTTGATCAAAAAACGCTTTTCTTTTGTTCCTCCCATCGAATGTAAAAAAAAAAAGCTTTCTACCACAGCCAAGAGAGAGTCCTGCGGGGGCAAGTTAAATAAATCTCCCGCCTCGTTCTGAATACAGCCAGTTTAGGAGACAGCCAAAATATTATAGCTATTCCATTTCAATCTTATCAGGATTTTGAAAGAAATTATTATGACATGAGCGTTGATTTTCTAATGCTCGCCTGGCTATAGCTACCATCCTCAAGTTAAGAATCTGTCGGCAAGCTCATACTAGTGTCTTCCGGCAGTCTCACTTGAGAGCCAGTTCCCAGTAAAGGTATAGTGTAGTGCCATCTTCGACCACATCGTCACTTAACATCAGGTGATTTGTGGTGAAACGATTGCCAATAAGAAACAAAAAAATATGGTATGTATATAAACAAAAATACACCACAAACTCACCAACGTCTCTGGCCAACACAGCCAAACTAACAACACCAAATAAAATTGCATTTTGGTCCCGACCTACCCCCACGCGGGACGCAATGCGACGCGACGGCACGGTAGGTACATACGGCAATACGTACGGCACTATGGATACGTATGTGTCTGCCACTGTGGTACACAACCACTAAATTATACACCACTAGGTTTATTGCGCGCTGCAGGGCACGGAGATTGCGGATTTGGTGAATATTTTAAAGGGTTAGTTTTGCCTGCTGCCTTCTACCTATATGTTTAACCCTATAGGCATTTTAGTGGTATTTATAAAACCTCATAATTCGCTGCTTTAGTGTCTTCATGAGTCTTCAGCACGCCTAAAAATTCTAAAACATAAACATGCTGAAGTTGCCCTAATGCCCTATAATTAATTAATTAGATAAGTTACTAGAATCTAGGATAAGTCTCTGTGTTATAGTGGCAATAAATTGTTTTTTTTTAAATTAAATTTGGCTATAAAAATAGGACAGAAGATGTTAAAGCGATGATGGCTGAATGAAGTGATATTAACGTCGGCTTGCGACCCACCGCGGGCTAGAATTCTACGATGGGCTTGAGCTTTCGGTGAAGGAAAACATCGTGATAAAACCATAGCTTTGTGGTAGAGCATTTTATAGTGCTCGTCTGTCTAGCTACCAACCTCAAGGAAAGAATCTGTCACCAAGTTTCTTTAAATGCGAGTTTCAGCAGTCTCATTTAAGACCCAGTTCCTTATCAAGGTGTTAGCGAGCGCTAACTTCGACTACATCATCACTTTAACATCACATGACTTGTGGTCAAACGCTTCTCTGTAAGATGCAATTTTTTTACAAGAAAAAACCATTTTATTCGCTGTTTCGGTAGCCTTCAGGCGGTTTAACAATTTCGACATTAATGATTACAAGCCTAATGTTCATTAAAGTTTGATTTCCTTGAATTTTTCCACCCCCTCGCCGAATGTGCCGAGCTCCTCAATCTCAGTAGGCACCACCAGACAGTCTACCGTCTAGACGAGGGGTTCAAAGTGCATTTTTCTGTCTGGACCCCTCCACGGAACCCTACCGCTTATGCGTATATGCGTTATTTAATTTGAACAGTCTATCAGCCTTCCCCATAAGCTCTTATCACCGCATTGTAAAGGCTACAATTGATTGGCGTAAAATGATATTGGTAACTATGTCGGAGAGGACTTTGATGTTTTGCTTTATCGGTAGGTGTTTATAGGTAGGCTGTGTAGGTTTGTTTACGTTTCGGAGCGAGGGCGCTGATTAAAATGTTTTTGTAATGGAATCTGTCTGGGTAGGTAACTAAACTTAGAAATCAGGAGGGAAAACATCATTGATTTTGTTACCGTTGGATGTTAATTCGAATAGAGTGGCGTAGACAACAATACGTTTCGTGATGTTTTTTTTCTGTTTACTGGAAGGTTTTTTTTTTGTTATGGCTACACACATTTATTGTATTTGTCTGTGTTAAGTATTAAATATATCAAACTCTAATAAAAGTCATATTTAATTGATGATGATGAGATGATGGAACCCAGCAACAAGCCGGGTCAAAGACGATAGTCCTCTTTGTGTTTAAGTGAAGTAGTGACTCTTTACTTAAACTTTACACAGACTTTTTAGAGCAGCTATGACTTTTAACTTTTTTGTTTCAATTTCTTACACTCGTGGCACATTAAAGAACACAATATAATAGTTAATAATCCACCAATATCACACATTATCACCCGAAAAAATACGTTATGGAAATTAATTCAAAATGTTCATGTCGACAGTTCAATTGCCGCCAAAAAAGTCAGGTAAAAGTGTAGTCTCTATGGAATGCTAGTTTTAAAAAAAATGACGTAACTTAGTTAGCCCCTGTTTGGTGTAATCATGGCTAGCAAACGTTTGTTTGTTTGCTCTTGGGTCTGCAATGTTTGTAGTGTGCGGATGTGTGTGTCTCGATATTATCCGCAACATGGGATAATATCGACACACACACGTCCACACACTACAAACATTCTGGTTTGATCTGCGTAGGTGTGAGTATGCAAAATTTATTCAATACTCAATTATTTGTTGCAGTCATATGATAGTATAAATGAGATCTTTGAGATTAAAATTAGCGTACATATTTATAGACCCTAAAGGGGTGTAACAATGTAGGAGCGAACCGATCCATTGTAGTCATTTTGTGAAGTTGTCATTTAGGAAGTCATTTATGCTGTAGTAGGTTAGAAATACCTGTGACCAATGATCTTTTTTCTTCTGATATCACTTCTGTCACAGAATAGATATACGCTTCTGTTACTGATTGACTGTCAGAAAACGTATAGTCTCAGGACTTTATTTACCTTTCAAGTAGTAACTTACATGTCTTTGCCAAGTATTTCGGTTTCGTAGGGATTATAATATGTAGTTATTATGGCATAATATATTTTTTCCGCACTGTTACGGAAACCTGATAAAATATACGCGTTACGCAACCAACGAGCTGCTAATGAGCGGACAATGGATGTAGAATAGCGTAAAAGGCTTATTGAAATTTTACCCGGTAATTTTCCGGGTGAAGCGTAATGCGCGCTCACACCTAATAATTGTATAGACAGGCGTGAGGCACATCGCGTTGCTGAACACGTGCTTAAATGGATACCAGGAAGCTGCAGGTCATTGCACATCCCAGCCAACGTAACAGGGGGTTGGGGGTTGGATCCCTCCTCCTGAACTACCCCGCGCGGGCAATCGCCCGGCGGTTCATTATCAAAGTTCACTAGTACGCTGCACACATGCAAGCCTCCGACGCCGACGAGCGCGGTGCTGCATACATCCTCGTGGCCAGTGGAACTTGAGCCTCCGGGCCGCGTGCCGCCGCACTTCTGTGCGACTGTGCGAGTGAATAGCGCAGTTCCTGGTAAGCCGGTGCTGCGAGGGTGTCGAACCGAGGCTGGCGCGGAAGCAGCCCGGCCGCGAGTTTTGACAGCTCGCCCGGAAAATCTGCAGCGAAGAGGAATGTGGGCACTTGCAATCCTGTACAGCTAATTTCGCGATTCTAGACTCTGCAGACTAGAAATCTAGACCGTTGGGAATAAGAATGGGATGCGGGCTTTTGCGCAATGTTTTTCTAAAAGTGTCGTGAATTCTTTGTGGTTTGGTTTGTACCTGATATTGTAGGTCTATTATAATAGTAGACTCTATAGTCTACTGCCTGTCTCTGTCTGTTCTGTGAGCCAGGTATATTAGATTTGTCCAAGTTTTGAAGCCGCCTGAAGACGTCCGAATGAAGAGAAAATAATTGATTGTTTTTTTTTGTTCCGAATAAACTTAAAAACTGTTAAACTGATTTTGCTAAAATTTGGTATTAAGATACATAGTTTGAACTCTGGAGAAGGCCATAGAATACATTGTATTGCGATAAACTGTATTCCCACGGATGAAACTGCAGGGAACTGCTAGTGACTCACATAGCTGAGGTCGACAGCCAGTTGAAAATGCCACAAATCGCCACATCATCATCATCATCACATCATCACCCATCCAAGTGATGGCCGTGCTGAATGTTGCTTAATTCGATAGATTTGTTAAGGCCGATCGAACCAGCTACGCAACGAGCGCTACCTACAGAAGTAGCAGCTAAAACTCAGATTGAACAATTTTTCATTACTGATTATGTTTGCGTTGTACAGTCAGCAACAAAAGTAGCTGATCATACTCGATTTTCAGTATTTTTTTATCTACAACTTACAAGGTAGCGTTTTAACATAACTCAACACACCTGATGTGATGTGATGACTCAGTCGAAGGTCGGCATTAAAGACGATAAAGAAAATCACAGATTTGTCATTGTCCTGTAACTTTTTTAGGCTGACTGTATGCAAAATAAATGGAATCGGTAATGATGATACAGCAAGGTCTTGAAGCAAGGTTAGTTTTGCATAAGTATAGGCTAATAAAATATGTCTAGGCCTCGACAGTCGTGGATAACTATCTGGTTGTCATGACAACCGTCGGGACGCATACAACCGCAGACTTGACACGCTGATGTACTAGGGGATCATAGCACTTGGGTAGACTTTGGATTATTAGCAAGCCTGACTCGCAGGCAGAGCGGGATTTAACCTTAGCGCCGCTACTGGGCACTCTAAAAAATGCCGCCCTCTTACCGAAATAGGAAATGGTGATCTATAAACTTTGCAGAGGACAAAAAAAAAATATTACTTACAGGGTAGCGTTTGGCCACAAGTCACCTGATGTTAAGTGCCGATGTGGTCGAAGAAGACAAATTAGATGATAATTTTATTGATTAAGCTGCAATGTTTGAAATTTTATACATACTCTTTATAATGGAAAAAATGTTTTAGACCTCGTAATTTAAAGATGTTTTTAACACGATTGCAATTTTTTAAGCATTTTGGGAACACTTGAATATTTGTTTTCTTCTACCGTATTTTGCTGCCCCTGAATATTTGCCGCCCTGGGCACTAGTCCCCAGTGCCCCTAGTGCAAATCCAGCCCTGTCGCAGAGCAACCTTTGATCTTTATTCTCGAGTGGCTAAGTATGGATAACAAAATGATCCCATTATTTTGTTATTAAAAACTACTATTGTATTCTAATCAAATAAATGAGATATTTACCTAATACTCTTGTCTAAATAATTTTTACATGCTTTTTATAGATAAAGATAAAGAGATAAAAATAAAGATAAGAGATAAAGATTTGTATGTCTGTTACTTCTGTACGCTAAAACAGCTAATTACTACACGCACAAAGTATTGTGTATTTTGCCAATATAAAGTATTAAATTATGGTAAGTACGTTTTATTTATATGTGTAAAGGATAGGTAGTATAATTACAAATGCGAAAACAACAACTCTGTTTCTTTGTTTGTTACCTGTTCACGCCTAGACCGCTAGACAGATCTTGACGAAATTTGGCGTGGAGATAGTTTGACCCTCGAGAATGACATAAGATACTTTTTAACGTGATAAAGTTTAGTCAACACGCGTGAAACCGCAGGCCGCAGCTAGTCTTGAAATAAAGGAAATATAGACGTTTGCTTGAATTTTCAACACCCCTAACGGCCACAAAGTGATTTTAATGACCCCCAGGGCGACGGTCGGCCGCCGGGGGCATACTAATGTCTATTCGGAGGTCAGCGGAAGAAGCTGTTATATCTTATTGTGAAGCAATACATTAGGGAGAATTCTAGCTGGAAGGAGGTATTTCTACATGAATAAGCTTTTCACATGAGTTTTAGAACTTCGTGAGTCAACATTTTGTAACGATGATAGTTCAACTAGTTGCACCCCGCGGCTTCACCCGCGTCTTCCCCTTATCCCGCAGAAACCTTTTTCCGGGATAAAAAGCAGCCTATGTTTTAATCCAGGGTACAAGCTATCTCCATTCCAAATTTCATTCAGATCCATTCTGTAGTTTTTGCGTGAAAGAGCAGCAAACATCCATCCATCCATTCATCCATCCTTCCAATTTTATCAAAATTGGTTCAGTAGTTATGGTGATACGTGGTAACAAACATTCACACACACAACACACAAATTTTCGCATTTATAATATTATAGTAGGAAGGGTGGTGACGTCAGCTTGTCTTAAGAACTAATCTTGCACCTACTTTACCTTCTACAAACCGGAAATGAAGAGGCAAGGAACGCCCGGCAGGTAATGTTCTTGGGCGTAATCATATTTACAATTTTAATCTTACTACTAATTGATTGAATTGGAACAAGTTCACTACATGCAATCCCTAGCTTTTTTTGTCATCTAAATAGTCCGATATTTTATAATAATATTGCCGAGTCGTGCGGAAGTTTTTTGCGATTCCCAAAATGAACCCCACTTGGCTTAGGCCCGTGGTTTTCATACTTGTGCCAAGATTCCTAAAATTACGAGAGTTAATTTTTTTTAATAAAACAATAATTATAATGATATAATAATGCCCTCCTTAAACCGAGGCAAAGAATGCCCGGCAGGTAATGTTCTTAGGCGTGATCATATTTACATTTTTTTCTGACAACTGTTTCAATTGGAGCCAGTGGAGTTTGTCAGTCTGTCTGGCACAGTCTACTGCAGAAAACAAGTACAGTTGCATCCAAATGGTTTCATCTGCAGACTGCGAGTGTGGAGGTACGTTACGTAGCCGTAGTAGGTACAACTGCTACGAGCACTGCACCGTTTACTGCATTGCGTATTTAATTACGATTATAGAATTAAATGTCAATTTACGTTAGGCTTGGTTTAAAATATACATAGTTTGGACGACTGATGTGGCTGAAGTGATGTACAAAGTTCAAGGTGGCACTAAAGTCACTAAACTGTAATGTACAAGCTTGACGCTTACCATAACACCAGAGACTTGCTTTTGTCATCAAGTCTTCACTCACGTTAAATAAAATAAAAATGTGGTTCAATAAGAACATACGACTACGAAACGAGATCACGTGTGTTCACTGTTCAACTCCCGCTGTGGGATAAATATATTTTATGCAAATGCAAGTGTTTGTTCCTTGCGTAGTTTCCATTCTTAAAGAATTATTTTATACCTGGTGAGTGGTCTATATAATAAATATGGAAAAAATAACACTGTTATAAAGACATTGTACTTTGCATGTTCTGATATTAATCTAGAAGAAAGAAAGTTGCAACAATTTTTAACTCTCTTTAATTTTTTACTTTTTTTTCGGAGTTATTTTTTGCCAAGTTACCTGATGGTAAGTGACGATGGGGTCGAAGGTGGTGCCACGCTCTACACCTAGATTGGGAACAAATCAAACAATACGACATTTTAATTTTGTTTACAAGCAAATAACAAATACTATGTAAGTGATATTTTAATATATTTGGCTTGAGATATATTTATAACTAGCTGTTCCCCGCGGTTTCACCCGCGTGGGCTACAGTTTATAGCGATAAAAGTAGCCTATTTCCTTTCCCAGGGTTCAAACTATCTCCATACCAAATTTCATTTAAATCGGTTCAGTACTTTAAGCGTGAAAGCGTAACAGACAGACAGACAGAGTTACTTTCGCATTTATATTTATATATAAGTAGGGATAGGGAAGTAGGGATAGGGATAGGGATCATATTATTTTAATTATTTAGCAAGAAAGCTTGTTGTTTGAGGAAGTTAGGGTAAGTATGGGTGGTTTGTTAACAAAAGTCCAACTCTAAGTTTTCCGACGCAAAATATAAACAAGCAGACTTTTTACATTCTTCAGTCAAATTGAGCCTTTGATTGAAACGCAGACAATTTAATAACCTCCCATTCAAATACGAACCCTACGAGGAGGGAGCATTCACTATATGTTTGTTAAAAGCTGACCCGACATGATGTCCGTCTGTCCGTTTAAATTTTCGGGGAAAATTTCATCAAAGGCATGTATATACCAACTAAAGAACTATGTAAAGACAAGTTCAATGAATCTGCGAGAGTTGCCATAATACAACGTTTCCCGTAATAATCCACTTCACCGTATGTGTCACTATCATAACTGTGCTAATAATACAGATACTGAACTCGACATTTTTCACCAACACTTTTATAATTTCAAAAACACACTATTCAAAATTGATTTGTAAATTTTCTATAGTTACACGTTCTTATTTATTATGTAACATAATTCAGATAATGCTGTGTACAATGTCTTTGGTTAACAAATTCACCGTGTTTGTTTGCTACTTATTGTTTTCATAAGTTTTTATCTTATTGTGCAAGCTATAGTTTGTTAACTGCTGTTGTACCTATCTTATAAAAAAAGTGTTTTAAAAATAAATACATATTAGTTAGTTAATTACAATAAATAAATGCGGAAGTTTGTATGTATAGAAGTTTGCTACTCAATCACGCCAGAACGGATGACCGGATTGAATGAAATTTTGCACAGAGATAGATTATAGTCTGGAATAACATTTATGCTACTTTTTATCCCGGACAAAGGTTCTTGCAAGATGACGCGAAAACCGCGACGCGTAACTTGTTAGTTATTGGATATAATTAAACTGTAAGAAAAAATGTAATAAGTAATTTTAAGTGATATTTAAGAATTTTCACAAGCACAGCCAGGAGAAAAAACATAACGAGATTTAGTACTTATAGTCATAAAATACCCTCGGATGCAATAAAGCAAGTAGACGAATATACATTATAAATATGTATATAGAACGTACAGACAGGCAAGCATTCCGCACTGCCTTTCGTCTGGACGCACCCTTTGAGGGGGAATTAAAGCAATTTGATATGAAATAGGGCTCCTCATGTTTTGACATACTCGTATGTTTAGTATGCGGGAAGGACAGACAATGGGGAAGATTCTAATGAACATTTTCAATAATTAAAACTTAAAAACCCCCGACCTTTTAGACCGATTATCGTTAAAAATAGCTAAGAACCACCGCAAGGAAACTGGCTTTCAAATGAAAAAACCGCATCGAAATTGGTCCATCCCTTTGAGAGTTACGATGCCACAGACAGACAGACATCGACGTCAAACTTATAACACCCCTCAATTTGCGTCGGGGGTTAAAAACTAAACATTTTTGACGTGTCCAAAAGTATTGTTGTCATTTCTAACCACGGAAGTAAAAAAAGGCAAGCTTTTTTTAAGATCTGTCAAACTTCCTTTAGTTTTAGATATACCTACACATCAGAATTGACACCAATCGACCCATCCTTCACAATCTATTTTATATCTATATCATTATCAGCCTTTTACGTTACCACTGCTGGGACTCTGGCCTTCTCTCAGAGAGAGAGAGTATGGGCTGTAATAATCTACCACGCTGGCCCAGTGCGGGTTTGTAGATGTCGCATGCCCAATGTTGCAGTTCTTGGGCATGCCGGTTTCGTCACGATATTTTCCTTCACCATTTTGAGCGATGGCAAATCCGCACAACTTATTAAGTCATAGGTGCGGTGGGGCCGACAGGATTCGAACTCAGCGTCGGCGTCTCGTAAGTCGCACGCCTAACCGGTCAGCCACCATCGCTTATATATCTATTTACTTTACTTTTATTTCCGAAAGGGTAGCGTTTAATCACTAGTCACCTGATGCTGAGTGACGATGTGGTCGAAGGTAGCGCCAATTGACCGAATTACGCCCGAAATTAATAATCGATCCTGATCCGTTATCCGCGGTTTTGGATCGACATGTCATGTCATAATATGTCATTTTAGTAGTAATATGTCAATGTCTAGTACTAAAATGACATATCGATCCAAAACCGACGATAACGGATCAGGGTCGTTTATTAATTTCGAGCGTTAGTCGTTACTTATATATCCGTAGATGAACTCATAGATGAGACGTCAATTTATTAATTGGCAAGCGAGCGTCGAATGGAGTGGAGATTTAACAAAAAGGTAGACTGGGGTCCGCGCCGACTATAACGAGCTATGGATACAGTGCGGGAGCGGTGACCATCACACCGGAAGTTACATTTCCTGCAGGTACGTTTTGTAATCCAGTTACCTTAAGGCCCTGCCATACGCCGTTGACCTTGGTTGATCAGGTGAAAGCATCCCGCACTGACTTTATGGGCGACTGCGTGCCGATTTGTGAGTATGAAATACGTAAAAAATTCGCAAAAAATAATTAAAGCCGAATTTTCAAAAAATGGCCTAAAGGTGTTTTGGGTATTATATTTCTTAATATGCTGATGGTATTAACAAGTCTTTGTTGCATATATAGTTTAGGAGTAAAGTAGTATTAACTTTTAGAAAATGGGGCACTTTGCACACTTTTTTTTTCAATATATAAATATATTTTTTCGGCCTGAAGGTGTTGTCATATAATATATCAAGTAGATTAACATATATTTTTATTAGATTTGTTTTAGACCAGAATTACACAGAGAGATAGTTTTAATTAGCTCCGTTTTTTAGCTTAGCTTGGGAACCAGCGCCTTAAGATTTGATGTCCACTTAGGGCCTCTGTGGCCTCACCCTGCAGGCGACAGAGGGCCACTCCAGGAGTAAAGAAAACGTTAAAAATGTCGTAAAACATAGTCAAGGCAGTATTTTCAAAGAGACTTCTGGGTATTGTATTTCTTAACTAGTTGCGTCCCGTGGTTTCATCCGCGTCATCCCGTTAATCTTTGTCCGGGATAAAAAGTAGCCTATGAAAATTTTTGAAATGAAAATGAAAATGAAATGAAATGAAAATTTATTTATTTCCGACATCGCACAATACACGAACAAAGACAAACAGTAACAATTACACATGAACAAGTACGACATTGCGCGATGTCAGAAATAGGTCCCGGCTCAGCATACAACTGAGGCTATATACCAGCCTCAGTTACTGATTTTCAGCCGGAACCCACTTCATGACATCACGGACAATTTTTATTAACAAGAAATACATAATAGAAGAGAAAACAAAAACAACAATAAAAATACAATTGAAAAGAAAAAAATAATAATAATTATGTAAAACAAAATATAAAAAACACAGATAACAAATAAAAGACACAAAAGGCAACAACAAAACTGACATTATCATGTGACGTGACAGCCGCAGTCACATAAGACATTATTATCTGTGGCTGCCACGTCCACACCATATGACCTGATATTAAGTAGACTTATAAACTGCCCACACTCTACAACAGCAGCGTGTCTGTTTATATTGCCACGTCATAGCACGACAGAGATTTCTGGGTAACAAATTCATTCAGCCTCACTGCAACTTTTGACCGCACATAATGTGCAATTTTAAACGTTTTCTAAAAGTGGTTAATGAATTTAGAGTACGGAGAGGCGGGGGAAGATCATTCCAGCACTTAGTTGCAGCGAACCTGAAACTGCCACGAAACGACGCAGTTTTATGTTGTGGTGTCAAAAGTAAAAGCTTTACACGTGCATCATACCTACGCCCCTCGTGAGCCCACGTCAACTTCTGCAACAAATACTCAGGCTGTCCCCTACTTACAAGCCCAAACAACAGAGTGGCAAGATGAAGCTGCCGACGAGCCTTCATTTTCATAAGATTTGCTTCATTGAGAAAAGCTCGAGAAGGAACACTAAAGCAGAAGCGAGCGCAGGCATTCTGAACTCTCTGGATGAGTCTATGTGTTAATCCATGGTATAAGCTATCTCAATTTCAAATTTCATCAAAATCGGTTTAGTTACGGTGATACGTGGTAACAAACATTCACACACACACAAACACACACAATCTTCCACATTTATAATATTAGTAGGATGATTTATGAAGTAAGCTATGATATTTTTCGAATTTTTCTACTTTAATCACATGATAAATGAATGTAATTAGGTCCGTAGCTCTTAATACGTATATATTAATTAGTTCGTGTATTTATATTTTTAATTACTGTTCTGTTTGTGTAAGTTTATGTATTTTTATTTTTTCACGTTTTTTGCTACAAATAAAATTATTGTCTATTGTCTATTGTCTATAATATACTTTTAACTTAAACTTTATTTAACACTACAATGAGCTACTAATTTTTTTAACAACATTGCACGGTAACATTGTAATTGCTGGTCACCCTACCAGCCAGGGTTGCAGGCGGCGAGCGATGGCGGCGCATCCGGCGGTCACCATGGCGACCGCCAACCCTTACCGCGCCACCATCCACCACTGCACTCATACTTATAGAATATCTACCACGTAACCTATTCAATACCACGGAACCGGCAAAACCAAAGAAAAACACTATATCTGATTTTTACTGTCCTCACAATCTACTTGTAATTTTAACCTTTTCGATTAAGGTTTCAAAAACGTATTTAAAATTATTGAATACCACGGAGCCGGCAAAACCAAAGAAAAACACTATGTCTGATTTTTACTGTCCTCACAATCTACTCGTAATTTTAACCTTTTTGATTAAGGTCTCAAAAACGTATTTAAAATTAGCTCTCTGTTTTTAATTATAACAGGGTAGGGTTTTTTACAAGTCATCTGATGTTAAGTGATGATGTGGACAAAGATGGTGCCACGCTACATGGACCGGGAATTGGCTCTCAAGTTAGGCTGCTGGAACACACAGATACTGGCGACAGATTCTTAACTTGAGGGTAAGACAATTAATTTAATCGTTAATTACAGATAGGTAATTCAATTAAAAATTATGTTAGTAGAGACGTAACTATGAATTTAATATGGTGCGCGACTATTTTCAGACAAAAGAAGCACAAAGTGCATAATGTTATTTGGATTAATAATTAGCTAAAATATTCTTGTTTAATTTTGGTGAATTCTTAGTATTTTCCTTTAAAAGACTTCAACGCACTCTTACGAAATCCTACATTATCATTACGCTGTTAATAATCAGTCTAGATAAAGAGGCTTTTCCTAAAGAAATAAAAACAGAAGTGCATTCAAAAATGCACATAAAAAGGAGATATTCAAAAGGCTTTTATTAAAAATCGATCCGTCAATCTACACAATTTCTTTTCATTTGTATTCAAATTCATAATTCACATTGCATTCAAAATGCAATGACCCCAAACGAAACCTCTGTTCAACCCCAAACCTTTCCCAAGGCTGCTAGTCGCGACGCCAACAGCCCCTTTGTTGTGACAATGCAGCGGGTGCAGTCTACCGCCGAGGGCAACGCGCTCCACCTTGAGGTAGGTCTAGCACGCAGTGGAGGCGTCGAGACAACTACCACTGCAGGCTGTTCAATTACACCCAACACTACGACTCTTTCAAACTTTACCAATACATTGCGGAACGAGCACGAGCGCGACAAAACTGGTGCAAGACAAAAGCAGCATTGGTTATGGAACGTTGAGGTGGAGTTGCTAGTTTGAGGTTGGTTTGGTGAGAGACTGCAGCCAAATTATCGGACTTCCCGAAGAAAACAAACGCGAGACTATAGTTGTTACTCACGCTGCGGCGCTCGATACCGCTGCCGCATGCATGTGTACTTGCAGCGGTTTATTTGGTATTATGCAGCGCTTAAAGCGATAGTTTTGCCATTTGCACCACATGAGGACAGCGTTTCTTCTGCTTTTACTTGCGGTTTGAGATAGGTGGTTTAGGAAATATGTATATACATATTATACATACTTTGGTAAAGGATTGTTAGCTTTATTCCTTCTACAATTGACAAGCGCCTCTGCCCCACGTCTTTGCCCGCGTGGTAGTTGATATTTTTTCAATCATACTTTAATACCTATCCGATTTGAAGCCTGGGTGATTTTGAAAAAATCTTTTCTTGCACCCCTACACTACTACCAAAGGAAGGTTTCCTTACAAACATCAGTGCAATTATTGACATATTTACAGTCAGGACTTTGAATTTTCTATATAGACTGTATTTAGCTAAGTTTTAAAAGCTACATTTTGTATCAAATTAATTTATTCGACACAGAGCACCGGATGCTGGGAATGAATTAAGTATCTACCTAATTTAGTAGAATGCAGATTAGCCAAATTAAGGTATGCAGCTTCTGGTCTCATGAAAGATTCATTGCGAAAACTAGCAGAGGAGCGCACTACAGTTAGGCTACAACTAGATTCCTACCTTAAGGAGGTCAAACGTTACGGTTTTATAACAATAACTAGTTTCACCCCCCGGCTTCATCCGCGTCTTCCCGTTATCCCACAGGAACCTCTTTTCCGGGATAAAAAGTAGCCTATATGTTAATCCAGGTATAAGCTATCTCCATTCCAAATTTCATTAAAATCCATTCAGTAGTTTTTGCGTGAGACAAACATACATACATACTCACAAACTTTCGCGTTTATAATATTAGTAGGTTATGACAAACTTTCCCCACGTAAGTTCACCCACATGTAGATATTTTAATAGTATTATTATCACAATATGTACCCTCAGGGTTAATGTAGATTTCTCAGTGAATGAATTTGCAGAATCTGAACAGTCGTTACAATGATTTTAGCCGTAGAGTATCTTTACAATTTTAAGTGTAAAGAACGCCCCTACAAACATATACCAGACCCTAAACTAAGATTTCCTGTAACTAGGGTATCAGAAACTCCGAGATCGGAGACCCAAAACACCCAGACACGGAACGAATATTTGCGTTATTTTCTCAACGCTCAAATATTTTTTTCCGTAGCCGGGAATTGGACCCGCTACCAAAAGGCTTAGCCGGCGTTTTGGCTATTGTATCAAAACAATCCTAAATGTTCATCGATTTGTTCATGTATGAGAAACTAAAAATCTTGAAAAGTAACACAAAATACAAGCAGACGTAGCTACACCCATCTTATATGTTTATTTTGAGACATAATGGAATTGGATCGAGTCTGGTCTCGCTAAAAGACATTAGCCGACCAGGGGTTTCTAAGAAAATTGAAAATTGAAATGGAAAAAATATCTATTTTGGCAGCTGTTAACAAAAAATTCCACGTGGAGTCATAGGGAACAGCTAGTAGATGTAGAAATAGGTATTACACATAATAAGTATAGTACTGCGTAATTAGGTATAGATGACGAAATAGAATGTATCCAAATAGTATCCATGTAGAGATAGGATTGAATGATTGAAGGTACTAGGCAAGCATAAACGTAAATGAGAAACTATTAATTAGGGACGTTGCCTTTTGAAAACTTCTTTGTTTCTAGCTTTACTAACAAACTCAAAGCTCAGTCAAAACACCCAATCAAAGTTCATCCCAGACATTTAATTAATTATCCCAAGTGCGACAAAACAAACATTCGGTAGGTACTAGGAGAGCAGAGATTTAAAGGAGTGCCTCTAATTGAAAATTCATCACCCCACGATCTCTAATCTCCCCTTTCCCTGCAAATTCTATTGATAGATGTTTTTATACTTGTGTCGGTCGTCTGGCGTGCAGTTTCGATCAGTTTCCGTCTGCTGAAGTACCTGCGAGCCGTGTAAAACCGCGCTTAAGCTTGAAACGATGGCCATAAAATAAAAATTATGATATCCTTATTTCAATTGTGACGGAGACACCAAGAAGTTAGGATGACTTTGTCTGTTTTTCATCAGGTAAATTTTTCGTAGATTTACACAAAACTGCATTATACATGCCTCTATATTTTGTTTTTTTTATTTTCATAGTTCGCTTCCCAGTTTAGGTACCGTCCGTGGAGAAGTCACTCCACGCACTACAGCTAAGACATGTTTGTTTGAAGTGTAGCCGCATCTGTGGTTCCCGAATTGGCTTACTTAGCCATGAACGCAGATGTTTTTCGGACGCTACTTGATATCATCTCTTGTTGATGAAAGCAGACCAGTGATGACGATGATATTTTGATGGAGTTTTTGTGCAGTTGTACCTTTCTTTACATCTTATAGGATGGCATTTGACAACAAGTCACGTGTTGTTGTTAAGTGATGATGTGGCTGCAGGTGGTGCTATGCTACGCTTGGACTGGGAACTGGCTCTCAAATGAGGCTGTTGGAACACACCGGGACGATGATAGCTAGCTAGCCAGGTAAGCACAAGGAAATGGTCACCAAGCTATAGTTTCATCACGTTTTCCTTCACCGAAAGCTCAAACTCATTGCAGGAAGCCCCAACATATTTATTTATTCACAGATGGATTTTCTATACTTTGTGTACATTATAAGTTGTCTGAGTCTGTATCAACGTTATATAGGTTGCTACTGAGAATATGTTGACTTCTAAAACCGAGAAGCTTAAGTACTGCTTCTTGATGGTACGTGACATTGTAACGTACAACATAAAATGAAGTTCCGCAATGCTGCACCTTATGTGAGGCCAATAAGGTTGCATTTCAATTGGAAAGGCGTGGTGAACGGTTAACCCCTGTATTTTGACCAGGGTGTGGTGACGTCATACTGCTGTGCATCATAGTTACGAATAACCGGAAATATCAGATCGTATGGTCGGAATGAAAGCATTGCCAGGTTTTATAGCTGACTTTTATAGGGTGAAAATGATAGAAACTTTGTTTTAGACGTTTCAATAGTTACTTACTTAGTTGATAATGTCTGAAGTTTTCTTGTTTTGATATTGTATGAAAAAAGCTGCTTTCAGAGTATTTTTACTTTATTATTTGCCAATAGTTACTGCCCACGGTTTTGCTCTCGTGGACTACATACAGGTCGATCATTAGTGATTATAGCATCCAATAATAGTTATATTAAATGAATATTGATCTATGGAAACTCTGAAATAGCTTGTTTTATTATACCAGCCAGCCAGTCTGTAGAGTTTTGTAGTTATGCAATGTTTGTTATAATTACAGTGAAGCGATTTTATTACAGTAAAAATATTAATGATTCAGTTCGCATTAATTCCGTGAACTCACTTTTAAATTTTCATGTATGACGTAAAACTTTTCAGTACATTTTCCTGGAATCGTCTACACAGGTACCAGGAGTACATAATGCATCAGAGATGCGTGTGTGCGGCGCCCACCCTGCTGCTGCGACCCGGGCCGCCCGAGCTCATTCGATCGTGTCGGCGTCTCTCGCCCGGGGATTACAGCGATGCATATACCAGGAACACAGGTGGCGAAAGAGCTTAAATATTTGTGCGCTTTAAACAAGTTTAAGCGCCGAGGAGGCTTGCGGTAATAGAAAGATCAAATTTTAAGTTGGCGTCGCGACGCGGCACCCGCCAGACAGACGAAGGCTTACTAAAGTTCAAACTTAGGAGGTTATATTTGTTGCTCGCTACGCCTAAACTAGGGACTGTATTTCAAGTGAGGCTGATAGAACACACCGATAGGTGCTTGGCGACAGATTCTTAAATTGAGGGTAGGTAGCCCGACGAGCACTAGAGAAGCTATGGTTTCATCACGAAGTTTTTCTTCATCGATAGCTCAAGTTCTTTGTAGGATTTACGACCTGCGACTTCACTGCTACTGTGCTGTCATTGCTTCAAAAACTAAGTAACTAAAATCATAATAACAATAACGAAAGCCTAACTTACGAATGATCAAGGTAAGAGTGAACAGGCCTTCAAGATATGTGCGCTACGTCATCGATTGCATCATCGTTTGCCATCAGACGAGATAGCGGTCAAGCCACGGTCTGCAGTCAAATAAAAGAAAAAAAACCAAAGTCCAAAAAGAACATCCGATATTTCAAACGCCATTCGGTTCCCCTTGTCAAAGGCTTCATTAGTGAAATTAGTATGATTCCCTATACATACATGTATATAAAGACCGAAAGACCAGACAGTAAATATTAGTACAGTCAACGACAAAAGTTGCTGAACATGAATAATTTTCCGATTTTCTTTCGCATTTTCAACACTAATAAATCTAATGCACACATTATGTTTAACGTTGTATGATAACTTTTGTCTCTGACTGTACAACAAGCTTTTGCACGTGGTTGCCCTCGGTTTCTTTAATTATCTCGTGGTATAATAAATAGTTCTCATTTTCCCGGCATATCATAAAAGATCGAGTCGAGAGATGAGTAGTGCATTAGATCATAAGTTGTACTTAGGTCAAAAGATTCTTGGAAATTATATTAAATCACTTGTTGCGACCGACGACATTGTAGTAAAAAATGAAATATATTTATTTCTGACTAGTTGCGCCCCGTGGTTTCACCCGTATCTTCCCGTTATATCCCGGAACCTTTTCCGGGATAAAAAGCAGTCTATGTGTTAATCCAGGGTATAAGCTATATCCATTCCAAATTTCATTCATATCCGTCTAGTGGTTTGTGCGTGAAAGAATAATATAAACAATTAAACATCCATCCATACTCACAAACTTTCACGTTTATAATTATACTCGTAGTAGGGAGTAGGATAGGATAATATTAGTGTAATTACTTTTATGTACCTTTTTATTCATAACTGAATGAATACCTATACATATGTACCTTGAACATTCGCAAAGAGAGGAGCTTGGAAAAACTAATTACGCAGGTCCGGACTGCCAGATTCTACAGAGCAAATCCAGTCGCGTTGCACTTGGATCCAAGAAGGGGTTTTTTAATTGTCAGGGAATCATTTTGGTCTCAAGAATTAGATTTTTTTAGTAAATTTTCGTGAGGTCTTCCTTCTAGTCGGAAATAAATAATGCGCTGTGAGATTTTATTTTGTTGTTCATAAGAATTAATGAAGCGTCGAGTTTACATTTCAAGGAAAATGGCGTATTTTGGAGATGCCTATGTCCAGCTGTGATACAGCATGATAATGATGATGACATTAAACAAGAAATTAGATTTATGAAACTCTAACTTTCAAAGGTTGATAAGGTTTGACGATAAGGTTACAAGTTGATAAGATCAAGACTAGACGCCAAACTCAATTTTGTTGTCTTTTCAATAAGTTTTTTATACATTTACAGGGTAGCGTTTGAACATAAGTCACATGTGGTCGAAGGTGGCGCCACGTCACGCCTAGACCTGGCTCTCGAGTGCGGAACATAAGTCTTCGGCGAAAACTACTTATAATTTTCGCAGTTTTTACCTTGCATTTGGTTCCACGCGGACAGGTCCCAAAACGCAGTCGCACTGCGTTTTTCCCGTTCTTTTGTGTCTGCGCGTCTGCCGGGGGTGGCGGCGGCGGCCCGGCGGCTAATGGACGTTGATCGCCACTGTTTCTGTAATCCCTCGCAGACTGTGCTCTGAGAGGAATCATGCTCGTGAATATTAACCGTGGACGGTGATGGACATATCGCTCGACGAACCTATAACCGATGGATGGATGATGGATGCATATGGTTAAAAGAGTCGTTCAAAGGGGAGGCCTATGTTCAGCAGTGGACTTCTTCCGGCTGATGATGATGATGGTGATGGACGTAGTGTAGGACGCCCTGCGACTAGGTGGAGCGACGACTTGCGCTGAGTAGTCATTGGATTAGAAGAGCCGAAGACCGGGCTCAGTGGCGTACCTTGGGAGAGGCCTATGTCCAGCAGTCAAATAATACAGATGATGAGATCTCAACGATGATGATGATGGTGATGAATCTCCTGACCTTCGATTACATAATAAATGGTTATAAACAAGAAAAAAAATGCTTTTATTCGGTGTACAAGTATTTAAGTTGCGAAAAAACATGATTTAAAGCAATCTTTGACGGACTGACTTTCTAGCAATCATTTCTAGTGTTAAGGGACTTTGTACTAAATTATTTAAATTTTTTAAAAAAAATTTAAATTTTTGCAATTCGAATTGCGTCATGAGGAGAGTCGATTACTCAGTTACAATATGTAAAATTAATACGAGTGCGAATAGGGAAGCAAATCCTCTCTCGTACCCAAACGTACACTCCAATTAATCACCACAGCACCCGGGGCTAAAGCAAAACCTTTCAATAGGGTTGCCCGTAACGCGTTCAATTAACGCATGTCCGCTGCAATCAATGGCACGAATTTATTGGATAACTAGCTGCACCACGTTGCTACACCCGCAGTCTAGGGATATAAGCTATCTTCATTCAAAGTTTCACGGAAACCCGTTGTGGCGTTTCAGCGAGAAGAAGGAATAAATATACATGCTCAGAAACTTTCGCATTTATTTGTATAATTCTTGTAATTAACATAAAAAAAAACATTTAAATACATGTCGACTTGAGAACCTCATCCTTTTTTTCGACGGTTAAAAGTTTAATTTCTTATTGGAAGGTACATTGTATCCATATTGTCGACTCACAGGACTTACCTTTTCCTTAAAGACACGCACCCATTAGGGCGGGCTGCACCAAAGATGCATGGTGTTTTGCGGTACGGCCGCCCGAAGTGTGCGCGAGGCTTTGGATTCCATACTAAATGTACTTCCCCACAAAGTCAGAGACTAGCCCTTGTCCGGTCGCATTTGTATAACGAACAGTAAGAATAGCTAATAATAGAGTCTGTATGTGCTAAGCCTAATGCGCCTGAAGCAAAGCCTTTCAATAGGGTTGTCCGCACTCAGCAAATTAACGCGCGAACGTCCAGTGCGCGCCCGCCGCTGCGAGGGGGTGTTACAGCCCTCGACGTGGGAATTTATTGGGAATAATACCTGGGTCATGCATCCATAAAGCTTATATCATAGATTACGAGCAAAACAAAGCCCAGTGGAATATTTACGTATGCGGTTTTGCTTGTGGAAAAATTTGTTTAACATTATGATATTCCAGGTAAACAACAGGGTGGATAGGCCGAGAGGGCGGGGGGGGGGGGGGTTATTTTGGGGGCGGCAAAACGTCAAGGGCGGCAAAACTTCAGGGGCGGCAAAACTTCGTGCACGGCAAAACTTTTTTTAGTAGTTGCCAAACATAGAGCTACTTTCGAACAGATCGTCGCATAGGTGCATTATGTTACATGTGGTCAAATACTACTTTGTAAGATGTAAATAAGAGAAACTGTGGTACATGGGCAAAGCCATGATTGTATCTATTCCTTGTTTAGCTCACTGAACCTTATTCCTAGTTCCAGAGAGATCAAAATGCAATGTAACAGACACACAGTCCTTCGTTTCCAAAACCCAAATACAGAATGAGAAGCGAGCTCTGTACTGAAACACTCCACTGCAGCGCCTATAAAGTAGGCGAATCCACCGCGTCGCGGGTTCATAAACCATTCTGCTTTATGGCTACGCAGTTTCGACAATTATTTTTATTTGCATGACAGCTTTTGACAATTTTACTCCTATGTTAGTACTTACAGCAGAAAAAGGTTTCTCATTACAATAAAATCCCATGAGCTTTGTAATAGAAAAGTTTCTAGATACGCAAAGGCGGGGTGCAGAGGTGGGCGGTTGCCATGACGACCGGTCGGTTGCAGGAAACTGCACAATCGATGTTGCCAGACGTTGTGGATCAATGTGTCTCTAGTACTACGCCCGGCACCCGGGAAACCTACCTTCGCGCGCCTGTGTGCCACCTCCACCTTACCCAGAAGCCAGTATAGCCGGACCTGTAGCGTGAGCTACAACTGTTTGACGCGCCGCACTCGTGCTAGAGGGTGGCAGCTCGAGCTTGCCTGGTTCCCAGCTATGTGAGCGTAAATTTCCCCGGCTGTTTGGTTGTGTGCGTGGATTGTGTCAGTTACGTGTAAGCCCGCTCCATTTTCATCGGGAAACTTGTGAATCGGTTGCCTGTGTGCGTCTTTTGGTGTATGCGGTGCGTTCGGAGTACTTCGGAGCCTCGACTCTCGGCCGGTGCCGGGCGGCGCTATTGTTTGTTTTGTTTCTATTATCGTTCAGGAGCTCAAACTTCATGCTTGCTGGTGTCCTGGTATAATAATATAGTTAATTCAATCAAATGAGAGTGATATGTATGCGTTCCATTTTGTTTTGGAAATACAACCCATATATTTCAAAAGGACGACAGACACGTGGATGTGTACACGACATTTATGTAATTATGTGTTTAAGAATACGTTTTCTCCGCGTAATAAGGTTCATTTTCTTTCTGTTAATAGGCAGGTACACACGCAGATCTGTATACAAGGAAAAAATTAATTGTAAACCGAATACAATTACATAATGTCGAGTTACGTGACGGCAAAAGGTTCCCTCTGTAGATTACGGTGTTCTGTAAACAGAGGGTGAGAATTTCCCCAAAAATTTCCAGAAAGCACTTCAAAGTGAACTTTAAACTCGTTCGAATAGGTTTTAAATTCGATTGGCTTGTTGTTATAATGGTATTGACAACTTTCTGATGACTGGCAAATTGTTAAAGAAGGCTTTCGTAATAAATAGAGTTACGTGGCTCCTTATCGCGGCGGTAGAGATTCCCTTTATGTCTATTTTTGTCGGTTCGTTGTGTAATCGAGGTTGGTCGCTTTACGCCCGAAATTAATAATCGATCCGTTATCCGCGGTTGTGGATCGATATGTGCTGTCATAATATGTCATTTTAGTAGTAACTAGCTGCGCCCCGCGTCTTCTCGTTATCCCGTAGGAACCTTTTCCGGGATAAAAAGTATTCTATGTCCGTTTCCTGGTCTTAAGCTACCTCCCCACCAATTTTCAGCCAAATCGGATCAGCCGTTCTTGAGTTATAAGTAGTGTAACTGACACAACTTTCTTTTATATATATATAGATATGTCAAGCCCTAGTACTAAAATGATCCAAAACTGCGGATAGCGGATCAGGATCGATTATTAATTTCGGGCGTTAGAGAGGTTGGTTTGTAGGTACTCATACTTACATCTGATTAAAGTCACACGAAATAATATTCAGGGCTTAAACCTTCTACAACAACCGGGGGTTTACCAGCCGTCTATAAATCTAGTTGTTTTATATCAATGGTCGAATATAGGAAGCGTAGATTGAAATGGTTGGTAGATTCATCTAACTGTTTATGGAAAATTAAATTAAATTATTATTAATTATTCCAGGAAGATCACAAATCTGAACAGCACCCACATGAATAGCTCTAAAGCTATCCCACGTGGAGCAGCAATCAATATAATGGCTTCTCAGTAATATATTAATACATTTTATTCGATGAAGAACGCCTACGGTCCAAAAGCTTTAGTGATAGGAGGTTATTAGGTACCACTAACTTTTTTATTAATTCGTAGTTTTCATAGCGAAATAAATAATAACAATCACACTAATAAGACAAAGATAGTAACACCATTTATAACATAAGAATAGCTGAACCGATTTTAA
Source organism: Opisthograptis luteolata (assembly GCA_931315375.2). Lineage (NCBI taxonomy): Eukaryota > Metazoa > Arthropoda > Insecta > Lepidoptera > Geometridae > Opisthograptis > Opisthograptis luteolata. The sequence continues at coordinate 10,831,345 of OV928049.1, read as the reverse complement.
TGATCTTTGGTTTGTTGGATTTGTCTCCATCCTGTATAGTAAAATAAAAAAACCCCCTCTTTTATTTTCGTTGGGTAAAAAAATCCATGACTATAGTAAAGCGATGATAACTCCATGGTAGTGGAGTCGACTTGTAGCTCGTAGGTCACGGGTTCCAATCAATCAATGAGCTTCAGCTTTCGTTGAGGTAAAACAACAAGATCATACCATAATTTGGTGGTAGGGCATTTTCTAGTGCTCGTCTGGCTATAGCTACCACTGTGTCCCGGCAGCCGCACTTGATAGGTTCCCGTGGCATCTTTGACCTCATCATCACTTGACATCGCGGTCATTCTTTACCCAGCTAGACCTAAAAAGAGAAGAAAAAGTGCTTACAGTAAAAACTTTTCAATTATGTATGTCATTAAATCATCCTCGTTGCAAGTGCAAGTGTCCCCGACAGCGGTTAGCGGAACGCCCAACTATGTAATTACCGCTGCGCTGCCCGCGCTAATGTCCTGGCGAGGATTTAATTCAAATCCTCGCTGCGGGAGCCCGAGGAATTAGCTGACTTGGCAGACGTATACACAGCTCTTTTTCGTTTTTAGATAAATGTGTTTTTTATTTTTTATGTAATAGATTAGCAAACAAGCAGGCGGCCTGATGAAAAGCGGTCACCGTCGCCCATGGACATTTGCAATACCAGGGCGTTGCCGACATTTAAGAACTCTTTTCACACCCATCGAGTGTAAACTTTTTGGCAGAAAAGTATATCCTCACACTTTTATAAATGCAAAAGTGTGTTTGTTGGTTGGTTGGCTTGTTTTTATTGGGTCCTACCCCCCTATTACTAAGACTCCGCTGTCCGCCCGTCCGACCGTCTTTCCGTCTGTCACCCTGTATCTTATGAACCGTGATAGTTAGACAGTTGAAAATTTTCTTTCACAGCATAACTAAACAACAGATCGATGTAACTTTTTGCATAGAGATTGTTTACGCGCTGGTGGGTAACATAAGCTACCTTTTATTCCGAAAAAAGGTTTCTGTGGGATAACGGACAAACGTACGTAAAACCGTGGGGCGCAGCTAGTAAATAATAAATAATTAGAACATTTTTTATTACAAGGTTTCGTTATTAGTGACAATATTTTTGGGAATATACTTTTTTTCATCTCACTGCGTAGCGTTTCACCACAAGGCACCTTGTCAAAGGTAGCGCCACGCTATGCCCGGTAGTAGGTAGCCAGGTAAGTAGGTACTAGAAAATGCTCTAATCCCTTACCACCAAGGTTCACTAGCTAAGTTTATTTTTTTGTTAGGTAGGAGTGAAGAAATTGTAACATATTAAATTAAATAAAGTTATTCTACGAGAAGTGATAATTCTAATTTGGGAATGTTCAAGGCTAGAGTGAACAGGTACCTTCTCGGCATTGCGTGCTACACCCTTGATGACGTCAAACTCAAATCGATTCTCAGTCAAATAAAATAAAATAAGTGCGTGTGATGTTTCCGTAAAGTTACTTTGCTGAACCGAAGAGCGAATTAACAATAAATAAAAATAAATAAATTATTAATTAATTAATTATTAATTGTTCTGACTTCGCAATTAGCATATTGAATTTATTTGATTTCTCGACGTTGGCAAGTCTGAGCTCTTTTGTATTGACAGGGCTCTTTTGCAAAGTCCCCCTGAAAGTACCACCACACCTCTGCCAGTCATTCAACCGCCAAGCAGTAGTGTGCAAACTTTACTGAGCCCTAGATTGAAGGGTAATGTTTCCAATAAAAATACATGGCCTAAACAGGTTTACCATTTATATCTATAAGAATCAAAGTCCTGACTGACTGATGTCAACGCACAGCCTAAACCGCTAGTCGTAGAAACTTTAAATCTGGGGGGTATTTAGCCTTTTTTTTGGGTGTACTAAAAAAGGATTTTTTGAAATTCAACCCTTAAAGGGGTAAAATAGGAAACTGTAGCCCACGCGGGTGAAACCACGGGGAACAGCTAGTCTGCTATATTAGGATGACGAGCGTAATGCATTGCCGCACAGGATTTTGAACAGATCAACTCGTCACGTTACTGAATTACATAAGAAAAAGAAATGTAAAAAAATTAGCAGAGAAATGTATTTGTCACTATATCGAACTTTTTGCTGGACCCTCTGACTCAGAGCTGGGCGTGGTTGGGCGCGACCATGTGTCATGCTACGTCAATTACTGCCTTATTAGTAAGTATACCGATTTCATAATTTTAAGTATTTAATTACTATTGCTGCTTTAGGCTCTATCAACCGCACTCGTGGTTTTCCCTCTATCCCGTGGTAATATTATCTGGGATAAAAAAGAGCCTACCTAACAATAACAAACCATACACAAATTGGAAATAAAGCTCACCAGCTGTTTAACTGCCACAGTTTTTCTTTTTTTAGATCTTACAGGGTAGTGTTTGCGACAATATAGTCGAAGACGGCACTACGCTTCGTCTGTGAATGCTGTGGCTGCTGGAGCCTACCAATAGGTGCTTGGCGCGACATATTCTGAAGTTGACATTAGTCAGAAGAACTTGGGCTGACTGCCTGTTTGCCAATCTATTATTTTACTTACATAAAAAGCTAGAGTATGCCTTTCCATGACGCGATGTTTTCACCTTTTCTTACACCGAAAGCTCATGCTCATTGCAGAGCAAAAACCCACGACCTACGGTACACACGCCAAAATCAACATCACTGAGCATTAATAGCTTCAATAAAAAAAATTCTACAAGTAAACAATTAAAATAGCCCTCGTATCAAATTGAAAAACAAACGATGTACAGAGTTACCCTTTCAACTGCTTAGTAAAAGATCTGAGTTCTTGTGAACAACAAAAAAAGCTATAAACAGACCAATGAACCATTAATTCAACTGGAAAGTGGAAGGCTCTAATGGCATGGATGTGTCATCGGGAACAACGTCCTATGATTCATTTATCCTAGACAGAAACTGCAGACTAAGCCCCTGCGCACACGGCGTCATATAGCGTACGCGTATCGTAAGACGATCTTGAAGTTCTTTGGTCACATCTTAAGAAAAGAGCTGTCTATGGAGAGACTTATCGCGCAGGGTCCGGTTGAAGGGAAGAAGCCCGAGGCCGTTCTCCGACTCGCTGGACTGATCTCATCAAAAAGGCCACTGACGCACCCAATGCTCTCGTGACGCTATTAATAGGCAAGTTTAAAAAACTAAAAAAAACACGTTAAAAACGCACTCAAAAATTTAAAATAATTAAATCGACTTGTATTAGTTACGATATAATGGTTAATTCGAAAGTGTGGAGCGCTTTTTGGTTGTGTGTACTTTTATTTACCCAGTAAAAGAAGCGCTCCACACTTTTTGAATTAACCATTATATCGTAACTAATACAAGTCAATTTAATTATTTTATATTTTTGAGTGCGTTTTTAAAGTGTTTTTTTTAGTTTTTTATACTATATATTTTTATTTTTTTACTTTTTAGTCTTTTGTTACCAAGTCCAATCTATCGGTATCATCAAAAGGAATCATATGAGCCCAAGCACGAGGGGTTTACTAGTAGCCACTGCAGAGATCCTCTACCCACCTTCCGGTTGCATCATCAGACCCTCGTCACCAAGTTCAATCTATTGAACTAATCAAGACGATTCATATGAGCCCAAACACGAGGAGTTTACTAGTAGCCAGCGCAGAGATGCCCTACCCACCTTCCGGTTGCATCATCAGATCAGGTCGATGATACCAAATTATTGCATTGTCACCGAGATTACATACACATACAAAGTTTCAAGTCGATACGACAATTAGAAGTAGGTGAAAATTGACTTCTAAGATTTGATTACATTGTTAGTTAGTTAGTTAGTTAGTTACAAGTCAAGCTAATGAAAGTGTTTTAAAATGGCGTCACATTGCCATCAAAGGTGCCTAAGCCGAAGACATCAACAACACATCACAGCAACCACGACCCCTCTGACAAGAGTGTACGACTTAGATATATCGTAAGACGCGCGTAGTACAGTCAGGAACAAAAGAAGCTGATCATACTAGATTTCCTAAATGTGTTTTAGATCTGTAATGCGTGGTTTTCTTTACATTTGACAAGGTAGCGCGCTGACCACAACTTATCACAAAGTTTTAAGTGATGATGTGGTCTAAGGTTGGTGTTTAAGGTGATGCCGGTAGTCGGAAATTGTGTTACTGTCGAGCGACTTTTGTCGTTGACTGTACGAGCACGTATATTTTCGAACAAGTCCGCAGACGAAGCGTTGTCGCAGCGAAGCGTATGCCGCAAAGCTTCGTCTGTGGACTTGTTTAAAGATTATACTTCCTCGTATTGCACGCGTACTACGCGCGTCTTACGATTCACATACGCTACGACGCCGTGTGCGTAGGGAGTAATACACCCTCTTCATTTTATAGCTTCATTTCAGTGCAATTATGTCTACGCAGACTCATGTTTTGAGACGGGCGCCTAATTTTGATTATCCAATTCTATTTTAATACACAAAATACTAATGTGATATTAACATTTTCCTTGTCAAGTAATTTTAATTATTTACCTATGTATTTCATTTATAAGTCAAATTTACAGACCTTTAGCTTTAGCTGTTATTTTGCCGGCGTAGGGAAATTGGAACAGGCGTAACTAGTTTTTTAAACTGATCACATAATGGATCATACTAAAAAAATATTGAACTTTACTCGTACAGTCAGCCACAAAAGTAGCTAATCAAACCCAATATTCAAATATCATATTAGATGAGCAATATTTGGTTTTCAAGATGCTTCGGAAAATCGGAGAATTGGGCTTGTTCAGCAACTTTTGTCGCTGACCGTACCTACTCTCTCATTATTGTAATAATCTATAGCAATACACTGAACTCTTCATTTTTTTACACAAAAATAAACATCCCATCAGGTTTTTGACCCAAAAAACAGACTAGACAGATTGTCGCCCACAGAACAAGAAGTGTGGAGGGGAGGCGAGAAGCTTTTAGCTGAAATATATTGCATGTACCTGATTGTCTGTTAAATTGAGTGCCCATTAGTGTTGCTCTAACGTGGAAAACCGGTGTTTATGTTGCTGGGAGACTGCAATGTATCGTTCGAGTCATCAGTGCGCTTAGATCGTTTTTATATTGTTTGAGTGACAGCGCTGAAAGAGAAAATTTCGTCGCTAAGAATAGATACTTTTCTTATTTTTTATTCAATTTACTTTTTTAACTTTCTTTAGACTTTCTTTTGGAGTTCACAGAGAGATCATAAGATTCATGTTAAACTTTTTCAAAATCTATCCAGCTATATTATACAGTCTCCCACCATGTGTCTCTGTATGTCCGTACGCGGTAACTTAAAAACTACCCAATAGATTTTCATACGGATTTAACCAAGGGACAGAGTGATTCCTGAGGAAGGTTTAGGTTTATCATCATTAGCCTACTATGTTCCCACTGCTGGGACTCTGGCCTCCAGAGAAATAGTGTATATTCACTGAGGCGTAAATTGGTCGAAATATGACAATTTGATATTATGGTTATATTATGGTTAAAGAAGTCGGAAAAACCATGTCGACTGAATATGATATCCTACTAAAATTATAAACGTAAAAGTTTGTGAGTATGGATAGATGGATGTTTGTTACTATTTCATGCAAAAACTACAGATCGGATCCGAATGAAATTTGGAATAGAGATAGCTTATACTCTGGATTAACTAGGCTACTTTTTATCCCGGATAAACCGCGGGGCGCAACTATAATAACAATATAAAACGGAATTATTTATGTTATAAAAAACCAATCAAAAAGGCATATATGCTCTGGTGTCCGTGCGAAGCCAGGGCGGGTTATTAGTATCCATAAAGTAAGTCTTATCGTGCTATAACCATAAAGTTTACGTCAGGAGCCTTAAAGCTCTAATTCTTATATCTAAGATTATCTTTACAAAGAGATTACAAATGAATGCCGCTCCCTCCTTGAAGATTTGTCGTCTACAATTTTAAATCTCTACAGATTGAGATCAACAACCTTAATTCTTGTTAAACTCGTTGTCTTTTGTCACATCGTCATTTCTTTTTTGATTAAACAAGCTTTTATTAATCTTCGTGAAAAGGTATTTTTAGGGAAGATCTTTAATGTAATTAATTATAATATATTATAAACAGAGATGTTAATTTTTTTTGCGTGTGCCTGCAGATTGACCTTTTTTGGGATAATAAGTAAAATCCGTTGTGTAAACTATCTGCTTTTTAAATTTAACTGAATTCTGATGAGCCGTTTCAACGTATTGCAAGGCGAGCACTTGAAAATGCCCTGCCACTATGCTATGGTTTCATCAGTTTAATCCCGCAGGAACCTTTTTCTCGGATAAAAAGCCTATGTGTTAATCCAGGGTATAAGCTATCTCCATTTCAAATTTCATCAAAATCGGTTCAGTAGTTACGGTGATAGATACGTGGTGACAAACATTCACACACACACATACTTTCACATTTGTAATATTAGTAGGATAATTCCGGGAAATTAATATTCGCCTGGGGTCGCATCATTTCGGAGTCCGGGCACGCGATTTGTGAATTATCCGGAGTGTCTATACACAGTTACGCGGGTGTTTCAATTCGTTTGTTACGAGTTTCACCCAGTTTTTACCGAAACAGTGACCACGTGATGGAGTTTCACACCTGACGTGTAGAGCAAGCGTGGGGTTGTTGATCCGAAAATACTTAGAATTTTCGCATTCACGTATAGCAATCGTTTTCACATTTCAGTTTTTATTTAACTAACTAACTGAGACGGCGCAACGACCCAAAGTGAGTCAAGACTTACCGAAGGCGAAAGAAAAGAAGAAGAAGTGAAATAAGTGGCGTCTTTTAGCCAAGGCCTGCGATAATAAAAGACACCACTTCGGTCTGTCTTGCGCCATCTCCTACCAGTCCCCCACCTGGAGCTCGCGCAAATCCTTCGTGACTTCGTCTTTCCGGCGATACCTGGGACGGCCGACAAGGCGACGGCCACTCGGCCGTGCACTGTACGCTCGTTTGATCGCACGATCCTCTCCCAATCTTTCAAGGTGGCCGAGCCAACGAAGTTTGTGCGCTTTTATCTCGCCGATGACATTCGGCTTGCCCACCAGTTCTTCGATTTCTCGGTTCGTTCTTATTATTTAGTTCGATTAAAATACCAAATCAATAGTTACATTATTTGAACGCTGTTTTATAACATACTAGCGACACGCCACGAGTTCGCACGTGTAGGTAAATGTAAATAGTTGAATTGCTGCAGCGAAAAGCGCCTATCAGTGTGTTCCGACAGCCTCACTTGAGAGCCAGTTCCCAATCCAGGTGTAGCGTGACGCCATCTTCGACCACATCGTCACTTAACATCAGGTGAATTGTGGTCAAACGCTACCCTGTAAGTAGTAAATAAACGACATTTTCTTGACCAAGTCGCCTTTCAAATAAAAAAACTACATCAAAATCGGTTCATCCGTTTGGAAGCTACGATAGACACACATATACATTATACATTATACATATACATTATACATAGATTCACATTAAAAACTTATAACACACCCTTTGTCTTCAGGGATTTAAAAATCTAGTTAAAATAAGCAAAACTTGCAAGCAAAATAACTTTCAGTTATTCAAAACAATATCAACTAAAGTCAATATATAATTAACTAGTTATCAATCATTATTTCAATGAATTGATCGTAGAATTGGTATTGGAACAGTATTAAACGAGGGTTGGCTATAAATGGCGAGGAAAAACCTATGAATCAGAAGGGTTGGGCTTCCCTAATGACATATCATTACTATACGACGAACTGAAACTAACCAAATACTGTTTTGTCTTTGTGTTTACTTACACGCTACGTATAGCAAGCAAATCAAATCAAATATATTCATGTAGAAGGATACAACATTGTGATCACTTCAAAACGCCAAATTCAAAACTAGCTACGCCTGTTCCAACCGCCTTACTCCGGCAAAAGTACAGGAAACGTCAAATTTAAGACAAGCTTTGCCCGTGCCCACCTCCCTCGCCGGCAAAAGTACAGGCAAGAAACGCTCGGCGGGTAATTTTTTGGGCGCGGTCACATTATAAGTAATCTTGTCATAAACGCTTCTTAAGACGAGGAATTGGCAATATTGGCTGCAAGGATTTCCTTTTTTCTCAGCAATTATAAATAGACATACAGAGCTAATATTTATGTGCATTAAAGATCATGTTTTTGATATCAAATTGTCGGAAGGATAACACGATTGGATAACTTTCATAGCAGACAAACAATGATCGAAAACTGCCCTCTAAATAAAAGATTTTCATTTTACAGGCATACAAAACCGATTTAAGAGTTGAATTTTCTTTGGTATGTTATATATACACATTCTTCAAAGAACTACAGATTTAGTTTTATAAAATTAACGATAGTTTTTATTTTAAACGAAAAAAACCCTTTTTTGGCGCATACGAAGTTACGGCATTAGTCAGCTCGCTTACGTTTTTGTATGGAGCTGATTTCAGATTCATTGTTCATCACGGCGTCCTCTTAAATCCAAGTTTTTTAACCAACAATCTTATATTTTTACCTCTTTACGCTTGGTTTTAACGCATTTTATGCTCGCCTGATATTTGCATGAAAGTTCACATAATAACCAGCCCACGAATTTACCCAACTATAATCCCAATAAAACACATGCTCACCGATTCCGAGCTCAACCCACTTTAACCTCCACAGGGCCTGGGAACGGATGCAGCAAAAACACGGTAACATGACGCCGGAAGTTGGCCGGACGCTCCGCCGCAGCCTCCCGCTCGCCTTATGCCTCCATCTGATTGCGCACTCCTTTGTTGTGGACCTACTTACTTGTATCTTTTTGAAAAACTAGAAGGAGATGAACAGGTGAAGCCTCTTTGTTGGTTGCGTTTGATAAACCCTCCTTGCGTTTCACCATTATCGTCTGCTATCTACCACAGTCGTTTGCAGACACGCTTAAAAGAAAGAAGGTGTAACAAATGATTGTAAAAGCGTCGGACATTAAAGTACTTACTTATTTCTTTATTTCTGTAACTTGTGATTTATAAGAATAACAATTGAGTACAAGTTATAAGTCACCAGATGTGAAGTGTCGATGTGATCGAAAGGCTGTCAGAACACATCGATAGGTGTATGTAAACAGGCGAGGTTAGGGATACCTTTGACCGCATCACCTTCCGATGATAACTGTGGTAGTGACATCGAATTGCGATCCTTAGACTCAAATTCTACAATTAAACTTGAGCTTTCGGTGAAGTAAAACATCGTGATAAAAACACAGCTTGGTTTTAGAGCATTTTCTAGTGCTCGCCTGGTTAGCTAGTCTCAAGTTAAGAATCTGTCGCCAAGAACCTATCGGTGTGTTCCGGCAGCCTCGCTTGTGAAGCAGTTCCCAACAATCTTTAACCACATTACATGTAGCCTTTATAGCGATGATGGCTCAGTGGTAGTGACGTTGGCTTGCGATCCGTAGGACGCTGGTTCGAATCCTACAATGAGCTTGAGCTTTCGGTGAAGGAAAACATCGTGATGAAACCATAGCTTTGTGGTAGGGTATTTTCTAGTACTCGCCTGGCTAGCTACCACCCTCTTTTTAAGAATCTGTCGCCAAGCACCTATCGGTGTGTTCCGGCAGCCTCACTTGAGAGCCAGTTCCCAGTCCAGGTGTAGCGTGGCGCCATCCTCGACCACATCGTCACTTAACATCAGGTGACTTGTGGTCAAACGCTACCCTGTAAATAGTAAAAAATAAAAAAAGAAGAAAAAGCCAAACGCTACCCTGTAAGTGTCATGTAAAGATAACATTTAGTTACGTCATATATACCCAACGATTCAATATAATATCAATTTCCTTGAGCCTGTGTGGGGGCCACTTGTCTGTCCGCATAGCAACAGTTTCTCCGCAACGTTGGTACCCGAGACACGTTACCCGGTGACCGATTATAAATAGGTAAGCACGTGTAACGACTACCGTTTGCTAAATATATATATTTTATGTCTAATAAAGAGCTGAGACTTGTTTGTAATGATTGTATGTATATTTTGTACTAGTTGTGTCCTGCGGTTTCACTCGCGTGGGCTACAGTTTATCGCGATGAAAAGTATCCTATGTCCTTTCTCAGGCTCTAGACTATATCTGTACCAAGTTTCATTTAAATCGGTTCAGTAGTTTAGGCGTGAAGGCGTAACAGACAGACAGACAGATAGAGTTACTATCCCATTTAAAATATTAATAGGGAAGTAGGGATATTGTATACAAATATATGTTTTTTTTTTTTTACTATTTACAGGGTAGCGTTTGTCTACAAGTCACCGGATGTTAAGTGACGATGTGGTCGAGGATGGCGCCACGCTACACCTGGACTGGGAACTGGCTCTCAAGTGAGGCTGCCGGAACACACCGATAGGTGCTTGGCGACAGATTCTTAAAAAGAGGGTGGTAGCTAGCCAGGCGAGTACTAGAAAATACCCTACCACCAAGCTATGGTTTCATCACGATGTTTTCCTTCACCGAAAGCTCAAGCTCATTGTAGGATTCGAACCCACGTCCTACGGATCGCAAGCCGACGTCTCTACCACTGAGCCATCGTCGCTATAAAATGTAAGTTAAAATGTTTTTTGCCAAGTCGGGATTTTGGAACATTTTTAGTGAAAAAAGCGGGGTTCTGTCGTCAAAAGCGGGACTTGGTAAAAAAACGTAGGTATATAATGAACATAAGTTTTTAAATGTATAGACATTTAAAAACATTTTATTTGAGTTCAATTTATGTTTACGTGACAATAGATAGCAACAATGGCCATAGAAAATGTATTTTAATAAAAATATGATATTTTAATTCAGATTGACGCTGGTAGTACAGTCAGCGACCAAAGTAGCTGATCATACCTGATGTTCCAAAGGCTTATTAAAAAATAGGATCAGTAATGTTTATTTTTTTCTTACAACTTATAAGGAAGCGTTTGACTATAACATTACACACCTGATGTCAAGTGATGATTCGGTCGAAGGTTCGTGTTTATGATGGTTAAGAGAATCGAAAAATTTTTAAATGTTCAGTGACTTTTGTCGCTGACTGTACCATACTTTTGCCAGTTATTCAACCGTCAAGCAGTGGTATGCATATTACTGTGTTTCTTAAATGCATATTACTGTGTTTCGTACATGCATATTACTGTGTTTCGTACATTAGGGTGATGTTTCGATTGAACCTACAGGGTAAAAGATGACATCTAATATCTCAGCGCTCAGCGTGATGAGCGCTGTGCTGTGAACTAGCATGTCTTCCACTACTGTACAACTATGCTTGTAGGGTTGACCCCAGTGACCGTTCGGTAATAATAAAACTAGTGTGACGCGCCGAACCCTTACTGTTGGCTACTTTCTAAATTAATTTGTGTGCTATATTCGACTTATTGATGTGCGACACAAAAAGAGGGATGAGGATTTTGTAATGGTATATTTCGTCATACTCGTACATTAGATCTCTACTGTATTATGTCCATTCGAAAACCTAAGGTATACCGAATTTCCTTAAAACCTTAAAAAATGGAGCGCTCGTAGTGTATCTTGCCTAGTTATTCTTATTCTCTGCGGTCACTACTTGGATGGGTGATCACTAGTGGTATTTACATCTGAGCCCTTCCGTGCTTCGAAGGGCACGTTAAGCCATCGGTCCCTTATCTAAGGATAGCACTGATAGCAGTCGTTAGACCATGTCGGTCTGAAAACGGGCACACGGGCTGGCCAGCCTATCCGCCAATCTGCACTGGACGCTGTCCCAGCACAGGAGTGGGAACATCATGGGCTGATGATGATGAAAATTAAAACTAAATCCTATAATCAAACGACTAAAGTTCGTTTTATCTAATTTTATTTCAGGCGTTAATTACGGGCACATTAATTTAGTGAACGGACTTCAATTATGGTAATAGGGTTACCTCCAGGCTAAATAATTATTGTGCTACTCATTTTGTTTGCTAACCTTGGTGAAATTTAACAAAGGCATAGTAACTGGCTTTTAGCAGTTTTGATGGATCATTGTTTAAATATTTTGATTTGAGATAGTTATGAAAGTCCAAGTAAATGAAAATTTATCATCATCAGCTTGTTACAAAGTCAAAGTCAAATGTTTTTTTATTATTCAATAGGATACATTGTGATCACTTTAAAACGTCAAACTTAAAACTAGCTACGCCTGTTCCAACCTCCTTACGCCGGCAAAAGAGCAGCCAAAAAACACCCGGCAGGTAATTTTTATGGCGCGATCACATTGACAATTTTGTTCTTATTACTAATTGATTGAATTGGAGCAAGTTCACTAAAATCCCAAGCTTTTTTTGTCATCTAAATAGTCCGATATTTTTAATAAGCTTTATTAATAAGATTACTCTTGTTTGGCTGTGCACATTGGGATATGGGAACATGAATATTAACGAGTTACGGGATCGCAACCAAAGCAGACCAGAACCAACAACGTTTCCACTACTGGGACACAGGTCTTTTAGAGAGAGTATGGTCCATAATCCACCACTTGAGCCCAGTGCGTGTTGGCGGATATACTACTACCCCGTGTCAGTTTTCAGACTGGCCGAAGGCCTCAGACATAGTCACGGCTATCCTAAGACAACAACAAGGGCCGAATGAGACTTGTGTAATTCAAGCCAGGAGGGGAATAAATATCACCCCACACAGATCTGGATGAATCACTCTAGCCAGTCACCCAAATATGTTCCCTACCAAAACTCCCAATACGATCGACTGTCACTACTATTTCCCGCCAAAATCTACCCCATCAAAATTGATGGAAAGAATATAAAGTTGCCATCCACATAAAATATGTGCAATCGTAGACATTCTGCCACAGATATAATTATTATAATGAAATGGCTTAATGAGTATAATGGCAATATTTAAGTATGAAAATGAAGTTACTATGAATTCTAATTGTTACATGTTTTTTATAGTTATATTCTGACATAAGACTTATTGCTCGTTAACACTTGCTTGATAATTATTAGTTCAGTGGCATTGACGTCGAGTTGCGACCCGTAGGTCGTGGGTTCGAATCATACATTGAGCTTGAGCTTTCGGAAAAGGAAACGTCGTGACGAAACCATAGCTTGGTGGTCGGGCTTTTTCTAGTGCTTGCCTGACGACGCGGTAGCCGATTTGGTAGTGTGAACCTAGCGGTCTCGGGTTCGAATCCCGGTAAGGGCAAATGTATGTGTGATGAGCACGAATACCTGAGTCTTGGATATTTCTATCTACATAAGTATTTATTTCTCTATATAAGTATCTATATCATTGTCTAGTACCCATAGCACAAGTTTGAAGCTTAATTTGGGGCTAGGTCAATTTGTGTGCAATTGTCCCCGATATTTATATATGACTAGCTACCATACTCAAGTTAAGAAACTGTCGCCAAACACCTATCGGTTCGTTCTCATTCAATTCCGTCGCTAGCTGATTCCACTCCAGAAAACTAACCGACGGAGCAACAGGACCTACTGCGATTTTTATAACCTTACCATATAGATCGAATCAATACTCCATAATCATCGATTATTGACCTACTATCGAAGCGTCAGCATCCTGCGCCGGATGTACCATGTAACTTGAAACCGTGAATTTAAAAACACAATTTCACTTTTATACAACAACAACATAAAACCTAAATACAAGGGAATAAGGGTGAAAATGGTTCGGAGCTGGTTTGCAAGATGGTGCGTGTAGGTTTGTTAAGTAGTTACTAGGGATGGGACATAAAGATTCAATAAACAGAAAAAATTGTGAATCATAGATATTAGGTTAAGAAAACGCAAATTTATTACTTACAGCGTCTCTTTGGATTTCTTGCCAAGTACTTGGTACAAGGATTAGGTAGGACCAAAGGAGTAGATATTTGGAACAGGTACGCTAACTTTACTATAATGAGTTCAAAGTATATTCTAATACGTTAGATACGTGAATTAGGCACTAATGACTGGCAACCACGCTCATGTTAAGTATCTAATATCTATCTACAAGCACCCATAGGTGAGCCCCACTTGAGAGCCAGTTCCCAATCCACATCGTCACCGACTCTGTGCAATTAAGGCCTAATAGGTGGACTAGGTAGTATCAATGGATTAGGTATTTTGGTTAAGTAATTGTGGGGATCGGATAAGTTGGAACTAAGATCTAAACCTAATACATACAACCCTACTTGATGAGCGTGACATCTGTTCGCGGTCGGTGTTGTGCGCCACTTGATCACGAGCACGTCGTTCACATATTTTTGTGCAGGATGTGAACTATTTTTGAGTGCGCAGGTGCCAATGAAGGATGTCGATTGTTGGCAGAGAATGTATTATAAAAGGGATAGAAGAAAACAATAGGAGATGAGTCCCAGACGTATTGTTTATCATTTTGTGATTAAATACCACACCCACATATTTTTTTAATCATAATTTTGTTACTATTTACAGGGTAGCGTTTGACCACAAGTCATTATGTTAAGTGACGATGTGGTCGAAGGTGGCACCACGCTACACCTGGACTGGGAACTGGCTCTCAAGTGAGGCTGCCGGAACACACCGATAGGCGCTTGGCGACAGATTCTTAACCCTACCACCAAGCTATGGTTTCATCACAATGTTTTCCTTCACCGAAAGCTCAAGCTCATTGTAGGATTCGAACCCACATCCTACAGATCGCAAGCCGATTTCACTACCACTGAGCTCATCGCTATAGAATTTTAAGGTGGATGATCGTAATTTTAACTTATTTATTTTTTGGATCGTATTGCTGTCCGTTTGTAAAGGCCTTTTTTCAGGAACGGGTAGAAGTGTTAAGTGGAAATAAGTATATGTCAAATCGGTACATTGGCGGTGTATTATTTCTTAGAATCAGTTCAGCACTCTCAGAAATCGTCTTATACAAATATACATACCAACTCAACTACCTTATCATATTAGTGTTTATGCTATATAGGGGATTTCCAGTGGTTTCACCCGCGTTTTATCGTTTAACCTTAAGTGATAATGTGGGGAAGGTGATATTACTCTACGTCTGCATAGGGAACTCGCTCTGAAGGAAAGCCTCCCTTCACACAGACATGTACTTAGTGATTGATTCTGAACTTGAGGATAGTAGCCTGTATCAGTCCACTGCTGGACATAGGCCTCTCCCAAGGTACGCCACTGAGCCCTGTCTTCAGCTCTTCTCATTCAACTCCTGCCAGCCACTCGGCGCAAGTCGTCGCTCCACCTTGTCGCAGGGCGTCCCACACTACGTCTGCCAAGTCGCGGTCTCCACTCGAGAACACATCTACCCCATCGGTTGTCGGTTCTGCGGCTTATATGACCAGTCCACTGCCACCTCAGCTATAGGTATCTTAGAATAACGACGCAATACTAAAAACTACAGAACGTCTTCCGGTTCGTGGTCGCCACTCGAAAACCTTTCTTCCCCATCGGTTATCGGTTCGTCGAGCGATGTGGCCTGCCCATTGCCACTTCAACTAGCAGATTCTGAGAGCTATGTCGGTGACCTTGGTTCTTCGGCGAATTTCCTCATTTCGGATTCTATCACGCAAAGAAACTCCAAGCTTGGCTCTTTCCATGGCTCGTTGTGTGACTCTGAGCTTATTCAAAAGGCCAACAGTCAAAGGCCGGAAGACGTTCTGTAGGTAGGCCCCCCACTAGGTGGACCGACGACATTGTAAGAGTCGCAGGGAGCCGATGGATGCAAATGGCTAATAGCCGTTTATGGTGGCGAGGCCTATGTTCAGCCGTGGACTTCTTCCGGCTGATGATGATGATGATGAATAAAAACGATTAATTTATAAGAACATGGCCTAGAATGCCTTAGTTTATATTTATTATAATATGCGTATGTATTTACTTACAAGTAGAATATATACATACATACATACATACATATGTATATATAGCTAAGTATCTACAATATTTCTCGTAAAAAGCATGTACCTAATGCGTAGCGTAGTCGTAGCTACGTGCTACGAATCTCGTAGCACCCGCGTAGAGCTGATGGTTAGTGATATCATAGTAAAGGAGTAGTAGTTCAGCTTCATATAAATCGGCCGTCGCCGGTTTGAATGTGTGCGTGAGTAGCGGCACCGTGGACGCACGCACTTTTCACGCACACAATCACATAAACGAAAGGAGGCGGCCGGGGCCGCGGCCATGCACTCAGTACGGAACGCGCCGCCTATGCGTCACCGCAAGAGTAGGCAATTAACTCGTCGAGCGGCCTTAGCTAACCTACTGTTCTTTATATACTGTGGTGATATTCTCGTAGTATAGGTATTTGCGACGATTTAAGAGGAAAGGCTAGCACAGCGAAATTAACGCCCGAAATTAATAATCGATCCTGATCCGTTATCCGCGGTTTTGGAGCGATATGTCATGTCATAATATATCAATTTAGTACTAGGGCTTGACATATTGCTACTAAAATGACATATTATGATGCGACATATCGCTCCAAAACCGCGGATAACGGATCAGGATTTAAGTTACTGCTTATAACATTAGCTTTTTTTTTAAGTTACTGCTTATAACATTAGCTATTGGCGAGAGAAAGTTCCGTCTTAATCGGTTCAGCCGTTTCAGAGATTAAATATACAGGCAAACATTTTAAAAATTGTTTTTTTGATGTATTTACCGCATATACTTTCATATGCATTCAGTCTAAAGCTGTTAGTTTGAAATTACAGACACTTTAATTTTATTTTTTTCTAATTACTCGTATGTATAGATTAACCTACGTAATTCTGAGTTGCGCTAATTGCTAGCAGGATAGGATATAATTAAAAATAATAATTTAATATTAAAACCTATACATTTTTCACACTCTCACCCTTTAATTGTGAGGACCAAATACGATTGACTAACCCTTGATTTCGAATCCTACAATGATCTTGCTTGAGCTCGGTAAAGGAAAACATCGTTCGTGATGAAACCTACTCGTAGCTTTGTTGTAGGACATTTTTTAGTGCTCGTCTGTCTTATAACTATTTCAAGTTAAACCTGTCGCCAAGCACCTATCGGTGTGTTCCGGAAGCCTCACATAAGAGCCAGTTCCTAGTTCAGGTGTAGCGTGGCGCCACTTTCGTCACTTAACTTCAGGTGACTTGAGGAAAAACGCTACCTTGTGATAAGATATGTCTATGTTATATTTTTACGCCCGAAATTAATAAAATCGATCCTGATCCGTTATCCGCGGTTTTTGGATCGATGTGTCACGTCATAATATGACATTTTAGTAGTAATATGTCAAGCCCTAGTACTAAAATGACATATTATGACATGACATATCGATTCGAAACCGCGGTTAACGGATCAGGATTGATTATTAATTTCGAATGTTAGTGATGCTAAGCTGTCTTAGCAGATACTTGAATTTTTTTCTTGTAGTAGGTATATTTCTCTGGCCTATGATTAGAGGTATATTCAAGGAATAAAATAAAAGATCGCAAGTCGAAAGTTATAGTTTATATTAGATTTATAATAAGATATGTAGTCTACAAAATTTCACAAATTTTCACAACTTTATTTGAACCTAAAGCGTCTACCCATTTTATTATTAAAATAAAATTATCCGAAATGTAGCTACGAACGACGGGGGCTAGTTTTACGCAACCATTATTTTAAAAATATAATCTAATAGGCAATACTTTATAATCGCATTTGTCTTTACATGAGTAAGTCAAAAACTAATAACTGTAAAAAAATAAAAAAATATTAATCCATAAAACCAGCCCCCCGTGAAATAAACACAACAACAACGCCTCCCGTACCATCATTATACATTACATTTTATTATCGTTATATTTAACTAGAGTTATACAGAATAATGATCCTATGAAATATAATTATGCTTTTTTAAATTTATTCAATAGGTATAATAATAATAATAATACTTAATAAGTATCAATATAGGTAATGATTAGTCAATGTGTCTACACACTACAATAGTTTTATAATAATCATGAATGAGTCGTATTATTTTATTTATTACGTTAAATTTATAAGTTCAATATCTAGAACTAGACATACTCAATGCAGCCTCGGCACGTAATCACAAATAAACATTGTCAACACAAAAAATAATAATCAATAATAATAGTACAGATAAAAATCATTCATAAAAACATTACAATAAAAATCTAAACATTAAAACACACTTAAAACAAACATTATATTAATATTATCATAATCATAGTGTGTAATGTACGTATTATAATATCATTTAAGCGAATAATCGTATAGTCAAAAATAATTATGAGCAAGGGTTCCGGGGGAGAGGCGCGGGCGGCCGGCGAGCTCCCGGCTCTACTCTAGCGCAGTCCGACACTCCACTCTAACACTCCACTACCCACTCATTAGCTACCCGCCCTACCATTACCTACATTAGCTACCCGGCCAGCGGCCGCGGCCGCGCCCGCTCCCCGCGCCGCCCGAATCTCGCTTATATCATAGTAATATCTTAATCATTTACGCTATTACGTTATGTAAGCATTATAAATTTCGATTTCTTATTTACGCTAGTCAATAATAATAATTATACAACTTTTTTTAAATTTTTGCATTTTTTTCGAAATTCTATCGTAACGTATTTCGAGTCTCTCTGCGGCGACGAGCGCGGAGCGCACTCGACGACCTAATAAAAAACGTTCATAATAAGAAAATATATAGTGAACAACTCTGCCGGCTTACGTTAGGTGCGGCGCGGCGGACGGGCCGTGCCGGCGAGGCGCCGACTTTTGGCACCAGTGTTTCGATTACGCAATTTTTTACTTCTTTTTTTAATATTTTTTTAACGATTCGAGTAAAAAAGATCCCTACTACGAGAACGTGCGAAACGACGGGGTCCGCCGGCGGCACGCGGCCCCCCCGCGCTCGCTGGAGACGATCGACCGCGCTCCGGCCGCGGCGCTTACGAGATGATGCGGATGGCCTGGTGCGCCGGCGCCGAGCACGCGGGGCACGGCGCCGCGCCGCCCGCCAGCCGCTGCGCGCACTCCATGCAGAACAGGTTGTGGCCGCACGGCACCAGCGCCGCCGCCACGCCGCGCTCGGCGCACACGGCGCACGCGCGCGCCGGCGACGCGGACGGCGACGGCCGCGTCGGGCCCCACGCCCACACGCCCGCCGCGCCGCCGCTCGGCGACTCGAACGACGGCGACTCGCCGAGCCCCTCGTCGCGCTCCGTCGACGACCAGATGCCGAGCAGGTCGCCGAGGCGCGCCGAGGAGCCGCCCGACGAGCACGAGCCGGCCGACGAGAACGTTGCCTCCTGCTCGGGACGCAGCAGCGACGCCAGCCCGGCGCGGTACAGCTGCGCCAGCGGCTCGCCGTCCGCGGGCGGCGCGCCTCCGCCGCCGGCGCCGTTGGCCGCGCCGGTGCGCAGCGCGATGTGCGCCTCGATCTCCTTGCGCGCCGCGTCCACGCTCTCGGGCAGCCCCGTCACCTCGAACACGGGCTCACGCTCGCGCGACGGCGTCACGATGTACGTGTGCGTGGTGTGCTGGATGCGCTTGATGGTGGCGCCCTTGGGCCCGACCACGAGCCCCACCACGCGGTAGGGCACGCGCACCTGCGTGGTCACGTGGCCTGGCGCGCCGGCCGGCGGCGGGGGCGCGGCGCCGCACTTGCGCGACGCGCGGATCTGCGAGAAGTGCTCGGCCGCCGAGAGGATCTCGCGCTTGGCGCGCGCCACGTCCTCCTTGCGGCCGGTGACCACGAACACCGGCTCCTCGCCGCGGACCGGTGTCTTGATGTACGTGTTGGTCTTCGCGCGAAGCGCCTTTATCTTGCAACCTAGAACGAAAGAGAACGAACTGTTAATAAATAAAATTAATTAAACAGCTCTCGTCCCGCGTTGGGCGCCAAAGTTAGTATTATAGTCGCCCGGCATCTCATAACTTACGGCAAGGTTACATAGGTACTCCACTGTATTCATAGCGTTCGTGACATTGTGAAATATTGTCAAAAATATACATTATGGCAAGCTACATCGAGGTCTCTGCGGGTGTATTCGCCGCCGTCAATGTGTCCGCAAGCGGCCGCCCCCCCCTGCCCACTCCACGAGTGCGACTGATAGGTATTACCGAGTGTTACATCAGTCAGTCGGCGTGAAGCCGGCAGCCGAGAAGCATGTCGTGCATTTCGCTCCACCAACTCGCAACGTACCATAATGAACATTTTACATTTGTTTTTAGAAGAGTGATAACTCTTACAACCGAATAATTAATTAATAATTACTATCATGTACGAGATCGTACATAATACGGTAAACAATATCCACGCTAACCACGTGTCCCGCACGTCGTGCCATCCTGCTCGGTCACGTGGCGGGAGCGCGCTCCGTCTCGCTCGCTCGACTCCAATGCGGCAAACAGTAGCGTCTCCCGGGGTTACACGAGATCTTGACTTTTCGAGACGTTATTGTGACGACCTACATTCGCCTTATGAATTCGATATATGCGAGATGGATTGTTTTTATTTTAGGACATATTTTCTTAGAAAACATACCACGATACACGAGAGCATGTTTAAATTATTTAAGGTAACTTAAAAGAACCTGAATATAACTACATATTTTCATCTGTACCTAAATCTAATCGAAATCGCCTTGAATATAACGCTATCGTAACCCCCAGATAGGCCGCGGGGAAAGGCTACTAAACCCTTAATATAGAGATATTAAGGCAAACAACTGCAGCAGGTATCGACGACAAACAGGAAACCTCCTATTTCCTACGAAACAGAGGGTAGTTTTATGAATCACGTGTCATCGACCCGAAGCGCTCAACCTCACCCGTGCTACGTTATTTTCCCACTTATTGCCTACGAATTAAAGCTCACCGTATTTTTATACCGACTGAAAACTTGCCAGGCCGTTTTCGACTTTAACTTTGAAGGGACAGGTTCAAACTCCAACCGTAGAGTTTCCGATACGAAAGTAATTGGTGCTAATATCGGAGCGTGGAAAAATCGTTTTCCGATCATGATTTAGATTACTTTGGTTTTATTTGGGTCTGGATTTATTAATATTCATAAACGAAATAATTTGTTGGTCTTTAGAATGTTTTCTCTTTCATATCGTTCTAAAATGATTTACAGTTTTGATTTGGGGTCATTGGGTTAATTGTTTAATCGTTTTATGGTTTGTTATTCCCCGATTTCGTACAGGTAGGCAGGTTTTTTAGTTATAAATAGACACAAATTCCATTGAAAATGCACATTCAGTTTTTACCGCATTTCCCATTTATTGGGGCACATTTCAAATTTTACTATTAACGAACATTTGATGCCAAAAATATTCAAATCGGTTCGGCCGTCTTCATGCTATGCGCTTACGAACGAACATATAAAAACTAATTGCGCCCCGCGGTTTCACCCGCGTCTTCCCGTTCCCGCAGGAACCTTTTTTCGCGATAAAAAGTAGCCTATGTGCTAACCCAGGATATAAGCTATCGCCATTCCAAATTTCAATCAGATCCGTTTAGTTGTTTTTGCGTGAAATAGTAACAAACATCCATACATCCATCTATACTCACAAACTTTCACGTTTATAATATTAGTAGGATAATAAAAATGCATATTGCAATCTATAATAATACGCAACTTTCGGCTCCTGTCAGAAAGAACTAGGTCAAACAACGTCCTTTATCTTATCATAAAAAGCAAGTGTTGATATTGTCTCTCTGCGGAGACAGCCCGAGAGATACAGAGTGCTTAATATTGATAATATCTGGGAGGCTGGCGCGGTGCCAAGCGCAGGCCTAAGGCTGGCCATACACGGACAGCATGAAACAGTCGACGGCTTCAAGCTGTGAACTACTGCAACTGCTCGAGCGGTTCGTGTATGTACGTAGAAGTCTCTAGTTCATTATGCAGTCGCAGCTTGAAGCAGTCGACTGCTTCAGGCTGTCCGTGTATGACCAGCCTGAGACTCTCCATACGACCATATATGTATTACGAATGCCTTACTAGCAACTCGCCCCGCCTTCACACGGATAGGCAAAGAAAAGAAAGATTTACAACCGAAAGGTTTTTTCAAATCCCATAAAATATAAATGCTAGATTTTTAATGTCGCGTACTTTTTTGTAGACCTACTGGAAGCCTAGATTCCTTTCATACAATACATCAACTCAAGCGTAAACTGATAAGCAGCCAGTTGTCTCATTTTTCACCGACTTGTTTTACAAATATCGTGATTTCTTCCTGAAAATTATTTTTTATCGAAATAAAACATAGCCTCCAACACTAAGGAATAATTTAGTTTCCTATTAGTGAAATAATTTTAGGAATTAGGTCTACTAATGTAGGAGATTACCCTACACGCAAACAAACTTATAAACAAACACATTTTACCTATTTATAAAATAATATGTTTATAGTACTATTTCAGAGGCAACAACGGCGATAGTTTTGGGTTATTTTAGAGATATATGTGGTGAATAATATTATGAGGTCACTGTATGAGTTTCTAGAAAGAAAATACTGCATGACTACCCCAAAAGGAGGGGGATGTTTTTCATATGCACATGTGTTTATTTTATTTTGGGTACACGCTCTTTAACCTCAACTGCATGATATATTGAGACAGATTATTGTCAAGGTTGGTTAATTTCGTTTCTGCGAATCAAAAATAAGACAACTAGTATCGTATCCGCATTATAGTGTACACCTGGCCTAATAAAGCATATGATACATTCTCATCTAGCATTCTGCCTTACGGTTGGTAGCTCCTAAATGGAAAGTTTGAAAGTTCGTTAGTAAGGCTCTTCAGGCAAGGCAAGGTTATACACTAATATCTAACTAGGTAAAGTTTGTTTCTATGTAAAATATACTAGTTTCGAAGAATACATTTGAGTACAGACGAAACAGTTAGACATGATTTATATAAATACTAACTTTCCTCTGAGGATTCACCCACGTGGACTAGTTTATCGCGTTAAAAAATATCCTATGTCCTTTCCGAGGGTCTAAACTATCTCCATAGCAAATTTCATCAAATTCGGTCAAGCCATTTAGGAGGACAATAGTTACGAAAACATGCCTGCATTTTACATACAAAGATTGGTTTTTTACTTGTAAATCTGTGATTATCCGTTCTAAGGCGAGGCGAATCGCTATCTCATCTAAACAGGTCTATCCCGTCAAGTTCGCAAGCGATATTCTTCAGGCAAACCGCCGCAAAGCGCGGGCGCGGGGAAGCTTTGCCGCCCAACAGTCACCGCTACCATTCACTGGGGCACTACGCGGCTACGAGGCGGCACTGCACTTTACGCCGTAGCTATCCGGGTCACTGCCCCCCCCCCCCTCCCCGCCCCCTGCGCACACTGTGACGTCACGCGACTCGGTTTATGACCAATATTTTCATTTTATTCGGCAATAACATTTTTATTTCCTCGTCTTATTCGAGAGTACATTCTCGAGAGTACATTTGTTTATTGTATATTTAAACTTCGAGTATAACTATGTATTAATTTATATTTTGTTTATAGGAGGAAATATTCGAAATTATTGATCCGTTTATAATTATGTACTAATTTTTGTTTGTAAGAGGAATATTTGGAAATACTGATACGTTTTTGAAAGTGCTTGTGCACTGTTGAAAAGCTGCACTCTTCTTGAATATCAAAGCTTAAAAGCTCTCTGGGAATTGTATTTTTTGTACGTTGGTGTTACTAACAAATCTTTGTAATTTATAGATCTGGATATAATGGCTGTAAGATTAAAAAAGGGGCACTATAAAATTTTTTTCAATGCATAAAGTATTCTTTTTTGCATTATTTCTTTTACAATTCAATCAATTAGTAATAAGAATAAAATTGACAATGTGATCGCGCCAAAAAAATTACCTGCCGGGCGTTTCTTGCCTGTTCTTTTGCCGGCGTAAGGAGGTTGGAACAGGCGTAGCTAATTTTAAGTTTAACGTGTTAAAGTGATCACAATGTATCCTATTAAATAAAAACATTTGAAATTTGAATTTTAAAAGTCCCTGCCATTATCATGGAGATTAACATATTTTTATATAGTTTTTTTTACTGTCATGATAACAAAGAATGAGATGTAATTAGCCCTTGTTATCAGCTTAGTCTCAGAGTCCTTTTAACCTGGTTGATAGGTAACGACCGAGGGGACCAGCTACGTCACGAGCATCACAACTACGTCATCTCACCGATTATCATTTTCTTCCAAAACTATTCCTAGTTTTCCTCCCCCTGGAGCCAAACTTGCTTATTTGTTTAACTTGAAGCCAATACAAACTTTTTGAGCGTATAAATGCGTGTGGGATCTGGGAATACAGACTACTATCCGACTTTGGTAAGATAAGTTTTAAATTTTACTTACAACTAGCTGTTCCCCGCGGTCTCACCCGCGTGGGCTACAGTTTATCGCGATAAAAAGTATCCTATGTCCTTCCTCAGGGTTCAAACTATCTTCGTACCAAATTTTATTCAAATCGGTTCTGTAGTTTAGGCGTGAAAGCGAGACAGACTGACAGAGTTAGTTTCGCATTATAACGTACGAGTATATTTTTAATTTCATCTTGGTAACAAACATTCACACACACACAAACTTTCACATTTATAATATTAGTAGGATCAGTAGGATAGTAAAATGTCTCTATCTATAGATATGATTAACCTATCTACAGCATCAAATCAGCGATAACAAATAGCATAAACAACTAAAAACAAGGGGGACAGAAAACAAGACAAATGGAGTTATTATCCGGAAACATTAGAAAAGGGAACTAAAAGAGAAGTTTGTGTCCGATCGCGGATAAATTATATAAAATTGTGACTATAGTTAACTCAGAATAGAGACGATATAAATAACAGCCTTGATATATTGATTTCCTAAGCTGGAGGTTGACGTGCCTACTATTATACAAGGTGGGCCAAAAGAAGCCATCCGATTTTGTTTGGCTCTCTTTTTTTTCTAAATGAAGAACTTCGATTATGGCCGATATAATCTTCTCGACTTGACCAAATTAATTCTAAAGGTTCAAATAAACATAATAAAAAAAAAAATCGTTTATTTTTTAATTTAGAAAAAAAAAGAGTCAACATCGGATGACTTATTTTGGCCCACATGACTTCTTTTGGCTCATCTTGTATAAGGCTGTATTGATTGATTTACTTAGCAGCTTTACTTAGCAACTTGAGGCTGACTTGTCTTCTTTTATATAAAAAGGCTGTGTGGAAATTAGCAATGTCCAAAATTACACTGTAATGTCCAATAGGTTTGCAAGAGATTATTTTCTTCGCAACCAGTTGTTCAGCTGATTTCAAAACGGCATCCCATATAATATTACGAGTGAAAATGCAAAGTAACTGTTTGCATGTTTGTTTGTTTATTACCTTTTCACGCGTAAACCACTGAACTGATTTTAGTATGGAAATAGAGTAAACAATAGGGAAGGACATAGGATACTTTATATTGAGTAGTCAACGCGGGTGAAACCGCGGAGAACAGTTAGTTGTGTATAATGGGGCAGAAATATGCCTTTTTTTAACTATCGTCATATTTTTATTGCCGTAGCTTTTAAAACTTTAGATGAACTGCCCAAATAAACAGTTACAGAAGTTAGTTGAACTACAGCGATTGACCCAGTGCCCGCTACGGGCTACGAGAATAGCTACGGCGTAGGTAGTCTACGAGATTGAGACAGTTTCCAATCCAGGCGTAGCATGACATGTCAAATGTACAAAATAAATTAACATGCTTTAGGACTTTTTTGGCGGCAACCGAATTGTCAACGTGAAAATTTTGTTTTTATTTCCAAAACTTGTATTTCTTCGATATCGGTGGATTATTCGGCACGTAACCAATGAATGAGGCTACGTTCAGTTGAGTCTGACAGGTGGGGGTTAATGTCAAAACTGACAGCTAATATACACGGTACAGACGAGTATTAAAATGTCTCGGGTGGTTGGTACGTTTGTGGTTTGGCGTCTAGACTAGGACTCAAAATTACTTGCTTACATTTGTTTAGACTCGGATGGCTCAGCGACCCTAAGTGTGTCTTGGCCGCCGAAACGAGAGAGTCTTCTTTTTTTGAGCGATTTTTACCCATTCAAGTCGGAGGGGGGAAAGTTAGGAGTTTATCTATTTATTTGAAAAATATCAGACTATTTAGATGACTGTTGAGTTTGGGATTGTAGGGAAGAGATCGCTCTGAGCGATAAGACCACCCGTTGTGCCACTTACCATTAAGTTTTATCGTTGTTCTAGTTTCAATTTCCCTTGTATTGTGGTGTGCCAATAAAGAGTTAATCTATATATCTAAACTTGCGACTCGAATTTATTAGTGATAAAAATGAAATTGTTAAAATGTGATTGCGCCTAACAAATTACCTGCCGGCCGTTTCTTGCCCGTTCTTTTGCCGGCGTAAGGAGGCTGGAATAGGTGTAGCTAATTTTAAGTTTGACGTTTTAAAGTCATCACATGTTGTACAAAAAACAAAAAGATAAACAAAAAGATTTTGATTTGATTTGAAGACTAACAAAAAGGCTTAGGCTTTTTTCGCTTTCGGTTTAATTTTTCGTCGTGTTAATTTTACGTTTAAATTCTTGTTTTGTCGGGTTTGCGGTATTCAAGTTGTACCTAAGCTAGTTATCAATACCACCGAGCCTTGTAGTATTTTCCTCGTTCCTCGTCCATACAAATTATTATGCATTATGACAAAGTTGTACGTTTCATAAATTAGCAAACTTCTATCTCGTTAACCGAACACTCAATTTGCAACTTTATTGCAATGTGAGCGGAGAGTTGGGAATGGATTGGACGAAACTCAATTAATACTTTGACATGGGTGGGACACGTGGAGACCTGATTTAAATAGGCAAATAACTTTGTTTACAGTTGAAAATGAGGAAAACGACAATAAATTATATTTACTCAAAGGTAAAGCTAAAATTATGGGGTAATTATAAACATTTTTGTGTAATTATATTCGAAAAAAAAAGAAATGTATACGTGATTTAAAACAGAGGGTGTATAAATATTCAATGTGCCCTCGTTTTAATGGCTTCAACCATTTTACTCCTATTCTATAAAGAAAAAGGAGTTTTAATACAATCAGTAAATTATAAATTACAATACTCAAAGGACCATCAAGTTATCTATTTTTTACCCTTAAATGCGATTTTTTAACGTATTTGTTACTCCCTGATGGACACGAGCCCCCCCCCCTCGCCCCCTCGACCTGCGGGGTAAGGCTACTGAAACCTACTGGTCTTCTCTTCTGTTTATCCTTCATTATACTACTAAATTTACATGCCCTGGCTATTTTGTTATTATTCAACCCGTCCCCAACAAAAAATAAGGTTTGACTGGACCCTTTTACCCCGTTTGCGCTAACTCTCGCTCGATTTCCCTTTTGAAAGCAAAAAAAACATGTTTCTACAAAGACTAGAGTCCTGGGAATGTAATTAACCGTTGTATGAAACGTTACGTGTATTCCAGAAGGAAAAACAACGCAACCGAAAAAACGGACCTAAATTCCTGATTCAGGTCAAATACTTGTGTTACGGGAACATGCGAAATAATCCATGACCACAGATTAATGAATACATCCGAATAAGTAATGATCAGGCGAGGGAATACAGCGGAAAGCGTACTCTCACTGAATAATGAACGAGACAGCCCTGTTGCTGTCTCGCTCTCTCAAAGGTACAACTGAAAATCTGAAGTGTACCTGTAGGTATCCATAGAAACAGCTTCCATAGAAACTCCCCCGGCATGTTTACTTTGGATAAAATCGATTTTGATACTTCTCTTTCTGTTCGAACTTTTTAACCGGCGAAAATAAAAGGAGGATGGTTCTCAAGTCAGCGTGAATATATTTTTTTTATGAATGACCACGCATTCCTTTTTACAGAGTTGTCCGATTTTTTTTATTGGAAACGGTGGTACCTACTCCGAGGGTGGTCCTATATAAATTTGTTCTATATCGAGACTAGAAACACATTTGTATCAAAATCTTATTATCTCTTTCTTCATATAATGGAATATTTAATTCGCCTTTGTACTCGTTGTTGTACCGATATATTATTCAAATTTCAAAAAGTCTGCAATATGTAAGTTTTAACCTTCTAAAACACGTTAAAAAGTTTCCATTCGCCGTGTAGGAATACCCAAGAGATATCTAATGGAAAAAAACGTAATTTCTTTACAGTTTTAACGATCGTTATGGCTGGCTGGGCATCCATCGAGTTATGGCCAAATAAAATATCATCTTTCAAGTACCAGGGATGTAGCGGGAGAAGGGATAAGTGATTGACTTCGTGTGTGCATATTACGCAGAAATCGACCTCGGTTAGGCCGTTCTTAAACGAGGCGTTTGAACAACGCAAAAATCAGTTGGCTAGCAGTTCAGTGTGAAAAAAAATCGGTATTCTTTTATTAAAGTCCATTCATATTACAATTTTATTTTATTAATTCACCAAAATCAAATCGGTAAAGATTTGGCATGACATTGACAGACCACGAAGTGCGTGCTACGCGTGGAATTAAAAAACACATCCAATATTATAGAAACGACTGAATCGATTTTAATAAAACATGGCTAGGAATCATCTCGCAAATACAGGCTTCCAAAAGACTGACTGTTCCGGCGCTACGGTCCCGCAAACATACAGACTGACCTGCTTCAAACTTCTAACGCCCCTCTTTTTGGTTAGGAGTTTAAAAAAACAGGAAATCCCTTAGCCTGGCAATGTTGGGTAATTTTGTCAGTTTCATCTGGCAGCACTGCTCAACATTCCCATGCTGATTGGCCGTTCGTCGTTCGTATACCAATCAGTATGCTAATGTAGGGTAGTATTGCCAACGTGACGTTCGAAAGTTGCCTGCGCAAGAACGCCTTTGTGATGTTTGGTATATAAACAGAGCTATGGAAATTACGTTACAATTGAATCATAATAATAACATAGATCGACTTCAGTTCTGAGTAAGACAGGTTGTTTCCAAGTCTAAGAACAGCTGTGCCCCGCGGTTTTACCCACTTGGAGATTCCCACAGGATTTATATACTAATAAAACATAGCCTATGACACGAAGGGATAATGTAGCTTTCTGACAGTGAAAGAATTTTCAGAATCGGTTCAGTAGTTACAGAGATTTGCCGTAATATACATTACTATAAACTTTACCTTCATAATGTTAGCTTAGAATAAGATCAAGTCTCAAGTAAAATTTGATTACTTTAATCGTAAATGGGAAAGTAACTGTTTTTTTAATACCAATTACAGGGTAGCGTTTGACCACAAGTCACCTGATGTTAAGTGACGATGTGGCCGAAGGTGGCAGGTGAAACGCTGGAGAAAACTAAGGGCACTTTTATTGCGATAAGCTATAACCAACGCGAGTGAAACCGTGGAGCACAGCTCGTATTGTATGACAATAAGTAACTTTTATAAACAACTTTATACAGGAATATTACGTGGCGGTTACGTCGAGTCACCAGGCGAGAATAAATCATGACACGTCGCCATAACAACGGCGGTGGGGCGGCCGGGGGGACCCTAGCGTGCTCCCCGGATGAAGGCATTTTCCCGCGTTCACCTAGCTACAGCTATTTCTGAACTCCTGGTAGTTCTGCGAAGGCCAAGCTAGGAACGTGTTTTAAAATGTTCACCTTGTCGATTCTAAGTACTTACTTAAAAAAAATACTTATTTTTTTATATTATTCTAAGTATTAGTTCAAGAATTTATATTTTTAATGTTTTGTTTTCGTAAGTTTACGTTTATTTTCCACTGTTGTTTTATACCCTGGCATATTTTTGGAACCAATTCAATTCAATTCATCCATTTTACCTAGACGATGCTTAATCTTAAGCTTCACAAGCAAAGGTCAGAATTATCACCAGTCTAAAATTGCCGTTACTTTTCAAAAATACTGAGAATAGATCCAACAATGTCAATGTGTAGACATAGCTCTGACCCTTAAGATTCCCTCATTTCAGGAATGGTTTTCGTACTGCTGGGACGTTTGACACAGGCTTTCTCTCAGAGAGACTATGGGCTATAAAGGTATCTGGGCATTATATTCTTTTTAAATGCCGATTGACAAGTCTTTGTTATTTATAGATCAGGAGGATGGTCGTAACTTTAAGATAACAGTAGTATATTATCTTCTCTATAATATAAAAATGAATCGCAAAATATGTTGGTAAGCGCATAACTCAACAACGCCTGGACCAATTTTACCAATTCTTTTTTTTAAATGTTCGTTGAAGTCCAATAATGGTTTTTACGGCGAGAAAAATCGAATAATTGCCGGGAAAACACTAAAATTAGCCCTTTTCTTTTCCCCATACAAACGATTCGTAATAATACTTAAGTCAATTTGAACTTTAATACCATACCATAAAGTTCAAGTGTAAGTGGAGAGGTTCCGGGAAGGCAAAACAATTGAGTGACGTTAGTATTGTATAAATATTTTTTTTTTTTTTTTTTTTGTGTTATGGCGTCACACGATTAGTGTATTTGCCAGTGTCAAGTATTATACAATATAATATTTCAAACTCAAAGAGTTGAATCAAGTTTCAATGATGGTGATGATGATGATGATAGTGAGGAGATGATGGGATGAGGATAGTGTTTAAAGTAAAGTAGTGGCGCTTTACTTAAACTTTACACGGACTTTTTTGGAGCAACTCGAAAAGTCACTTTCACAACTTTATTTCAATTTTCCACACTCGTACACATTAACGAACACATAATGGTTAATAATCCACCAATATTATACATTATCACTCGAAGAAACACAAGTTTAGGAAATAAAAACAAAATTTTCACGTTGACAATTCGATTGCCGCCAAAAAAGTCCGTATAAATATTGATGTCTGTTTTCAATAAAATTAGGGATCCTTACTAAAACTCCAATAATGTGTGTATTATAATTTTTGCGTTTTTGCTAAATACCCGTGCGAAGCCGGGGCGGGCCGCTAGTTATAAATATAAATAACTCAGTTTGTCTGGATAGTTTGAACCCTGGGAACAGGAGACGCCTTATCTCAATAAGCTGTAGTTCACGCGGATATAACCGCGGGGCACAACTAGTGACGATATAATAGGAAATGTTAGCCAATTCGGTTTAGCAAAAAAACAGTGTTTCGTCACAGAGTTGGCAGCTCGCCAGAGCGATCTCTCAGATCAACATCTACGACTCTACGATTGTACAGTCAGCGGCAAAACTAGTTGAACAAACGCATGTTTACGAAAGTGTACCAGCGCTCCTAGTCAAGACGCATTCTAGGTAAGGTAAGATATAGGTAAGGTTCTCGGGTGGCGACCACGAACCGGAAGACGTTCTGTAGGTAGGCCCCCCACTAGGTGGACCGACGACATTGTAAGAGTCGCAGGGAGCCGATGGATGCAAATGGTTAATAGCCGTTCATGGTGGCGTTCAAAGGTGGGACTTATGTTCAGCAGTGGACTGCTTCTGGCTGATGATGATGATGAAACGGTAATAGAAAACTAAAAATGTATAGGCATGACATTTTAAAGTTAAGTGACGTGATCAGAACAAACGTCAACAATGACGATCGCTTCATAAATGGTAGCCAAAGTGCTTTAGGGCAAGCTCAAACGAAACGTCACAAGGCGTTAAAGATTGTGGAGAAAGAAACGTTTGCATCTTAGCTAGGCCTACAGATCAGCTAAGTTTGATGTTTAAAATGCGTAGGGAAATTAGTAAAGTAGGTATGTTCAACAACTTTTGTCGTTGAGTGTAAACGAAAAATGCACAAACAGGCCAACTCATGCGAACAATAACGTTTGAACAGGGCTGATTAATCTTGCAGTCAAATCTTGCAGTGCAGTCTTGTTTGCAATCAGTATTGTTTGAGTATATTTTTAATATTAGGTAAATAAATTTATTTATTTACTGTACCAATTGTATTTATTTAGTTATTCAACTGTGTGACGAGACGAGCAGAACATACGCAATTAAGCAACTATTTTCACAAGAAAACTAAAAATAATTTAATCTTATTAGCCAGTTTTTTAAAAAGATACCTCTGCGTTATTTTTGTACAATTACCATACCTTTTGATTACAATTAATAGTTGTAATTAACGACGAATGTCAGCTTAATCTTAAAGCGTCGTCTTACGCAAATCGAGACTGATCAAACAAAATCGATTGCGAAACTGTCATCAAAGCCAACTCTTATAATTTAAGCAATCCGCCAAAACTGTGAAAGAACGCCGAATTCTCACAGAATTTTGTTAACTTGAAAACTGGGTCAATGTTCTTATTCTTCAACTGTGGAAGTCGAACGTCTTGAGGTGACCAAAATGACGCATGCGGTAGCGTAGCGGCGAGGTGGCGTGAGGTGGCGCGCGCTCGGCGTGGGGCGGGCGCCACCCCCGCCGCGGCTGCGACGCGCCCCCCGATCGATACCGGTCAACGACCCCGGCAGCGGTCTGCGACCGGTGCACGCCGCGCCGATCTAACCCACATTCGGCGGCTAATTGCCGTTGTTATTTGCCACGCAGATTACAGCTCAAATATTAAATGTTTGTATGTAGGTCACGTCGAGGGGTGATCGGATGTGCGTGAGAGCCTTCGCGATTTTTGATCGGATTGCTTTTCGATTGGCGAGCGGACGTGGCTCGATTTACTGCCAGTTTCAATAACAATGTCCTATATATCCACGATTTGGCCTAATAGATATAGAAATAACATTGGCCACTTTTCACACTGCCCTGGACCTGACCGCAAAATATTTTGTACAAAAATTTTCGTTTCTGTCAATGTCACTGTCAGTGACAGTCAAATTGCTAGTGCATAGATTAAAAAGATTAGTTTTTGTTCATGTTTGGTAAATAACGTTGATTTTAATGACTTAATTTAAGTAAGAACGACTTCCAAAGCGTGAAGGAATAGCAAATAAATTGCGGAGTGCGTTCAAAACATCCAAGTATCGTGTAAGTTAAAAAATGTCCTAAGAAACTGCGAAGTTAAAAAATCTATATCTTTTTTTCTACACTTTCTATAAAATATCGTTTGTATAATCTTAATACACAAAAAATTACAATTTTTATCGTACATAGATCGTTTTCATACGACCTCGGGTCCGTTTTGGCCATTGTTCTTTGACATTTGACTTCTATGGAGCTTATGTCAAATTTCTATCTCGAGTAGGGCAAGCCGTAGATAGGATACTGAAACCGGCCTTTTCTGGGTCTGTGGGACCACCTAGGCAATACATGAAGTTTTTGTTAACATTCGTTTTTAAATTTTTTTGTGTATAGTTAAGCGATGCGTAGTTTAGTTGTAGTGACTAGTAACGTCATGTGACTCGTTGGCCGTAGGTTCGATGGAGAAAAACTGGCAGTAAAGTACAGTGCTCGCCTGGCTAGCTACTCTCAAGTTGAGAATCTGTGGCCAAAACATATCGGTGTGTTCATAAGGCTGCCTACTGGTGAGTCAGTCCCCATACAGGTGCAGCGTGGCGCCACCTTCGACCACATAGCCACAGTTGATGACGTAAAAAAGCAAGTTTCCACGAATTTAAATTCATAAATCCCACCCTGAAACGTCTTCGCGGCTTTCATTAAAATTATGCCAAGTCAAGAAAGCTTCGAAACGCAAACCATAATTTTCTTTAAACGTCTAAATTAAGGTTACTTAGAGAAATAGCGCAGGGGAGGAAAAGCTTTCTTGGTGTTTTGGAGCGGCCATTGCACTCGGCTTACATAACACCAGGGGAACAGAGGTAGCCAAGAGGTGTGCCGATACCGCCGCCTTCCCGCGCAAACGGACCTATTTCACGAACCAGCTGCAAGCCAAATGTGACCTTAACGTGATAAAAATAAATTCCCTTCTCGTACAACTTGCGGCGGGGAGATGTGCGTAAAGGAATGACTAATGAACACTTCTTAGCAAGTGTAGGCAACACGGGGGCGAGGAACCGCGCGGGGGCAGGGGGATCGAACTGAAATTGGCAGCGTTCAACCACGTTCAACGTTTCGCCGACGTTTGTTTTGTCATCGAACAATGGTTTATTCATGATTAATTAATTCCACACTTTAGATGAAAAGTTCAAATGCAAATAAATCGTTCGAAAATGGGTACCTAGTGTTATTTTGGGAAAGATCAAGATTGCTCAAACCGCGCACTCCTCGAAATGGGAGCAGATGATTCAAAGCAAATAGAAGTAAACCTTAGACGTTAAACGTTTTGGTTGAAAATTTAATGACTCAAATGATTTTAGTAGTTTTTCTAATATTAGAGCGGACAACAAAGCAATAAGGGACCTTATTTAAAGACGGGTAAGTCATGAATTTCTACTACGATTCCAGCTGACTCGATGTTTGTGAGATTGACACGTGGCGGGAATGTCACGTAGGTATGACAGAGAGGGTAGCATTCCCTTTCACTCTTAAGGCCCGGGTCTCAGTAGGCTAACCCGCACGCAGCGCAGGGGACTGAGGTATGTACGTAGTACGTAGTTACGTACTGAGGTACCTCATGGCGATCTTTGAATAAAAAATTAGAAACGTGAAAAAAATCTCCTAAATTAATAAATGCAGCACTTTTGAGAAAAATAGCTCGAAGGTCCTCTGACCATTACATTTTTTAATTTACTGATCGTAATAACAAGTCTCTGTCATTTTTAGAATGGGAGAAAAATGGTTTGACCACTAAGCTATTTTTTTTTTGACAATGTTTGTATGGTAAATTTTTTGAACGGAAGTCTTTCTGATATAATTTACGTCGATCCGCCGATAAAAGCAGAGAGGGCTTTTATACGTTTAACGTGTGTATTTGTCTGTAACATCGTAACTGAAAACCAATTTTGAATTACTTTTTTTTGTTTGCAAATTATCAAAAAAATTTTTGGTTACTTTT
This sequence comes from Opisthograptis luteolata, assembly GCA_931315375.2. Lineage (NCBI taxonomy): Eukaryota > Metazoa > Arthropoda > Insecta > Lepidoptera > Geometridae > Opisthograptis > Opisthograptis luteolata. The sequence continues at coordinate 10,796,421 of OV928049.1, read as the reverse complement.
GATTACAGCTACAGAGAGAAATGTATGTAAATGTTGTAATTGACCCAAATTTTTAGCGTGATCTTGTAACTCCAGCCTTAATGCCCGAGATACATACCATCTTTCCGCTGAGAGGGACTGATGTTTTGGTTACAGCTTATTGTAATTTTACGTTGGTACTTCAAGCTTTTTGGGTTTTTTTTTCTAAACAAATAAGGGTTGAATCGAGCAGATAGTTCGCCTAAGGGATGAAGTTAAACTAAGGAAAGGCGAAGGCGAGCTTACAAAGTCGTCGGCTCACCTAGTAGGGGGCCTACAGAACATCTTCCGGTTTCAGTAGGTATATAATACCTATTGGTCCAATTCAATCAATTAGTAATAAGAATAAAATAGTCAATGTAATCGCGCCAAAAAAATTACCTGCCGGGCGTTTCTTGTCTGTTCTCTTGCCGGTGTAAGGAGGTTGGAACAGGCGTAGCTAGTTTTAGTTGACGTTTTAAAGTGATCACAATGTATCCTATTGTATAAAAAACATTTGAATTGAGTTTGAGTTTATTAATTTCAACTTGATACCTCCAAGAATTCCTAAGAAAAAGAAGTCTTGACCCCAAAATGATATCTGCTAGCGATACATCCAGCGATTACCAATAAGCCCTAATCATTGCTGAGACCTATTTTACAATACCTACTAGGTATACCTACTACTATTACCTACCTTCTCAACACTTTGCTAATTCGCGTCTCGTCACGAACGCTATAAAACACTAGCTGTTCCCCGCGGTTTCACCCGCGTGGGCTACAGCTTTATGCATGCAGTCTCAGCCCGGTCGGTTTAATATTGACAAAGTTTCATACAACCTTTCATCCCCTATTTTATCCCCTTGGGGGTAGAATTAATCAAAATCCTTTCTTAGCGGATGCCTAACATCTACCTGCATGTCAAATTTCAGCCCGATCCGTCCAGTGGTTTGGGCTGTGCGTTGATAGATCACTATGTCAGTCAGTCAGTCAGTCACCTTTGAGTTATATATATTTAGATACCTACTAGGTATTACCTACCTTCTCAACACTTTGCTAATTCGCGTCTCGTCACGAACGCTATGAAACATTAGAGTACAGTCGCCGTAAAAATGTAAGCTGAAAAATTGCAAAAAGTACTTGCTGACTTTTGTAGCGTGAATTATACTTATTCTTATTGAACTTGTTTGTATGAGACGTGTGCTTCGATGATATTTACCTGAAAAAAGAAAAGGCTGGTGAGATTAATACAGTAAAACATGGATAACTCGAATTTTAAGGGGAATGCTAAATATGTCGAGTTCAACTTATTATTTCGGCATAAAAAATGATGAATTAGGTCACTTGTAAAGGACATCAAAGTGTGACATCGTGTGACAAGAGGGGGGAGTCATGTGCTTCGTGACGTCACATGTATAAATATAAAGTATTAAAACTTTCAAATTAAATTATTAAAATTTAATGTTTCATCAACGTAGAGTGACATTATGAGCTCTAAAAACCAAGAAATTCTTGTGACGGCGTAAGCTATGAATAAATGTCGAATTGTTAAGAATTTTATGGCAACAATTTTGACTTATAGAGGAACGACTTCTAAACATACGAGTATATATACATAATGTTCTTATTATTCAAAAAAATATTCACTCTTGACTTGAAGACTCAAAGAAATAAAAAGTTTCTTGTTAAACAAAATGATTTACACATCTTATTATGTACGTAAGGATATTGATGATCTAATATATTTTTATAGGTACGTTATTTTGATTGAGAACATAATTTTAGGTTTGCCTAATATTTGATTGGCAGTGTAACACTAAAATTAGTGTTAGCGGTGACTAGACGGTGGAATATCAAATTATTTTTACAGTAGGTATATTAAAATAACATTATTATTATGTCTAAATTAATTGAGATTAATAACCGGGCTGGTATCGGTGTTTTATTCAATCGTCGATGTAGGTAAAAGTCGAAGCAAGGTCAAGTCCAGCAAAAAATATGAGCAATCTCGGACACAGTTTGGACGAGCGCAGTAGGTCTGAGCTGAGCAATACATTTACGACAGATAGAAAAGCGAATGTTTAAGAACTTTTTAAACTATGCAACTCTTAATAAATGAATCTAAATTACATACATCGCGCATACCTAATACCTATCTGATCCCTTGCTAGGATAAGTAAATTCGTTTTTTTTATCTATTTAACAGTGATGCTAAGCTAGTGGCTCGCTCGCTGCACTACAACCAGACACGAAACAGATACTTGCGCTTTCTTTTTTTTGGACAAATATTTGTCCAGTAGCGGGTTTCGAACCGGCCACCTCGCGCTTTGTAACCGACTATTCGCCCATTGCGCCATATTAGTCGTCAGTAATGGTTAAAAAGTATTTTTTGCAATATTTTGCATAAAATGCCAACGTAGTCATTTCTTTCTTCTGTCAGAGGGTTTATTTGCTTTACTAAAAATCAATCAAGGTCTAGTTTAATCTTTCAAGTTCTCGTCTCTATATTTTGACATTGATTGTTCAAACAAGCACCATTCACATTGATTACTTAAAAGCCCAAGTTGTGAAGGCTCGCTTAGCAACTTAATACTAAATGAGATTGTCATGCAAGCCACAATACGTGCGTGTAGCGAATATGAAATCGCGTAAGTTATTTAAAACTATGAACTATTAGAGGCCTTTCTCTTTGACAACAATAGAACTACTGGTAACGCAGAACAAATGGGCGATGTGTCGCGAAATCGTAAACGTGACCTATCGAAATAAAAAGTTTCCAAAACTATCGAAGAGTTCTTCAAGAATTACGAAACAAAGTTCGTACGTGTTGCATACTTTCGAAAGTAAACAAAGCATTTATGTGTCAAATAGAATCTTAATAAATATAAGGGTGGAAAGGGTTATCACTGTCGAAGGTTCCGTTGTGGAACCCTAAAGAGCTTTCGGGTTTAAATTATACTAATTCTGACACAGTCGATGTATGACGTATGATAGTATGACGTGACATCCTACACTTTACAGCCTGACTCTCAGTAGCCTTCGCAAACTAGCAATATTTGCGAAAAACAGCTCAAATACCTTCTGTGTGTTAAATATTTTAATTACCTGATTGTATTAACAATTCGTTGTTATTTATGGAGAAAAAACTGTTAAAATATCACAAAACCACATAGCATAATTATTATCATATATTTTTTTTTTAAAGAAGTGTTTCTGCTTTTCATTATTTGCTTCAGATTAATATTAGTTTATTCATTTTAAATCTTATCTCGATTCTTCAAAAAATGGTCGTAATAAATAAACTCCAATTTTAGCTCGATTTTATAAGTTTCGCTGTAACTTGACTCACTGTTTACCGATGAGCTACATACTCTCCACAGATTATTTGGTCGGCGGGCGAGGCTGTCACATCGCGTTACAAATCTGTGGTTATATCACTTCATTAAAGTATTCTGTTACAAAAATAAAGAAATTAACTTATTCGGGCTTGAAGAACTATCAGACTGACAGTGTTCTTGCTCCTTTATAGGTCACTTATTATCATGTTGTGATCGTGTGCAGATTTCATTAAACGTTTGAACTAAATGGAAAGAAAAATATTGAAAGACATTAATGAGAAATGAACGAATGAATTAATGAATTAATGATTGGATTGGACATTGGTACCTAATGGAACTTTTCAAAATTGTTTAACATAAAAACGCCTTGTTGAATTTGAACAAAATAAACTGTAGTTACTAGGTACTATGAAACATACACTACTACTATGAATTCACGAAAAGAACTGGCCCAGTTAGCCCGACTCTTATTCACTCCGATTTTTTAGTAAAATATATTAATTCGCCTTTCTATTTTCTAAAATATTCCTTGTGATTTCAAGATAATTATAATTAATCGATTGATCAGTGTTATGTCGCAACGATCACGTTAATATTTGAACAGATACAATAGTACTTCAAGGATGCGCGTGAGCATAGATCTATATTGTTCATTCAATTTTTTTTTTTTTTTTTTACTATTTACAGGGTAGCGTTTGACCACAAGTCACCTGATGTTAAGTGACGATGTGGTCGAGGATGGCGCCACGCTACACCTGGACTGGGATTTATTTATACAGATTATGTTAAATATTGCATTGTACGTATTAAACAATAGCAATATTATACCTAAGATCAGGGTTACGAAGATACATTCTAAATGATAAATGGCTATTAAATGAACCAATAACAATGATGATTATGACATTATTGTTGCGCTGTTAAGGCGGATAATTCAAAATCATGCTGAGTGACATTTTTGATAGGTTTACTTACTACCAGTTTTCTCTGTAGAAATGACATCGAGAAAATTTGTGAAAAAAAATTACTAGAGAATAAATTATAGATCTATCTTCCCCCATTACTAATATAATTAAGTAAGATAAGAAAGAGGCAATAGGTATCATATTACTTACTAGCAGCAAGTTTAGCAAACAGCAGTAAAGCATCACTTGATAAATTTTAAGAATATCGCTACAAAATCACATATATTCGAGTATATATTCGTAAATCATTTCATAGATATTTATTTCTCTATGCAGGAAGCGTGATACTCGACCTTGCAGATTTTCGACTCCATAATTTTTGTAGGTATTCTAAGACATAAATAAATCCACAAATGGTTTTGATACAAGGAAATTGGCCAACTTGGGCGTTTAGAGTGCAATGAACCGAGTTCGCGAGATAGTTATCACGATAAAAAAACATTTTTATAACGCTTTGACATAAAACAAAGAAACAGGTTAGCTAAGCTTCGTCAACTTAGATGAAAACGCACATACTTGGCGGAGTACCGTCCGACATTACCTAAGTAAAGGCCTCAAATATTCAAATCACACGTCTTGACTTGACGTAATAAATTCAATTAAATTCAAAGTCCCACAACATGGTGGGCCCCTAGCTCATATGAATCTGTTTAATTTGTTTATTTATTAGCTTTTTATCAGACAGCATACATTTTTCTTGTAGATTGGCGTAGCTAATTTTGCCTTTTTGGCCTCCTTCAACTGGAACCATTTTTCTTTGTCACCAGCCACTCTTGCCCATGTGTTACCAGCTGTTGCCTTTATTTCATCGTCACTTTCTGGATTCCCTTCTTTCTTAACCACTTCTATTTTGTTTATGGCTATTTTTCAGTCATCACGCTTATTTCCATTTCACGTTTTTTTTTGTTTCGGTGTGTTTCTTTATATTCTTACTTTATCTGATCCTATCCTTCTCCTATCTACTGTTTGGTACATGACAAGCTTCCTGTTGTGGGTTTAAATTATTTTCCAGGTTAGGCAAGCATATGATACGAACTTACTAACTTGTGATTCGAGAGTTTGGGCGAACTTCCCGCGGCGCGAACTCTTCGTGCATTCCACAACCAGACGATTTTAGAACAAACACAGAGAGAGCGAAATATTTTAGAAAACATGACGATCATTGTCTAAAACAGTGCGCCAGATGTACTCCTCGTCATGAGATGACGGAGACCTCTTGCGTTACGTCATCGCGTGCAATATCAATGGTTCTTAAAATATTTGGGATATCCCATCGTAGTAGAAATAAAAACATCGTCGGCAGTTACTTTACGTTGGTGGCTGGGTGAACGCACTGGCCCGGTTGGCACGGGTCCAGCTCTCACGGTAAACGTCCCTAATCAGTGAACTCGCACGTTAGTATGCTCCTGGTGGCTCATGAGCGCCTAATACCCGCGCAGCCAATGTACCTAGCGGGCAGGGGATAATCAAGTCATTCTTCATGTTGTCCTGGTCGTTAACTCGGGAACACGTGACGTTGTTAGGTGACGATCGTTCTCACATGACGAAATAATAGATTTTATTTCCATTCATGTGACTTTATCCTCATATATCGGATACTAAAAACTATATATTATATACGTACATTTCCATATTCATCGGAATTCATTCAAATCTCATCCAAGGTGTTAATGTAAATATCGTGCTTCAAACGTGTAAGATTTGTGAGTAGCATGTTGTGCAACATTCGGTATTGCAGGAAGATTTACGTTCGGCCGATAAGCGCTATCGGTTATTCAGCCCGGGCCGTTGCACTGACATAGACCTTAGCAGCTTACGACTTACGTCTACAACGGGTACTCATCTCGGCTTGAACTTTGTAAGCCTTTGAATGGTTACAGTATCATTTTTATCAGCGTTGGCCAACGGTAGATCTCTGAGAGACCCGACCACAACACGTACAAGCGTTTTAGTAGGTTTCAGTGAAATAGCTTAGTTTTTGTTATTGCGAATCGCGCTTACTCAGAACTGGCCGGACTTTTGCTCCATAGCAGTAAGGATAATGAATGTGGAACCAATACGCTTCCTGTGTATGCGCTGGATAATTATCTACCATTTCGCTGTTTGTCTCCATGTCAGATGATGGAATGGGTATGGATGGATGGACGAAGGGGTAAAAGTAAAACTAGATTCCTACAAAGCTGTGAGAGTGACGGTTACAATTTGAAAATTGCACGCGATTCCATCGCGATTCCGCAACTGTACCCCAAAATATGTAGCCTAACATCGCATCACGTCTGCTTTATTGGTCCGCCGGCAAAATGTCAAAAGTTGTTTTAGGTATTTTAGCAGAGCTCGAGCACGATAGAAGTTAGTCAGATGCTGATAACTGGTGCCTTCGACCTCCCTCATTGCCGTTCTGTTTCCGGCTAGATACCTAGAGGCCAGCTTGCTTGCGTAATGTAGTCTTTGTTTATATGTCATCGTATACATTTGCGGATTGGCAAGGTCTAACCCAATAAATGTCGCCTAAGTAATCCCATGGTTCACCTTCGACTTAGGTGACTTTCTGCTCAGATCTTTTGTCAATATCGTATTGTAACGTTTAATATCAAATTTGTCAGTATTATCAAATTTACCAATAATGAACAAACAGGTGTTTCATTCATGAAGCGGTGAAGATTTGAAATCTCGAATGAAAATGAGTTCCTAATTTTCGTTTCATTTTAATACTTAAATGTACAGACTCAATACACAAAAAAACGACCCAAACATTTGTCTAAATAAGAGTATTATGTTACACCTTAATAAAACAAAATTCAGGATACGAATTTCAATAACGACCGTAACATGTGGACACATCGGTCCAGACACGATTGTCTCGCATTCCTTTATCAAACCCTTTTAAGTTTGACTATAAAGCAATGGTCTATTTAGGAGATCTCCAACAAAACCGTTCTTATAACAAAAAAAAGCTTTATGAAGGCCCTGGCAACTGGCGACGTACATGGGCATTGAATCCGACAAAGCGCGTCCAGGTGTTGCAAAATATGGTATATTACATTTAGTTTAGCCTAAACGTTGATAGAATCTGGCCTTGAGTTTGCTATTCGGTAATGACCCTGCGCGAGCGTCGAATAACTGACGACTTGCGATTATGTTAGGCTGGTGGAGTAGTGAGAACTGGGCGATGAGACAATATTACCGAATTTACTTGTCAAATAGATAGAATGGTGGCGTGATACCAAGCCTAAGAACAAGCAAAAAGCGCAAGCGCAGAGGTACTCCACATTAGACCACATCGTCGGATAATCGGTGACTTGTGGTCAAACGCTACTACAGAGTACAGAAGAGAAGACAGAAGAGGTATAACAATCTTGAATGTAAGACGAATTTGAATTAACAAAGAGTTGATGTTGAGAAACAAAAGCAATGATGGTCTAGCTAAAAGCAGGATTTTAATTTCCGAAAACTAGGCTCAGTAGTAGGACTAAGTTCAGTAGATGAACCCAAGAAAAATGATCACAGACAAGTCATCGTAGCAGTAGTTAGAAAAAAGGTTATTTAAGCAAAATTTTTAAGGAAAAAAAATGCGTTAAATTCTCAACGTTTTACATTTTCGCCACGGTCGTAATATAAAAATTATTCAGTATGAAACCGTCTTAACAGTCATGTTTATTAATAAAATATACTGCGAAAGGATTCGGTTACACATCTACATCATAACAAAGATTTGAGACTGAATGAATCAAATCGACAAAACAGAGGCAGTTTAGTTCATTCCAAAATATTATTTACCTGAAAATTCCAATATTTTTGTTTGCCGCTACAGGACGAATAATAAGAGCAAACATTTGTTACATAATTATCTGGGTGTTGTTATGATTGTTATGGTAGTTTCTGGTACCCTAGATAAGTTAAGGGTCAGAGTTATATTGTAAGTGATTATATGGGCGTTATTATTATGATATTGGTCTAGGAGATATCAAATTCTACGAATGCGCCATTAAGTGTTAAGACAAGTATTGGAACAAGTTTATTCAAATTTTCCTCCATTAAAATAATGTATGGAAGGACGATCCGGAGAATTCTGGCCTGAAAATATATGAAACATCAGACCTTTTAAACAATGTCGGGCCCAGTTAAGGGAATTAACCTGACCGTCGTGTTGTACACGACCCTTCAGAGCAACTTCATGGAATGTTGGAGAATGGTGGAAAGTTTGATGGGTCCCATTATTAGGTTAGTTAATATTGTTGTATCTAGGTAGGTGAACCTTAGTTATGATTTTGTAATTAATTACGAAACTAACATGAAATTTCATGAACTGATGCTTTTGGGATATTTAGTATAGTAAGTAAGATATATAATATCTGAACTTTTTTGAGTATTTTTTATTCAGGAAAATCGTTGAAAAAGGGAAAGGTTTGCCTAAATCAGGGGCAATGCTGGCTGATAACAAAAAGAAACAATCTTTTTCCAATGTGGATATTTTAAATTGAAGGTAGTTAGATAAGTACTTCTACAAAATAACCACTTCTAAAAATTGCCATTTTTCACGGCTGCGATTGACCTTTCGCCAATCCTTGCACTAAGAAGTCACTCCTTTGACTTTGTCCGAAATGTTTAAACAAGTCAAAGTTGTCAAACCCATTGTTAACACAAGGAAAACTTAGTAACTTAACGATATTAGTACAACAGCCAGCATCATCGTCTGCTATTGTGAGTCATGGGCCAGTGAGAATAATAATTTCGAATACGTCACGTGGCGGTAGGTAAATATAAATCATTACCGAACATTTTCTCTTTTTGCAGTGTATTGTTTATTAAAAAGAAACCAGGGCATGCCAATATTGCCAATATGTACAGCGCAGTCAGTAAATCCGAAACCGAGAGGTCTCAGTGAATTTGCAAATATTATTATACGGAAACAAAGGAGTGTATGTTTGTATGTCTGCGCGACTGGAGGCTGCGCTTGCGCACCTGAGCACAAAAGGTTTTGTCAACGTACTTGTACCTACTTAGCGAAAGAAAAGTCTCATTGGCATCGTTAAAATCGAACTCAAAGCTCGGTAATCACAATGGAAGTGTGTATGTATATATTCCTACCATTATCATCACGCCACGTCCAGTATGTTTCACGGTAGGCATTGATAGAATAGATCTATGCATTAATTCCGTACATTTCGATAGACCTACGAATTTAACTTCTTCTGTATGTTCCTTACCTTTTCACGCCTAAACCGCTGAACCATCATGAATTGTTGTGTGTAGATAGTTTGGAATCTGGGGAAGGGCATTGGATACTTTATAACGCGATAAACTAGAGTCAACGTGGGTGAAACCGCGAGAACAGCTAGAGAAATATTCATCGTCATCAGCTGGAAGAAGTCAATTACTGGACATAGGCCTCCTCCTTTGAATTTTTTTTACTACAACTTATAGCTTTTGACCACAAGTCACCTGATGTTCAGTTATGATGTGGTCGAAGATAGCGCCACGCTACACCTGGATTGGAAACTGCCTCAACTGGCCATGAAAGGCTTTTTGCATCATTCGACTCCGTCATCAGCAGAGAAATATTATCAAAACTAAATACAGCCGTAAAGAGCTCTTAATCGCACCCGTGCAAAGCCGGGCTTGTCGCTGCAAATAAAGCCCCTACTGTGAGAAGAAATCTCGGATTTTTCGTTTAACGGCGGACTTGTTATGAGCCCGACCGCGGCGCGCCGCTCGCTGCGCCTTTACGACTTAGTACGTGTCGCTGTAACCTGAGCTAAAATCTTCATGAACAATGATCTTGTCTTGATGACAATGAAGTCTACTAAAGGAAGAGTGAACTCAATGGTAGTGACGTCACTTGCGATCTGTTGGTCGCGTGTTTATATTATGCTGAACTTGAGCTTTCGGTGAAGGAAAAGAGTTAACACCTCACCAGCAAGTTAGGAATCTGTCGCCAAGTACCTATCAGTGTGTTCCGGCAGCCTTGTTTGAGAGCCAATTTCCAATCCCCGAATACTTTGACAGTACCGCGATATTTGTAGTGTAGCGCCACCTTCGACCACATCAACTTATAACTTTACGTGACTTTTGAACGCTACCTCCTAAGACGTAAAACCATAAAATGAAGCACTAAAAATAATAACTAGAATACGAATAAAAAGAACGCTTTAACATTACCACCAGAACTGCGTTCATATAAAGCTTCAAATCGACGCTAAGACGTTATTAGAAATGGGTGAAAAGTGAGTGATTTGCTAACAATTTTTCATCAGTCTAAAGTTTGCCAAAGTCTAGTCTAGTTAGATCTTTAACGAGTCCCGTTACCATTCGGTCCGATCCGTCCCTAAGGATCTGAATGGAGTGCGAGATTATTAAGCTCCGCAAATAACGACTGAATGCAGATGAGCCCTAGCTAATCTAAAGTTGGCGCCTGTGACGACTCTAGAAATAACAGCTCTGCTACAAATGCCGATGGCCAAATGTACTACGTGACGCACTGACGGGCAATCCCTTCAGATGGGACCAAATGCTTTAATTTACACGTCGGAAAACACGGCTTTCTCAATGACATTCACGAGCCGTCCTAAATTCTCCTATAAGTAGGTGGCGTAGCAATAAAACTGCGTGGTTGCGCAATAAAAGAGCAGCTGTAAGAAAAGAAACGTATAAATTTACGTAGAATTTGTTTACTAACATTGAATTGTTTCGCAAACTACAGCGAGGGTTCAGCGTCTTTTTCACAATTATGGGACCTTTGACTTGCTCAAGGCCCAGACAGGCGATCCTAGTTCTCGCATACATTGCGAGTTCTCGACTTTATTTACCAAAACGAGCGATATGCTCCCAAACGATATTAAATAATCGATTGTTATTTCTCTTCACGGCGAGGTGTCGGTTTTTGCTGCACCGTCATTATGACGGTACGAAAATTGCAGTGATATCGCTGTGGTCGGCTCCGGTTGAAATGAACGCTCAATTAATTTTGCATTTGATTTGACAGCTCCGAATTACTAAAGGATACCTAATCGTCTCAATATTCAAAATCATTACGTTGCATCCGACGAATAAAAATTGTTGTGAGTTTTTCGCGATGTTTGCGTTCTATCGACGGCTATGTATTGCGTTTCATTTGTTTATATGGAGCACAGGCGGCGATGTAAAGGTCAGGTGTTGAGTCGGGAGGCGGATGACGAATGTTAGGGTTGTTGAACGCGCGTCTATTTCGGAGCGACTAAATGCGGCGGCGCTCACCGAGTGACATTTAGTCGGACTAGGTGCATCCGAGACTAGCCAGCACTATAGATACTGTAGGTAACTCGAATAACTATGAATAGGGCGATATGGGACGACGTTCTGAGATGATGCATCATGAACGTCGTTAAGACACTTTGAAGATCCTATTTAGGGCGGAAATGTAAGTGCAGAAGCAAAATGGCTGGTGTCCCAGATATGGATGACAGATGAATATCGAGAGCGAACGGGAAGAAACTAAGCAACAGAATCTACCGAGAAAAGCTGCAGCTTTTCAGAAGTCTATTACCTGTTTTAATCATCGACATAATCTTCAATTACTAGCCCCGCGGTCTTCCCGTTGAAACGCTTTTTTAGGGAAAAGCTAGTCTATGTGTTAATAATATAAGCTATCTCCATTTCAAATTTCACTCAAATCCGTTATAGTAGCGAACACAGTCTCTCGACAACTTTCGTATTTACAATATTGGTCTGATTAAGCTTTTTAGAAACATCAATGGGCCAACATGGTGAATTATTCACAGGAAGTTCTCTGTATAAGAGAAGGTCTGAATCCCAGTGGTGGAATATGTTGAAAACCATGTCATCAAAACGCTTCACCGGAAGATCAGAAGGTCGCTGGTGAAACGAACAGCAAAACTCTCGAGTTGAGGACGGTTTGCAACAGTACATTTTATGCAGTTAATGCATTTGTTTTAAGTACTTTAACATAATTTGTAGCAAATAAATCATTCTTGAATGTTTTCGTTGTCGAGTTGTTGATGACCACTGAAAGATGTACATCACATTCCACGATCCGGTACGTAACGCTCACGACCCGCTCGCGATTCGATCCCGACACGACGCGTAACAAATCCTATCAAACTGTGAAAATATTATATCGTTTACCACTTTACTGCACGCACGCTCTTAGTTACATATTTAGATATATGTATTTAAACGTAAACGTGTTTAAATCTAACAAAAAACGTACGTAATCAATCAATTTTATTGCCAACAGATGTTGTATTATTGGCAGGTGCCTTTATTCTTACTAACGAAAATTGGTCCTTCATCATCAGCCTATTACGTCATTCTATTAGACTAGACTTCCAGCAGTGGGAGCCCATCACGTTTCTACTGCTGGGACACACGCCTTATTTCAGAGAAAATGGCCATTAGCTACCATTCTGGACCAGTGCGGGTTGGTCTTAAATTTAGTGGTTCTTGGACGTGCCGGTTTCTTCACGAAGTTTTCCTTCACTTCACCGTTTTGTCAAAGTGGATTGGAGGGCCCAGATGGGATTTGAACTCGTTCAATTACATCCTTGATAACAAACAACAAATACGTACAAAGTGATTACCACACATCGGTTCGAACTAAAACGACAGTTCATAACAATTTGTTAAGTTAAATTAACTGTACAAGAACCCAGAATCGGCTTCTCGTATTTGCTTATAAATGAGATCCTCAACACGAGTTTGTATTTATTTTTAAGGTATTTGTTAATGAGAAGCAGTAAAGAGGCGCAGTTTATAAAGGTAGGACGAGATGAGCAGCCAATATAATCATTACCGCGGCTCGACGAGCGAAATAACTCATTAAACAAAAATGATATCGATCGTCCGGCACCGCGCCCGCGACCGATGCGATTCCAACATTTTAATTAAGGTGCTAATGTCGATACAGTTTGAAGAACAAAGCTAAAACGATGTGTAATAAAAGGAGTCGGTCGCTGTTGTCCAACTCTTCTTATGGAGCTAGATGGGATACATCATGGCATTTGTCTGGGTAGTTGAGCATTTATTGTTTACACCTAATATTGGCGTTGGTCAACTGATCCTCATTTTTTTAAATTTGTATAAAACTTCAATTTAGTTTTTTTTTTGTTTTACCCTTGTCTGTCTATTTATCAATTCGTGTACTTTCATTCTTTCAATCTCAAAATGAGAACTTGTTTCCTGAAACTCTTTCCATTCCATTCCGCTGAGCGTCGATTACCCCGAAATTACGAAACGATTTGACGATATTATCAAGGAAAGTATCGAATGCGCGACCGCAACAAGCAATTAGGGTAGGCCATGCAGCGACAATAAAAATCTTTATCGATATTTCGGCACCGTAACTGAACGCGCGCGACTCGGACAATATTTCCGATCGATTGTCGCCCGAAATAAGTGTTCCCAATTCGAAATTCGTATAGCACTAGTGGCCTGGTGCTACTAGACGCGCAAGATAAACAGTGCTTTCATTTTTATTCGTCCTCGCATTCTATTCAGGTTTGGGCTGTCACTTTTTCTTTCGTTTGGTGCGAGCGGCGCGGCGGGAGGTGAGCGGGGATGTGTCGGTGGAAGGAGTGGTACTAGTGGTGTGCGAGTAGGATCTCGATCGACTCCAGCCTTGACCTTCAGTTGCGATCGGTCGCGCGGGCGGCCGTCGACCCGCTGCCGGCCGGGCGGCCGCGCCACACCGCACCTCCTCGAGCCGCTAAAGATGCTCGATTATTGCCGATTATTCTATCCGGTAAAACAATCGAGATCGTTCCAAGATTCGAATTGAATAAACTGTGTACACGTTAGCCGTAACCGGCATGGAAATAGTTCTGCCATTTTTGAAATAGGAAACGATTAGATCGAGATTCACTATATATATCCTATTTTATTGAACCTTTCTATGAAATCATAGACTGTAATACCTAGTCGTCATTTTATAGCCGTAGTCATAATCAGCGATGGTAAAAAGTCGCTACGCTGACACAATTGTCTTATTTTTCTAGTAAGCAGTTTACACACTAAAAACATTAAATTTTGGTGTAATCAACAAATTCTATCACTGATATTTTCATTATTTTGTCTGTAGCACAAATTTTTTTATAACATCGATATCGATCGATTCTAATCGATAACTCGCCGCAATATCAGTTGCATCCCTAACTCCTAAGCAATGAAGGAACTAACGTGCCACATCCACAACGCCTGGTACGATCCTCAGCCAGGATTACTACATACTTGCCATCCGCGAGTTTATTGCTTTCATTTTATGAACTGCTAGTACCCACGCGCGGGCGCATAAATCTAATATCAGTTACGTGTTACGTAATACGTTACAGCCCTAGATCCCACCGGCTGTATTTTTTTTATTTGTAGGTTCACGCGGTTTGTGTAGTCAGCCAGTGTCAAATATTTAAATTGTTATGTAAATGATGATGATGAGACGATATTATGAGTGACCCTATAACATGCTGTGCAAAGCACGACAGTCCCTTTTGTGTTACCATTATGTGTTCGTAAATTGAAAACTGAAGAAACAGATAATTTATTTCTAAATAACTTGAAAACGTTTTTAATTGACAAATGCTACTACAGCATAAATGACTTCCTCAATGATGACTTCTCGAAATGACTGAAATGGATCGGTCCGCTCCCAGATTGCTATACCTTATTCGGGTCCATATATTCGCTAATCTTAACCTCTAAGATCTCATGTACACTAACATATGAACGCAATAAATGATTGAACTTTAAACTGAAATGGGTACGAGTGAAGGAAATTGAAATAAAGTTGTTTTATGTTACTTTTCTAGTTGCTCCAAAAAGTCCCTGTATAGTTTAAGTAAAGTGCAGCCAGTTTTGCGTTTTTGTAGGTAATCAACTACTAGAACGATAGAATTTGAAGCAGTGAACAAGAAGTGTACACGTGCCATCAATACCTTCAGTGGAGGGTGTTTGCACCTCGGATTGGCAAGTGTTCCGTACACAGCAGGAAATGGCCGCATACGAGGTGGAACCGCGTGTTTAGCGACGGCGACTCACCGGAGTATCTACAAACACGGACGCCCTTTGAGATTAACCAGGGCTTTTTTCCTTTTTAATCTCCGACGCAAGAAGAGGGGTGTTGAAAATGGCTAATAGCCGTTCATGGTGGCGTTTAAGGGGGGAGGCCTATGTTTAGCAGTGGACTTCTTCTGGCTGATGATGATGATGGTAAATTTGACGTGTCTGTCTGTTTGTCTGTCTGTCTGTGGCACCGTAGCTCGCGAACGGATGAAGCAATTTCAATTTAGTTTTCTTTTTGTATGAACAACATACAAATATACTTACTCAAAACGCAGTACGCACGAGCGAGTGTGTTTGTTTGTAACTTCTTCACCCTCAACGGCTTAACAAATTTGAGTGAAATTAAGTAGGTACAGGTACCTAGGACTGCGGAGTACATTCATGTAATTTGGTCAGCAAGCGTCTTACATCGCAGGGGCGTCTCGCGAGCCGTGACGCTAGGGCCGTTTCCGTTGAGCGCGTGACTCGACACACGGACGCGGAGTTTGCCGAGCATACTCGCTCCTGTTAACTTTTGCCTTTGGAATGTTTTGACATTTCAGCTTAGTAATAATATTATGAAACAAATACCTGGTAGTGTTTTTTTTAAAGATTTTTTTTTAACCCGACAGTAACGAAAACTTTACGCAACAACAACCAAGATAGATAGATGCAGGTTTATTTTTGAGTGTGATGTTTGAAATCCACTATTATAAGATACATGAAATACCGCAAGTTACGTTGTTTAAAAAAGCTTTCAGTTAAAAATTCTGTCTGATACGCATCGGCAGTGTGTAATCTTGTTAGTCAAACACGAGCTCTTGAATTATCGTGCGTTAACGGCGCGCACACATGAATGGTACTTAGTACTTACACATACGTGAGCGTACGCGATTCATTCAATTTGTTTACTCGGAACATCGTGTACGCCGCTGCGACGCCGCGGTCAAGGACGCCCTCCATCGCCCGCATGGAACGCGCCGAAATTATCACTGTACCCACTCGATCCGCGATGATTACGGTAACAATACAATATTCACACACAATTGGAACACTGCACTCAGTTTGTTATTGTTTACAAATGCCCAAGTTTGGTGTTAGCACAGATACAACAATGTCGTGAAACTTCATTCGAGGCTCATCTAGACGAGCGAGAGGGGCAACAAACTTCCAAAGGCTTTGTTAGCTTCATTTAAATTTAATGGTTTCATTTAAATAAACTCCTTCCTACTTCGACGTCACAAAGAATGAAGGCAAGTTCAGTATATATTCGTTAGATTAACCAACCATATTGCCACCACGTGGTATCGAAGACCTTCGTCTAGACCACCAGCCAGCCCGTAGGTCATTTACTCCAATTACGTAACACCCGTGTAACAACGACTACGTATATAATCGGCGGAATTTTTATTGACTAATTATTCTCCATTTTTTATAAGCGGTGAAGTCAGCGGATATAGCTAAATATTCAAACAGTGTATCATTCGAGACTAACAATAACGTACAAAAAATCGTTGGGATTGAATTATCTCACGTCGATATCTAGTGGACGGTAAACATTGTGTGACTGGCTGTACTCCGCGGGTCTTATAGGTATGCGCCGGGAGATGGTTTTAGTACCAGAGGCTGCCCCGAGATGCAGCCACATTCCACGACGATGAGTCGCCGGACGGACCACCATTGTAGGCTTTTCACACGTAAACATCATATAGAAGTGAAAGACATTAGTACTTAGATTTTACAACATTGATGTCTTGTTGGGGATATAATGTGAGCCATTCATTAGTCGCGATCGCCCAGCCAGTGCAGGGCAGAGTCAACGCCCAGACAGATTAAAAGGCCGATTAACGAGTACAGTTTAATTTATAACCGGAATAATAAAAGCTCACGGAAAGACCGCAACGCTGCTCCGGCCTCCAGAGTACTGCGCCTGCGCACACGCAACCGACATCACTCGTAAGTCATAAACAAAGTGTCAACAAATGCCTTGTCTCGCTGCATCTTGCAGTGTATCGTTTATCTCAAGTTTTATTCTTCTAAGCACTCGCTCTGAGCTATCTTTCTTTGAAGCTGAGGGAAGTAGGCCCGATACATACGAATTCATCATCTATATTACGTCTAAACTTTCGGTTTCGCACTAAAGCTAACGTTTATTTAGAGTAGAGCGATAAAAAGCACCGGGCGTCTGGATGCTCAAACCAGTCGGAGCAGTCGAAAACTCTGTAATTATGTTAACAAGACCAGACACAGACAGGGACCCACGCAACTGCGTCTCATTTATAAGTAACATCGTAAACGGAACGATAGTGAAAGACACTCCATAGCTTTAATAGATTCGTAAAGCACGTGTCTCTGAGGTGTTATGGTATCCTTCCTTGACTGGAATATACATCTACTTGATAAGAAAACGATAACTTATCGAGACCGGAAAATAGGGTAAGATTCGCTGGTGAGTACAGTGGCGCTGGTACCAGGGAAGCGTGACTGATAAGGAGGTTACACAACGGGCTAGAGGATCCAAGGTCGCGGCAGATGTGGGAAGCACAAGCTAGGCGTTTACAGCTTATCTAGGAGAATGTTTGTCGAGCACAAATAAGCAGTGGTTCAACACCACGATCGAAATACTGAAGTCGATACTGCGCACGATGTTTATGGGTGTGAACGCACTCGGTCATAGCATCGGCGTCGTGAGAACTACTACTATACTAAATTAGAAGCGAGCGAGCAATGATGATATGAGCGATAATGCGAAACGTGGTAATCGAAGCTTAGCGGGAACAATAATAATATTATGTCAGTGTAACGTTGCGTAACATAAATACATTTCTAAATAGATTTAGCGAAACCACGTTGAACTACCTACGTGTTAGAATCTGCAGCCGCAAACGAAATGTTAACAAAAGTACTGGCATGTAATGCAGGTTCATTATTTGTATTCTCGACGAACTCACTGAGGCACCCGACCGATAAAGAGTTCACGCGATCTCGGCGGGAGGGCGAGATGACACGCTGACTAACATTCCAAAACCGACATTATTTATTTTTAACGATGCCAATGAACGCTTAGCAAGTTTACCTTCGATTTGCATCTACTCGTTTGCCGAACGTTTCCTGCTTCAGTCATAATATTACTTGTAGAGATTTACTTGTGAACGATATTGATATTCATTCAAGCACAGCCGGCTCGAAACGAGTTGGACGCTGACGAAGCGAAAACGCTTCGTCGGCGACGGGAAGCGGCGGCCAGTGGGTCACTGGACCCCGGGAGCGTACCCTTACAGGCATCCCGCGAAGGCCGCCATTCATAATAAATTGACATCAACCGTGTGGGAACAAGTATAAATGCCACGCCAAACGACTGGTTAGACCGGCAAATTTAATTACGGCACTCTCAGTTGATTAACATTGGCATACGCGACATTTGTCGAATCTGTTCATTTTCGTAGTAAATGCGACCTAACAATACTTGCTGGAAAGCGTTCACAAAAAGACAAGAAAGTATGCAGACGATCGTGATGCATCAGCGCAATGCACTTCTACCGTCTCTGTCGCTTCGGCAAATGCACTTGTCATTAGTATAGCCGGCCCTGTCTCACCAGCATCCCGGGCTGACTCGTCCATCATCCGTCCCGTTCCCACCACATGACTTTGTTTGAGGAAGTACGATTTATACTTACGGGATCGCATCGACCGCCACCTGCTTTGCATCGCATACCGAATGGTATTAGGAATCAAGGGGTTAGTCATTGAACGAAATCAATCGGAAAGCAGTGCGTGTGGCCGTCCGCGACATTTCCCCCATAACAATAAGTGATAGTGCATCCGTCTCTTTCGCGGCGAGCCTTGTCGTGCTGTTGCTCCGAGCCAGGTTCAATATCCCAGACCTTGGGCCGATCGAGAGTACCGATGGCCAGTTGAAACTAGTTACTGATACCTACCATCGGTAATAACTTATAATTTGCCCGCTATTTTTATCACCTTGATAGACTCAACAGGATAACAATATTATGTGTGTATGACATGTATGTCACGAACAGTTGATGATATACTGAGGAAACCGATTTTTCCACTAGGCTTTGTCGGTGAGTTTCGAACGCGCCTGGGTCACGTTTTGACATAAACGACTGGACGTAAAAAATTGACACGTTTATGATTTCTTTACCAGGAAAACTAATGAAGCGTCGGTGGTCGGCGCCGCGCCCGCTTGGCCTCGTACCTACATCAAATATACGAGCGGCCAATTAGATGTCGGCCGCGTTGCGAAAATAATATAAATATTAGTAGAACCGACAAAGGTTTTTAATCACTGATCTCGATACATTTTGCTCCTTTTGCGGTCCAAAATTACAGGTTGCGAGTTCGCTCACCCTGGCATGGCGCGCTTAGGGCAACTATGCTCTTGTGGATCGTGTGAAAAATTACCTAACATTTTGCTCTTATTTTACATTATACCTAAAGGGCATTCGATATGACTGTAATTTGAACATCCGACCGAATAGCAGCTTTCGGCACACGCATACGGTTTACCTAATCCGCAAATTAGTAAGCCCTTGCGATTTGAACGACGATCTCTTTTATCGATAAGTTATTTTGTTTCAAAAAGAGATAAATACAAAAATTCAAAAAAAATAACGAAAACGAAAGCGAAGACTGCGCGGCGAGCGTGGAGCGCGCATCTCGCCGCCAAGGTTACTTAGTAGGGGCGGCGACCGGCGAGACGGGTGTGACGTCACGGGCGCCGGAAACGATTGTCCGCCTCATAGTTACGGTTACATTTTGAGTTTAGAAGAAAGTGCTTTACGTTGCTTGTCCTAGGTCAGTTCACTGCATTCACTCGTAATTCCGTCAGTATTAATTACCATGACTTCCGGTGCCAGAGACAACGGCCGAGGCTTCATTGAATTTTTTGTCCAACTTCATTTTTATTAAGAACTATTGTTATGAAGCAAAGATTCTTACGATTATTTTTCTTACCAGCTCATAAACTAAAAGGGACAACAAAAGCGGTCTCGCTGGGTTCTGTGCCGAAAATGGCAGATGTATAAGAAAGCAGTCGGCCTCGCTTGATAGTCGCCTGATAAATAAATAAGTTAACCAATGCCAAGTACTACAATGACCGGCGATTATTTAATTTAATTTTGTGCCATAAATAATACATTCCTACATTATAAATCTCTCTTATCTTTTTTTTTTTTTTATTGCTAATAGGTGTGCGTTTGACCGCCATCCCGCTTGTTGCCAAGCGATGATGCGGTCGACGGTGTAGCATGCACACCCAGAAGGTCCCTGTTCACTCTTGCCTTGAAGATCCCCAAATTATAGCGATCGGGAAAAACAGACTCTGGCAAGGAGTTCCACGCTTTAGCGGTACGCATGATGAAGGTAGAAGCAAAACGCTTCGTGTGTGATCTAAGAACCTTTTCTTTGTAAGTTCTGTCATTAATTTACAAAATACCTACTAGGACCGGAGCTGATGACTGGAAGTATTTTTTTACCTGAAAAAGAAGAAAAATAAATGTTATACATCAATCACATTAAGTTGCTACAAAAATGTTAATAGGCTGTTATGAATGTGGTTATTAATTTTTCGTTTGGAAACTGAACAGTATGTATGACCCACAAATGCGGGAAGCTAATACAAAACTTTTGTGTTTTCTCTTACATAATTATGTATGTATTTTGATATGCACTTAATAAGCTGTGCAACAGCGTTTTTATCACATTAAAACAGAGCTTCAGGGATAGGTAGTGGTAGCTTTAAAGCTTTAAACAGTAAAGATTTCTTTAAATCGGATTGTAGGTGTAGGTCCGTTCCAATCCAAACTAACAAGCATTACCTCTATAACACTCTTCATAACATTATTAAAGTTTAGCGTCTAAAACATTATACAATAAAAAAAAACTAAACCATCTTAACTTAAGAATTTTTGAAGTATTCCGAAACAATGTTTCATTTATGCATGACGCGTTTAATTGTTACAAGCATCTTCGTTACATGGAAAATGTGAAAAATTCAGTAAACACCGTTACGCAAGATGGAGCATTTTGAAAACACTAAAAAACTACAATGGTCGCGTAAGTCTTATTTGCGAAACGCAGAGATCACGTTCGTCATTTCCGACAGCCGTGTCTCGAGTTTTGAATATACACGAACGTGGACTCCGAGTTTTGTGGTACTAGCAAAGGAAGCTAATTAAAAAGAATTTGTATATTAGTTTCATTCTGCCTACTTTTACATACTATATTTTTATCACTATTGAAACGTCTCGTCCTTAGTACACGCTAGTAAATTCATAACAATGTAGCTAGATAATTATTCTTGTTTCACACAGTTATTAGTGTTAACTTATTAATTACACCTATTGCGAATCTAAAAAAAACAGCCAACATAAGCAGACCTTCCAGTTGTTCTGTATTTATTCACGAATAGAGATCACTAAAAACTGGATTTTTAAAAATCTAACGCCTGAAGTTCCTGTGTAGGTACATAGACTACTAGGTACGATGTAGGAACGTTCTCAAATGGTTTATCAGAAAACCTCTTGTAGCGTGGTTTTATCAAATAGCCAATGAATGTCGAACTTCCATGGTAAGGAGGCTTGATCCTGGCTCGCACTTCATGAGGGGTCATGTAGGCTGGTTATATTCAAATATTTAGCCGTTAGCGCTTCCGATGCGTGTGACGCAGTGAGAATGCGGAGTGAATTGAGCAGCGGTGAGTCAGGCAATCAACGGGTTGACTAGAATGATTTTGTCCTAGACTCTTAGAAAAACACAATGGGGAGATAAGTTACCTCCTCACATTGTCTAATAAGGGCCGGGCAGCCCATATCGCTCCACGAACCGAAAACCGATGAGGAAGAAAGGTTCTCGAGTGCCGACCACGAACCGGAAGACGCTCTGTAGGAAGACCCTTCAGGCCCCCACTAGGTGGACCGACGACATTGTAAGTCGTAGGAGCCGATGATTTGAAATGGCTTACAGCCATTCATGATGGCGTTCAAAGGGGAGGTTTTTGTTCAGCAGTGGACTTCTTCCAGCTGATGATGACGTTGTTTGTGTAATCAACAGCAGGCCCTGTTACAAACTGCTCACAGCTTATTTCAAATCTCTAACAACAGAGATAATAAAGACGTACCAAAGACTGAAATGAGCTGCGACCGATAAAGCAAACAAGTCGTATCAAACAAGTGAAACACGAACTCCAGTCGGACTAAGGCAAATTAAATTCATGCACCTAATTCAAGCGGTCCATACTCGTGTAGCCAGTGCCACATCGCTCCCTTTTGTTTACATCGATGGTTAGACCTTACGCCCGCAATTACTATATTCTTTTTAATAGGTTTAATGACTTTGTACAAACATGCTGGTGTTTAGACGTCATCGGGTCAGGGCATTGTATTTTGGAATATATTTGTTTTTGTGTCAGCTGCTGACCAGTGAGTAGGTAAGTATGTAGTAAGTACTTAGGTACAATTTGTTTTAGTCAAGTAAATTCTTGTGTTGGAAACTTATTTTGCGGCAATAGACAATACAATACCCTTTTCGTCGGTTAATAATAAAACTAAAAAGTTGATTACAGGCGGACATTTAATCTGTTGTAATGGGAACTAGCTAATTGCAATGAAAAAACATATGTGTGGACAAACGTGAAAAATAAATGTTTATACGTGTTGACTTGAGAACTTTATCCTTTTTCGTCGTTAAATAAATAAATGTAAAAGACGAAGAAACTCGATCAATTTATGTCAATTATCAGCAGTAATTTGCCAATTATATCGGCGGGGCGGCTGTCAAACCACACTGTGTACTTACAAATGTACCTAGGAAGGTAAGAACGGGTCCTAGAGGGAGGTACACCGCGGGAAAATCGAAACAAAAGTTAAGTACACGCTATTAAAGAATAATGGAATTGATATCACAGGTTTACAAGGTATTTCCGCCGATCAGATCAAGTATCTACACATACATTCAATAATGACTAATTGAAAAAAAACACTCGGAAATCAGCAAACAAATTGATATTTTTATAAATTGTACAAGTTCAATTTTGTCCACATGTCACCTGATTTTAAGTGACGATGTGGCGCCTGGACTGGGAACTGGATCTCAAGAGAAGCTGCCTCAACACTGCTTGGCGACAGATTGAGGATGGTAGCTAGCCAGGCGAGCACTAGAAAATGCCCTACTACCAACCTATGGTTTCATCACAATGTTTTCCTTCTGCGGAACCTTAAGCTCATTGTAGGAGTTCAATCCACGATGGATCGCAAGCCAACGTCACTACCACTGACACATCAGCGTTTCAACATTTAATTTAAATGTGTGACCTCAAACTTAAATGTGTGATAAAAAGTAATGAACATACCTTTACCGGTCATTATCGACCGAAAATACATCATTCAGCGTTCCACACGCAGTTGCATTAAAAACGCGTAAAGGCCGTGTGGGCCGCCCTCCCTACCCACTTCAATTAGATTTCGCGAATGAACAATAAGAAATAAAATCAGCTCTTTTACGATCGGTCTGTCAGCCGTCGCGGCGGGCAGGAGATGCTCGTAAAACGGAATGCAACGGGCCCAGTGTTACAAAAAAAACCTGGAAACGCGATAAGTTTCAACCCGAAAGTGCCGACCAAAATTTGATGGGGCTGTTTATGGCGCCAGAAGTAGGTCACCAGAGTACAAAGCCCCGCAATTTCCACAACAATTGCGTCACGAAGGTACGCCTTCACACAAAGGGCTCGAATTACAAGAAAGAAAACGAGCTGGCTTTTAACTCATTTAACTCGTGAGAAACTCAACAGGAATTAAATCGACGAATACGACTTCTTGTCCGATCGGCGGGGCGCGCTTTCAAAACTTAAAATTGTCAGCGCAGCCGCACAAATACACGAGGAATGCAAAGCGGAATCTCGCCGGTCTTTGTTGCGGATTCCCAGACGGCGGACGATGTAAAAAGCGGTCACATGTATCGCCTTATAAATTTATGAACCCCTGGTTATTAGTTGTCAAAACGACCGCAGCGCCGCGGATCAGCGGCAAATGCGACGCCACTTTACCGTTACAAAGCGTACACCTCTAAAAAGCTAAGGGCGATAAGGTCGCGCGGCCAGTTCTCGGCGCTTTTATTTTTCTTCTCAAGAAAGGCCCGCGGCAGAAACGCTTCTAATTTAGAACGTCTAAGGAGCGAGATCGTATCGAGTATCGAGATAAACCGCGTAGGTATAATTAATCGCGATAAACAGGAATCTCGAGCCATTAATTAAAATGACATTGTTATCGGCTCACACGTTGACCTATCGAGTAAGCAATAAGTCAACGACTCGCGATTGAATTGAAGAACTCCTATACTGACAGATGTCATCGAGCCAATGTAAATAAACAGGTGTTATCATCTCTTATTTATAGTCCATTTATTGCGTAACACTGGCCCTGTTATGTGGGGGGAAATAACAAAAGTGGGCTATTTGTAAAATCCTTTTTTTCAGAAAATGAAAACGATTAAATTTCTGATGAACAATTTCAGTACGAGTACGAGATAATCAGTGAAATTATAAATGCGAAATTTTGTGAGTGAGTACCTACGTAGGTTTGTTACTACTACAACGGGATTCAATAGGTTTATACCCTGTATTAACACAAAGAATACTTTTTATCCCATCAGAAAGAAGTTTCTGCGCTGCGAGAGGTGGAGTTGTTCATATAATATGAAACATAATAGTTATTTGTAAAAAAAAAGTAGGAAACAGTTCGTCTGTAACAATGTTTTCAAACAGCCAGTAACAAATTCAGTAATCATAATTATATGCGACGCCAAAAGTTCAAACTGATAAAAGGTCCCAAACAAATCGTTTGATTAAACGACCATGCATATAATAAAGCTATTTATAAATGCATAAATAAGATAGAAGGCCACGTCCACGTCCCACGCAATTCAACGTCGAGGTAGGTCGGGATAAAACCAAATAGTCCGAAATAAAGTAAGCAATCACGAGCTTATTGGTCTTCCATACGGTCATTATGCAAATGTCTTTCATTAATATTGGAGGCATAAGTGAAAATATACAATTTTTAATAGTCGAAGCTGTCTTCTCGCTCCTTCGGAAGGAATTTGGCGAGTTTATATTCAGAGGAGTACCTTTCTTCTATAAAACAGTACCGTGACTAACTGACATACAAAGCACAGCCTAAAAGTAAGTCAAATGGGGTGTTAAATTTATATGAAACTTACTTATCTATGGCTTGATTGCCTTGAAACTTGGTATTCTTGGTAGAAATGTACAGAGGATGCGGAGCGCGGCTAGTTTCATAAATATATGCAACAAATAACGTCATTATCTGATGTGTGTGGTGATTAGCGTTCAATGTTCTATCGCCTGATAGGTCATAGTATCCTGGTATTATAACGTCTGCAGCGTATGAATTTTCAGTGCTAATTACAGAGTACCCAAATCAAAAAGAAACAAATTAGAGCTCATAAATTTTGTTTAGACATGCAATTCAACAAAATGCATTTGATGTCTAAAATTGACCTTTTCCATCAAGTTAAATAATGATATATATTCTAAGAATCAAAACATGTATGTTATTAGCCTTCACACACGATATTTGCATATCCTTCTCTTAGTATTACCTATGAATTTTTAAAATACCCAGACTAGTGCGCAGGAGTTTTACAAAATTCTATAGTAAAATGAGACTGCAATCTTTTCCATATCCCCGTAAACTCCCGGTATCTGTATGCAGTATCTACCAGGGAAGCATAAGTGCAGCGGACTACGCATGAGTGGGGATTGGGGAAGGTTGTGAAATTGCGTGCGACCGCAAGACATCCGGCGGGCGGCCGGCAGAAAGCCCGACAGACGCGCAGGATGTGCTGCAACGTGATGTGTCTACTAGGTACTTGTATTGTACGTGTATGTGTGTTATTGAAAGTATTGTACGCATGTGTGTGTAAACTTTTACCTTCAATTTGTCATCGAGATATGGAGAAGTTTCTATGTTGTCGGTATTAGTTTTGTGGCTACGCCGCAAAGGCCATCCAAATGAAAAGTTGAAGTTGATGTCAGTAATAGTAATATCGCAGAATAGAACTCTTGTGTCTAGACCGTAGATTACGCAAATCCTAAGTTATTCGATAACGTCACAATTCTTGTTAAATATTCAGACAGGGGCAAATTTTATTTAGTTAGCACGTAGCCGTTTCCCACACGATTCTTTTGTGAGCTTTCGAAACATTCGGATGGAAGGAAAACCGCAATGTAATCGTTAATATCCTTTGGTTTTGAGGTCAATTCGAGGTTTTTTACAGCCGACAACGTATCTTTAAAACAAAAGAAAAAGTATATTATATATGAAATACATACATGTAATGTACATATACATAGATCACCACAATGCGGCGGTGACTAGGAATGCATAAACACCAGGCGGTTATCAGAGTATCGGATGAAGCGATCTATCAAGCAGGTCGTTACCACAGTCGCGCTCGTAGGGAAGCTATACAAGTGTGGGAGCGTAATGCAGAACTGGTTTGTCTATGTTGAACAACAAACCAAGAACCTTACATCGCACGTTACCCTATACATTTCTCAAATCACTGTTAAACGCCATAATGATGATTTCCATCGTTATTGTTCGCAAAATTTAAACATTCCAGTTTCTTTTGTAAGAAAACCGCGTGTCTGTAATAAAGGCATACAGCAATCTTGGCACAAAATTACATGTGCCCGTAAAAGCTTTAAAAGATGTCGTTTACCGAACTCTTTTGTTCAGCGGTAAGTAATTTAAAAAGAAATAAATGGGCGCGTTCGTTTTATTGTATCGATACTCAATACGCTGCGTTCAAAATACGAGCACGCAACTTCTCGTTGTTGCAACTGAATAAATGTGAATAAAAATTACAAATTAAAACTAGTCTGACAGTTGATAGGAAATGTATCGGCAGCCATTTATTACGATCGGCCTTCAACACTAAATAATAGCTGATAGGTTAATTGCTGTGAACCGATTAGCTTTTGGCGGTTTTTTGCACGCGCCCCGAAACATGGGGCTCTTTGTTTACGATTCATAATTACAACACAGCGGAGAGGCAATCACCGAACCTGTCATTATGTTGTACAAATAACTACTTAGTCTTACATGTGTGGCATATAGACTATATAGAGCTTAATTCGATACCTACAACGGTTATTTTATCCCAATTTAGGTATTTATTTATCGATTGGTAAATTGGCGCGCGGTAAAAAAGGGGGGTCTAATTAGATATCTATATTTCATCCGACAATATCGAATAGTTTACAGACACGGTTAAAAATTCGAATTTTTGTAACGTAAAATTAAGATTAATGTTCTTTTTGTGGCAACACTGCTGATGTTTGTGATTTGTGGCGATTAGGACCTACATCAAACGGTTCGCGTGTGACCGGGACGTACTCTACAACTCTACATTTATCGATGCGTTGGGTGCATTAATGATGACGCCATTTTCTGAAATAGAACAACTGTTATGCCGAACTGTTCAACAAAAAATGGTGCGCGTGATATCTAAGGCAAAAGAGCTGTACACATTAATCAAAATTAGTAAGTAGTACCTAGTATACAGTCAATGACGAAATTAACTGAACATACATACCTACATCAGGTTATTATTATGTTATTTTTAAGTTTATGTGTTTTGTCTTATGGTTATTTGAAATTTATTGATTACTTAAGTACTCGGTTTCGGCCACCCGTTTTTTTATGCCAAGTCACCTGATGTTAAGTGACGATGTGGTCGAAGGTGGTACCACGGTACTTCTGGACTGGGAACTGGCTCTCAAGTGAGGGTACTTGAATCATAAACTTTTATTGTTATTACTGTTATTATAAGTCCTAATTAAATTAAATTGAATTAGGTGCTAATTAAAAGTAACAGAAAATTCTGACAGTGCAGTGACCCAAACAGGAGGGCTTTGGCGGTTGTAAAGAAACAAGCGCGCACCGCCCGCAATGCGTGAACGATTGAAATCTATGTATGGTCAATAAATAAATAGGTACCTTTATGATATACAATTAATATTCAATAATAACGACCATTATAATATTAGTCTCTAATAATGTTCAGGAATTCCAACTAATACATTTCCAGAAGGATTTCATAAAAATAAGAAATTGGGTTGCTATATCACATCAACTTTAACGATGAATTAAAATAATACAAGACCGTAGTTATAATAGGATATTATAATAATAAGATAATAACACGTCTGCTCTAAGCGGTACTGCTAATCGTGTTTTTTTTTCAGTCCCGCCGAGGATCGGTGTTTCCATGTCTGTCTCGCGGATTTGCTCCGATTTAACTACCTAGTTCAAGGTTGGACAAGATGTCGTGATCGTGAATGGGTGGCTTTATTTTTTGTTTGCATAGGTCGTCTTTAGGTCACCCGAGTCACCCGCCATCCGAAACTAACGCTCTCATTAAATAACACAAAGAATCGTGTGTTGGGATCTCAATAACACATAACAGTCTAGATTCTACATCGATTTGTATAAGCTCCAAAAAGTTTCGCAAACAAATAAATTAGCCAAAGACAGCAAACATATTTGGAAAAAACGACAAAAAAACAATCGATAAGAGGATCCGAATTAAATATTAATTAACTACTTATGAATACGCTTGGGGTCGAGCCAAAAATGCGCACTTAATTGTGGCAAAACATGAA
Organism: Opisthograptis luteolata; assembly: GCA_931315375.2. Taxonomy (NCBI): domain Eukaryota; kingdom Metazoa; phylum Arthropoda; class Insecta; order Lepidoptera; family Geometridae; genus Opisthograptis; species Opisthograptis luteolata. Next base: position 10,767,388 of record OV928049.1, on the reverse strand, counting down.
AAAAAGTTGTCTCGAATGACGAAGACATTATTTTGTAACCGAGTGCAACGCACTGGGAACTGACCGCCAGAGGTTGGCAACCCAGCGTCGGCGCGGAGGGCGCGGGCGCAGCCAATGTGCACCGATCGTAATCGAACCGTAAGCGATTATTCGAATTAGGAATGTGCCACGTGCCGCCGTGCTGCACTCGAATACCGAACCGAAACCGAACGCGACCCGAGACTCGACCGATTTTCAATCGATTCGGTTATTGCGTATCTAATTAGGCGGCGCAAAATGAAGTAAGTTTTTTATAAAGCATTAATGATATCGGTGGTGCGTAGAGTATAAAATTGACATTTACTTTCCGGGTTCGCTCGCTGCCAGGTGACGACCACCGCGACCGCTTCAAAGTCAATAACGAGTCACTTTGAACGAAAAAAAACAGGCCACCGGCGTGCAAGTCGCCCATGCATGATTTAAAGCAATGTGCAAAATATCCAAATATCTGTCATCTGGGCGGCGAACACTTTTGATCTATGACAGGACCTTCATCCGAATAACACGAAAATTGCTTCCAATAAGGAAAAAAATCGGTGGGTATTTGTTAATTAATAAATAATTGTATTACCATGACCGTTTTAAATAAATTCTAACAAGACGATAAAATCTTATTTTGAAACGGAGCTTATAAGACAAAATGTATGACTGTATCGTGCTTTGATTATTATTTTGTGTTGTTTGTCGAACGAGTTTTACAATAGGCAAACCATTTTGTACAAATTTTAAAGATATCTAATTAGCGAAGACGCGCCACAGCATGCTTTTATTTTGTTGCCACATTGTGATAAATGGTCCGCCGGGACATTAGCCGTCCTAATTCATAGTAGTCGTTAGGTATCGCCGACCAGCTGTTTTATTAGCTTTTCGGCTTAACCGATAAACATCTAAATGAATTTGGAATCGTTTTGTGCGACGCCGAGGTTTATGTGAAACAAATATATTATAAATATGAAGCGCCGGCCACATCAAACGGTCTGCGGCTACTCAGCAGTCGGGACCACCACCCAGCTGTAACCTCTAAGCCGAAACACAATGGTCCGAAAACGCCTGAGGCATGAACGATCTCGGCAAGACTGGAAGGTCGTGTTATCATGGCCGCTAACCGACCCGATTTGTCCTAAACCGTGAGATACTCCTCCGAATAAAGAATAAGTCGCGTCAGAATCAGAATAATTCATCGAGAGATCCGATAGGTTCCTTTAAAAAATGTCGTCGGCATTCAAATGACTCGGGTCTTCAGCGGACATACCTTAAACATTGTACGCGTTATTTATTACCTTTGTATTTAGAACGAAACGGTTGCAAAGATTTTGTCTCCTTTAAATATAATTAAAACTTGATTTATGAATGTCGTCTGGTCGTTTAATTGTGTTTTTTTTTTTGAAAAAAATTGCTTTTTAGTAATGCTATTAAGATTTACGATAAGAGGTTATTTTTTTTTATTAAAACGGTTATCATTAAGAATACATATTGATTAGAGTGTTTAGAATATAGTAGTCCCGGTTCACGGTCGACTGCGCGCCGTCAGCTGGCCGGCTCCCTCGGGTCCCACACTCGCACCTCGCCCAGTTACCCCTAATTACCTCGAATGAGTTTCTGTGTCAACACACCGCACTAAAAAATGACAACGGAACAGTTAAAGCACACTATCCGATTCGAATTCAACTTCCAATAATTCGAAAATAGAAATAAACGCTTTCGATTCTTATCAGGATCCTTTTAGAATAGATCATTTTGAGACCGCTAATCGATTCACAATAGATCACATCGAATAACTTTCACTCACTTTCGTCGCTCCCTTGGCCGATGTTCGACATTAAAACAATATGGCGGAGAACAAAGGTCCATTCGAACGATTACTGCGCAAAAACAAGATCGGTTAAATGTTGGAAATAAAGGAGAAAAAAGCCAATTTCTGAGAAGCGTTGACCGGTGTGCCAATTATAATAAAATTGTTCAATACAGCCGCCGGAAAGGTTAGCAATTTAGCATAAAACTATATTTAGTTATGGGCGAAAAATAACATCGCTTGGCATTATACGGTTACTTTCTGAACGGAGCGGAAACTTGGAATTTAGATTTCACGTAAAAAAGGATTAACCGTTTTTGAAAACTTGGCAATTTTCTTGTCAAGATCAAGCGATTGCATGTCCGATGCGGCGTCCGGTGGCTCACGTGTTGTTTCAATTAACGGGAGCATGCAGCCAAGAATCGATTGTCATTTGTCATTAATTAGTATTGTCAAATCAATAATCTATTGTCTGGCGAGATCGGTGCGTTTTCTCTCGATTCGATCGCGACGAATGTATCGGAATGCTACCCTGCAGCTCTCGCTTTCCGAATGCAACGCAGTCCCACGATCGTGTATTGTATGTAACTTAATTCATGAAGCTATACATATCGCATTAATGTTTAATGCGATCGTTTTGAGGCCACAATTATTTTTACAAGTACATTATTACATCGATTTTCTGTCTGGTGACCATCACAACTCAATCATTCGATTCTGGAAATATATTGAGATTGCTGATCTTGTGACGGATCAGGAAAGTAGGTATAGAAGTTTAACTACGTCTTTTATTTTTCTAGCTTCATACAAAGAAAACCAAGCGCTCTTATTAAAACTACAAATTTAAAAAAACTAAAAAAAAACACTTTAAAACGCACTGAAAAATATAAAATAATAATGGTTAATTCAAAAAGTGTGGAGCGCTTTTTGGTTGTGTGTACTTTTATATACCCAGTAAAAGAAGCGCTCCACACTTTTTGAATTAACCATTATTATTTTATATTTTTCAGTGCGTTTTAAAGTGTTTTTTTTTAGTTTTTTTAAACTATATATTTATTTTTTTTACTTTTTAGTTTTTTGTTACCAAGGTCAATTTAGACTCATCAAGACGAATCATATGAGCCCAAACACGAGGGGTTTACTAGTAGCCACTGCAAAGATCCCCTACTCAACTTCCGGTTCCATCATCAGACCCTCGTCACCAAGTCCAAACTATTCGACTCATCAAGACGAATCATATGAGCCCAAACACGAGGGGCTTACTAGCAGCCACTGCAGAGATCCCCTACCCACCTTCCGGTTGCATCATCAGACCCTCGTCACCAAGTTCAATGTATTGGGCTCATGAAGACGAATCATATGAGCCCAAACACGAGGGGTTTACTAGTAGCCACTGCAGAGATGCCCTACCCACCTTCCGGCTGCATCATCAGATCAGGTTGATGATATCAAATTATTGCATTGTCACCGAGATTACATACACATACAAAGTTTCAAGTCGATACGACAATTGGAAGTGGGTGAAAATTGACTTCTAAGATTTGATTACATTGTTAGTTAGTTAGTTAGTTAGTTAGTTAGTTAGTTAGTTAGTTAGTTCGTTACAAGTCAAGCTAATAAAAGTGTTTTAAAAAGAAAAAAAAAATTGTGTTTGATTAACCTCTATGGTTGGACTTTTTTGGCGGCAATCGAATTGTCAACGTGAACATTTTGTTTTTATTTCCAAAACTTGTGTTTCTTCGAGTGATAATGTGTAATATTGGTGGATTATTAACTATTATGTGTTCGTTAATGTGTACGAGTGTGGGAAATTGAAATAAAGTTGTGAAAGTGACTTTTCTAGTTGCTCCAAAAAAGTCCGTGTAAAGTTTGAGTAAAGCGCCACTACTTTACTTAAACACTATCCTCATCCCATCATCTCCTCATCATCATCATCATCACCATCATTTAAACTCTTTGAGTTTGAAATATTGTATACTTGACACTGGCAAATACACTAATCGTGTGACGCCATAACAAGACAAAAAAAAAAGAAAACCTCTATGGTTGCAAAGAAAAAGTCAGCTTAATCTACTTGACAATTAGACACTGCAAATAAAAAATAACTAAATGTATCCCGTTTTTTTAATAATAATTTAATAAAATTTCTGTTTCCCTATTTTTATTATTATGTAAATTAAAATAATGACGCTGTCAAATGCGCAAGCTGTGCGACGCCATTTAAAAGAACAAAGACGATTTGATTTGATGCTGATCTTTCGCCGAAACTAATCTAGTTCCAGAAGTTTCTCGACACAATGTCTTTTAACTCCATATGCTTCAACGGATACATTTTCCAATTAAGTTCGGTGAATGGCTGGCGGCGTCCGTGGCCGCCGCCAGCGCAGCATTCTTCCAAAACGGTAGAATAAAGGCGAGCTCCCTGCCCCAGGTGTCAATTGCTATGTAAATGAGCGTAAGTCCTCATCGTTTACGTAATCGGTCTCTTTTGAAGAGCAGATTGAAAAAACCGGCCAAGTGCGAGTCGGAATCGCGCACGAAGGGTTCCGTACGATCCCTCATTATCATCAGCCGGAAGAAGTCCACTGCATCACCACCACCGTGCCATGCCTACTCCCTACTAATTTTATAAATGCGAAAGTAACTCTGTCCGTCTATCTGTCTCGTTTTCACGCCTAAACTACTGAACCGATTTAAATGAAATTTGGCGTTAGTATGAATCCTGAGGAAGGACATAGGGTGCTTTTTATCGCGGTAAACTGTAGCCCACGCGGGCAAAACCGCAGGGAACAGCTAGTTATAAAAACGGCAAGTAAATCACGTTTGTTGTACAGGAGCCCCCTTATATATTTATTTTATTCTGTTTTTAGTATTTGTTGTTATAGCGGCAACAGAAATGCATCATATTATGTAAAAATTTCAACTGTCTAACTATTGCGGTTTATGAGATACAGAATGGTGACAGACGGACGGACAGCGGAGTCTTAGTAATAGGGTCCCGTTTTACCCTTTGGGTACGGAACCCTGAAAACGCAAAAATCTATTCAGGAGAGCGATTGGTTTTAAATAAGAACTCTTTCGTAACTTTTTTTTTTCTTACTTTTTTGTTTTTGGGTTTCTTTGCTTTGTTAACGCAAAATGTTACCTTTCCCAGAAGGGCTCTGAATGGTCTGGAGTAGTTATCTTTAATCTTGATTCTTACATCGCGTTTGGGTTCTGTTATTATGTTCAAAAAACATTGGAGACAACAGGTGCTAAGGCAGATGTGGCATCGTCAACCTGATGACTTTCGTGAGGTAATTTCGAGTCGTTTAAAAATGATGTGCACTGGTTTTTGGAAACTGGCAGATATAATAAAACTTATATTTTACTCACTTATTTTGAATGCAACTGGAATCTTCTCTTCTTCTTCTCACATAATTATGCTGTTCGTTAGTTTCACAAATACTCAAAAACAGCACGACTGACTTCATTTTTTTTATTTGCTACGTCGTCGAGAAGATTATTTAGAAAAAAAAAGAAAAGAGGTAGTGCTTTTTTTCCATTTGACACTGTTTAGGCTCAAGACCTGCCTTATATTCGCCTACTCGCGCGAACCCGGGGCGTTTCGAGAATAATTTTGTGAACAAAATACGAGCACATAGGCAGCAACTTCATCGATTTTTAACTCTATTTTCCATTGACAAACAATACAGTTGCTCCATACAATATTCATACGAACTGGCTGCATGTTCGAAGAATCGAAATTGGAACATAACGAAATTGCATTTCCGGGGCGGTCGCCAGCGCCGCCCGCCAGATGGCGTCCTTCCGTCACCTGGCTGCTAGCGGGACGACTCCTTGACAACTCGAGAAATCTCAAACCGCATTCATTTGTTTAACAAAAACGTGAACTACAACTGTCGAAGGTGAACCAGCCCGACTAGGACTTCTTTATACGCACAGTCTTCAATTACAGCCTCCGAAAACGACAGGTGGCTTGCGTTAAAAAGTTCTTTACACAATAATTAACGACGCGAATAATGAACCGGCAAAAATAATGCAAGGCGAAAATCTATATGTTCCACACGCTTTGTATTGGAACTTGATACCGGCTTTGAGCATTTTCACGAGGGTTGGATCGGCTTACGCGGGACTGCCACCCACTACGCTCTTTCAAAACTTACCTACACCTCCGTTCTCTTTATGCGCTCCTGATAGTTCTTGAAAAGTTCTTGCGCCATTTTTTAGGTACAAAAAGACCTTGCTAGGGCTAGTTAGTGCTATGTACATGGAACTAGGTATATTTATAACTTCGCCTTTATAGCTTCGACATAAAGTTCAAGGGCATACATCAGCCTGAGTACCGAACCGCCCATAATATATTAAACAGACCAAAACTAGTCTCCACGGCAAATTGCTCGAGTTACTTACCTACGTTTAATTTATTCACGTAATTGTAGTTTTTTTGAAACTTGATAAGATCTACAGAAGCCTAGACACGCAAGCCCTGTTCAATATTTTTACGCTGGTATCTTGTTACATCTACATTCTAGTAGGAACGAAGTGCAAAAAAATATAATATTGAGAATATTGAAAAATAAGGTGTAAATTGGCGGAAGTCACTTAAAATTTAAATGTTCTTTTTAGCATTTTACTCAATCAAACCGTCAAATATACCAAAATAATGTTACCTGCATGTCAATCAAGAAATGAATAAACATTTTTAGCAATAAATTACCCTTTAGTTAGTTTAATTTTGGGATCAATAAAACATTAGTCCGTCAATTAAGACATCCCATCAGGGTTGTCAGCTTTTTGTACAAGAAATAATGTAATCAAAGTCATATTTATCAGAGCTTTTCGTGTGATTAAATAATTTAATGACATTTTTGAAGACTTTGTACCTAACTACATTTAAAATGGCATTCTTTACAGAAAAATTGACCGAATGAAAAAAAACAGTATTTGGTGCATTTTGTTTCTATTGATCAGTCAACAGTATGTAGAACAGCGCAATATTCTGCGCTGCTGAATCAGAATTCAGATATCGATAACTTTCGCATTTCGGTAACCCAAACGATTGAATAATGAAATGAACATAAACCTTCTAAACTCGATTTTAATTTATCGCTCGAGAATAAGCCTGATTAGTGCAGGTAGGGCGGCAGGTAGGCATCGTTCACGGGAATTTATACCCGTACCTTTTAGCCGGTCCTTTTTGGTCATTTCTGAAGATACAGTTATGTTTCGCCTTTGTTGAAAGTGTTCTTTTTTTTGAGGCACTGCATTGGCAAGTGTTAGCATTTGAGATAGTATTGTCTCCGGACAATACGCTGGAATTGCATGAAGCGTCAAAATTGTAGGCTCATCCATTGTTCTAAGTTTTAGAAAAGTTGTAAAACTGCGCCCGCAGATAATGCTCGGCCGCGCTCGGTTTCTATTGTTACAAGCGTCAAACTTCTCAGATTAACAAGCCTGTTGCAAAAGTGCAAAAGAAGAGCTGATTCATGTCGCCTCCAGATGCCTGACATATGTATATATTATTCTCAGCTTGAGGGTTCAACATTAGTATATATATAACTTCAGTTAAACTTATTGTGGATCTCCGATTTAGATGGATACGTCTGTATAGTGTCAACAATCCTACCCGCAGAAACTTTTAGAGCTAAAAACTCCCTATAAGTGATCGTCAAGGTTTACGTCCAAGCAAGAATGATTGCGCCTTGTCCTTGATTCACAAGCAGCCGATCCTGACTCTTTACTACGCCAACTTCCGTCCGGGGCGATACGGAGCGATAACCCCGAGTCCGCGGCAAAAGCGCAGTAAGTCGCGCCAAGTGAATCATAGAATGTATGTGCGACATCTCAATTCTCAGTATGCCTACTGCAGTTCCACTTTTAGTGAGAGGAAGCCGCGCATTATTGTTTATTCTTTGACGGCGCAACATCCCGAGCGTGTGAGTACTGAAATGTGTCTTGCAGATTTGATAGCTTCATTGTTTTTATTAGCATTTACACATAGTGGGATAGAAAAGAACGTTTCTGACAACGATCTATTAAGAAGAGGAAAGTTGTTTAGTCACTTGGTACCGACGTCATGGGAAAACCATCTCACAAGGTAAAGTCGAAAGGAGAGGTAGACCGAGAAGAACATACATTGAGCAAGTTAGATAAAGGATTACCATACCAAGAGGTTAAAAAGAAAGAAGAGGAGCATTTGATCAGTCTCGCCTGATGGGTCGATGATAAAGCATGCTTGCCTAGAAGATACCAGGTGTTTATTCCACAGTTCCCCATACTCTCGACTTGAAGGCTCCCAAATTATACTAATCTGGAAACAAAGACGCTGGCAAGGTGTCCACTCTTGACGCTCTTATTAAAAGTTATCGTTAAACTCAATGAACTTGAGATTCAAAGTGAATTTATTGGTTCAACAAGCATCATCTTGAATATTTACAATCTAGTTTAACATAATTAGAATCAATTTAATAAAGTTAAGTCAATTAGATTGGTTAGAGCAATCCTCATCGGTATCCACTAGATGAATGGGGTATCCAAACTAGATCTGTGTTAGGCAAATGATGGACACAATATTTTGGTAAGCAGCATGGACGTAATAAATCCTTAGACTAGTTTAGTGTCTAGGAAAAATACTTGAATACATGGCGGATTCCACAAAAGTTTAGGTTTTAACAGAGATAGACCAGAATGGCATGTGTTACGCACATTGCGAGCTTTAATTAACGGCGTACGCAATTTTGTTCCTGATACATTAGTAGTGTAGTAGTAACCAGATAACAAACAATGTGTTACTAAATTTTGAAGCTTCATAACAGAGAATAAAGTAGTAATTACCATTAAAAAGATCTGTAACACCATTACGATGAATATTGAACACGTTCCAGGGATTAAAACCTATAAACTTATGTCAGCGACTCTGTGTGTAAAAATTTGGTTTACAAAAGGTTGTACGCTCGCTCGACTGTTTTATTCTGTCATTTACAAAGGTTCAAATTCTTCAAATACCGATTGTTGAATTCAAAGTCGCAGACCACATGTTGTTATCGTTACGAGAGCCTGTTCCGTTTCGATTAGTTACATACGTTACACACATGCACGTTACAACGGAAAACGCACCTGTCAAAGTCATGGCCTGTCACGGCAGTGGTACCCTTTTTGACAATTTAACTCATTTGTAATGTATTTGATGTAAATTGAGAATTTATTTATTTCGATTCGCACGGATAATTTCGGTATCAAGTTAAAACTCGTCGATTACAATGATCGCAATAAAAAGTCTCCTATGCCCTTCCTCAAGGTCTAAACTATATCCATACTAAAATTCATTAAAATCGAATCAGCCATTTAGACACAGAGGGCAAAGAGAGTTACTTTCAAAATTGTAATACATGTAGATTTTATATGAGCAATTGAACAGAGCAAAACAAATACAGCAAATGTACAATTCTCCGCGTACAGAATTATTGGTAACACGAGGATGTTGATCCTTTCAACTGGAAATAACGAAGTAAATGTCTCCCATCAACTTTCCCATAAAAACGTCGTGTTCCAGTGGCCCAGCTGCCCAGCTGTCGTAGTACTTGCGGTAGTCGTTGCCCTTTTAAACGAGTCGATTGGATAACGAGCGATTGCGACGCTCAGCGAGACGCGTCCGCCAGACGTTTAAGGAGCAATTGTTGGTGTATTAGGTTAATAGAACTCTTTGACATTTTATTTTACTGTACTACTTTGATTTTTGCAACGAGCTTGAAGGACGTCGAGTCTCTTTGTGGCGTGACGTTGTTACGAATTAGGCTTACGTCATCATTCTTGCTCGCCTTATGTAAACGACATGCTAGCTCACTACAGTTCGATGCCAAAATTCTGAACTCCAACAGTTCAATATCCTGCGCTCGTCATTCTGAGATATTAGATGATATATTATGCCCTGAAATGTCACTGGAAACATTGCCCTTCAATCCGGAATACAGTAATGTTGAAGCAGAAGCTTGGTGGTTGAATAACTAGCAAAAGTGTTATACTTTCCCAGACTGATCGTAATCAGGTCATATACGTAATCAGCTCGTTTTAGCCTATTGCATAGGTCTCCAGCAATGTGCGCTTTTGAGTCCAATCTTCGACTCTTCTCATCCAACTACTAGTATATCGTATGCTTTCCTGAATTAATGTCTATCAGTCACTTGTCTCAGTATAAATAGAGGGTTGGAATTGGAACTAATGGATATATAATCGACGGAAGCATGAAAAGAAAATATAAAAGAGGCATGCAAGGACAAGGAGAAGTGGCGTTTCCTCTACCTACCCCAAAGTAGACATAGCGGATGTTAAAAGTAGTGCTATAGTCGCAGCAGCAATCAATAAAAACGTATCACTTGAAAGAAAGATAATTTATAACATAATCTATTAAATATTCAACAACGCTCCCCACAGCCAACGCTCAAAACGGTAAAGAAAAACATCATAAGGAAACCGGTATTCTATAAACCACAAAATTCAAAAAAACGCGACATTGATTAATCCACACTGGGCCATGGTGGCAGATCACGGCACATACAGTCTCTGGAAGAAGGCCTGACTCCCAGGAGAACATGAGCTATAGCCATAATTGTCGGAGTCTATTCAGTAAGGACGTGACAGACTGATGACGATTCAAAGCACAACGGCATTCATAAGTGACGTGAACTCGTCTTTAAATAGTTCGGTATGTCTGAAACAAGTACATAGGTATTCGAGTCCGTAGGCACTGCATGATGCACCTGCTTAAGTTCTTTTTGCACCTTTTCTTTTAAAAGTAGCCCCGCGACATTCGATAGCAGGTACCTATACGAAACGGTATTCTTTGAGAATATTGAACTTTGAAAACGCTATGCAAGGCGATCTGCGAATTGGAGATCAGTACAGGTCTACAGGAGCTAGTTTTATTGCACGCATGCCGTGCGATTGGATGGAATCGAAACGATGAAAATATAAGTGAATCCAATAGGTGCTTCAATGTTTGGAGTCTAAAAGAGTAACTGGATAAAAGGGGTAGTGACGAATACGTTATCTGCGTGGAAATTCCCTCAGGAATCTTGCCTTTTCCGGTATATAAAGGAGCCTATGTCCCTCTCTGACTCATAAACTATATCTATGCAAAACACGTAAATCTGTTGCTCGGTAAAAAAAGACAAGGTAAGCAACAAACACTTTCGAAGATTCCGAAACGATCTTAGATCACTTTCGTCCGTGCCGTTTCAATAAAAAAGATTAAAACAATGAAACTTTTCTAATCCGAGCATGACTTGCCACAGCGTTCGTGAATAGGGGTGCATTATCCTACAAATCGTCTAGTCAAAAATCTTTTTCAACGTAATGTTTAAGACCTAAGTCGGAACGTAATCCTTCTAAGGAATCCAAAGTAAATACAAAGTCGCTCGTCTCAAGTTCCCAACCCATGGTTTCGAGTACAAAGACTTGGTCCCTGCCCCTGGCCCCAAGACGGTTGGCGTCGGTTGGCAGGTGGGCAGAGACGTTACCACCGGCAATGACGGTTGTGCGCAGATGGCAAAGTTACTTTCAATAGTGGTGTGTTATCAAAAGCCGTTTGTATGTCGTTAAAATAGCTAAGGAAAGGGTTTTTAAAGGTGTTGTCGAGAAAGTTTTTGATCAGTACGTTTTTAAACTTTGGTATGTTGTTGCTGTCAGTTTTAAGTCAACGATTTCATGTCATAAGTTAAGTTTTTGGCATTGATAAGGAGCAATCATCAGGCCATGCAACTTTTACTAATGTGATTTTCAAATCTCGTTTTCATGTGAAGTTCCGACTAGTTTTTGGATGTCATTGACGCCAATTGAAGCTGTCAATTCTGTTATTGTACAAATATTAGTTGGCCACGTTTCAGGGCAATAGTTAACACATTGGTAATCTACCCACATGTGGCTGTAGTAGGTGGAACGGAACAACAATTCTTCATGGCGACAGTGTTCGCACATCTGCGTACGGTCTCCGACTCCACATTAACATCGTATCCTGTCATTAAACTCGGAACAAAAACACGTAATTTTTTTCCCTCGTCAATAATGTAGTCCAAGACTGCGAGACAATCTTGGATAAAAACACTGTCATCGCTTAGCTTAGCTGCGCACCCGCCGCGGAATAATGGAAGCGGAATTACCTCTTATTACCAGCTCTTGGATGAGGAGTAAATCGAAATGGGAGTGAGTCTAATTCGCGGCGCCGGGTGACAGCCAGAGATGGATTGTTGTCAACATTAGTGCGGGAGCATATCGATTTGTCGCTCTATAAAGCAACAACAACCTCCTCGGCAACAAAACGACACAACTACTCCCTCCGAGCGGGAGTAATGAGATTTAATTTCATCATTGTAAGACTCCGATTCGATATAGATCATCGAGCTGTTCGAGCTTAGTTTTATGAGGGCAACCACTCGCGTCCAGAAGTACGTGGCGCGAGACACTTGACATTCGATTTGAAGCTCAGAAGCGAAACGGCTGAAGGTCCATAATTAAACGGCGGGCCAGTTTTCGCGCCGGATTACAGCTTATTCGTGCCGCAGCGGCAATTAGGAAGTCATTCATTAGGCTCCCTAAGTTTCGCAGACGTGGGGGTGCCGTCGCACCGTGACGTCACGCACGCTTCTTTCGCAACGGGTTATGGTTATGATATCAGAACGGCCGACTCCCGAACATCGGAAGACAAAAAGTAGTAGCGTTTAAGAATGCTGTTACGAGGTGCGCTATACAAACAAGAGCGGGCCCGGCGTGCCTGCTCCTCCCGAGGCGCTGGCGCCACCGCGAGCGACAAGGACGGGGAAATGCACCTTAAAATAACCCTCAAATTCGTCGTAGTAGACACTCTCGTATGTTCTAATTCCTGTGCGACAAGGACGCAAGACGCGGTTAGCGGCGTTCCAGAATGCATCTGTCAAGACACAAAAAACGGGGCCCAGGAATTTCGGGACGTCTCCGCGCGGGACATATGCTCGTTTATTTTTTTACCGACAGAGTAGTTCATTCAAAAATTGTCAACGGATAGGAGATTTGTGTAATCTTGTTACCGTAATAGCAGGTGAACGTTAACAATCAATTTAGCGATCGTTTGAGAGCTTTTAATTCGGCGCTAACATTTATAGCCGTAAAAGTCTCAACAGAGCTTTTATGCCTCGGCCACCGTGATGGCGAGGAGAGCGCAAGTCAGAGAGGCGGTCTGTTCAACTAAGTTATGATTGCTGAGCGAGTAATAGTGCGGGTAGATAAAGTTACAATGCACGCGCAATTGCTTCGGCAGTCGAACACAACAGCCGTGGGAAATCGTTCGAGCGACCGACTATCAGTTTCGCTTTTCTCGGCCCATTTCCGCTTGCACCGCGACTGCGAGGTACCAGGCGCGCAGCAGTGCAAGGAGGGCCAGCCTTGACCCTGAGCGCGGTGGCGTCGACCGGAACGCACGCCGCGAACCGCACGCTGCGAATCTCGCCTCCACCTCCAACTGCTGCGCCCCTAGTACATTCCGCTCACACGTGAGCAATTCCACATTGTTTTCTCTCTCGTTTTACGTTTTATGTTCGAAAATTGCATCGATTACGCTAATGACTACTGTTGCTATGTAACACACTATTTCATCTACTAGGGTGAAATGCATAAAGCTGTTCCCACCAGACGGGTTCGTAACGAACTGTCAACAAAAGAGGACGGTTAGTCAAAAATCGAGAGTATTGTTGAGAAAACTCATCACAAGCGAGGCCAGAGGGGTTGCCAGTCATTGATGTGGAACCGGTCTCGAATACTCTTAAAGAACCGGCTCTGTCGGGGATGAATTACCGAAACGGTTTGAGAACGTCGTTACGGACAACTAACTCCTAACATTGTTCGGATGCCCCGCCGGCAATGAGAAGCATCGCCCTTAAGTAGGTTATTTCTTATTTCTTACTTCCAACGCTGTCAATACGCGACATGCCTCGAATAAATAACGTTAATATCTGTAATTCAATGCAACCTGTCTCGACGGTAACAATCGAATTCACAGATGCAAAAATAGTTCGGTGGTGTCACTACAAATCAAAACATGAAACGTGCCGACAGGAGGTCGATCGCGAATCGAGATCGACAACATCGTCGACATCGGTTAGCGTCGTCGAGACGGCACCGCCGACCGGATGTGACGTCACCCGCCATGCGTACAAGAGAATTTAAAACAACCTCCTTTTAAGGCGAAGATTACAGGATCAGCTGAAAACTGGGATTAATTTGCAATTGTAACCAAAAAAAGTTGATCTACTTTCTATAAAATAAACAGAAAAATCTACTTTGAATTTTATTTACATAAAATTATGGCAAAAAAAAATGTCTTTGTATCTTTGTAGCGTAAATTTACCCACGACAGAACGGAGACGGTATATGTGTTTGGGGTGAGAGGACGTTTGTTTGTTTGTGCAAATCTATGTTGCCATTTTTCTCCAAAACTACTAGTCCGATTTTGTTAGTGGTTGTAATCGCTTTTCTTCTACTCTATAATAAGAAGAACGTGTTAACATGATAACTAAATTTAAAATACAATACTCAGGCGTATGGACAGTTTTTTTACTATATTACTCCCAGTTCGGCATGAGGTACCCCCCAGTCGCCTGCGGGGTAAGGTTACCAGCGAACCGCGCCTTAACGTATTGCGTGTTGTCTTAACAGATGTCAAACAAAGACGATTTAATTCACAAACTTTTATTGTCTTCTGCTGTCGACATAAGGTCGAAAATGCAAATGAATTCTGAAAGCTTGGACGCTTAATATTCACGGCGTACGAAAAGTGCGTTGTTAAAAGGTCGTATTAAAGTTTGACGGGAATTCAAAATGAGCGAAATAGCGGATACGATAAATAGCCATAATCCGTCAATTCTATTTGTATTTCTCTTGTTTCTTTTTTACTTTTAAATAATATCGTTTGATTGCAACTCATGACGATATGTTCTGAGCCTATAATAAAACATGGGACTATTTAGATGACAAAAACGCTTAGGGTTCTAGTGAACTTGCTCCAATTCAATCAATTAGTATTGAAAGAAAAATTGTAAATGTGATATATTACTTGGCCGGCGTTTCTTGCCTGTTCTTTTGCCGGCATAAGGTGTTTGGAATAAGCGTAATAAGCTAGTTTTAAGTTTGACGTTTTAAAGTGATCACATGTATCGTATTAAATAAATGTGTTTGATATTTGGTAGCCCAACGCTACGGCTGGATTGGGAACTGGCTCTCAACTGAGTCTCTCAGAAAGTCCAGAAACCCACGATAGGTGACTGATTCCAGTCGAGCATTAGACAATGTCCTATCACCAAGCTTTGGTATGATCACGACGTTTTCCTTCGCGGAAAGCTCAAGCTTATTTATATTTCTGTTGTTGCAAACAATTGTGTTGTTAAGCAGAAGAAAAGATAGATAAAGGTCTGCAACTAATCCTTACAAAGATCAGCCTTGCCTATTAAAATAAAATAATAATTCTAAAATCTTTCGCATTCAAATTCTATAAGCTCAATGCTTACAAATCTACGCAGGTAAGCGCGACTCAAAGCAAGGCGAGTATGACCTTAACAAGTACGGTTGGCAAAAAAATCCTTTAATAGACTCCCCATAATAATAATGCCTTTTCACAGAACGGCTGCGAGAAATGATTTTGCCCGTCCGCTGCTCTGGTATTGAGTTTCTTTTTGAGCTTCGGTTGCATTGTGCTCAATATGTAAAAAAAAAATGTGTACCGGTCTGGGAAGAGCGGGTAATATCTCAGGGTGTATTTTTGGAAACGAATTGTTTATTTTGGTACATACAGCAACACTGACAATTTTTTTTGCTATGAATCGATCTATGTCGAACGCAATGTTACGAAATAATTGTATGTAGGTACTATTGTTGCAGTATGACAATTCGAATCCTAAGAAATCACAGGTAAACTATTTTCTTTGTGATTTTGTCCATTCAGAATGTGCTTTCTTAAAATGTAATTGTAAATTGAAAGCTCAGAGCATTGTAATGTTTACAAATGCAATTCAATCTACTTTTTTTTTTTAATCTTTAGAATTATTAGTAAATAGTAGACTCGGCTAAGTAACGATTGTTTTTTACATCAGTCTACGACTTCATTACTAGTTGCTACCGAGTCTTACTCCGCCTATCAAAGTTTTGTAAATAAAGTTATCAATTCACTACTATTCACAATACAACACAACACAACGGCGACGCATCAGAAAGCGGAGGAAGCAGACCGAATCGGCCTAAATATACCAAACTACTATAATAATACACAAATCACCTTGTCAAAGTAAAGGATCGCGCCGTTTCCCCCAGGTTTGCTAAGAGAGGAATTGTAAGGTGCTTCGACAAGGTTACAAGCACAACAGCTGCGCTTTTTTGCTCTCGTTTCGAGTCTGGAAATGCAGGGGACTATACATTTTACTATATACTATGGTATATTGTGGTGGGCTGGTAGGTTTATTATACAGGACCGCTTTAACACGGGAGAATGATCGTTGTAAATAGATAATGATTAATCGTACATGAGCTTCTTCTCAGGCAATAATAGAAGGAACCTCAATAACTGTTAACAATTTTGCATGTTTATAAAGGACAAGCATGACGCCTACCATCAGATGAGCGGCTCGTCTCGTCCCACAGTTGCATATAAAAGTAATTATCCATCCTTACACTTTTTGTCACAAGGCAGGAGTTCCCTGAGTCCTACGATACCTCAAAGTGTATTTAAATAGACTTAATTCGTTGAGAACTTTAATAACTATATAAAAAACAGACAGAACGTAAAATGACTAAGGACCTCACCAAGATCTTAATGAGACATATATATTTAATTACTATGACAACTCAATTAAAATTACTACATAATAAATATAAATTAATTTTGAATGCCAACAACCTCGTTAAATGTATACTTTTAAGGGGATTATCACAATATCTTTTTGAATCTATGCGTTTAACATAAAAGCTTTTATATATTTGCATTTTACACACATACTTATGTATGCATAATGTACCTAAGTTAATTTTTCTATGAAATCAAAAGGCTGAGCGTATTTTGACGTATATAAACATAGGTAAATTGATACTTTTCTTAATAGATAGATAGTTTATTTTAGGTCTGAGTCACTTCGGTTTGACTTCTGTTCTCACGGTCTGTCTGTCCGTCTGTAAGGGTCTTGATGCAGGAAGAAAGAAACCTGTAATAACTGTAGGTATGGGGTGCTAAGAAGTCTATGTAAGTTAAGCTTCTATAAAAAAGTGAAACCATGTCTGTTGGTTGGTGTTTGTTTGTCTTTCTTTTACGCTAAAACGTGTGAATTGATTTTATGTATTATGTCACAATTTTACTTAGTATACAATTTGACTTGTATTTTTTTCTTGCTATCTGGTCCAGATTTTGATCACGAACTCACTCGATTAAAAACAAAGATAAGGTTGAAGGTGTAGTACGCTTGTCTAGCAAATACCTATTCAGTCTCGACTTGAACACCCCCGGGATTCTGGAAACACCGATCATGGCAGGGCATTCCACTCCTTTGCAATATTTAATTTAGAAAATGTTGAAGTGGCAATTTAGGCAGGAAGCCATAATGATCGAGTTTTTAGTTAAATCTAATTCTTGTGCAGCTTAGGTATCGTAAATTAAATCGTATTTCTTTTCTTCACTCCCGGAAGTGTAAAACATGTTTCATTCACCTCTAGCGTCTAGTAATACGACGAGCATCATCAAAATAACAAATACCGACTCTAAAAACAATTTTAATGTGTTTTTTTTTCAAGACCGTCTCCAATTTGCGATGTATCAAAGAATACATAATCAATTCTTCTCAGTCCTGACACACATGTGAGAAATTACTCCAAGATAAGGTCTACCGCGAACTACCTTTGTCGGTCGCTTTTTGCCCTTGCCTAGACGATAAAAAAACATCCCTTGGGTATTATTTTTTGCCGAGTACCTTTTAATTAGAACGGTCGGATAGTTTTTTTGAGCAACCTACAGAACTCAATTTGTGAGTTTTGGACGTGGAAAGGAAGCGAGTCGGTTTGTCGGCGATGTAAATAAACACAGATAAGCAGGTAGTTTGAAAAACGTAAGTTAACAAATGAAGCGTCAAAAATTATCCAATTTCATAAATTTGATATGGTATAGACAGTGGTCAGTAACAGCTTACGAATTTAACATTATGTAAGTTATTAGTATCGTCAGATTCACCAGCAAGATAGTAGTGGTCAAGGTAAGCCTAATTGTAGCATAAAATAATAATTACATAATATATTATGTTAATCCAGAGTAGATAAAGTTACTAGTTTCGTACTACTTAATAATTAGTATTTTTTGCTAATACTGCCTACAAACATAATATGAATCTATAAATAAAATTAAGATATCATTCGTAACGAACCTATACGATGATAATTAATTAATTAATTGATTATGATTATCAATATATTCATTCAGTTTAGTAAAATTTAGGGTAGGTCTTAAAGAATTTCATTTAAATTTGAGAACGTTCACACTTATTTTTTCTATTCAATCTATTATTTTGTTTATCTATTTCGTCAATTTTTGGTTACAATGTCTTTTTCTCTTTTTTCTTTCGAAATGATAGGTAGGTAGGGCTAAGTGCTCTTTACAAAAATACATTATGTAGATATATTTTATTATAAGTAGAAGTTATAACAAAATAAATAATGCACTTTTTTGCTCACTGTACCTGAACATTATGTCTTGTGTAGATTGTTATGCTGCAATTACACTAGTGACCACATACAATTTTAATTTCTTTTCAATAGATTTAGACCATTTTGAAGCATACCTAGCTAAACAGGTAGGTTAAAATTTTAACGAGTTTTTTTACGGAACAAGCGGGTAGTTTACAAAAATACGTTCTTCAACCAACTGATAGCGGTCTACGCGAAATAACGATCTACGCAGTAGGTATTGTAGATTGTAACTTCTACGAGCGTAGTAATCTAGTGAGTGCGGCGAGCGAGCGAGCGGCGAACAGAGCGCGGTGCGGGCCCGGCGAGCACGGCGCACTGACAACATTGGGGGTAAACAATATACAAAACACCACATCTAGCACGTCGACCGGCGAATATTTACTCGCATTCCTGTCGCTGGGTGTTGGTTGTGATCGAACATAACCTAAAACCGGCACGTGCGCCCTTACATAAGGGTAGCCGCGGCTCGCCCGCCGTCTGACACCGAATAACCTCTAGAGTACAGCTGTTCGCGGCCGGCACAACAACGGGCACCAACCTTGTCTTCCGACGATCTCGGCGACGTGCTCGGACGAGGGCACCGGCACGCACTCCGTCATGTTCTGCGACTTCTTGGCGCGGTCCTCGGGCGGCGGCGCGAAGCCGAGCGGGCTCGCCAGCGACGCCGGCGCCGGCATCGGCTCGCCCAGGCTCAGCATGCTCAGCTCTAGCGCCAGCTGAAACGCGCGCTGGTCCTCCACCAGCCCCCCGCCGGACCCCATATCCGAGAACAGGCTACTAGACGGCATTTCCACTTGAGAAGCTATTTTGAAGATTGAGAGAGGTTTCCCTCTCGGTCACTGGTATAGGGGTGCGTTCGATCGTTTTCAGACGCCGCGTTGAGTCATACGACACACGTGTAGTTAGCGCGCGGCGCGGTGTTCAACTGAGTTGCCGGCCGGCCGGCGGGCGCACGCGCCCCGCGAGCCGGGCGGGGGGCGGGCGCGGGGCGCGCGGCGGCGCCGGCCCGCTGCAGCCGCCGCGGGCGGGCGGAAGCTGCGCTGCGAGTGCGACGCATCCCGCCCGCCGCCGCGCCAAGCGTACTACCTGACGCTGACTATCAACGACAAAAATCGCTGAAAAATTACAAACTTTCCGATGGCGTTCATCAGCTTTAACATCACCTTCAATTTCAACTTCAAACTTCAAAATTCTTCATTTAATAAGATATATAATATGATCACTTTAAAACGCCAAACTTAAGTCCAGCTACGACTGCTCCAACCTCCTTACGCCGGCAAAAGAACAGGCAATAAACGCCCGGCAGCTAATTTTTTGGGCGCATTTACAATTTTAATCGATTGAATTGGAGCATGTTCACTAGGTACATACAATCCCAAGCTTTTGTAAAAAAATTTTTTTTCATTTAAATAGTCTGGTATTTAATAATAAGCTTTACTATAATAAGATTTCTCTTGGTAATCTACCATAATGTTCTTTAATCAATTTAAAAAGAAATAACACAAGTAAAAATACTTATCTAAACCTTAAAATGTAAAATAAAACTACCTATCAAACTAAACAAACTACTTAATCTAATAAACCACTACCAGTTGGCAACGTTCCCAAAATGCTGGCCGCATTGCCGCGTTGAACGGCAATGCTTATTCGTTGCGCAAAATAACGACCAGCATTTTGGTCACGGGTAGCATCGACCAGTCGCTTTGATATTTTGATCGCTTTCTCTTGGTTGGTTGTGCACATTGGGATATGGAAAAATGAACAGGGATTACAACCATAGCAGACCAGACCCCACAAGCAGCACCCGTTCACCACATCATCACTTAAAATCGGGTGTCTTGTGTTGTGATCAAAACGCTACCTACAAAAACCCGATCTAAAACACATGTGGCAAATCTAGTATGATCAGTTTCTTTTGTCCTTGACTGTGCCTACCTCCAGGTAATTATTTCGAGCCACGTTTCATGGTGTGCGTCGCCCGGTGACCGATGATAACAACCCTTGTGACGTGTAGGTACTCGCGCTGATTTATTAGCTCGAATGTTGATTACACAAGCTTGAAGGGAGGTACTTGGAAAAACTGTTCTTGTTTACAAGTTACCTTCGGAAAGTGCTCGGGGAGTCAGTTTGTAGAAATAAAAGTTAAAAACAAAATGGGTTGCAAAACTTATATCAACGTTAAAACAAGACTTGATTTTAATGTTTACTAGCTGTTCCCCGCGGTTTCACCCGCGTGAGCTACAGTTTATCGCGATAAAAAGTATCCTATGTCCTTCCTCAGGGTTCAAACTATCTCTATACCAAATTTCATTTAAATCAGTTAGTAGTTTAGGCGTGAAAGCGTAACAGACAGACAGAGTTACTTTCGCATTTATAATAAGTATAAGGGATAAGGGATTAGTAAGGAAGTAGGGATTGCTAAGTAATGTCATCCTTTTGATGTTAGTGATAAAATATCAAAAATAAATAAAAATAACAGTATCGTAAACAAATTAAATAGAAACCCAAATTATCTTTATCATCTACTAGCAGGACACACACAGGACTTTAATAAAAATAATACATAGCCTATGGACACTCAGGAAAAATGTAACTAAATTTCCAAGCAGAGAAAGAATTTTCATTAGTTCCGGAGTTTAGCCATAACAACTTTACTACTCTTATATTAGAATAGACTTTAAAACTTTCAAAAATCCACATTAAAAAATATCAATTTCAGTTTTAGCACTAGTTTATTAAAATCCCAAAACAAAACTATAATATTATGAACTTTGAACCCAGTTCCTAGTCGCAAATACAAAAGCTCCTGTTATCGAAACATTCGCTGTAATACCTACTGATTGGAGAACAGGCGCGGACACAAGGAGAGGGGCAATGGGTGCAATCGACCCCGAAACATACGACTGGAGCATTTTTTACCCAATTTCAATACATTGAAATTGTCACAAGAACAACCCGTTTACAAGAAATGTTTTGTTTTATATTTAGTAGCGCACTTCACAATGTTCACAGATTTCAAAATATCTTAGAAGCGTAGTAACAAAATGTCACAGCATTTATAGGTGTGGACAACATGCATTATAATTATATATTTTTAATTTTTGAAAAATAAGAATGAATGAAAAATAATTTTTCATTTGTTTCGAACACACACATACGATTTGTTTTCTTATTTGGTAAAAACATACTCGTAAAAAAAATTTAACTCATCACTACCGACGTAGATCACATCGAAGTCGAGTCGAAGTTTGATTGAACAATTCAGAAATCTAGACCTGTTATGATGTTATAAATTAAAAATCTTTAGTTGTTTGAGTTGCCCCCAGACAGACCCCCCCCCAAGATAATTCCTGCATCCACCCCTGTTCTTAGAAGCAATATTCTGGGAACAGTCACTGAGAGGTGACCACTGACCTCACCTCCGGTGTGGCTGCGGGCAAATAACTACATTGCGTCACCTAGTTTGGCGTACCCCTAAGGTTACCGTCACATCAAAGTGCCGATGTCGGTATAGGTGACGTGTATGATTAATGTATGACAAATACGAGAATAATTACCGAAAAGAATATTCCTAGAAAGCTATCATACAGTAATATGGCACTTTGACCCGTTCCATGTGTAGACAGATCAGACTAATCTGTAATACTACCTCCTACTAATATTATAAATCCCTAAGTTTGTGTGTGTGAATGTTTGTAACCACGTATCACTGTAACAACTAAACCGATTTCGATGAAATTTGGAATGGAGATAGCCTGAACCCTTGCACTTGCACCCCGCGGTTTCAACCGCGTCTTCCCGTTATCCCGCAGGAACCTTTTCCGGGATAAAAAGTAGCCTATGTTAATCCAGAGTATAAGCTATCACCATTCCATATTTCACTCAAATCCGTTCAGTAGTTATTGTGTGAAAGAGCAACATACATACATGCAACATACATAGACAAACATTCGCGTTCATTCAATTCAAATTACAATTTAATAGTAGGTACTTTGTTCACTAAGATACATTGTGATCACTTTAAAAAGTCATACTTAAAACTAGCTACGCCTGTTCCAACCTCCTTACGCCGGCAAAAGAACAGGCAAGAAACGCCCGACGGGTAATTTTTTTGGCGCGATCACATTGACAATTTTATTCTTATTACTAATTGATTGAATTGGAGCAAGTTCACTAAAATCCCAAGCGTTTTTTGTCATCTAATGGTCCGATATTTTTTTTTTCACTTGTGTGTTGGTCACTTGGTTTTTTGGCGCGATCACATTGACAATATTAATATGAGTAGGATAGGAAGTAGCATTGTAGTGTACTAATCTATCTATGTACTTTACACAAGTAAACTCAAACAATGAGTGCGTTGATCAGGAATGAGTGCACATATCCAAGTAAATAGACATACCCAATCCAGGTAGTGAGCGCCAGGTGTCTCACGAAAGGAGCCTTGTTCGTACAACGAGTGATAGCTTATCAATAGTAAGTACCTTATGCCTTTTCGTGTATTTAGGTTAACATGAGGATAAACTTCTACCTACGCACTTTATTCAGATAGGAATTAGGTACCTAGTCAGCTTGCGTGAGTTGTGATAGGGGAAATCTAACGAGACAGTTAGGTATAATGCGAACGGCGAAGGAGTGGAACACCTTGCCAGCGTCTTTGTTTCCCGATAGGTATATAACTTGGGAGCAGTGCTGGATTTACACATTTGCCGCCCCAAAGCTATACATTTTTTGCCGCTTCTACTGACATCTCAACTAGATACACTATTTGCAATAAAGTTGATTCCTATGTTAGTAATAATAATGCCCGTACAATCACATACATAGGCTCTGACCCCTAACTATGTTTCCCTGTATCTAGGGTATCAGAAACTACGAGGATCGGGGGAAAAAAAAGGAAAAGAAACATAAAGGAATAATCTAGTTTCTAGATTATTTTTACAAATTTTTGGGTATAGGTACTTTTAAGCTAAAAAAAGCAAAGTTTGACTTATTTTCTGTACCAAATTTTTTATTGGGCCAATTTTGCCGCCCTAGAAGCTTCAGCTTTTTCAGTTTCTATGGTAAATCCGGCACTGCTTGGGAGCCTTCAAGTCAAGAGTGAATAGGTATCTTCTAGGTAAGCATGCTCCATCTTCGGCCTCGTCATCACTTACCATCAGGTGAGACTGGGGTCAAATGCTTACCTATCTCATATAAAAAAGGTATGTATATAGTTTAATATAATACTTAGCTGTGCCCGCGTTTCACCCGATCGGACTGCAGTTTTACCAAGATATAGGTTTTTGTTTTATCAAATGTTATCTTCCTACCTTTCATCAAAAGAGTTAGGAACACACGTTCACAGGCAATTTTTGAATGTAATAATGATTGAAATAGATTTATTTATGAACTAAGTTATTGGTGTCGATTTGGTTCGAATCGACACCATTGTCTTTCATACCTAAATCAAACAGGATTCCCTGTTTCTAGGGTATCAGAATCTACGCAAAATGGGGGATCCAAAACACTAGAAACCCAGACAAAGAAAATATTTTAGTTATTTTTTTAATTCAATGTATAAATATTCGTCCCTGATCGAGAATCGATCCAGAATAACTTTAAACTTGTGAATGTAATAATAAATAAAATTTTGCAAAAGATAGCAAATAACAAAAATGCATGAATGAAGTTATACCACAAAAGAATTTTTGCGTTATTTTATCAAAAATTCGCACCTTTCCTTTGTCGGCAGAGATAGGTAGACCTATTTTTATGGTGTTAGGTAAAGAAGCCTGTTTTTGTGCGATAACATTCAGAATTAGTAAGGATAAGAAAGGATGTCTATCTATCAAAGAACAATGTCCCGGTAACATTGTTGTTTGTTATAGAATCTATTGAAATAGAAGACTGCTTCCTTTGTGAAAAATGGCTCGCTACCTAGGTCTACCTTCTGGTGGACTACTAGGAAATTGAATAAGTACAAGTACAGTCAACGACAAAAGTCGCTGAACAATCACACTTTTTTCTATTATCCTCATCATCTTAGACACCAATTTTTGACCTCATCATCACCTTAAATCAGGTGTGTTATGTTGTGGTCAAAATGATACCATGTTAAAAACAATAATAATGACTGATTTGAAACACATTTGGAAAATCGAAAATGATCAGCTACTTTTTTCGCTGACTGTACTTACCTACTTCATCATCATCGTCATCATCATAATTGCAGCCGGTGTCAAGCCTCTGCTGGGCATAGATATGATATGAGGGATGAGCAAGTAAATAAAACATTTATATTTATCGTACCGATCGTCTTTTCTAAGCAAGGAAAATATTAATTTTGTTAAGGTAACCTATTTGTGCCATCGCTCAAAACGGTGAAGGATAACATCGTGAGGAAACCGGCATGCCCAAGAACTGTAACATTCAAGAGCATGCGACATCTACCAACCCGCACTGGGCCAGCGTGGTAGATTACGGCCCATACCTCTCTCTCTGAGAAAAGGCCAGAGTCCCAGCAGTGGGAACGTAAAGGGCTGATAATGAATGAAATGATGAACCTATTTGTGTTTCCACTATCGCTCAACATATTTTTGTCTAATAGATGTGTCTTTATATCACTCACTATACTAGCAACATTAAATACGATATCAGAGTTGCATAAAACAGTAAGTACCTACATATATCAAAATGGAACATAAATTCGATGCTGCAAAATAAATGATGACATATCGTAATTAAATAATAGTTAGTTAAGTTATTTTTAATTGGAACTATCGATAAAAAATTCTCATCGAACTATCGATATTTATATAGCAGTATTAGTATCATATTCCATATTTTTGCGCAAAGCTAGATAGATAGGCGTCATCTCCTTCACGCCGTAGATCTAGTTCTGTACCAGTCACTAAATAAATCATCTGACCATCTGAAGAGGCAGATTAATACTGTAACTATCTGCCATATATTCATAATCGGGTGCCCTTATTTTATTTATTTATTATGTTCATATTGAAGATTAAGAGGTCAGCAACCAGTATATTGCGATCCCACGCTGCGTTTTATACGGCGTACGATTTATCAAAAAACTAGTGACCTGCCCCGAGGCTTTTCCTGCATGGAATTTGATATTTTTCTATGAACACTTTAATATCCTTTGATCCAATGATAAACAAAATATCTTGTAGTGCACCCGTAAAATTCGGAAGGAACATACCTACACACACCACATTCCATTCTCCACATTTCTAGGCTGTGGGTATGTCAGTAAAATAGTCAGGACTTTGAACTTTACAAACACTATGAAACAATATGTCTCACGATATACCTATAGGTAATATTTTTTGGCACAGATACTTGAAGTACGAATGGCCTTGACAAGAAGGTCGCTGGGAGGCTAGGGAGAGATACCTACGAGTGTAGACGCTAAGTAATAATATAATAGTGCCCAAGGACGAGAATGTAGGTACTATCTTTAAGTTAAGAGCAGATTCAGCACATATCAGTGTGTTCTGACAGCCTCACAGTTCCCATACCGGGTGTAGCGAGGCACCTCCTTTGACCATATAACTTCTGGTCTAACGTTACCCTTTAAAAGAAAAAGAAAGGAAATATAATAAAAAGGATTTAACCTGCCTAACTCTTAAATAATAGAGGACATTCTGCCTGGCTCAAATCAACCTCCATGCCTTCTAAAACTTCGCTATGTCTCAACCAACAACATACCTACTATTATGAATTCGGCTTTGATCTCACCGCTCTAAGTAAAACCTTATTGAAATTCAACCGTTAAAAACCGTCTCAAGAACTGCATTGTTTGCGACGAATGAAGGGCCGCCAGACGGGCCGGTGCAACGGCAGATGTGAGCCGGGAGCCCGACCTGCGAGGGCCTCCGGCTCCGAACAAAGCCCTCCGAGCCGGGGGTCAATGCCTATGCGAAAAATTTGCGCCTTGAGAAATGGGGTGCAGTTATTGTGAACAAGGAAGGACTTCTACCTTTAGAGCAGTCGTGCGAAATTGGGGCTATTAGATTTGTATGAAAAAAATTTAATTGATTCCAGTTTTGGCTGTGAGAAACTTGTGTGATGGCAGTTAAACGTGTTCTGTTGTTGTGTGGCGGCCACATGCGTCTTTGAAATTGGTCTAGATTGCATTTATCAAAGAGTTTTGGGCTGATTTGGAGTGTGACTTGAAATTGATGGGAAAATGTATATCAAATCAAATCATTCGTTTGCTACAGGTAAAATTAAAGGCACATTAGTATTCAGTCTACGAGCTAGATAAGTTTATAATCAAACTAACAAACAACAACAGCCAAAGATTGAGACAACTGGAAGTTTGCTCAAAACCATTATGTTTATGTGATAGATATTAAATAACGTCGACTGTTTAGGCCTACTAGAAGGCTACACTTCTTTCATACATTACATCAACTATAATTAAACAGTTTGCTGATGGAGCCTTACAACCAAACCAAAAACTAACTTTACCTCTGTAATATTAGTATAGACTTATCCTTACATATAAATATTAGGTGCAAAATGTACATAGAAACAATCTAAGAGGCCAGTCAGTCAAGATTTGTTAATTTGTTAGTTTCTCGTACCTATACTCACGGACAATAAATACACTGTCTTGATTATTTGTAGCAAATTTTCTAACGTTTTTGTTTCTCCCAGGTCGGCACGAGGTAAGTAGGTACCCCCTCAGTCGCCTGCGGGGCGAGGCTGCTGAGAGCCGGGTATTTAAGAGGACCAAGCCAATCGATACTCTCCCTTTTGTTATTTATCATTACAATGCACTTCTTTCCTGTTCCTGCTATCCTGGTATTTACAAGCGAATAAGAAGATAAATAAGATGGCGTGGAGGCTCTTTTTGGAGTCTTATCGACTAAGGTTTAAGACTTATTTTGGTCCCTGCGCCACATCATACTTTTAGGAAATTGTGATATTATTTTGTAACTGATAAAAGTGATAAATCACAGAGTAGATTATTGTCATCAAAACGTAATAGATCATAAAAAAGAAAGAGAAGATAAATCATAGAAATAGAAAAAACATTGCTAAACCATGTGAGACAAATAGATGCAATAATACCAACTATAGATATTAATTATTTATCAATTACTTAAGATTATAAAATATACATATATAAGTTAGTAACTCTTTCTGTTTGTTTGTTACTTTTTCTTACCTAAACCACTGAACCGATCTTGATTAAACTTGGCATAGAGGTAGTTTGAACCCTGAGGAAGGACATAGAATACTTATTTTTGTTATAAACTGTAGTCAACGCAGTTGAAACCAGTGTGAACATGTAGTAGGGTAGGTATAATGTTTAAATAATGGCGTCTACAAATCAATTTAGTGACATGAAAGGAAGTGCAAAATTATTTTTTCCCACATGCTGGAATCGAACTCGCGCCAATAGCTCTGCCACTAACGACTTCAAACTATTTAACTACCTGTCTGCTCATTTTTCTAAATCGTACGTCATGTAGGTGTACCCGGGCGAAATTAGCACAAAGGTCGTCGACCTCCGGCAGCTGGCGGGAAGAGGGCCAAGGGTCTCGACCCTCTCGGTGACACGCCACCCTTAACGGCATCTGAGAGAATACCTCGACTCGTATTTGATTCGATTCCTACGATTTTCACAAGATTTCTTCACTTTGATATTGTAGCAATAAAGTTTTTCTCAAATAGTTGCTAAGAGGTTTTGATTTGTTATCTGTTTCTTTTCGGAATTGCTATTTTTCCTCCGCCTCTAATGCGATATTTTTTATCCACATATTTCCCACCAAACCCACGTACATAATAATATATCCAACAATATCTCCTAAAAGTTAACCGTAACGTTTTTTATACAATAAAAAAAAACCGGAAGACGTACCGGATACCATCGCATTGGCAAGACCTAAAAACCGATTTCTCATACTTACATCTCTTTATACATAAACAGGGCAGCATCCGTTTGATCTCAACATCGTGCATTGAAAAGAACCGTGTAAATGGTACAAAAAATGTATTGAAGTGTACAAAAAGTCTATATACCTAAAGAAAACATATAAAGGGCCGTCTTGCATCTGCCGCTTTTGCCAGCAGCTGGTGAAGGGCTCGAAAAAATCACTACCTGCTATAACTTATTGTTGTCCCTTGCTATAGTACTGCTGTCTTGAACTTGAGAAGTACTTGCTGGGGTGACTATGGTTTTGGATGATTATTTCTCATAGGATTAGCGCCTTGCTCCAATTCAATCAATTAGGAACATGAATAAAATTGCAAATGTGATCGCGTATCAAAATTACTTGCTGGGCGTTTCTTGCCTGTTCTTTTTTCATACTTTACAGGATATCGTTTGACCACAAGACACCTGATGCTAAGTGAAAATGTGGTCGAAGGTGGCATAATCATTAATCACGCTACTCCTGCGTTGGTAACAGGCCTTCCGGAGCACATTGATAGCCGCTAAGGGCGCTGGAACAGGGCGTAGCTTGTTGTAAGTTTGACGTTTTAAAGTTTTCACATACATTATATCCTATTAAATAAATATAATTTGATTTGATTTTCGTGACTGAATGCTTATTTTGACTAGCATTTTGGTTTTGTTTTACAGTTTAGAGTTTTTTTTTTAAACACATTAATCATTTCTTTTACGTTCGTACATTTTTCGTTTGACCGCAAGTGATGTTAATTTGACGATGTGGTCGAAGGTGGCTCCTTGACCTAAACGCACCTATCTATACTTATATCTATATCTTCAAGTGATTTGTGAATATGGAATTCGGAAACTCATGGAGGCCGAACCACAAGTTAGGAAATTGTTGTGTGAAGTTCACACAACAAAATAAAAAATCAACTGTGCCGATTTGATACAAGTATTTTTTGCAAGCATGGTTGTCTAAATTGCTCAATTCGATTATAATCAGCTAAGGATCGATTAGGAAATTGGGTTTCTTAGGATCGTTTATTTTGTTTAGGTATCTTAATCAGGTTCACATTTCTGGGTAAGCGAGCTTTTTATGTAGGATAATAAACACATACCTACTTAAATGCCTTTAAGACTTAGGTATAACTAGGGCGAGATTATGTAAAAAAATCCCATTATTTATTCGCCATTAGATATAAACTGGTACCAAACAAGAGCATAAACAGGTCAAGCTAATAAAAGTGTTTTAAAAATAAGGTATGATATGCACATAATATAATGAACCCGTGTAGTTTCTGATACCCTAGGTACAGGGAATCCTAGTTAGGAGTCAGAGCCTATGTATATATGTGATTGTGTCGGTAATAAACTTTGTTGTATTTTTTTCTTTTTGGAGTTTGACCAAAAGTCACATGATAATGTGGTTGAAAGTGCGCCTTGCTACCGTTTCAACACGATTTTTTCCTTCGTTGAAAGCTCAATAGCATTTTAGAATTTGAACCCACGAACTAAAGGGCTACAGCTTCCACGATTCTCGAATGGAAAATATTAAAATTCTTCCCCACGTTTTGTCCCAAAAATGCTAAAATCCTTTGTGTTGCCAATTTATTGTCACCCCAATATTACCTTCAATGAGTATGGAACAGACTGTTCACAAAAGAGAAATCTGCGCGTTGAATCCACGTCATTCAACTGGAAAAGGTATATAATTATTTACCTGGATAAATACATCTTGTAAACTATAGCTGTACCCGCGACTTCGTACGCTTGGCGATTATTTTTGACAAGACATAGAGCAGACTTCTACAACTTTAAATCAAGATATTTTATGCGCTTCTTTCTCCCGCATAGATACTTGCCAAATGTGGAACGAGCTCCCTCCATAAGACTTTCCACAGTGCTACAAATTGCAATCCTTTAAGATGGGTGTGAAAAGAGTTCTTAAGGGTCGGCAACGAATCAGCAACTCCCCTGGTGTTGCAAATGTCCATAGGCGACAGTGACCGCTTTTATCACTAACCACATGTATCAGCCTTTTACGTCCCCACTGCTAGGACTCTTGCCATCTCTCAGAGGGAGAGAGTATGGGCCGTAATCCACCACGCAGGCCCAGTGCGGGTTGGTAGATGTCGCATGCCCTTGAATGTTACGGTTCTTGGTCATGACGGTTTCCTCACGATGTTTTCCTTCACCGTTTAAAAGCGATGGCAAATCTACAAATATTATCTAATATCTTAATGAATTTTAATATATCAAGCATTTCATGATATCATCATCATCGGTCTTCGGCTCTTCTCATCCAACTGCTGCCAGCCACTCGGCGCAAGTCGTCGCTCCACCTAGTCGCAGGGCGTCCTACACTGCGTTTACCAAGACGCGGTCAACGGTTATTGGTTCTACGCCTAATATGACCAGCCCACTGCCACTTTAGCTTGCTGATTCTGTGGGTTATGTCGGTGACCTTAGTTCTCTGTCGGATTACCTCATTTCAGAATCGATCCTTCAGAGAAACCCCAAGCATAGCCCTCTCCATAGCTCGCTGAGCCACTTTAAATCGGTGGACTGAGTGAGTGTGCATGACTCGGCTCCGTATGTCATAACAGGTAGGACGCACTGGTTGAAGACCTTTGTCTTCACATCTTGTGGGCTCAGGATACACAAGCTCTCAAGTTCGTCAATGAGCCAGATGTCCTACCTTGACACCGAGCGAGGTCATAAACGGCATTTAGGTCGTAGAACCGGAAATAGCTTGACAGGCCGCTAGTTTTTCCTATTAACGACTCAAGGACACTCGGACTTGAGCAAAATTTTTATTGCGAATTTATTTTAATAGGCTAGGTAAGTAAGTTTTTGTTGTATTGAGACAGTATGTTATGACTTTTGTATTAATATTCATGGTGGATATGGTCAGTGATTTAACTAGGTATTCGGTACCTACACCTAGTGTACCTACCGGTAGTATAAATATATTTATAATAATATATAGATAAACTAGATAAACGTATAAGGTAAACGTTACTAAGTTCGGCCTCTGATTTCCCATCGACACACAATCACATAAATTTTCATGAAATCATACCCTAGATGGTATCAAAAACAATGTCGAGGATCCACAACGTCAATAGACACAAAAAAATACTGGTTTTTTTTTTCAATGTACAATGTTGTTTTCTAAGCAGGAATCGAACCCACAACTTCATGCTTCGAGGTCAGCTCAGCTGTTCAGCGATGGTCAAAATGTCGCCAGTTTCAAATACAACTTTTTTTTAACGCGTCATAATAGGTTTTTATAGCCAAGTGCGTATCTAATTATTCTATGATAATAATAATTACAATTCATACCTACTAATTTATTGTAATAATATGAATAGGTGGCTCGTCTGTAAATTCTGTAATCTAAACAACATCGTGATAATCGAATATTCATGTATTAATTCTCAAGAATTGCCTCGCGGCTTTCTTGTGTCGAAGTCTGAATTTACCTATATAGGTAAACCTACGTTTTTACATCAAAACTTTTCAAAACTTATTTACTTGCTCTAATAAGGTTGTAATAACGAAAAAATCTTTCGCAGTTCGCGACTCGGTAACAAAATAAACGTACTCTGACGGTATCTAGGCTCTGCGTTCATATTTTCCTATTGGTATGATCAGTCAAAACAAACGCTTTTAAAATAATGTAGGTAGGTAGTTATGCATCCCCCTCGCCCTCCTATATTTTAGAGAGGAGGCAACGTCAGCATACCTGCATGAGCATTATGCTGACTAGCGTAAGTTAGCTTGTAAGAGTAGCATTAAGTTTTGAATAAGAATAAATTCAGTCTCCAACTCGGCTGGACGTATTGTTCATTTAATTCTAGTTTGATTTTATAATTAGTTTTTAAAAAGACGCTCCTCTAATATATAAGCTTGACTGGCGCAGCCGGGGCAGATTTCACTTTTTAGAAAAGCCGTGCTTTTTATGTGAATCCGCGAACCCAAAAACAAATAAATTCGTCAACATTGTTCGAGAGCTGATGATCATGGGATCGGTCGGTTGGTGAGTAACCTTTTCGCCTTCCTTACCATTTCCTCCCATTTTCTTTAATTGTTATTTTTGAGATTAGACTTCGCTCATTATAACTTGTGTGCCATTACACATTAGTAATAACTTACGTAGAGTAAAGAAACTGTAGAGTAAAGTAAATTTAAATAAGTTTTGGTCTCAAAATTGATCATAACATTAATTAATCTATTGTTAAGTGTAACTAAAGTGAATTGAAATTTTTACTTCATTTATACATTTTTATTTTTACATTTTACATTTTAGTGTTAAAATAATCCAATCACTTCACTTTACTTGTGCTTATTATATTGTGTTTTATATGTGTGTTTATTGTGTGTAACTTTATTTCGTGCGTCCGCTCTACTTATTATAAAAATGACGGAAATTCTGGCAATCCCGCGCGACATACTTAGCCTTATCCCAGTTTATAATGGAGATAAAAGACTTTTAAATTTATTTATCAGAAAAAGTGAATATGTAATTGAAAGCTACAGGGGAAACGACGGGCAAAACTTATACGTTTATCACGCCATAACAAGCCGCCTAACCGGCGATGCTGCCGCTCTCTTATCGGAACGAGAGGATGTTTTGTCTTGGCCGGTTCTCAAAGAATTACTAACGCAGCATTTTGGGGATCCGCGCAGCGAACAGTGCATAAACATTGAGCTGGAATCACTTAAAATTAAACCTGGGGAATCATATTTAGAATTTTGCAACAGAATTCAAGGTATACGATCTCTGTTAATTTCCAAAGTAAATGCCTCAAACGATGTAGAATTAAAACGTGCAAAAACCGCTATTTACAACAATACATCTTTAAATGTATTTTTGTACAATTTACCTGAAAACATGGTGCGAATAGTACGATTAAAATCACCCGCGACATTAGAAGATGCTCTGAGTGTGGTACTTGAGGAAGTGAACTTTCACGACCAATATAATATGCGAAATAAAATTCACGGTAATGTTAATATTACCTCTAAGCCATCTTTACCCGCAAGTCAAGGCCAAGGCTTTAGATTGGCGACACCATTACCAAATAATATGCAACCGAAATTTATGTTCGGTAATCAACCTATAGTTGCACAGTATAAAATGCCCCA
Organism: Opisthograptis luteolata; assembly: GCA_931315375.2. Taxonomy (NCBI): domain Eukaryota; kingdom Metazoa; phylum Arthropoda; class Insecta; order Lepidoptera; family Geometridae; genus Opisthograptis; species Opisthograptis luteolata. The sequence continues at coordinate 10,733,759 of OV928049.1, read as the reverse complement.
AGCGGTTCAAGGGCAACAACAACACTTTGGTTACCGCCCTCAGTTAGGCTACCGCCCGCCTTTACTAGGCTACCGCCCGCCTCAGTTCGGTTACCGCCCACAGTTAGGTTATCGACCACAGCTAGGCTACCGCCCACAGTTTAATAACAATCAGCCCAACGGTTTTAGACAGAACCCTGGCATGACACCTCAACAGTTCGGGTATAAACCACCTCAAATACAGAACCCACAACTTCAGACCTCAGACGTAACTATGAGGACAGCGCCGCAGTTGCCGCGTAATGGTTTTAAACTCAACGAGCTTAACTCAAATGATAGTGACGTAGTACAGTACTACGAGTACTACGGTGACAATGATTTTAGTCAGGACGAAAACTCATATTACTATGACCAAAATAATATGACTTTCGATGGACAGGAATATAGTGATGAGATGACGTATGACACTACACCACAGACAGACTTACCTCAAGGTCAAGCCGAAAATTTTCCCATACAAGCCTCAATAGAAGAAAAGAAATAATAGAGTTAAATTGTGATCCCACACTTAAATTGCCTTACATCTACCTACCGGAAATAGATGCAAAAATGATGATTGATACAGGAAGTACTAGATCATTTTTGAAGCCTCAAAAAGCTTATCAGTATTATGGCCAATATATTAGCCATGAACCTTTTGAAGTAGTGAGCACCCACGCATCGAGTAGACACAGTGAGGTTGTAGAGATTCCGCTAATGCCAACATTTAATAGTTGTGACAGTCACAAGTTTTATTTGTTTAACGTCGATTCGCGTTATGACGGATTAATTGGTAATGACTTACTGAATCAATTGGATGCAATAATCAACCTTAAACACCTGGTTTTACAAACCAAAACCGCTTGCATTCCAATAACCAACAACAATCTGGATTATGTAATCGAGCTCCACCCGCGATCTGAGCAACGTGTAAAGCTACCTATAGATCAGCATTCAGGTGAAGCTATACTCGACTATAAAGAGTTTGGCCCTGGTATACGAATGCCCAGTGCCTTAGTAAATTGTGTGAATGGTTACGCTACTACCGTTATACAGAACACCTTAGATAAACGAATGGTACTAACTATAACACGACCTATAGAGGTTACAAAACATCAAAGTACAAAGTGCGAACTTAATTTTACAGCTGACACAAACAGCATACAAACTGACAAATTACTTAATGAGAATTTACGTAAACTCCGATTAGATCACACTAACCGCGAAGAACACGAAAAAATATATAGACTGTGTTATGAATATAAAGACATTTTCCACTGCGACCAATTACCTTTAACTTTTACTAATCAAGTAAAACACAACATCCGTACTAAGAACGAAGACCCAATTTATGTAAAACCGTATAGACAGGCACCGACACAAGCTGTCGAAATTAAAAAACAGGTACAAAAATTATTACAAGACAATGTAGTTCAAGAATCTCACTCTCCATGGAATGCACCTGTGCACTTAGTGCCAAAAAAAATGGATGCCTCTGGAGAACAGAAGTTTCGCATGGTTATTGACTACAGACGACTAAACGACATTACTATTGACGATAAATACCCACTACCAAACATAAATGACTTATTTGACAAGTTAGGTAAAAGCATATACTTTAGTACAATAGATTTAGCTAGTGGCTACCATCAAATAGAGGTTGAAAAACAGGACAGACAGAAAACTGCTTTTAGTACTCAGGACGGTCATTTTGAATTTCTCAGAATGCCTTTTGGTCTAAAAACAGCACCCGCAACTTTTCAACGGACAATGGACAATGTACTAAGAGGACTGACTGGACTCCATTGCATGGTATATCTGGATGACGTCATCATCTTCTCGACTAGTCTAGAAGAACACTTACAAAAATTAAGACTAATCTTTGACCGACTTAGAACGACCAACTTGAAAGTACAGTTAGACAAATCCGAGTTCCTACGTAGAGAAGTACTATACTTAGGACATACTATTACAAAAGACGGACTTAAACCTAATGACGACAAGATAAAAGCAGTAATGAACTTCCCATTGCCCAGAACAACAACTGAGATTAAGAGTTTCCTAGGACTTGTAGGTTACTACCGACGTTTTATACCAGACTTTGCTAAGATAACACAGCCACTGACAACATGTTTAAAAAAGAGAAATAAAATTATCATTGACCAAAAGTATCAAGACGCATTTAACAAATGCAAAGAACTTCTGACTCACGCACCACTACTACAATACCCCGATTATGACAAACCGTTTATACTCACTACAGACGCATCAAACGTAGCGCTAGGCGCAGTACTGTCCCAAGGACAAGTAGGCAGTGATAAGCCAGTAGCGTATGCTAGCCGTACGTTGAGCGATACAGAGTCTCGTTATAGCACTATAGAACGAGAATTATTAGCAATCATTTGGGCTACTAAACATTTCCGACCATATCTATACGGACGTAAATTCTTTATATATACAGATCACAGACCGCTAGCGTGGCTTAATTCATTAAAAGATCCAAACAGTAAATTGACGCGTTGGAGGTTACGCCTTCAAGATTTTGACTTTGAAATCATTTACAAAAAGGGCAAACAGAACACAAATTCAGATGCTCTAAGTAGAATCAAGGTAAATGCTATGGATTCAGATGATGAAGGAAATTCGATGAGAGTTAATGTAGATGATAAAGAACGAAAGATTCAACAAGAGATGGAGAACGTAGTTCAGCAGATTGTACAGTTAAATACAAAGCCAAAGCGACATGAGTCTTCCACCATTAGTATATCCGACTCAAGTAGAACTGCTACAGGTAGCTCTGTAGTATCTATAACAGATACCGCCTCAGAAACTACTCAAATCATTTCACTGGAGGCTCCGGTATATTCGCCTTCAGAACATAGCAACAAATCACAGACTATACATTCAGCGCTTGATATAGACTCTACGGGAATACCAATATTACACGAAGCTATTGATAATAAGCCAAACCAAATCTTAGTCTTCTCTTGGTTCAAAAATGAACTTCAAGTAAAAGATCTTTCCCGAGAAAAACACAAAATTATGGAAGTTTTCTTACCAACAAATAATCCGGAACTAGTCAAAAACTTTTTAAAGGAATACATAAGACCCAAAATTAAGTACTTCATTTATTTTGAGGAAGATGAACATCGCAGGCAGTTTACCAATACAGTTATAGGATTGTTTAGAAAAGATACAGTAAGACTTTATGAATGCACAGAGAGAGTAGTGTATGTTGAGAATGAAAGTGAACAGAAAGAGATAGTTCTAAAATATCATGAAGGAAAGACATGCCACCGTGGTATCAAAGAGACAATAGTAAGACTTCGTAGGAGTTATTGTTGGGATAAAATGGAAGAGACAGTAACAGCAATAATTAATTCATGTGACGCTTGCAGAAAGATGAAGTATGATAGGAAACCTTTGAAACCAGTAATGCAGTTAACTCAGACACAAGATGCTCCTTTCCAAGAGTTATTCATTGACCTCTTTTCAATAGAAGGCAAAAATTACTTAACCCTTATTGATGCATTCAGTAAATTAGGACAGGCCATAGAAATACCTAACAAATCTACACCAGAAGTAGTTAGGGCTCTCTTAAAATACTTTTCATTTTATGGAATTCCTAAGAAAATAAGCTCAGACCCAGGTATGGAATTCAATAATGACCTAATGAAAGAATTCCTTAGTTTACATAAAATTGAAAGACACATAGGTACCATCAATAATCCAAACTCAATGGGTTTGATTGAGAGATTTCACTCAACCCTAATTGAAATATATAGGTTAGCAAAATATGAACAAAGGTGCACCGACGCAGCGTCGGTTATGACCTATTCAGTTATGAGTTACAATCACACCATACACTCAGTTACAGGCTTAACTCCTTTTGAAGTGGTGTTTGGACATACAGACACAGATAGCCCCTATAATATAGAATTTGAAAAAACGTATACCCAACAGTTAGTAAAAGATCACGAGAAGCGTACTAAAACGTTATACAAACATTTGGCAGAAAAGATGACAGCAGGCAAGGAGAAAATTAGAGAAAAGAAAGGTGGTGAAGTAGAGATAGAACTTAAGCAGGGAAAAACGGTGTATGTAAAAGACATTAATAAGAGAAAGAGTAAAGATAAGGCAAGGTATAGAAAAGCGAAAGTTGTAGATCAGGTTGAAAGGAATGTGGTTCCAATTCAAGTAGGTGACAGAAAAACAAAGGCTCCATTAAAAAATATAAAACGCCCTCCACAGGTGGTGCGTTCTGATGCTAGCGACATCTGCAGCCGCTCTCCAACTGAAATCACTTGAAGGAAACCCGGGTATCTTACCGGTAAAAGAAGGACAAGCCTATTTACAAACAGACACTTGGACAATTATAAAAACCATTAATTTAGATAAAATCTATAACGATTTGAATTTCATTATTCTAAGATTCGATGAATTTAAATTAGTAACGGCAAACAAAACATTTCCTCAGGATTTTGTTAATATGTTAACACACACAGAGTACCTCCGAGATTTAACAGTAGATAAGTACAGGCAGTTAATTCCACAGCGTTTTAGAAGAGGCCTTGTGAATCCACTAGGGTCAATTATTAAACTCATTACAGGAAACCTAGATCACCAAGATGCACTTAAATATGATAAAATAACATCTGAGATAAGCCATGACCAAGTAATTGTTTCGAAGAAGCTAACAGTAGTATCTAAAATGTTAGACAGCTTTATTAATGTAACGGATGCTTTGAATGAAAATTCTAAAATGTTAGACTCGCGTTTAAGGAAATTGGAAACTTTAAGAGATGTGTTTGCTAAAGAAAACAATTTAATTTTATCATCCTACCTTGTGGGATTGTATAGCTTATATTTTATGAATAACTTCCGCACTGTATTTATTAAGTTAAGTGAACTTGAGACCGCACTAGCATTAAGTAAAAGCTCTATACTACATCAGTCTATTGTAAACTCTACAGAACTTTTGAACCATTTAAAATTAATATCTAACACTGGCACTTTAGTATATGAACCTAATGAATCCAATTTGATAAAAATCGAAGAAACTATCTGTATAAAATCTTTTATCAAGAAAAACCAGATAACATTTGTGATGGAAATTCCTCTTACCGATAATTATACGTATAACTATTATAAAATGTATTCCCTTCCTATTTTCCACGAAGCAGAAAACAACACCTTAGCAATATTTCCTAAATACCCTTACCTTTTGGCGAAAGGTGTAAAATACTTACCAATCGAAAAACCTTGTCGCCCTCTCGCCGCCGGAGACCAGTTCCTGTGTGGTGATGACAACAGAGCTGCATACCCTGGACTCACATGTGCAGAACAACTGATGAAATTTGATATCAACCTTACCAGCTGTACGCAGCATCCCATTCAGATAGAAGATGTAAGAGTTCAGAAGATAAACAATGAAAATTGGATACTTTATACAAAAATCCAAGCAATGCTCACGCAACATTGCAATGACGAAATCACTAACTACGCCGTTCACGGGACTTACGTCATAACCCTTGACGAGCCCTGTGATGTAATAATAGCAGGAATACGTATGAGGCGCCATCCTGTCTACGAAGAACCAGAAACAGCCATACCAATACCTATAGTAAACCTACCACAACTTCCAGTTTACGTGAACTTAACAAGTGCGCGTGCACTCAACATGCGAGATATAAACTTGGACAAAATAAAGTACATGTCATATGCGGTCAAGAACAGTGAAATTTTAGACAGTGTAATTAACAGTGAAACGGACTCTAGCTTTAGTGTTATATTGTATACCACACTAGGCCTTGTATTGTTAATTTTTATTCTATTTCCATTATATGTGTTTCGGATTAAGATTATATCATTTCTAGGAAGTTACCGGAAAACTCATCAAACTGAAGCTTCCGATAACTTCTCTCTTAGGGAGGGAGGAGTTATGCATCCCCCTCGCCCTCCTATATTTTAGAGAGGAGGCAACGTCAGCATACCTGCATGAGCATTATGCTGACTAGCGTAAGTTAGCTTGTAAGAGTAGCATTAAGTTTTGAATAAGAATAAATTCAGTCTCCAACTCGGCTGGACGTATTGTTCATTTAATTCTAGTTTGATTTTATAATTAGTTTTTAAAAAGACGCTCCTCTAATATATAAGCTTGACTAGGTACTTATACTTGAAATTATACACCATTCGTGACCTCAAACCAAAAGACGTTCTGTTCTGTAGGTAGGCCCTTCACTAGGTGGAGGGCGGACCGATGGATGCAAATGGCTAATGGCCATTCATCATTGTGATCAAACGGGGAGTTGAAAAGCAAAGCCTATGTTCAGCAATGGACATCATAATATCAGCTATCGTAAAATCAAATGTTTTACTTCTATCTAGGTATCTAGTCATTCATTTGCCAGATAACGTATTCTAATATTTAATTTATAAGTACTAAAAAAATGAAAAATGGACCAGCGGCAGCGGCAGCTGTTCTTCAGTTATAAACGCACACGCAAGTATGAAATCTCACTAGCGACGACGAGCATGTAATTTTTTGATTTACTGCCATCTATTGGAATTCCTGTGTACCATCATGATGTCCACGCGATGAAATGATTTTAGTCTAAAGTGGGCTCAATAGAGAAGGTCTTATTTTTAAAACACTTTTATTAGCTTGACTTGTAACTAACTAACATAATATATATCTTTGTGTCACCATTACTAATATTGCTGGTATGAAAGAAAAACATTTAAACAAATGCAAAATAAAGGTTTTTCTCTGAGGTTTTCGTTAGGTTTTTGTAATTGGTATCATTGATCCGGCTGTCAACTTGACGGCATCAACACTGTGTCACTGTCAAACGACCTGATTTCTGATAGAACGTCAAAATCAAAACAAAATCATCAAAATGGCACGTCAGCAGCAGGATGTTGATGAACTATTTGATGTAAAAAATGCTTTTTATGTTGGAAATTACCAACAATGTATCAACGAAGCACAAAACATACATGTAAGTAATGGTTTAACCACAATAAATCACATAAAAAGTAGTTCTTGATTGAGTTTATTGGTTTTGTTTTGGGCGTTGACGTTTGTGCCGACCAAGGATTAACTCAATTTTATTGATTAGATGTATTCAAGTCCTAGCTAATTATCTTTTATTTGGTCAGAGTAATCAATAACATTCACATGAGCCACAAAATGCTGTCACAAAAGTTAACTGACTGTAAGTTTAGATAATATTTATTTATTTGGTAATAGGCGAGCAGCCTGAGGCTCTGTGCCTATATCATGCTGCGTTGAATTACAGCAATTTCCAAAAGTGCAAAAGTCAATTCTGTAGCAAGGAAGCATTGCTCGTTCGCAACCACTTGTCCAGTCTGTTTTTAAAGGAATTTACTGAACGGCCGTCTTCTGGTAGTCTTTTCCTTAACCAGTTCCGAAGAATAACATTTAAAAATCATATGTTTCAGCCATCTGTCCCCCTGGTAGCGCTCCAGCGCGATGCCTTCCTCTACCGAGCGTACATCGCGCAGGGTAACTACAGGATCGTAATGCAGGAGCTGAAGACTGCTGATCCGATGTTGCTGCCGCTGCAAACCCTGGTGGACTACCAGTCGCCTGGCGCCAACAAGCCAGCGATTGTTGCTGATATTGATTCAAGGGTGAGTGATTGACTTATTGCATCCTCTACTAAGGCCCGTATTCTAGAAGTTCATGTTTTAAAATCTATGCTTGAATAGCGATTTACGGCCGAAATTAATAATCGATCCGTTATCCGCGGTTTTGGATCGATATGTCATGTCATAATGTGTCATTTTAGTAATCTGTCAAGCCCTAGTACAAAATGACATATCGATCCATAACCCGCGGATAACGGATCGGATTGATTATTCATTTCCAGCGTAAGTGGCGTACTTATATGAATGGACAGCGTTAAATCTGTGCTCAAGTACTGATTATCGCTTGAGCGTCATTTAGAATATGGGCCTGTGATGGCTCTTGTATATATCCAACTAATTATAAAATATAAAAATCTAATATCACAGTGTTTGTTATGAAACTTATCCGAAATGGCTTGACCAATTTTTATGTTTTTTTTCGTGTATGTTTGGTAGGTCTGAGAATAGGTCATAAACTATTTAGGTTTCGGTGCCCCTGTCCAGATTTATTTGCTTTTCATATCGAAAGGTGCTTGGTGACAGTTCTAATTTACAATTGAAATTCTATTCAAGGTTGCAAAGGGTACAGAGCTGCAGAATGAAATCTTCATCATTGTAGCTGCCACCATCTACTACCACGAAGATAACTACGAGGCGGCTTTAAAGTGAGTATAAATAACTTATTATGTTCAGCATACACATAACTAATAGCTTTGTGAATAATAACATTATCATCAACAGCTTATTACGTTCCCACCCCTGGGACATAGGCCTTCTCTTAGTGAAAGAGAGAGTATGGGCCATAATCCACCATGCAGGCTCAGTGTGTGTCGGTCATAAAATTAACAAATGTGAAAGTTACTCACTTACACTTTATCACAACTAAACCGCTCAACCAATCTTGATGAAATTTGGTGTTGAGTTAGTTTGAATCCTGGAGAAGGATAATTATAGTAATTTTTGGGCATTGCTGAAAGTTCACACCATGATTTATGCCCGAAATTAATAATCGATCCTGATCCGTTATCCGTGGTTTGGATTAATATGTCATGTCATAATATGTAATTTTAGGGCTTGACATATTACTACTAAAATGTTATATAATGACGTGACGTATCGATCCAAAACCACGGATAGCGGATCAGGATCGATTATTAATTTCAGGCGTTAATACGCCAATCAGCTTTAAGCCTGTTATTTAATAAGTAAATATAAGTCGAGTTTGACCTTTTCAGAATCTTACACAATGCTGAATCGCTAGAACTCCGCACATTCACTCTCCAATGCCTGCTGGCCATGAATCGGCCAGACTTGGCCCGCAAGCAGTTGAAGCAGCTTCAAGACATTGAGGATGATGGCACGCTGACACAGCTCGCTCAAGCTTGGCTTAATCTATCTCAGGTAAACACTATTACAGAACTAGAAAGCTGAAGTTGCAATGGGCAGGTCATATATGTGTGATGAGCAAGAATATTTGTACCTGAGTCTTGGATATTTCTATCCATTTAAGTATTTATTTCTCTATATAAGTATGTATATCGTTGTCTAGTACCCATAACACAAGTTTCGAGCTTAATTTGGGGCTAGGTCAATTTGTGTGCAATTTTCCCCGATATATACCCGATAATCATTGGGGTAGACGTGTTTGTAATACATTAAATTTATTATACACTGGGTGACCTATTTAAATTAGTACAACCTGGCAATTCATATACAAAAAATTTGATATTTTTTAAAGAAATTGTGCATGTATTTTAACAAAACAACAAAAAAAAAACAATATAGTGAGTTGTAGCGAGAATAACGAACAGCAATTGATTTCTAGATATAAGGAAGAAAAAAGAAGACTAGATGATTTCCCGAAGTTTTACCTGTGTAGAGATTCCAGAGGATTATGATCTTAATAAGATTACAATCACAATAAAACTAGCTTCATCATCAGCCTTTCACGTTCCCAATGCTGGGACTCTGGCCTTCTCTCAGAGAGTATGGGCCGTAATCTACCACGCTGGCCTAGTGCGGGTTGGTAGATGTCGCGTGCCCTTGAATGTTGCACCGAAATAATTCAAAATCAACTCTGCAGTTTTGTATATTGTCTCCTACATCCAAACTTACAAACAACCAACAAACAACTACCTTTTTATAATATTAGAATAGGTTTGTGTTAATAAGAAGTTCTATGTGCGTGATTGTAAATAATTTATTACTTGTAGGGCGGCCCTGGAGTACAAGATGCCCACTACAGTATAATGGAGCTATCGGAACGTCTGGGGGCCCTCGGGGCAGGGCCGGCCGCCGTCGGCGCCGCCGCAGCTGCTTCTAGAGGTAAGCTGCTAAGCACAATGCTTATAAGTACATAAATCAATTTGGAACTGGAATACTCTAATTAGCAATCATTGAACTCAAATCTATGGTTCTTAGATTTTTAAAGGGATTTTTATGCTTTCACGCTATTGTTATTGTATGATCCAATTGACCAATCTTCTATATCATCAACTTATTACACAGATTAGTTAATAGTTCTAAGAGTGATGACTTATAGTACTGATAGTGGGTTTCAACTATAGCTTTTTATTTTTACTAGCTGTTCCCCGCGTTTTCACCCGCGTGGGCTACAGCTTTATGCATGCAAAGTCTCAGCCCGATCGGTTCAAAATTGACAAAGTTTCATACAAAATTTCATCCCCTATTTTATCCCCTTGGGGGTAGAATTAATCAAAATCCTTTCTTGGCGGATACCTACGTCATAACATCTACCTGCATGCCAAATTTCAGCCCGATCCGTCCAGTGGTTTGGGCTGTGTGTTGATAGATCACTATGTCAGTCGGTCACCTTTGAGTTATATATATTTAGGTTACTAATTGATTGAATTGGAGCAAGTTCACTGCAATTCCAAGCGTTATGTCATCTAAGTATTCTGATATTTGATACTAAGCTATAATAATAAGATTTTTTTACATGGATAACATCGTATGAGTCTCAGGGAGCCATTGGATGAGATGAGCCGTCCATTGAAACGTTCAAAGGAGGAAGCCTATATTCAGCAGAGGACATCTTCCAGCTGATGATTATGATGAATGTGATTGTTTGTTCCTTTCAGGCATGTGGGAGGAAGCTGAGCAGATGCTGACGGAGGCGCAGACGCGCGCCTCGCAGCAGCCAGACCTGCTGCTCGGGCTAGCGGTCACCGCTACACACAGTGGGAAAGCGCCGGAGGTCAGTTGAATGTCGTCATCTTTGTACTGCGAAGTACTGAAAGATTTTGACGACTGAGGATTGGTGAATAGCTGACCACAAAGTGGTCAACTGTTAGACTGCTTTTCAGTTTGATGTGGTCAAAGACGGGCCCACGTTGCACCGATAGATGCTTGTCGACAGATTTATACCTTGAGGGTGTTAGGAAATGCCCTACCACCATGCCAACGGTTTTGATCACGATGTTTTCTAATAAAATATAATTATTTCAGTAGTACCATAAAAATCTTCTACAAAATAGGTGTAATTTTTTATGCCATTAACAACTTGCGTGAATGGCAGATTGTTGAAGCGATTATAGGTTTTTGTAGAGATGATAGCTGGTTGTGACGTAGGCTTGCGATTTGTAGGTCGTGGGCTTGAATCCTACTATGAGCTTGAGCCCTCAAGTTGAAATGAAATGAAATTTATTTATATCGTGTGTGTTTAAGTTAAAGAATCTGTCGCCGAGCGCTTATCGGTATAGGTAGTGTGGCACCATTTTGACGTCTTCGTCACTTAACATCAGGTGACTTGTGGTCAAACGATACGTAAAAAATTAAATACGTGAGTAGGAAAAACATAAATGAATTCAGCAATACCATAAAAACCAGTAATAAGTTGTTTTGTCAGTCTCCCGGTATTCAAGACATCGTGTATTGTTCCAGGTGTCATCCCGATACCTGTCTCAGCTAGTGGACACCGCGCCGGAGCACCCGTTCACGAGAGAGTACCACGCCAAGTGTAACGAGTTCAAGCGGCTCGCGGCGCAGTACCAGCCCTCGGTGGCTAGCTAAGTGTCGCGGACCAATGTCGACTTATTATTATTATAATGTGTAATTGAAGAGTTTATGTACTGGACTTGGGTTTTTATTTCAAGGCCATATAGCTAGCTAAGGGTTCCCACACAAAACTGCGAATTTGCATAGCATCGCAAATATCTGCGAGCGAGCTCCAATGCACCACAACAACGATCTGATTCACATCGCGCCGCATCGCATCGCAGTTTTGTGTGGGTGCCCTATGCCTCGATGAGTTTCGCTTTCGACCCACTTAAATATACTGCCGTGCTCAAGCTAAAAGGCGGTTAAGTGACACTTGGTCAATTTTGACTTTTTAATACCATCTCACTAAGAAAAAAAAACGCTTTCGATCAGTCTAGGAACGGTTGTTCTATCTTCTACCGTTTAGGAAATATTTTTTTTAAAAAGCAGCTAAGTGCATAAAAATAAAAATTTACTACGCTTAAAAACGGCTAGGCCGCAATAACAAAATTAGTTAATTAATTAAAATTAATTATGTTAAAACTGAAAAAATTATCTTTCTTTTGGTATAAGATAACACAACTATAGATTTATAGAAATCGACTGGCATCGATTTGAATGTTTTAGCGCGTTTTTTGCCTCTAACTCAAAACTTAGTTTCGTCACTTAGCCGCCTTTTAGCTTGAGCACGGCAGTATAATACTAGCGACACAACTAGGTAGCACTAATATTATCTACACGGAGAAAAAAGACCTTCCGAAATACCGTTTTCCTTCTGAGTCAAAAGGGAAGGAATTGGGATTCAGAAGGAAAACTAAGGTAAAATAAGGAAGGAATCGGTCCTGGAAGGTAAAGACTCACAAGGAAAGTCAGATTATTTTTCTCAGTGTATGGGCAGATGGCTTCTGGGTCGATAAACTAACACATACCTTACTAAAAGACGCCATTTTGGCCTGTCTTGTGCTACATCCTGCCAGTCCTCCACCTGGAGCTCGCGCAAGTTCTTCGTGACTTCGTCTTTCCAGCGATACCTGGGACAGGCACAAGTTGGTAGTTAGCTTCAACCACGGGTTCTAGAGACATGATTACTTAGGGTCCTTTGCTAGTATGTACTATATTGGTATTTCTTTGGTAGTACAAATAAAATAATGATTTGGTGTATATTGCATACCAGCTGTTCCCCGCGGTTTCACCCGCGTGGGGTACAGCTTTATGCATCCAAAGTCTCAGCGCGATCGGTTTAAAATTGACAAAGTTTCAAACAAACTTTCATCCCCTATTTTATCCCCTTGGGGGTAGAATTAATCAAAATCCTTTCTTAGCGGATGCCTACGTCATAACATCTACCTGCATGCCAAATTTCAGCCCGATCCGTCCAGTGCAGTGGTGGATTTAGCAGCAGGCTGAGTAGGCTGGAGCCTAGGGCGGCAGATTTTAGGGGCGCCAAATTTAGTGTCAAATTAAAAAAATGTTTTAATGATATTAAAAGAGTCGTACCTATATATGTATTTAAATATTATTATGTGCACACAAACAATAAACATTGTTCACCACTTGAATTTTCTTCAATTTTTTTTTTTTTCAAAGATTCAAAGAATTTATTGCATTCCATAATGTACAATAGTTAGTCATAATATAATTAAGATCAATTATGGACCCTGTTGGGCACAACAACAACATTACTTAAAAACTAGAGGAGAGGAGGACTGCCATCAATCAACAAAAAACCTATATGCCTACTGCAACCTATGTAAATCTATATATCTAGTAAACATTTCTTGCATTTAGATTTTGTCGTTAAGGAATTCCTGTATAGAGTAATATGATTTTTCCTTTAATAAGTCATTTAAACATCTTATGAATTTTTTGTTATTGTTCTGTTTTTTTAAAAATTCCGGCAGCTTATTATATATTTTTATCGACATCACGAATGGGCCTGAAGAATGTAACTTTAGTCTCGATGTAGGTAACATAAGTTGATTTCTATACCGTATTGAGCGGTTTTTATTTCTAGGTAAGTCTTCACGCTTTGTGTACAATTGCGGATTGTTACGAACAAATTTGCATAACTCGAGAATGTATATACTAGGCAAGGTAAGGATTTTTAATTTTTGAAATTGTGGTTTACAGCTGTCGGTTGGACCTATGTCGGTCAGTATACGAATTAGTTTTTTTTGTTGATTAAAGAGCGAGGGTACATTGGTGCTATTGCCCCATAAGATAACTCCATAGGTAAGCCACGCGAACGCATAAGAATAATAGGTTGCTTGTGCAGTTTTTAGGTCAGTAGTCTTTTTAACTTCGCGGAGGGCGTATGTGAATGATGATAATTTCGATTTAACTTTTTTTATGTGTGATTTCCAATTTATATGTGTGTCTATAACTAATCCAAGCAGCGTAAATTCATTAACTGTTTCTAAGTGAGTTTTGTGAAAGATGAAGTTAAAATTTAGGGACGCTTTTTGATACGGATGGAAAATTAATAGTTTAGTTTTGTGATAGTTGATTTCAAGGTTGTGTGCGCTCATCCAGTCGGTGGTCTTATCAAGTACCTCGGTAAGTTTCGCATTTAAGTTTGTATCATTCTGAGATGAAGTAAGCAAGGAAATATCATCAGCGAATAAAACGCACGTTTCATCAATGGTTTTTTTTGTCTGATGCATAAAAAAATGACACATTTAAAAAGGAAAGGCAGAGGCAGTAGAGGTTATAGACGTTGGTAGGGGCGGCAAAATTTGAATACTTAGCCTACTGGCGGCAGATGTGTAAATCCGCCACTGGTCCAGTGGTTTGGGCTGTGCGTTGATAGATCACTATACGATGTCAGTCAGTCACTTTTGAGTTATATATATTTAGATAGAGAGCGATTGTGGTCCAATGGTAAAGCGTGCGCGTGCTTCGCTTAAAACGGTAAAGGGCATGCGACATCTACCAACCCGCACTGGGCCAGCAAGGTAGACTACGGCCTATACTCTCTCTCTGAGAGAAGGCCAGAGTCCCAGCAGTGGGAACGTAATAGGCTGATGATGATAATAAAGTAAATAAAACAGCCCACTCTAGTCTAATAGAAACTATAATCATAATCATGGTCGTCATCCTCATCAGCATCAGTGCCGTTGGTCAGGAGGTGGTACTGCCGCAGCTTCTCCAGGGCTTCTCTGTCGTCCAGGAGCCCTAGGGCTCTCGGCTCCAGGGTCGGCAGGTCTGAAGGCTCTGCCTCGCCCTTGACCAGGGACCAGTCGGTGGTTGAATCGCGGCGAATCTCGCCTGTTTGGCCTGGTAACACGTTAGAGTAAAAAAATCAGAACAAATCTAAAGCGTGAATACAATGGCATAAAGCCGGTTTCAATTACCTATCTAAAAACGGTTTGCCCTACTAGAGATATAAATTTCACATTACTTCTATGGAGCTTGTGTCAAATTTCTATTTCGAGTAGGGAAAACCGCGGATAGATCGGTTCGGCGAAGGTCGTATAGGACGCCGAGCGTGGCTGTGGAACTAAGACGACTCCAGTGGTCTAGATGCTGTGTATTCCGGATGTCTCCGTCCTATTTTATTATGTCTCTACAGAACAGTCTGTCGTACGCTAATCGTGTGTAGTCGCAGAACCGGAAAACGTTAGGTTGGACGTGTTCTTGAGTGGAGAACGCGAGTTGGCAAACGTAGTGTGGGACGTCCTGCGACTAGGTGGAGCGACGACTTGCGCCGAGTGGCTACCAGTAGTGGGATGAGAAGAGCTGAAGACCGGGCTCAGTGGCGTACCTTGAGAGAGGCCCTTGTTCTGAGACGGGCTGATGATGATGATTTGGAGCCATATAAAAATGAAACTCCTTACCATTAGATGACACTTCGACCGCCTGGCTCTCAATCGGCGGCGGTGAGTAAGCTGCCAAATATTGCTCGGTCTTGCTCTCCCGTTCAAGCTTATCCTGCTTGCGTTGTCGACGCCACGCCTTTTGCAGATTGAAACGTTCAGGGCTAGGAAAGAAAGTGCAACAATCGGTCACAATTACGGAAGAAAGCTCGCCTAATACGAGCTAAGATCGGCATGGAATCTCGGTATTTTTTTCTTACAGGTTTGACCACAAGTCACCTGAGGTTTAGTGATGATGCGGTCGAAGATGCGCCACGTTGCACATAGACAGGAAACTGGCTCTCAAGTGAGACTGACAGAACACACCGATTGGCGAGAGATTCTTTACTATCAGATCTATCTTAGGTATCAGATAAGGTCTTTAATAAATTATTTGCGGATTTGCCGTCGCTCAAAACCCAAGATGGGATTTAGGAATATACTCAAGCGCGTCTTCTGATTAATATAAGAGAGGATATCTTACATATTGATAAGTACCTCCAGCCATTATGAGCCCTTAAAGTTGAGGAGTACACTCAGGGGAATCCTTTAGATTCGCTGAGAGAATGTGTTACTTCCAAATCGTCAGTCTAAGAAATGGGAGCATCTGTAGGGTTCACAGAATATGTTAAGTAGTTGAAAATTACAGCACTACTTGTACTCTTCGACTTATTCTTTACTCACCGTTCTCCATCCTTATAAACCTTAGTCTCCAAGTTCTGTATATCATGCCGAATGTCGGCTATCATCAGCAGCATCAGGTCAAGAGACCCTTTGGGGCCGCGGGCCCCTCTTGGGCCCCTAGCGCCTGCATCCCCTTTTGGACCATCCTTTCCTGGCGGGCCTGTAGGACCCTGTAAAGTCGGACAAGTAATGCGGTAGAGACGAACACTGCGAAATAGTCTTTCATAGAACAGAGAAGTCTCCCATTATTAGTAACCTATCGTTCGTTCGTTCGTTCGTTACCTGATGATAAGTAACGATGTGGCTGAAGGTGGCATCACGCCAAACCTGGAGTAGGAACTGTCTCTCAAGTGAGGCTGCTGGAACACACCGATAGGTGCTTGGCGACAGATTCTTAACTTGAGGTTGGTAGCTAGCCAGGTCAGCATTAGAAAATGCCCGACCGCCAAGCTATGGTTACATCACAAATCACAATGGTTTCCCTGACCGAAAGCTCAAGCTCATTGCTATTCAAATAGACCATTGTTTTTTTTCTACTGGATTTGCATTTGACATATTTTTTAAAGAATTGTTGAATACAAGTATTTGTCTATTCTGATAGATGAACAGAATAGTTAGGCCGAGCTGGGCTATGAACCTGGAGCAACCAAGGAGCGACGCTTAGCCCATAGAGTCATCATCATCAGCCGGAGGTAGTCCACCGCTGAACATAGGCCTCCCTCTTTGAACGGCACCATAAAGCCATGCCCATAGAGTACTCCAGTGCAATATATTTACTAACATACCTACCTAGGACCTAATTTAAAAATAATCAATTTGAACTTACTCTTGGACCCCTCTCACAACGACAATATCCACCTTCCAAAGGTGCTGTTGCATCCAGTACTCTGGACGTATAAGTTCCTTCCGCGAATCCATCACCTTCAAAGAAAGGAAAGCTTGCATCAGCATTGCGCATCCATCAGCTCCCCAAGACTTACGATAGCTAGCGATGTTGGGAATTGCCTAGTTTTGTTCACAATGGTAAGTTTAAAAAGTGATCCATTTGGAGCAGGGCTTTTAGACGATCTCGTCGAAACGAGAATTGCGGGTCTCTCCATGTTTTAACGCCATTCATTTATCATGTCTAAATAGTTAACATAGGTATCCTTTTGTGTGATGTTTGGGTGATCAGCCAGCATTCATATTTATCAGAGCGACGTGCAATTTTTATTAAGGCGATCTTTACCAAAGTCCTCACCATCGTCGCGTTTGGACACTTCATTCTCCATGAGCTTCTTCAAGGCAGCTTGGGCGGTGTGCAGCTGGTCGCTCAACTGCTTCACCTTCCGAGACAGCCAGCTGACGGTGTCGCACGGCGCGTAGCATCGAGAAGATGCGCGGATTAGTGGTAGAGGCTCCTGAAATACCTTATTTTTCGGGATCTGTATCCAAAAAAGGCCAAACAAATATCAGGGCTAAATTCATGAATCTGGGATCAAGATTATTTTCTTTAAGTCATATAAGGATCAACTG
This sequence comes from Opisthograptis luteolata, assembly GCA_931315375.2. NCBI lineage: Eukaryota > Metazoa > Arthropoda > Insecta > Lepidoptera > Geometridae > Opisthograptis > Opisthograptis luteolata. The sequence goes on along the minus strand of OV928049.1, from coordinate 10,716,036 downwards.
GAAACACTGGAGACAACAACCAGAGTGTCATCCAAAGAGTAGGTAGGTAGAGGCTCATCAAAAATATGTAAGTTACAAAGGAACCTATAAGTATATATTTAGCCTTTAGTTGAAAAGCTTGTCTATTTCTAAGTACCTACTGAATAAGGCTAGAAAACCCTAAGCCCTTTCAGAAATTGTTCCAAAACTTTTGGATGATTTTTACCGCTTTGCAGCAGTTTTCAAAGGATCATTATCATCATCATCAGCCTCTTTAAAGAAAGAATATCGACCATAATCTGTCACAATGCCTCATTGTGGGTTAATAGATATCGCATGCCCTTGAATTTTCTGGTTCTTGGACATGCCAGTTTCCTCGCGAAGTTTTCCTTCATTGTTATGAGCCCTCTATATCTACCATGCACCCACGACAGATCACGATATCAGTACTTTTTAAGTCGCACTGGTTCCTGTTAGACCACCATCGCTCTGCTCTCATTGAAAGGGTACCAACCGGCAAAGCAAGCGGCACCGGCACCGGGCCGCTTCGCACCGGCTCGCAGCTCTTTCCGTCGGAGCCGACGTACAGTGGCGGTGTACACTCGCAGTGGTAACCACCCGGGTCGTTGACGCACCGCTGGCCGCAGCCCCCGTTATTGGTCGCGCACTCATCCGTGTCTGCAAGCAGATTTAAGGAGATATACACGCTCAAAACGCAAAAAACCGTTGTATTAAGAGATGAATGTAGAAGAATCCTTTCACATAAGTATTTGTTTAAAACTTATGTTCAAGATGATTAAACCTGCATTGCTATTTGTTTCATGGAACGCCATAACAAGAGATAAGTTTGGCCCATAAGACGTACTTTCAGACCAATAGCGTCACCCATTCCTGGCTTTACGAGCACTTCATTCATGTCAGATGAAAGAGTAGGTATCTGCGTGAGCAAGAGATACCTAGAGTTTACAGAGAGGCATTATATAATTGCTTAGCCATGTCCAGCATCGGACTGTGATGATGGTGGTCGACGACTATCTATTCGAAGGCCGTGCTGAATGTTGCATAACCTGGTCGAACCGTTACGTCCGACCGGACCAGCTATGCCAGGAGCTCTATAGCAAATAAAGGTGGCCTACCAACACAATACGGCTGCTGCTTCCTCCTATAGTTGTCCGGTTGGAAGTTGAAGCCGCTGTGACAGGAGCACCACACGCGCTGGTCCCTCACCTCGCACGCCTGCTCGCACAGTTTGAGGCTGCAGGGGTCCACCAACTTGGGTATGCACCTGGACGTAACAAGACAGTTATATGACAATGCATCGCCTCAGTGACGGATTTAGTGTGGTTTTACAGTGACGTTTTCACCAGCGCGGTTGGGCAAGCGTCGTGGGCCACGAGCCCATCGGTTATCGAAGCGGGTCGCTAAGTAATAAATACAAGACACATTTTGACTAGGTATGTCAGTTTGTTTTACCTGCCAGCAATTAAAACATGTGTATCACAGCAGTGCACCCGGAGGCACCGAACGTCAACTCCGCCTATTTGGCACGTTTCTCGGATGCGCAGGAGTCGATCTGATGGGCACGCACTCAATTTGTCTTCTCTGGAAACAAAAATGTTAAACTTTATGAAACAGAAACACAAAGAAAGGACGGTTATCATGCACAGTTTTTATAACCTCAGTTGGGGATACTTCATGAAAGAAATAGGTAGAGATCAGTAGTGGGCAAACGAAAGAAAAGTAGCCGGAGTATAATAAAATAAGCTATAACTCCATTCCAAATTTCGCAGAGTTTGAATCCTCTCGGCCCCGCGCCTATGACTTAATTTTAAATTATGTGTGCATTTACCATCGCTCAAGACGGTGAAGGAAAACATCGTAAGGAAACCGGCATGTCCAAGAACCACAACATTCAAGGGCATGCGACGTCAATCAACTCGCACTGGGCCCACGTGGTAGAATTACGGCTCTTACTCTCTCTCTGAGAGAAGGCCAGAGACCCAGCAGTGGGAACGTAATAAGCTGATGATGAAAATGATGGTATAGTTTTTCAAAGAAATGTAATGGGTGCCTAATTTTTTATGTTTTTAACTTTGTTAATTGTATTATAATTTTTTTTTTTTTAATTGTTAGTTATTGTATTTATGAATACTTTTAGTTTTTGTTGTGGTCTTTTTTCTATTATTTTTTTTTACTTGGTGCATTTTTCAAAAGCAGATCCTTTGGAAGATCAAGGATTTTACAAGCCGGTCTAGAGACTGATTCCCACCACTCGTTATCTTATCTTTAATTCCGTTGCGGCGATTAACTGCTCTCATGATCACAAACAATGACCTAAATACTCGTAATATTTACTAAATTACCTAATGCGCTGAGTCATCTATCAATGTAGTTTGTGTCTCTGTAAACTAACCGTATCGGAAATTTTAAACGCGCTTGTTAGAAGTTCAGCGTTTTTAGAGTTTCGTACCACAAAAGGAAAACCCTTGTGGCATCGTAACTCCAAAGAGGATGTAGGTAGGTACTGATTACGATTTAGTTTATTTCTTATTTAAAAGTTGAAGTTTGCCGTCTAAAACATAAAATGTGTTATGAAGCAAAACGTCTAATTGCTTCTTTCATTCCCATTCCTTTATATAAAAACAGCTAAAACGCAAGAATCAGAAATTCACGTTGAGCACTAGGTACACAAAATACTAACGCGAAATGTCTAACTCGCAAAACGTTTAAATCGCAAAAAGTCTAAATCTGAAAACTGCTATGATAATGTAAAATGACTAAAGTATAGTCACATGGTCTCATTGCGAAACTATATAATATTTTGAATTTTAGGTAATTTGCCTCCAGTATGGTCCAGCATGTATGAAGTTACATAGTCATTTTGCGTTCGTCACGTCGTTTTAAGTCGAAGGTTTTTAAAATTAATATTTTTTTGTTTTGTTTGCAGGTTCCATTAGTTTTACGAATCTCTTCTCCAAAAGGAGTGAAGTTTCAAAGTTTAAGTCAAAAAAATATTTATTCAATAGGATACATTGTGATCACTTCAAAACGTCAACATAAAACTAGCTACACCTGTTCCAACCTCCTTACGCCGGCAAAATAACAGACAAGAAACACCCGGCAGGTAATTTGTTTGGCGCGATCACATTGACAATTTTATTCTTATGACTAATTGAGTTTCGCGTGATATACTTATCTTGACCATTTGGGACTAGTACAAAGTACCTACCTATCTATTCAAAGCTGAAAAATAATAAAACAAACCAGTCCATCAGCGAACCAAGCAGTCCTTAATGATAATTCTTAGAACTCCTTAGACATCACAGCTTGTTAGTACAGTCAGCGACAAAAGTAGCTGGTCATAGTCGGTTTTTCAAATGTGTCTTAGATCAGTCACGTTTGTGTTTTTTATACAAATTACAAGGTAGCGTTTCACCAAAACACAAAACACATAATTTTGAGTGATGATGCGTTCAAAGGTTGGTGTTTCAGACGCTACAGGTAATTGGAAAATTGGTGATTGTTCAGCGACTTTTGTCGTTGACTGTACTTGAGTAGGTAACTACTTCAAACCGTAAGCTGCACTAAAACTAAAACTTATTCTGTGCCCTAAGTACTTTTTCCATCACTAGATCTATACTTACATATCAGTCATCTGCGCGTTCCTCGAAAACACTTCAAAGGGTTTCTGTGCCTTCTGTGACGCCCTATTTATACCAGAGCGCTTAGACCGAGAGCTAGCATTTTGAAACTTAACCGCATGTAGATTGATTTGAATTCGAAACAAAAACAAAAAATACAGTCATTATTAGTGGAGAAAATAATTCCTTGCTGAATCTGTTTAGCGAAGACTATATAGTCTAAGCTCTAAGATTCTCGTTTTCCAATTTAATTATGTTTTTTTTTTACTACTGGGTAGCGTTTGACCACAAGTCACCTGATGTTAAGTGACGATGTGGTAGAAGGTGGCATCACGCTACACCTGGATTGGGAACTGGCCCTCAAGTGAGGCTGCCGGAACACATCGATAGGTGCTTGGCGACAGATTCCTAACATGAAGGTGGTAGCTATATAGCCAGGCGAGTACTAGAAATTACCCTACCACTAAGCTATGGTTTCATCACGATGTTTTCTTTCACCGAAAGCTCCAGCTCATTGTAGGATTCGAACCCACGTCCTACGGATTACGATCCGTAGGACGTGGGCCAGCCGACGTTACTACCACTGAGCTATGAAAAATGAAATATGTGATGTTATTCATTGCTGTTTCTAGTAATACATACATGAAATTTTGATTAATCGATTGATTTAATAAAGATGTGTTGTTTGCCCAACTAGGCCTAATTCGCGACGTTAGCTCTCAGCTCTCAGTAATAGTATATGGTACATATTTAGATGTAAAGTTTCAATATTATGATGCATTGTTGGTACTTGGTTTGTGCAGTCAAAGTCAATGAACCCTGCAGTTTAGTGATTGATATGGCAGGGAAGTGACAAGGGGAAGTTGCTAGCGATTGCATTTACTTGTTTGTGGGATAGCGTGCGGTGGGCATTGTCGGAATTCACTTTGTGGAGTTAACGATGATGGAAATACGAAAGTAAATAAGCTCACTGTGGTCGTCAAAATAGGGTACTTTTTATTATATGTATTTAAATTTAGTGAAATTAAATTACTCTGTTGTTTTTTTTATAGAAAGTTTACGTCACAAGTTCTTGGCTGTAAGGTCTCGTAAGTATTTAAAACTAACTACGCCCCGTGGTTTTGCCTTTATCCCGAAGGCATAGTAAGCAAATCACGCAAATCCGTTGAATCGTGAAGAGGTAACAATCACACTCACACACGTTAGGCCTTTCCTGGTGTGTACCTACGTCGAAAAATAACAAAATAAGCTTACTGGCTGTGGTATTACTGTAACAATTTATAGACTTGACCGGACTTTGAAGTTGGATTCGACTTTAAATATTAGCTTCTACCAGACATAAACAATGGCCAAAACGGACCCGAGGTGGTATGAAAACGAGCTATACATGAAAAAAATTGTAATTTTTTGCTTATTATGATTATACAAACGATATTTTAAGGAAACTGTAGAAAAAAATGACATTGATTTTTTAATTTCGTAGTATTTTAATGTCATTTTTTAACTTACACGATGCTTGGATGTTTTAAACGCACGATACATATTCTACCAATTTTGTTGTACTTCTTTTTCATTTTTCTGAAGCTAACGTTAATCTCACACACCAAAAACTGTTGCATGTCGGTCGTACAACTTCAATAAGCTCGCAATGTTAATACAAAATATATTGCGGGCAGGTCCAAGGCAATATGAAAAGTGGCCGATGTTCCTTGCACTGAAGACGAAAAAAACCGCAATATTTACGAGCATTACTTCCGCATCAAAATTAAAATAGATCACTCATACTCCACACCAGGGAAACATGAACTCACACGTCTATCACATCCTCCTGTTGGTAGGTATCTTCCGGGTGGTAACCGATTTCCTTGTACGCAAGTACCAGGGTGGCAGAGCATAGCAGGAAGATCGCGTAAGCCGCGAGGCCGGGCGGCGCGCGCATCTCGACTGACAGCCAGCGCGATGGATGCGCTTGCGCACGGGTATTCAAACTTTATTATGTGTATGTCAGTATGATGTAAAAATAATGTAAATCTATAAATTTCCTTCCAGCAGCTGCATAGAGTGATTATTATTAGTGTAGTGTCGCTAGTAAAGGCATCATTGATTTATTAAATTTTATAACGCGTCAGCGCTAATAGTTTTATGGCTCCTTTTGATGTCGTAGATATTTTAGACGCAATCTTTTTGCGTAAACCTTTCTGGCCTAATCATATATCTGATATGCCTTCAACTAATCTACAAAAAAAGTTGATTTGAGACAAGTTTTTTGTAAGATGATTTTTGGTCTACATTTATTAAACGCACAAAAATGTGTTTGACTCTATTTAGTTAATAGCATTTTGATGAGAAAGAAAATATCTTTGAAAAAGGTTAAGACGCGGTTCAAAGTTTGGAAATCACTGTCAGTAGCTCAAAATAGTTCCAAAATAAACGCCCGCGTGTTGATTGTAGGGTAAATATTTCTCACGTTTCATTTCGCACGAAATTAATAATCGATCCTGATCCGTTATCCACGGTTTTGGATCGATATTTCATGTCATAATGTGTCATTTTAGTATTAGGGATTGACATATTATTACTAATATGTCATATTATGACATGACATATCGATCCAAAACAGCGGATAACGGATCAGGATCGATTATTAACTTCGGGCGTAAGGATATCAGGAAGGCTAGACTACCATAATAATGACTCAAGGTTGGCGTCCAGGCTAGCGCGAGACTGTTTGTGTGTAGTGCTGCCATCTGTACGAACTTCCCCGGATAATTGTTTTAGTTTGGGTTCGGCCTAAAATAAGACATACATATCGTAAGGTTTTTCTTAGCTGTTTAGTTTACATCCACAAAATCACTTAAAAAGAGTTACAAAAATACTATGCATACATAGTAAAAAATAAAGTAAATGTTCTAAAAACGCGCATTAAATATAAACAGTAACATTAAATTTATTTTAATGAAAATATTTAACTACACAATAATATTTGAAATATGTATTGAATTATTATTACATATTAGAATTACTAAGATGTCTAATATTTTTAAGTACTAGGCATTACTCACAATCTTATCAAGACGATTAGTCGACACACTCTCGTGTTGTGTATTTAGTTCACTAAATGAAACTAGATGGCGTTGCTAAACGAGCCAACTTTTCTGCATCGCGGTGACAAGATTCTCCGCGAATACGTGACGTATTTCGCAGCGACACCAACCGGTATCGCTTCTCGGCCTTTTGGCTAAGATCAAAGTGTAGTATCTGTTCTTTTCAGCTTAATATCTGAAAGTTCCCTCATTGAGGGACCAGTATATTAATCTGATTTTTTTAACTCGACGGGATGTTCGGGGCTCGCTCCACTCCCGTCACGGGTCGGCCCGGCATTGCAGTGCCGCCGGGATCGGTCCACCATAAAATAAAAGCCTGTGTTTAAAAAACAATTAGACGTTTTGATTGATAGATTGGACATTTTGTCACTATGGACATTTTGATCTTTGGAGCGAATAAACAAGTAATTTTTTCGTGGAGACACACTACTTTATAATAATGTAAAACTGATTCGTGAATGTCAATAATATGTTTATTTAGCAGGACTCAGTGTTGCCAACGCAGTGAATTTTTAGGTGGGTTCAAATTACGTCCAGTGGTTATTGTAAGTAGAGGTGGGCGTTTAAACGAAAAGCGGTTTAAAAACGCCGCTTTTAAAAATAAGCACATAAGCGGGCTTATTAAAATAAGCAGACTCCGTTTAAACGTTGACGGTTTTTTTTCCAAAGTCCAAACAAATACAAACCTTATTCCAATACGGATACAACTGAAAATCGTCGCTCTTCAAAATAAGCGCATAAGCGGGGCGCGGGCTGATGAAAATAAGCCGACTCCGTTTAAACGTTGACGACTTTTTTCCAAAGTCCAAACAAATGCAAACCTTATTCCGATAGGTATACATTTCAAAATAAAATCTGATTGTTATAAGCGTAAGACTCAAAATAAAGATTTATAATTGGTTTGGATTCACATTATTTCAACCTTATTTCTATCCACTGAAGGCGCAATATTAATTGAATTAGATGTCATATTACGCGGCTAAATTACGTTCTGCTTATTTACGTAATATTTGTGGGGGACTGGCAACGCCCTGTGTTTGGTTGGTTAGTGTTTTACAACGAAACCGAAATGTTCCTCCGTCTTCCATTTAATTTTCTCTAGTTCGCTTTTTGTTGTTGACAAATTAAGTTCAGCGAGGGCTTATTTTGTTTATTTACATTACGCGCGCGAATGAGCTTCGAGACTTATGTTATGTAACAAAAAAACAACAAAAAAGGCATTATTCATGTATATATAAAACAAGAATGTAAATATACCGTAGTGAAAACAAGTGTAAATAATACATGATGTCAATAAAATCAATGAACTTCTAAGTACGCCTGAAATGAAACCCAGTGATTAATGGATTGTTAATTCATTTCAGACAGTCGCGATAAGTACGAAGGGAAGTTCATTAATTCATAAATATTGTTACTTTGTAGTCTAAAGTATTTATTTAGTAAGATAGAAGATAAAAAATATAAAAAAAAAAATATAAAAAAACTATTCCAAATTACACAAATTTCTTTAACCTAGTAACCACACTAGCAAATCCACAAATCATTAAACGCTTTTGTTAACTCTCGGCGTTTGTCACTAGTCGCTATTAAACATGTCTCCATTGTCTCCGTTAATTCAACAAAAAGCGTTTAAGCGTTCGACGACTTTTTCAAGCGGCTTAATAATATAAGCGGAACGCTTTAAGCGCGTTATCAATTTTAAGCCGTTTGTCACATCTTTAATTGTAAGTACACTGGAGAAATAAGTTTGTTTTTTTAATTATGTTTAGCTAAATTGTTAAAAAAAATCGGACAATAATAATGTTATACAACAAATTGGAAGCATATTTTTACACTACTCTGAAATTGGTCCCGACTCTTCATCAGATGATTAGTTTCTTACGCCCGAAATTAATAATCGATCCTGATCCGTTATCCGCGGTTTTGGATCAATATGTCATGTCCTAATATGTGATTTTAGTAGTAATATGTCAAGCCCTAGTAGGCGTTAGTTGATAGGTTGTAAATGTTGGGTATAAGTTAATATACCGTTGAATAGTTGAATGCATAAACAAATTTTATTTAAAAAAAACTAGCTGCGCCACGCGGTTTCACCCGCGTGGACTGCAATTTATCTCAATAAAACGACTTTAATTTTTTTCTTTTCATAAAAAACCCTCTCCTTGCAATAACAAACACACAAAAAAAAAAGAATGAGTGAAATCGGTCACGCCAACGCGTGTTGCCGTGACCAAGGGAAGTAGGGATTCATTTTTATAATATGTAAGACAATTATTGTTATTAGAATTATTATAATGACTAATATTTTCCCACTAGTCGTTACTCAGAAATTGTTTTCAAAGAACAGAATCTGCATACATAATACGCGGTAATTTTATTTTTATCAGCCATCATTTTGAAATCTAGAAAACACCCGTTTGTTTTATTTATACCTATAGACATTCACGTCCTTATCGAAAAAACTTATCACGACGATTAGTCGACACACTCTCGTGTTGTGTATTTAGTTCACTAAATGAAACTAGATGGCGTTGCTAAACGAGCCAACTTTTCTGCATCGCGGTGACAAGATTCTCCGCGAATACGTGACGTATTTCGCAGCGACACCAACCGGTATCGCTTCTCGGCCTTTTGGCTAAGATCAAAGTGTAGTATCTGTTCTTTTCAGCTTAATATCTGAAAGTTCCCTCATTGAGGGACCAGTATATTAATCTGATTTTTTTAACTCGACGGGATGTTCGGGGCTCGCTCCACTCCCGTCACGGGTCGGCCCGGCATTGCAGTGCCGCCGGGATCGGCCCACCATAAAAGCCTGTGTAATAAAAAACCAAGAGTAAACTATGGTTAATGGTTGATGGATACCTCATTATCAAGACTATGTGTTTTTGTTGAAAATTCGACATCATGTACACAGTTACACACTATACGTCATCATTATGAACATTTTCTATAATTAGACGTTTTGATTGATTGATTAGACATTTTGTCACTCACTATGGACATTTTGATCTTTGGAGCGAATAAACAAGCAATTTCTTCGTGGAGACACACTACTTTATAATAATGTAAAACTTATTCGTGAATGCAAATATTGAAAATGGCAAGTGTCAATAATAAATGTTTATTTAGCAGGACTCAGTGTTGCCAACGCAGTGAATTTTTAGGTGGGTTAAAATTACGTCCAGTGGTTATTGTAAGTCCACTGGAGAATACGTTTGTTTTTTCACTTATGTACCTGATGTACCTCATATGAATTTACTTGTCTATAGACAAGTCTTGAATTACACTTGAGGTTTTGTTCAAAAAGCGTACCTAACACATTGACCATTGAAGGAGTTGCTGACTAGAAATAAATATTTTTTTATGTAACAAAAATATTTAGTTAGTTTTTCTTTTTAATTTTTTTGCAGCATGGTCACACTGGTACTAGTACGGAGTTGTTTGTGTACACTAGCAACATTCACGGCCGCGGATCGCCCCACTAACACTGTTTCCAGTGCATTCACAGTTTTAGATAAAAACATTACATAGGTACTGGTTGTAGCCAGCGGTTACACCCGCGGTTTTCCCGGTGCTATGCAGAAACCTTTTCCGGGACAAACGTAGCCTATGTGTTTTTCCAGGGTATATTTATATAGGTTGTCTCCATTCCAAAATTCACTCAAATCCGTGATACCTTTTACTGGTCTATTTAAGAGCATAACTACTGCGTTTTTGAGTGAGTGTGTTTGATTTGAGCGAAATTTGGCATGAAGATAGCTTACAGCCTTACATCCCGGAATATTACATAGGGCTACCTTTTTTTAAATTCTATGATTTGATTTTTGGAGAATAGCGGTAAAGCCGCAGGTCGCAACTAGTTCTGTTTTAATTAAGTGTTTTGGCTGATTTTTCAGGTAGCGACGGAGCGAAGACGTTCTGTAGGTAGGCCCCCCACTAGGTGGACCGACGACATTGTAAGAGTCGCAGGGAGCCGATGGATGCAAATGGTGGCTTCAAGGGCCTATGTTCAGCAGTGAACTTCTTCCGGCTGATGATGATGATGACGGAGCGACGGATCGACATGATTGTATGAAGATTAGAATACCTAGATAGTTTGAGGGGAGTGACATAGGCTACTTATCTCGGAAAAAAATATTCTTGTAGGAATTTCCATGCGGGCGAAATCGTAGAGGCAAAGTTAGTGTAACAATAATATTTCGGGCTTTTGGTGTTTTTTTTTTTATTATATATTTACAGGGCGTAGCGTTTGACCATGATCACAAGCCACCTGATTTTAAGTGACGATGTGGTCGAAGATGGCGCCACCCTACACCTGGACTAGGAACTGGCTATCAAGTGAGGCTGCCGCAACACACCGATAGGTGCTTGGCGACAGATTCTTAACAAGACATGTATGTATGTACCTAAACGAATAAAAACCCATTAATTTGGTTGGAAAAAAATAGTTTATTTTATTTATTATAGCGCCATCTGGTTTATATGAGCAAAACTACTTACGTAGATTTTACACGCTGAAATATATTTCGAAAAACTAAGTACAAATTTGAGAAGGTTTCTTATCATAAAAACAGATGTCTCATGTACCAAAGATCCGAAGCGATAATCACTGGTAATCCACAGGTTGTGGGGTCGAATCCTGCAATGAGCTTGACATTTCAGTGAAGGAAATCATCGTGATGAAACCTTAGCTTTGTGGTAGGGTATTTTCCAGTGCTTACCTGGCTAGGTATGATCTTTGCCAAGCACCGCTATTGGTGTGTTCCGACAGCCTTACTTGAGAGCCAGTTCCCAATACAGCGTAGCGTGGCGCCACCTTCAACCTCATCGTTTTCCATTAGGCGAATTCACATATTAAATATTTTGTGCAATTTAAAATGAAGTATAGTTATAAGAAAATAATGTTTTAAACATTACTAGACAGCTAGCAACAGTAGCAACCCGTCCGTTGTCCGGCTTCGAACGAGTGAAAAAATGAGGTGACAATTTAATGTGAATTTTCTGTATTTTTCGGTAATTTGGTTGCAAAGTATTGTGTTGTTGGTTTTTATTACGTATATTATATAAACCTTCCGTGATGGTCAAACAACCGCATCAAAATCCGATGCGTGGTTTAGTAGGAGTTAGCGAATATACAGACAGACGTGGAGAGCGACTTTGTTTTATATTATGTCAAAAAAAGCTACCTCATGTAAAACAAACAAAATATCAGTAAAATTTTCGGCTCGAATTGTTTTAATCAACTTTGTAGTGACATTACTTCTAGATGTAGATGGGCACAATATTTTTTCCAATTGGAGTTAAAACATAACCAATCTAGTTCATTTGTCTAAAAGTATAGAGATAGAAGGCAAATAAACGCTGCGTGGAACAACGTTTGTCGACAGTGTTTGTTCGGACGCCGGGCGCGATCGTCCTCGGATAAAATAAAACAACGCTCTGAGTTACTTCCTTCTACAAGCAAATAGAATAAAAATTACCGCGTATTATGTATGCAAATAAATAAAGAACAATTAAATAACGCAAAAGTTTTTATTAACAAAAGTTTCTTCTCATCTTGAACTGTGAAAACTGGCAAAAACGGCTGTCAAATTTTAAATACTTATCTACCCTAAAAAACAAAAGTTATAAAAGAAGAAATAAAACTTGCCACAAACAATTTTTGAAACCAACCTCTCTACCGCAACTGTGCTTCAAAATATCCCGGTTTCCCTCAACCTATTTCAAAATATCCTAGTTTCCCTAAACCTACTTCAAAATACCCTAGTTTCCCTATAGCTACTTCAAAATATCCCATCTTCACCCACATGCTACGAAAATGCTACGAAAGCTGCTCCTCCTAGCTTTAAGCACCGTAGTGGTGTCCTACGAATTATGCAACCCTGATCACAATGGCATCCATGGGATTCACAGCGGCTTGGAGAGGGCGAAAAGCTTCTACAACGAGTGGTTGGTGGAAGTAGATGGGGGGGACGAAGTGGCGGAGCTGGTGGCGTTGGAATTGGGGTACCTTTTTGGCGGACCGGTAAGTTTAACTTTTAAGGTAGGGCTTTAAGGCTTCACATGTTTTTTTTAATTATTTACAGAGTGATGATCACAAGTCACCTGATGTTATGTGACGGTATGGTCGAAGATGGCGCCACGCTACACCTGGACTGGGAACGTGCTCTTAAGTGAGGCTGGCGATAGGTGCTTGGCGACAGATTCTTAACAAGAGCTAGCCAGGCGGGTACCTACTACAAAATACCCTACTACCAAGCTATGGTTTCATCACGATGTTTTCCTTCACCGGAAGCTCAAGCTCACTGTAGGAATCGAACCCACGTCCTACGGATCGCAAGCCGACGTCACTACCACTGAGCCATCATCGCTATAATGTTTTGTGTATTTAGCCAGTGTCAAGTATTAAATGTATCAAATACTAGCTGTTCCCCACTGTTTCACCCGCGTGGGCTGTAAAAAGTAGTCCTTTCTTTGTATGTCCTTACTCAGGCTCTAGACTATCTCTGTACCAAATTTCATTCAAATCAGTCTAGTACTTTAGGCGTGAAATCGTAACAGACAGACATTCAGAGTAACTTTCGCATAAATTTCGCATAAATAATATTAGTAGGAATTAATGATGATGATGATGATGAGATGATGTAACCCAGCTACAAGCCGGGCCAAAGAGGATATTTTATTTTGTGTCAGAGTAAAGTTGTGGTACTTTACATTGTTATCTATAAAAGTCACTTATAACGTGCGTTCTGCTGGCGGTCTCACTTGAGAACCAGTTCCCAGTCCAGGCTTGACGCCTTCTTCGACCACGTCGTAACATCGGCACATCCTAATACTAATATTATAAACGTTAAAGTTTGTTAGATAGCTAGACGAGCATTAGGTTTAGCGATGATGGCTCAGTGGTAGTGACGTCGACTTGCCATCCGTAGGACGTGGGTTCGAATCTTACAATGAGTTTGAGCTTTCGGTGAAGGAAAACAGCGTGATGAAACCATAGCTTAGTGGTAGGGCATTTTCTAGTGCTCGCATGGCTAGCTATCACCCTCAAGTTAAGAATCGCCAAGCACCTATCGGTGTGTTCCGGCAGCCTCACTTGAGAGCCAGTTCTCAATCCAGGTTAGCGTGACGCTATCTTCCAAGTGTTTGAAAGTTCTGAATGATCCCTACCTCATAGAAGATTCCAAGTACCTTGGCCTTGCAATAGACTCATCTAGGTACTCGTATGTTATGGAGCATTATCAATCAAGTTCTATGACAGCGCCACAAAAGCTATAAAGCTAAGTGATGTGTGTCAGATTTTCGGCGGCTCCTATGAATTCATACACTGCAGATATAGGTAATGTAAGTAAGTATGTAGGTCTAGAGAAATTGAGGAAAAAAAAATTGGATAAGTGCTTACATTTAGTTTTAATCATTAAGTGAGTTATCTATTTTTCCCCTTCTATTTGTTTTTGTTCTGTTGGCCATCGACATAGTATTTTTAAATGATTACTATAGAAATCTTAGCAATTAGGGTGAAACGTAACATTCCAGTTTTAATTAATTTCAATAAAATTTGAAAGGAAAATAATTATACCATTTTTCATACTTTTTATTCTATAGTGCAATTGACTTAAATATAGTACGACGTACAAGTACCTTCTAAATAATATAGTACCGATGACAACTCTACTTTAGGACCTCGGTGACATATGTCACAAATCAACAAATTTTCAGACGCATGTCTACCAAGCTCGTGGTTGAAGCAACACGTGACCGAATTGCCGATTATTAAGCTACTCAACGTTACAATGCCTAAAATCAATCTGTCATGGGCTGGTTTTCGGAAGTCTCTGCTGACTAAACATATAATAATATCTTCTTGGTGTAAGCTAGTATGGCTAACTCTATTGCCGAAGTCTCAAGCCACCCTAAGGCCTCTGACGTGGCTGTAGGATATGTTGTGGGCTGGTCATATAAGCCGCAGAACCGATAACGATAACCGTTCGAGTAGACGTGTTCTTGAGCGGAGACCGCGACTTGGAAAACGTAGTGTAGGACGCCCTGCGACATGGTGGAGCGACGACTTGCGCCGAGTGGGTGCCAGTAGTTGGATGAGAAAAGCCGAAGACCGGGCTCAGTGGCGTACCTTGGGAGAGGTCTATGTCCAGCAGTGGACTGATACAGGCTGATGATGATGATAGCCGAGACCGACTGCTTAACGTGCCCTCTGGCACCAACGTCGAACTCAAACGCTACCCTGTAAATAGTAAAATAAAACTTACAGACTAATTAAAAATAATAATTGCAAAATACAAATAGACTGTTTGATAAAATGAAATTTGTAATTCGCCATCATGGAACTTCATAATTAGTACCTACCTAAATTCTTGGAAAAAGTTCTTTTGAAACAAAGAAACGGGCTTAAAAACTTTGGTTAAAATATCTGCTCTGAGCACAGTTTCTTTTCTAGAAATAAAATTATTCGAATTACTCTCTCCGAAATATATTTTCAGTTTTCTTTGCGGATAAAATTCGTAAAATCGACACGAAAAATTGTTTTAATATTAATTTTGTACCTTTTTGGATATATAATATAATATATTATATAATTTATTGAATCTTTGTAATTTATGAATTTATCTACTAAGCTTTTTTCAGGTGCATGTACTTTTTATATAATTTGTAATTGTAAATTTTTGCATGCCATTCAATTGGTCTATGTGTTGTTTTCACATTTTTAGCAAATAAAGTTTTCTATTCTATTCTATTCTATTCTATTCTATAATTGAATCCACACAGATTCCCTGAACTTGTGTACTTTGGGCGCTCTACCTCGGAAAACAATTATAAATTAATTATTTCTTAAGCCCCCGTTTGGTAACTCGTTTATATTTTCGATTTAAATTTCAGACACTGGCCGAAAATATTAGGTGGTTACTGTCTCTCATAACTGGGCGCATCATTAGCATTTTTTTTGGGTCAATGCCTGTGTTAACTAAAAATACTAGTTACCTAATCTATACTATAATAGAACATAACTGTAGAGGTCGAAAAGTCTGTACACAGTACACATTGGACATGTTTTCACAAAAACCTGTCAGGGGTATTAAATATACGCAATAAAACTAGAACGTATACCTAGTAGTTATAGTTATTTGGGAAGCAAGGCCAGAGCAATAGCCGGTACTTTAGACAAGTCTTTTAGATATCTCATATATCGACATAGCTCTCAGAATTTCGGGCGTAAATAAGTCATTGTTCTGACCGAGGTGGGATTCGAACTCAGTATCAGCACCTTCTAATGTACGGCTTAAAGAATACCATTCGACCACCATCGCTTTGTGTCGTTATAGTAGAGGAGGCCATGATGCTAAATGTGGATTTACTCGAGCGTCGCAGAAGCCTATTAGATTGGGTAGATTAGATATTAAGAAGAATAATTAATGTCCTATAATGTAATGATTCCACTTTCAGCGGTGGGGGAAGCTTCCACACACTTTTAAGGTTATAATGTTAAGAGCTCATAATGGCTGGAGGTGCTTATCAATATGTAAAGTATCCTCCCTTATTTATTAATCTGACGCGCTCGAGTAAATTCCAAAATCCCCTCTTGGGCTCCCCTACTATTATTATTGTTCGTTCCAAAAACGCTAATGATCTTTGGTGTTTTGGATATACATATATAAAGATATAGCATATTAGACGGGCACAGATAAGGGCAAATCAAAGTGATGACGGTAGACCGTCGAGCACCACTTGAGATTAGGACTGCCAGTATATTAGCCGGATTATCAACCATATGTCATGTCATGGCGCACTATTTGTTACGGGGTTTCTAATTAATAACCTTTATTAACTTTTACAACAAAGGTTTTAGGGGTTTATTGAGGTAACTAACTTAAAAAAACTTTGATAATCTGTCCCGCGGGATAGTTGTCATTTTACACTCTTATTGACCACTTCAGGAAAGTCCTTTAAAAAAATACTTATTACTGGCTTTAAAGGTACAAGTTACCAATAAAAGTAGCTGGACATTGCCAGTGTAAAAAATGAGTCTATATATTTTCAATAGGCTTTATGTTTGTGAAGGTATGGATTTTCGTATATTTCATTTAATATCTTATAAACTTATTACTTCAAACTAAAAATAACAAAGAAATAAAAACAAATAAATCTAAACTAATAACTAAAATACATTATTAAAAGAAGTCCCTTTAGGCAAGGTACCGAAGATACTGGCAGCGTTCCCCCTTTGAATGGCTAGACTAATTCTTTGGCCCAGGTAGCTGCCAGATCTTCGGTCTCCGGTGATGTCGACTAACCTTTTTGTTATTTCCTTAAAAACTATTTAAAACTTCTTATAAACTATGTTATCTAACTTCTTATATTTTGAAATTATAAAAAATAAAGTTTTTGTTTCTGATGCCCTTACAACATTCAAAATGGGCATGGTTTTAAATTGATTAAATTCTCTACCTTTCGCCCCATAATACTTAATTCGTATATTGTTCGTTTCACTATACCTAAGTATGTTTAGTTTATTTTTTTCTTCATCAACACTTATCGTCTAGTTTACACATTTTGGGATGCAACGCAAGAGCCTTTAAGACTTGTATAACTAACGAAATATTATCTATGGTATTATGACGAGACCTGTGATGTGACGAGTGATCTTGTACGGAACCCCAAAACGCATATCTAATAAAAGATAACCTACATATATTTTTAACGCGATGATGGTGATGACAGCTTCTAAGAATAATATCTGTATTTTGTTCTATCGGATTTTGAAGCTGAATAAATTATACTTTGTCATTTCAGTTCTTGGAAGTATAATAGTAAAACCCCCAAAAGACAAATAGGCGGTATGTTGCTTTGCTATGTATTCTAATATACCTAGTTTTTGTCATTTGAACAAATTATAAACGCCATTAGCTCCGGTTTTGCTGTAGTCAGAAACTAGAATGATGCATAGATTCTGGTTAATTCTAATTAGTGACAAGCAGGAAAGAATAATTATTATAATATTTCAAACATTCATTTGCTTGTCTCGGTATCTTTCCTGTTCTTATGTCGGTGTAAGGAGGATGGAACAGGCGGAGCTAGTCTTTAAGTTAGACGTTTTAAAAATACGCCACTGAGCCCGGTCTTCGGCTCTTCTCATCCAACTCCTGCCAGCCACTCGGCGCAAGTCGTCGCTCCACCTTGTCGCAGGGCGTCCTACACTACGTTTATCAAATCGCGGTCTCCGAGAACACGTCTACCCAACGATTGTCGGTTCTGCGGCTTATATGACCAGCCCACTGCCTCTTCAGCTTGCTAATTCTGTGGGCTTTGTCGGTCAGATAACCTTTTCCTGATTTGATTCTTCAGAGAAACTCCAAGCATAGCTCTTTTACCATTTGCTATACAGACAAGAAATGCTAGTTTTGCCAGTTTTGCCACACATGTGGCCTTTCCTTCAGCATTTGTGAGACCGTGAACATTCGCAACGGATTACAGTGTTTTATTTAGCCTTTTACTTTTACCTTCAACTTATACAAATGCCTATTCACTAACATTAGAAGGAAATAGTATCATTAATATTAGTAACCGCGAAAAAAGCATTGAACTCTTTGAAAGGAGCAAAAATTAGAATCACAACGGTCGAAGATTTGTTTCGGTCTTGCTCGTTCACATGTGTACCTACTGCTGAATTGGCTAGACCACAGAACATAATGTAAAAGGTGCTGAATCCTGAAAAGGATGAATATGAAGTGATGATGCCTTAGTGGTAGTGACCCTTGCGAACCTTCGGTCTTGGATTCAAATACTACAATGAGCTTGAGCTTTCGGTGAAGGAAACGAGCCCTTTCGCATGAACGTAATTCAAAATGGTGTTAGGCTCGGGAGCTGAACACCTGATTCACCTGACATAATCCACCTATAGTGAGCGATGGTGGCCGAACGGTAACACGTGCGCCTTACAAGGCGCCGCTACCGAGTTCGAATCCTCTCGGTTGTGTTTGTGTGGATTTACCATCGCTCAAAACGGTGAAGGAAAACATCGCGGAGAAACCAGCATGTTCAAGAACCACTACATTCAAAAGCATGCGACATCTACCAACTCGCATTGGGCTAAGGTGGTAGATTACGGCCCATACTCTCTCTGAGAGAAGGCCAGAGTCCCAGCAGTGTGAACGTAATAGCGCCCCTGCGCATTTAGGCGGTCAAGCCGCGCGGCCAGGTCGCCGCGGCTAACTAATACTTCCAAGATATATGGAAGAGCCGTTGGCGGCCACGCTGAATTCAATGGGCTGCGCGCTCTGGCCGCGGCAACCTGGCCGCGTGGCCAACGGCCTACTGCGCGGGGCTGATGATTTATGTACAATCAAAATAACTAATTCTTTCTTTAATGTGCTTTGCAAAAAATTTGTGTTGTGTAATTGTCTATGAAGTAATCTGTAGTTAGTTTATGATTAGTCTATAAGTTCTCTATGGTCATCTGTCACCGTTACTTGGCCCGACCGTTGTCTGGAGCACATTAAATGTAGTTTCTCGAATTGCCTAATCTTTTAATTAAAAACCCACGAACCCCAAACAATTTGTTCGAAGCCTTTTGCAAGACTGCACCTTTTAACTCGATGGTCCAAGCGCAAAAACACAATAAGGCACAATATGTCAACCAGGTCGAAATAAACGATTAACGTGCAAACTGAGACAAATGGCTGGAGCTAATTCTCTACCCATTTATCTCCGTTAGTCGTCGATACGTTGACGTCACCTAGAAATTAGTGCAGCTAATTTTAGCTGATTTAGTTACCCACTACATATTTGGTATTTCTTTTTCTGTGGTACCTACTTCATCCGCAGTTCTGATGTTTTATTGTTTTCAAGAGTTATATATTTGCTATTTGCAATATTGCTCATCATATGCTGCTCAAAGCTGTTTACTCGAGAGTTCCGCCACTCTTCCGCTCAGTGTCTCAAATTAGATGTAGATGGATAAAATATGTTGTGAACTCAGGTTTGACATAGGACTAGGTGAACTAGGTATGTCTCTATCTAAATTATTTTCTTTAGAACAGTAGTTCCATAAAATTTTATACTCGCGCTCTTTGTGACGTTAACATGCTATGATGTTGACATAAATGCTTCAAACTAAAAATAATTAACAATGAAATAAAAATAATAATAATAATAAACTAAAACCTAAACTAATAACTAAACTAATAACTAAGTTTTCAAGAGTAATTCCTATTACATGGTATATTCTAGAAGCATCCTACTAATATTATAAACGTGAAAGTTTGTAAGTAGGTAAGTATGTATGGATGGATGGATGTTTGTTACTCTTTCACGCAAAAACTACTGAACGGATCTGAATGAAATTTGGAATGGAGATAGTTTATACCCTGGATTAACACATAGGCTACTTTTTATCCCGGTTCCCGGAAGCGGGTGGAACCGCGGGGCGCAGCTAGTCAGCTATATAAGAGCCAGTGCCAAGACTTTCCAGTATAGACGTAGTGTGGCGCCACTTTTGACCATAGACACTATGATATCGCGTGACTTGCGCTCAAATTTGTATATACTTAAATTCTTTTTTTAAAGTGTACTTTGTAACTTCATTAATAAAGGACAGTTCATTGTCAAGTTATACATATTATCAAAACTAATAGTCAATGAGAACGCGCAAATGATTACCTGCCGGGCGTTTCTTGCCTGTTCTGTTGCCGGCGTAAGGAGGAAGGAGGTTGGAACAGGCGTATAGCTAGATTGATCTTGAGTTTGAGTTTAATCAACTCATAGAGGACGATGACTAATCAACCCCCCCGATCTCTCTACGCTGATGACGTAGAATATAGTTTATCGTACAACAAATCGTTATAAAATGACGTGAAATCCGTTAATGAACAGTTTAATAATTTTATTATTGTAATAAACAGTGAGGTCAGTCGTGGTTAATGTCGGCTGACGTACTACACCCACAGAGCTCCCACTTTTCAAGCACTTGAAGTTACGCGTATTTACTTTAACGTCTAACTCGATTATTGTGCGACGGGACAAGCTTCGCTTTGAGCTAATTTTCTAGACCAATGTGGACGGCTGGGGAAGAAAATAGCGATAAAGTCGCCGAGAAATGTAAAAATAGATCGAGTTGGTAACAAAGCTACTTGGGTGGACCTTTTTTTAACAGATTTTTTGTACCGGATAAACTTAAAAACTATCGAACCGATCGTTATGAATTAATTTGGTATGCAATCCTAGGGAACGATATAGGATAGGTATTTTTCATCGCGATATACTGTTAGCTAGCAAGCTAGAGCAAAGGCTTATAACTTGAGAACGGGAAGACCAATTCTTATGAACCTATGTTATGAACTTTAGTTGATGGACATATTGGAATTCTTTCATGTGTAGGATTAATTACTTAACTAAACTAAAATATAAAAAAAAAAAAAAAAAAAAAAACCAAGCCTACAATTATTGATTAATATCCGTTTATATATATAGGCACATATATTGGATCGTTTGAACTAACTAAAGAAGGTCTATAGATAGTTCAAACGATCCTTGATGTCTGGCAACGTGCCCAGAATGCTGGCGGCATTGCCTCGCTGAATAGCTAGGCTTATTCTTTGTCCAAAATATAGGCCAGCAGGATTAATATATTTGGGCACTTTTTACTTTCAGTGGTGTCTTTGTCAAATTTATTAAACAGTTTTTTTTTATAAAATTAATCATTTTTGGAATTTTTAAAAAGTTGGTCATTGTTTGTTTTCAGTTTTTCACCATCACTGCTATCATTACTTCGTGTTTTTATTTTAGTGCCATCTAGCGACAGTTTATTGAAACTAGCTGCGATAAAGAAAACTTTTTTCTGTTAGTTTCACACATTAAATATAGATGGCACGGCGCTACCGTTGAGCGGTTCTAAGAATTGTTTCATGCATTTAGATTTTTTTTAGTAATTCATGATTCATTTATTTAAGTATGTATTAATGGAATTTATTAGAATAATCTAACTTAATTATTATGATCTCGTTTGAAATAAAATTTACTCTTTCTACATGTTTTCTACCATTTTTAGAACATTTCGTTCATTCAAATACGCTATCGTCGGCGTCGCCTGAATTTCAGACGACGACGGCGTCTCCACTGTAGTTTCAGACGACGCTTGTACCAGGCGATCAGAAACTAAAGAGAGCGTAGTTTCAGCCAGTCTGTTTACACTGAAAACTTCAGCAGTTTTCTGTGAAAGCCAGACGTTTGCATTTTGTACTAAGCGTTAAAAACGTAGAGTCGACATTTATTGATAAATGGTTTCGGATAATTTTATTTGCGTTTAAAATAATACCTACCCGTGAATTAATATAAATTTATGTCAATAAATGTTCAATGTTCATCGACTTTCATTGCTGACAGTACCGGGTTCGATTCCCGACCCGCGTAGTTTAATTGAAAATCTAAGAATGTCATGTTTTTAAAACATTTTTTTTAACTCTAAATCGACGACACCGTTTCTACAAAGCAATGTCGCTACATAACTCTTAAAATTTCTCACTTCTCCATACTTTCCGTTTTGATATATGGAATACCTATAGATATCGATTTACAAACAACTCGCTTGTTACGAAATATTAATTGTATTCATGTCACATGAACACACATGTATAAATTATACGTAGGTATATTTTACGCCACACATACGAGCATAAAGGCTACTTGACGATAAAAAAAAATGTGTATAATATAATGCAAAAAAAACAGTGGAAAAACCGCTAAAGCACGTAATGACGTAACACGTTAGGGGTAAGGAATCATGATGGTCATAGCGAATAAGGGCCCAGATGTAGCGCCACCTTCGACCACATCGTCACTTAGCATAATGGCCTTGTGGTGAAACAATACCAGATAATTATGAGAGAGAAATATTAACAGATTTATCGGGTTCAATTTCTGCTACGTAATTTTATTTAGATTGTGACGTCACACCTCATAACGGGCAGGGATTTACCCTAGTTAAGTATGACAATGGTGTCGATTCGGTTTTGCATTCTCTAAAACTAAACTAAGTTTGACAGGTCTAACAGTATTGCTGTCTTTTTCTAACCACTGAAGTAAAAAAAGGACAGCATTACTTTTAGACCTGTCAAACTTAGTTTAGTTTTAGAGAATTCAAAACCGAATCAACACCATTGGCTGGATTGATTTTATTATTCTAAGTGCGCACTGACGCTTATTTCTTCCCCATTTTGAATCACTTGACATGCAAATAAAATATTTGAAATATTTTGATAAAATATGTAAGAATGCATGAAAATAGGAATTTCAGAACAATATATTGATATCTGTTATAGTCCAACTACTAATAACTAACGGTTTCACTCTAGTCAAGTACCCAATTTACCCTACCAAACGGTTTCACGTGTGCCGTCGTACTTGACCTACCCCAACCGTGTCACATGACACCCCTATCACGCACACACGCACGCTCCCCCACATGTGCGAGCGAGCTCCTCCACACTTCTGATCGCCTGGTACACATGTGCCACAGACGACTCACAGATACCGAATTGACACTCTGTTATAGACAGTCTACAACACAAAGTTGTTCATATGTGAGTTTAGGTTAGATGTAGTGTGTATAGGATTCAAAGGTTTTATGTATGTATGTATGTATGAACTGTGAATGTGCGTGCGTTATGTGTATGAATGTTTGGAGCTAGTGGGTAGTGGGTGGGTGATTACGCATGTGTGTAGTGTTGTTGTAATGGTATCATCGATTATAGATAGAAAAACTCTAGAACAACAATTGAGCGATGGTGGCCGAACGGTTTAGGCGTGCGACTTACAAGACGCCGACACCGAGTTCGAATCCTCTCGGCCCCGCACCTATGACTTAATAAGTGATGTGCGGATTTGCCATCGCTCAAAACGGTGAAGGAAATCATCGTGAGAAAACCGGCATGTCCAGAAATTGCAACATTCAAGGGCATGCGACATCTACCAACCCGCACTGGGCCAGCGTGGTAGATTACAGCCCATACTCTATCTCTGAGAGAAGGCCGGAGTCCCAGCAGTGGGAACGTGAAAGGCTGATGATGAGAACAACAATAATACTACATTACTACATACTACATTGCAAGTGTGAGAAGGGGTGGTCTTTTCGCTTATAGCGACCTCTCCCAAACAAAAGCAGAGGCACAATACTAGTATGGATGGTGGTATACAAAAAAAAAAAAGCCGTTGCGTCTACGTGATTAAAGAGGAATAGAGTAAATGATATTTTCAAAAATGCAAACCGATACTATTTTTTTGAAAAAAATAGCAATTTCTAATCTCAACCAAATACTATTCCATCCCTCTTTTGACCTCAAGTCACCTGATGTGGTCGCTACACTTGGACTGGGAACTGGCTCTCAAGAGGGGCTGCCGGAACACACCGATAGGTGCTTGGCGACAGATTCTTAACTCGAGGTTGGTAGCTAGCCAGCGAGCACTATAAAACGCCCTACCACTAAGCTGTGGTTTCATCACAATGTTTTCCTTCACCGAAAGTTCAGGCTCATTGTAGTAACCCAACCCATGAGCTGCGGTTGCAAGCTGACTTCATTAAATACTTTCCTATTTCCCTACTTTTTCATACTAATATTATAAATGCGAAAGTAACTCTGTCTATCTGTCTTTCACGCCTAAACTACTGAACCGATTTAAATGACATTTGGTAGGAAAATATCAAGCCTGAGAGAGGACATAGGCTACTTCTTATCGCGATAATCTGTAGCCCACGCGGTTGAAACCGCGGGGAACTGCTAGTGTGTTGCTATATGCGCAAAACGTGGTAGTTTGAATCCCACACTCCCTCTCTCTGACTGAAGGCCTGTGTCCCAGCAGTGGGAACATAATAGGCTGATGACGATGAAGCGCAAAACTCGAGAACACCATTGGGCCATTGCAGTCATTCTTTTTTCAAATATTCTTTGATGTCCGATGAAGGTTGTTAAGAAAAGAAAAAATGGAAAAGTTTTCAGGAAAAACTTAAAACTCATAAAAAAAAGTGTTTTAAAAAGTAAAAGAGTTTTTAATCAATGGGTTTTTGTCTTGTCTTCTAAACCGCAGTCCACGCGGTTAAAACCAGGGCATCAGCTAGTTTAAAAAAAGTATGTCGATAGGTATTTTGTTCCCCTACTGTCTGTGTGCGAAGGCGGAGCACAGCATACTGTTGTAGTCAATCCAACAGCTGCCATTATAAAACAATAAGGGGGAGAATCGTGTGAGCAATGGAGATTGGAGGGGGATTGGACAAGATGCTGCAAATCCGCCCAAATGAGAAGTTAACCGCTAATTGGGCGTCGTGGGCCGCCTACATTCTATTGTTTCCGACGCCATGCACCAGGGAATCACGAATGCGTAGCAGTTTTCGGAAGACTCTGGTGCAGTAGGGTTGACGTAATTCGGCAGGGGTGAATTTAGTACGCTAAATTAGAGTACTGCAGTAGTACCACCATAGTTGCTCGAGTGGCGGGAACAGTCCTCTAAACTTACCTCGGCTGTTATTTTTTGAGAGAAGCAACAAAATGGAAAAAATAAAATGTGGGTAGCTTTACATTGTCTTATAGGTGTAGGTCTAAAAACTAGTGTAAAAAAATTACAGTCTGTTTTTACCTTAGATTACTTGTTGCAAACTGTACATATGTACTTTGATTTAATTTGTAAATAAAATAATTATTTTTCTTCATAATTTATTTATGAATTCATTATGCTTGGCATTGTTCAGTCACTGTGCAGATCGTCATTAAATTATTTCGAAGATTCGAAAACTAGTAAACTGAGCATTTATTTCGTTAAATTAGAACAGGTATTTTTAAACCTGTATAATTAGGTATATTACGAACCTAATATTGATACTTAGCTCTTCCTGTCACAGGTTATCGGATTCCCGGGACTCTATCGATTCCAAAAGTACGAACATGAAAAACAACGGCGCGCCCCGAGTCCGCACACAGCGACACTCGTCCATGACAGGAGGGTAAGTTCACGCACACTAACATATCGTCAGTACGCAACGTGACGCCACGCAACATCCGTGGGTGACGTACAATATAGCTCCGCGTGGATATGAGCTCCTGGTACTTTCAGAGGCATTCGGTTACGTCATCAGGGTGAGATGGCCCTGTTTAATGGTTGTTTCTCAAAAGTTGTTCAATAATGAACACTTTTAACCCTACAAGGCTCAATTTTTTTTTAGTGCACGAAAAAATATATAGGTTGTAATTCGTGATCAGAATTTAGGGTGTGATTTAAATAAAATAAAAATAAATAAAATTGTCGAACAGATAAGATGGGCAGAACAGCTGTTCGCCAAGTCGAGAGTGAAGCGGTTCCCGATGCCAGACCCTGATCTAGAGTTGCAGAGAGTGAAGAGATTGGAAGACATCAATTCCATACAGGAGAAGATGTACAGCGAACGGAAACCTTTGTTCAATGACGAGCTCTGGGGCCAGGAGTGGTATCTGGTAAGGATTTATGGCAATTATAAAAACTTTGATAAAAATTCAGCGGATGGCGTTGACGATACATGATTCTGAAGATATTGCACGAGCACCCGAAGCAACGACAATAAAAAAACACGTGTTTCACTTATTATAGCAGGTAGGTTTTGTAAAAGTAGAGGAACTCATCTATAGCCTCGTAAAGAAACTCGAAGTGACAGTGGCAAAGTGGAAAAATGATGTGTGACAAACAATTTTTTTATACTGGCCTTGCATTTTGCTCTTGTGCCAAAAATAACCGTATTTAGCTGCTTCTTCGTTGAAAAAATTAGAAACAAAAGAGAACCTACGTCAGCGCGATCTGTGGTTTTAGAATTTCGTTTCAGACACTGGAAAATGCACATAACGTGCAAGGCCATTAAAAAACCGTTTTCAGCTGTTACGAAACTTTCCCTTCCATTCAACAGATTTTGATTTTGTCCTTCCTACTATAAGCTTCGTTCATTTCCCAGCAAGACACCCGAAATTCTCGCAACCTCCCGCGACTCGACCTGAACGTGCTGCCGGTTTACCAACTCGGGTACAACGGGAGTGGGGTTCGAGTCTCGGTGCTGGACGACGGCATCGAACACACTCACACCGACCTCAGGGATAACTATGTAAGTAACTAAGTTATTGCAGCGTATGGCCGTCTGGTCCTTCGCTCAAAAGCGTCCAAGCCAAAAGAGGTCTAAAACGTGAAAAGAGGGCTAATCAGACTCCAGTCTCTGCCCAGTCGCGTGTGTACGACACGGTCAGTCGAAGCTTCACAAGCTGATAAATTGTTGCAAAGAAATTATCCTGCACCTATCGGTGTTTTCCGGCATCCATCCATCAGTTCCCAAACCAGGTGAAGCGTGGCGCCACCTTTAACCACATCGTAAGCTACTTAAAATGTAAAAATAAATAATAGTGACATTAATTTTATACATAAGCCTCGTTTATAGATTAACTCAGCACTCCGCCACTTTTTAAAACACTTTTATTAGCTTGACTTGTAACTAACTAATTTTTGTCACGTTTGCTTTAGATCCATCCGACGTCCATCCCTTTGTATGCTAATGTCATGCACTTTCAGTTTTGAACTCTACTGGAGAGTTAAAGTTTTGCTCGCTGCTCAGCTATGAATACCTGGTACTTTTGGTAGCATTTGTTAATCATTTCTTCATTTTACAGCTAGAACTACTATGTGTGTGAGTTTAATGAAAAATGTGGTTCACCGATTAACATTTTGTCGTTTTCGATGTCGATATCGTTGCCGATAGCCGACGAGACGATCTCACGACCAACGGGCCAAGGGGATAAGAATCTGGAGAGAGCGAGTCAATGTGGCGGTCGTTTACGCTCTACGTGGATATGAGTGCCTGGTACTTGTGGTATAATTTGTTACGTCATCGGGGAGAGATGATCCCTCGACTTGAATGGAGAGAGAGGAATGAATGGAGTTCTACAACTCAACAACTCTGCAGATAGAAAAATTCGTTACGTACATAAAGTGAAGTAATTTTATTATTTGCAAATGCGCTTTTCATTAAAACCATTTATAACTTCCATGTAAAACCAGTAAAACTAATTCTTTACACGCCCGTGATATTTATTATTTCATAACAATTTTATTGAGAGTGGTTTCCTTGACTTTTCAAAGCAAAACGACGTTTAAGGTCGGGTCGAACTCTACGCAGCTATGAGTGCCTGGTAGCTTCGGTGGCATTCGTATACGTAATCGGGAAGAGATGACGTGAGCGTCGTCGGTCGTGAGCCCCTAGCGGCGAGTTTATGAATCAGTTTGCCTTCATACAACGAGCTTACACGCTCGCGGTAGGACCAAACGCCCTTCTAGCATCACTTGAAAATCATTCACAGTAGTCAGTAAATAAATTTCATAATTTACGGAAAGGTATATATTTCAGGAACATACACTGAATCACAAGAGACCACCCAAGAAACCAAAACTTAAAATGCTGAAACATGGGTATCTGTAGTTACTGACGTAGTGACGATCGGTTTAGCTCTACGCAGATATGAGGGCCTGGTAGGTTTGGTGGCATTCGTATACGTAATCGGGGAGAGATGATCCTACTAAACCAATGTAGTGACGACGGACGACAAACATCATTCGGATTTTGAATAGTATATATATAATATATAAATATATATATAGGGTACATATTTTATAGGGGAATGAAACCCAAACAGATGGCTGAATGATGAGCATTTGAGCATCCACGACAGACTACATTAGATTTCGACAGTTGTTTTAAAAAAAATGCTGTATTTAGATCTTTTTACGTTATCTTCTGTACTGTAAATTTTCTTGTACTAACAATACACAACACATATAGAAAGAAACGTGTGTGCAGCATGCAATGAAATTGATGTTTGTATACACATAGCACTTCATGATTCCTTAGTAGATTGGTTCAAACTGTGCCGAGATTTTGTGGCAGAAGTCACTAACTGCAGAAACATCAACAAAACTAGTTTCGTTCATTTATGCGTCCCTTGTACCAAGCTCACTCAAGTCAACGTTCTAGACATAAAAGAAAAAAAAACCTCTGGATGGCAAGCGAACAACAACTATTTTGTTCGAAATTAAAATCTAATTCATTCACATGTAACAGTTCCATTCCAACGAATCACGACGGAATCACGTGTTTATTTCGCTTTTGTTTGAGTCAAAGTCACCAGTTTGAGTTCATAGTCTCCTAGTAGAAGTGCTCAGAAGACGTCGACTTCTGACGACACAAAACGAAAACGGACAACTCGGGATCGGGAAAAGGCTGCAAAAGTCGCCGATTTGCGCCACGCACCAAGCTCTACAAACTCAAACAATGTATTATGTGGTATTATTTAATTTTTTTATCTGTTCTGTATGTTGTAAAGGAAATTTTGACTACTATTTATCTAAATTATTTTTAGGTACTTTATTTATTACTAGCATTAGATTGTTAGCAAAATATCCCGCTCCCGTCGTCGCTACAATCGAATAATCAAAATGTGGTTGACTTGACGCCGCGCCGGCCGGTGAATTGACGCGCACACATATTGCGTATCTATCTCCTTCTCCGGCAACTACGCAAGAAAGACAAGGACAAGTGCAAGAATTGCGCGCGCATCGGCTTACCGCCACTACTTTAGCTTCCTGCTCGCCTAGTAACTTCGCGGCCCATATGACGACTCCGCGGCATTGCGAGGTCAGCGCGCAGCGCCACGTACGCTCTCGTGCTAGTTCTGTTGGCGAATGGACCGTCTGCCAGTTTGTTCTGAGTATTTTATATTCTGTGACAAAAGTATAGTAAAAAGTAATATAATATGAGGAGCGTAGACTGTCTATAGGTTTGTTCACTTTTGCTTTAATTAACAGAAAATTAGTCTGACAGTTTTGGATATTAATTTTGCTTATACTGTGCCATCTATATTCTAGTGAGGTAATTTTTTTTTGTTTTTGATGTTGTGGTAATCTCAGATAAACTGATCCTATTCCAAAAATACTTGCTCTAATGGGAAACTACATTATCTCTGATTATCATAGGATATATATATTTTTTTATCATTATAGTCAGCAAGTTAAATAAGTGACGTCCATTCTTCCTCAGGACCCGGAGATCAGCTGGGACTGTAACGACAGTGACCCTGACCCTACTCCTCGATATGAAAAGGTCATGACCAATTCCCACGGGACTAGATGTGCTGGAGAAGTAAGCTATAGAAAATTGTAAAGATAAAGTCTTTTTCTACACAGGTCTACATCTACAGAGTATTTCGTTCTCTTTCGGCCAAGTTGACAACGGTATTTCTATCTCCATTCGTTGTAATGGTACACGGTAGCATAATGTCGGATATGAAGAGATTCCAAAAAATTCTTGGACTTGTTCCGTTATTTCGTTTGACCCTATTCGCTGCTGTCTAAAGAATTATTTTTAGGTCATTTATTTTGTAAATCTAGTTCAAGTAGGTAGGTACCTATATTTATCAAGGAACTTATTTACAGATAGCGATGGCGGCCAACAATCTAAAATGCGGAGTCGGGGTTGCTTGGGGCGCCCGGATTGGCGGAGTCCGCATGCTTGACGGTCGTATTACCGACCGTATCGAAGGCGAGGCTATAGGTAACCTCTATGTGCATTAATATTATTGTAACATGAAGTCTCCTTCTTCTTCTATTACCCTGGTCCGATCTATTTGGCGTCGGCACATTCTTACCCTCCCTTGATTTAAGCGCCGCCCCTGGCCAGTCTAAAAATTGAAGCCTACTTAAAAAAAAAGAAGTACTATAACACATAGGTTAATTACAGATTTTTTTTTTAATAACTCATTAATGCAATCTAATGTTTATACTTTCAGAATACGATTACAATTTCTAAAGCATTTAGAAAACGCTAAAAAAAATTTCTTTATTCTGAATTTTGCCGCCAAATCCAGCGCTACCAGTCAGCTTCGCTTCATTCATTCACCCTTTCATTCTTTACATATCCCATCCTTTTCCTTTTTTTGTCTTCCTGTTCCCTTCCATCCATAAACATTCATATTCAGCACTTTCTTGATAATATCATAGTACATATAGATTATTTTACTATGATAATATGCCCTTCGTTAATCCTTATAACGTCAAGTTCATACTAGCCAAACGATTCCCTTTGAGCTTTTCTTTCACTTGTAATATTTTCGTACTTCCTCTAACATACTCTTTCCATATTATTTTATCCATTCTCGTCACTCCAACCGTTTTGTGACGTACGTTACGTGTGATGGCCTACGACGGACGCGACGCGAGTCGCGACGTTTGGAGCGAAGGCGCGTCACTACGATTATACCTCTCGGACGTTTATGCTCGCCTAGTATCACGATCGCAATGTTGAGACCAAAGTCTCCGCACGTCGCGTTTACCGACCGGTAAAGTGTCCGTCAAATTCCTTTGCCATCACAGAGCGATCCTGTACGTACGACCACTTTCATCTTTGTGACAGACAGTATGTATGTGTGTACATATTTTTACTATGGTGTGTTTATCATAGTTAATAATATGTGTGTACGTTAGTATGACAGTGTTGTATGTATATGATAGTATTTTTTGACTTCTCCTTCTTTCACACAGCACGAGGAACGGATGAATGTGATTTTTTGCATTGATATTGCTTGGAAATTGAGTTAGGCTACTTTCTATTCCGGAAAAATGGTTCCTGTAGGAAACTCCATTCGGTTGAATAAACCACCTGAAGGCGCAGAGGGGCTGGCGGGCACAAATAGTTATGTCAACGGGATTGGGAAGCAAAGGCGTACGTCCTACCACACCTCTTGTGAATTCATGTTCGCCTAGTATCACGGTCGACCATGTTGAGACCAAATTCTCCGCACATCGACTTGGCGTTTGTTTGTTGTGTCTTCTTGTGAGGTTGTTGATTCTACGGATCGTACGGACTTGTGCGTGTGTAAAAAAACTTATTGTTATTGAATGATGTGTGTGAGTTTGTGTGTGGTGAATAAGATTCGAGTGAGTTGTATGTTTGTGACGAGTCGCAAATACCCACACAGGCAAGTACAAAAAAAAACAAACAAAAACCTTAGAAAATAAACTAGAAGTCTGTGCGGACTTTTTTCACTTTTTTCAAAGTGCACATTTTATTCAATTATTCGCAGTCTTTGCTAGTCGCAGCACTCGCTGTCACAGTCTCTCAAACTCACAGATCAGATTCTCACACACACTACACTTGAAGTTGAGATTTATACATACACACCAGACGACATTTTTATTCATCACCTGACGACAACTCAACACACGTCGCGTCACGTCGGTCGGTCTACGGCATAGACAGTTTTTAGGACGCCGAGGATACCAGGGCAACATGAAATTGTAAGAGCTCGCATATTCGATAGGAGTAGGTAAAATAATTATATTCATTCGGTAAAGCTTCGTTTACATTGAATTTCTTTATTAACATAAAATAATGTTACTCGAAATTATTTTAATAATAAATTAGCTATACAGTAGGTAACATACTGTCCGTTTTCGAGTTCTATAACGACGTGTTCCGAGTCATAGTTTAGTTACATCCAAATCCAAAAATGAAATGATTTAAAATTATTATGAACGAAGGAAGTTTACTTGTAAAAAGGTGTAATGTCTCAGTCGCACTTCAAACTTTGGAACGTCCTTTCTTTGTTGTACTAAGATGCACGAGATTCGAAATGTTGCTGTAAGAGTGTTTGTGTTAGGTACTCATACATGGGAATAGGGGAAACCTTTGTTTATAAATGTGTTGATTTAATTTGGCTTAAACTTATCTAATTTCCACAGCGTATGCCGCGGACAAAGTGGATATCTACAGCGCTTCGTGGGGTCCAAATGATGATGGGGGAACGGTGGAAGGTCCCGGCCGTCTAGCCATGGAAGCATTCAAGAAAGGTGTCACTATGGTAACTTAACAACCTAAACTTTATACACCAGTTTAACATCTCTCTCTTTATTTACATTTATAGATCAGACATTTATATATGTTTAATTGTTTACTTATATGCATGCGTCTGTCGTACTGTTTTAATTCATGAATTAAAATTCACTTGCAGGGCCGGGGAGGAAAAGGATGTATTTATATCTGGGCAAACGGCAACGGTGGTGCTCATGAAGACAATTGCAATTGTGACGGGTAAGTTTCGGTAAAATTATGACCTAACTAACCAGTGAACCAACATTCTCAGACATAACAATTTTATATGTGTTTAACAGGTATTCCTCCTCTATATACACTGTGGCGATAGGGAGCGCTTCGCAGCATGGCAAGTTCCCGTGGTACGGCGAGATCTGCTCCTCAACGCTCGCAGCAGCTTACTCTTCAGGCGCCTATTCAGACCAGAAAATTGTATGCCTATTTTTTATGTCAATTTTATTTATCGTTTGACCATAATTCACCTGATGTCAAGTGACGGTGTGGTCGAAAGTGAGGCTCCCTGAGCATTACCGATAGGTGCTTGGTGACTGATTCTTATTTTGAGGGTGGTAGCTACTAACTTGCCAGTCGAGGATTGCAAAATGCCTTACCATCAAGCTATGGGTTTATCTCGATGTTCACTGAAAGCTAATCGCAGAATTTGAAACCATAAATTACGGAAAAAAATTACGATTAAACAGATTCACTGCAATAAATATAGTTATTTTATTGGCATTGTTGCCTCTTTGAATACAGCTTTATGTTTCTGTGACTACTACAGCTAGATGGCTGATGCGATCGTAAAGGCACGTCACTACGATTATAATACCTCTCCATTATTGATGTTCGCCTGGTACCGCGGTCGCTTTTGTCGAGAGTTGAAAACAAATCGACTCAATCGGCCTTATTACAAAACGTGGTCTAACTAAAACCCAGGTTTAAACCTTTATTAAACCAGGGTTTAAACAAAAATTATATTACAAAACGTGGTTTTTCGAAAAACCATTGACCAAGTCATGGTCTAACGCTTCGACGGCCCGTAGTAATTGGCAATTTGGCAATGTTGGCTGCAGGGATCTCCTTTTTAAAACACTTTTTTTCTCAGCAATTACAAAACATACAGAGCTAATATTTATGTACATTAAATATCATGTTTTTGACATCAAATTGTCAGAAGGATAACACGATTGGTTAACTTTCATAGCAGAGAAACAATGGTCGAAAACTGCCCTCTACAAAAAAAGATTTTCATTTTACAGGCATACAAAACCGATTTATGAGTTGTTTTTTTTTTGTATGGTATATGTACACATTCTTCAAAGAACTACAGGTTCAGTTTTATAAAATTAACGATAGTTTTAATTTTAAACGAATAAAACCTTTTTTTTGACGCATACGACCTTACGGCATTAGTCGGCTCGCTTGCGTTTTTGTATGGAGCTGATTTCAGATTCATTGTTTATCACGGCGTCTTCATAATAATTGTTTTTGCGCAGGCGACCACAGACACAAGTGACTCTTGCACGTTGAAGCACACGGGGACATCAGCCGCAGCTCCTCTAGCCGCCGGCATTGTCGCACTCGCCTTGCAGGCCAAGTATGTACACCACACCCAGTCCATCAGTCCAGGTGTAGCGTCCATGGCGCCATCCTCGACCACATCGTCACTTAACATCCAAGACAAAATCCTGTAAAAAAGTTTAAAAAAAAAACCTGTTCTGTCACACTCATTATTTTCTTCATTAGCCTATTCATCATCATATGTTTAAGGTGATGATGGCCGAACGGTAACACGTGCGACTTACAAGACACCGACACCGAGTTCGAGTCCTCTCGGCCTCGCACCTATGACTCAATAAGTCATGTGTTGATTTACCATCGCTCAAAACGGTGAAGGAAAACACCGTGAAAAAACCGGCATGTTCAAGAACTGCAACATTCAAGGGCATGCGACATCTGCGACAACCCGCACTGGGCCAACGTGGTAGATTATGGCCCATACTCTATCTCTGAGAGAAGGCCAGA
The DNA here is from genome assembly GCA_931315375.2 of Opisthograptis luteolata. Taxonomy (NCBI): domain Eukaryota; kingdom Metazoa; phylum Arthropoda; class Insecta; order Lepidoptera; family Geometridae; genus Opisthograptis; species Opisthograptis luteolata. The sequence goes on along the minus strand of OV928049.1, from coordinate 10,681,360 downwards.
GTCCCAGCAGTGGGACTAGCTGATGATGATGATGATGAATGTCATCTATTGTGATATTATTGTATCAGCTGCTTGACCGCCTTTGTTTATTTGCAGTCCGAACCTGACTTGGCGTGACGTTCAACATTTGATCGTATGGACATCAGATTACGCTCCCTTATCGCATAATCTGGGCTGGCAAAGCAACGGGTGAGATAATCATATAAACAAAATAAATATGCAAATGTTTATGAATTAAAAACTATACGCCACTACTGTTAAATTAAAATTTGTCCATTACATACAAGATTGAGCACATTTTATTTATGTCTCACAGGGTTGGCCTACATTTCGACGTCCGCTTCGGATTCGGCCTCCTAAACGCGGGCAATCTTGTGAACGCGGCCTTGAACTGGACGACTGTTCCGAACAAACACACTTGTCGTTTCGAGGCTACACCGTGAGTATGCGCTCCTGGTACCATGGTGGGTCCAGCGTGGCCTGTCATCGTAAAGCGAGCTAGCTCTCAACCGTCCCAAACTCCCAACCCGACCCGTCAGACACATCGCAATCACAACACAACGCAACTCGCACGCACACAAGCATACATAACAGTACGCATCGTCAACAACCTTCTCACAAGCTATGCGCTCCTAGTAAAGCGTTCGTTAATTTTCTGCTAACAGATCGTCTCAATCCGCAACGACTAGAAGAAACCATCATAATTAGAGCTCCGATTAGCTTATCGAGGCATGAATAAAAAGTCTCTATTTATGATGGAAACGTTAAAATGGTATTCCGAAAGCGACAAACGAAAGTTAACTAACTAAACGCGCCACTGCCGGGCAAGTCTAGCCAGCAAATGGTCGCATGTGTGTGTGAGTGACGTGTCGGTAGCCAATTCGCTACCCAATCCATAAAATCTCATTCATAAATGCCAACCGGATGGTGTGAGAAATGCCAACCGGATGGTGTGAGCGAGTGCGAGTATCACGTTTATGCAAAGGTGCGAGCGAAAGCGATGTATTCTCTCTCGCCAATAATTCGTGACGTCACATAAGTGGGTGTTGTTGTGGGCGTGGTTTAGAGACTAGTGCTGTGTTGTGCGTTACCTCTGTATCATTATGCTGCCTTGGTAGAACATTCGAGGGGAGGTCCAGAAGTCCGCGGAATGGAGAGGAAAATTTAGTCCGCCTCAAGGAAAATATAAAATTTAAACTGGCAAAAGTTTGCTCAGCAAAAAAAGTGCTAAACAGCGCGGGTTCTAAATACAGACCAGCCTTCGGACCACGTAACTTTGAATAAATAAGTCAGCTATGTAATTCTTTGAAAAGTTTATTATAGATTGTTTTTTATATTTTGTAGCTAACACTTACAACCTATATAATAATATCCTTCCTCAGGGTTCAAATTCAAACATAATATGATAAATAGCACAATTATTTCACAACGTATATACTTAAAACTGAACATAGGTGATTGCGTGATGTACAATCATTGTACATTAAGTTAGTTTTAGGTTCAGAATTAGCAAGCTGAAGTGGCACTAGTGGCAGTGGGCTGGTCATATAAGCCGCAAAACCGACAACCGTTGGGGTAGACGTGTTCTTGAGTGGAGACCGCGACTTGGCAGACGTAGTGTAGGACGCCCTGCGACTAGGTGGAGCGACGACTTGCGGCGAGTGGCTGCCAGTAGTGGGATGAGAAGAGCTGAAGACCGGGCTCAGTGGCGTACCTTGGGAGAGGCCTATATCCAGCAGTGGACTGACACGGGCTGATGATGATGAGGTTCATTCACATCACAATAAGTGAACATTTTTTATTTTATTTCATTGAATAAAACTTCTCTAATTGTACTTTTTTACACTGTGTTCAGTATGCACAACTGTACAAACTTTCTGAATTAGTGGAGACACTGGAGAGTGGTTGGTTTTATAGGGCTGATGCTGCTCGGCCTACTCGCTCTCGGGTATTAATATTAACCGAGCAGTCTGAGCACCACTGGCGAATTGGCGAACTAGCCAACAGTAATTAGTAATTATTACTAATTTAAATTAAATATTGAAATAATTAGATAAACTGATAAACTTCTTCATTCAGACTTATCCGAAGTAGAAGTATTAAAAATACTGATGTTAAGTGACGATGCATAAGAGCAACGTTTGACAAAGGAATATTATCCACATTTTGAATGTTCCCTCGCGCAGTGAACAAAACGCTTGCGTGTTTTAAGGATGTACAACGCCATCTAGTTTCATTTTGGCGCAACTTTTGAATGTCGAGTTTAGTACGAGGGGTTTACACTTTTTTTTAGAACTAACAAAAAGTTTGTTTATCCCGGATACGTTCCTAATATTGCGCTTGATTTAGAAATGTTATTATGTTACTAGTTGCGCCCCGCGTTCAACCGCGTCTTCCCGTTATCCCGCAGGAACCTTTTTCCGGGATAAAAAGTAGCCTATGTGTTAATCCAGGGTATAAGCTATCTCCATTCCAAATTTCATTCAGATCCGTTCAGTAGTTTTTGCGTGAAAGAGTAACAAACATCCATCCATCCATACTCCCAAACTTTTACATATTTTATAACATTAGTAGTATTTCTTTCTTTCCTTGTCTATTCTTTTGTTTTAAAGTTCGTGGCTTGTTACTCATACTCGCACATTTATGCATAACGGTATAGCTTAAGGCTCAATTTACATCGCCGTGGAATGGAGTGGAATGGAAGCGTCAATTTCGCCTCATGACGCGAGAAGGCGCGTGAGTGAGATGGCACCGACAGTAGCTAGGGGAATTCTCAAGAACGCGTGAGGATGCCCACGAAGACGCCCCATTTCATCCACTCCGCGACGCGACTGTGTAAATTGGGCCTAAAAGAATGACAATATGATAGCGTTACCTTCAGAGTCATGAAGGTCTAAAATGTAATATTTCTCCTCAGCATGGACAAGGAAGACGCCCTCCTGTTCTCCGGAGAGAGTGTTGCCATAGACATCGAAGTGGACGAATGTGTGGTCAACTACCTGGAACACGTAGAAGCTGTCATCAACGTCAAGTACAGCCGCCGGGGGGCCTTGGAGATCCACCTCATTTCACCTCTAGGTATGCTCAAAAGATGTCATTGTATTCTTTTAAGTAATGTGTAACCTGAGAAGTTCAGCATGGCATAATTACCGTGCCAAAGATCGTGAAACAATCAAGCGTATTTTGTATCCTCAATCATCATCAACAGCCTGTTACGTTACCACTGCTGAGACTCTGGCCTTCTCTCAGAGAGAGAGAGTATGGGTGCGATTTGGTAGATGTAGCATTCCCTTGAAATGTTGAAGTTCTTGGACATGCCAGTTTCCTCACGATGTTTTCCTGCACCGTTTTGAGCGATGGTAAAACCACACATAGTGTGAAGCGACAGGATTCGAATTCGATGTCAGCGCCTTGTAAGGCGCACGCGTTACCGTTCGGCCACCATCTGCCTCAATAGCCGTTGCCAACTACCACTTTGTCAAACTATGGCAATTTTAGTGTAGGCGCAAGTGATTTTCTAAGCCGAACTTGAAAAGCAATAGGCGAGATTTTGGACCCGATAGTGACTTTGTCAACGTTGCTATGTCAAACCACTTTCGAGTATGCTCTTCCCCGTGCAATGCTATGGAGGACCTGGTTTCCAGATTTACGCTTTCTTTATGCAAGCTAGATTGAACGTTATTGTGATAGGTTTTGAGCATCTCTTTACCTATTTGCAGGTACTGAAGTGCAGTTGTTGAGTCAGCGTCCAAAAGACACCTCCGAAGCTGGGTTTGTGAACTGGCCGATGGTTTCCGTAGCCACTTGGGGAGAGAACCCTCGTGGAATATGGACCCTCACCGTCGAGGACATGGTAGGTACTTGATAGTATTTTGATTTAGAATACTTTTCAACGAGATATCTTAGTAACTTCAGTCTTTCAGAGATAGGCCTCAATTGCCTAGCTTCTTTATGGCTATGAGATTACTTCGCCCCACCAAATAAACATTTATTATGAGAAGTGTGAACAGCGTAAACTCCACTGTTACCGTAGTTAAAAATGATTTTTCTTTTACATCTTACGAGATGGCCTTTGACCAAAGTCATTTGATGTTAAGTAAAGATAGCCTCACGCTACACTTGGATGGCTGATTGTGGCTCCCAAGAGTCGCTAAAGGGCACATAAAGTCAAAACTACCTGTTTCCCATTGGCTTACAGAACGCCTATAGCCTGTAATCGACGATGGTAGGTCACCGGTCTAGGATACTCCAGCTTCTTTACAAGGAACTCAACTTTTCAGACCGATGAAATCAACTCTGGAGAGGTCGGATCCATCAGTCTCATTCTCCACGGTACCCACGATATGCCTGGCCATATGAAGACTGGAGGCACTGGAGGCACCTCCTCCTACGAAAACTCCATATCCAGTGAACAGAACCCTGAGGAGGATTACCTTAAAAATATGGACCCTACAGTCTTGGCGCAGTTTGAGGAGGAACTGCAGAGAATGCATCATAGGAAGGACGATATGAGTAGTCTTGGCTTCTAAAACGTATGATAACCTGGTTACCAGATCAAAAACGACATAAGGAGGGATTGCCTGGAGTTTTGGCTCTGAAAACTCTTGGATATACGAAGAAAAATATTTTTTTTAACCGTCAGAAATACGAAGTTACTATTGCACTTTTAGTTTCGCCTTCAATATATTATATTGATGACATTGGAGTGCGTGAAGTAATTTCCTAGACAGTAGGTCTATCCTATTTCATTCAATATTTCTGATGCTAGTCTCTGTTCTGATTTTCTGATGTAATTGCTCCTTCATTGCTGCTAAATTTATGAATCACAGGATTGTATCGCATACAGAACCAGAACAAAGATGCATTTATTATAAGTACAGAAAGATACCTATACTAACTAGTATAATTAAGTTTAATTATATAAATAAAATGATCTCTTTATTGTATTTAATGATAAATTTATTTGTAAATATGTCTGTATTTAATGTTATATCAAATATTTATACATAAACGTTGTAATCTGTGTGACATATCAATGCAAAAACGTTTATAAATATATTAAAATATCTAGTTGCGAAAAATACAAACAGCATTCAATGTGTTTGGTGTATCATTTCTTAATTAATTTTCCATATCACACCTGAATGTTAAAATCTCCAGCCTTTCTTTGTTACAAATTAAGGCCTTGCACTTACACTTATACTCGTATGTTAGTCCTAACGCTACAGCCTAAGTATATCGAAACATCTGTCATTTCAAACGATATGAAATGCTTGCCCTGCCCTAAATTCCTCCCAAATACTGAGCATTAACTGAGTCTGATGGTCTAATCTGATCCGTGGAACTGCAGTCTGTCGGCTGACGGTATACATTTTCTACTTCAAGAGAATAGTTCCAAATTCGTTACTAGTCTTCTTGCACACCATAGAAGTAAGGATACCAGACACTGGTTTTTTCCTTCGTTTAGAAAGGCGTCACACTACGCCTGTTTTGGGAACTGGCTTTCGAGTGCGGCTGCCGGAACACGCTGATACACTAAATATAGATAAACCACCATCACACTCTTAAGTCCTCACTAGAAACCCCAAATCTCTCAACTCCTTCACTATAAATTCATCCTTATATGCGTCTATCTTTGCTATCCAATTCTCAGTTGATATGAAATGCCGGCAGTGCCCCCCAAGGTCCTGTGGTAGGTACTGGGGATGTATATGCTGGTGGAGCGAGCTGAGGTCTGAACCGTGGAAGTGAAGCCTGGCCCAGACCGCTGACGGCATGAACCTCTTGAAGAGGTAGAAGACGGAGTGAAGCATCCAGTTGTAGTTGACGATGTGGAGGCCATGCATGGTTAGAGGGAATGATACCTGGAACAATTTACTGTTGTTTAATTCCTTCGCTGATGTTTTGTGATCATGTGGTAGAAGGTAGCGCAACGCCACAGTTTTAGGCTCGGATACAGGATTTCGTTTAGGATGGGCAATGTTTGTGTGGAGAAACAATATCCTCATGACAACTTGAAGAGAAATTAAAGTACTTCGGTCGTGTAAGCATGTAACCAACTATCCACCAATACAACAGCGGCGCCAGTTTGAGGATCGTTGGAAATACACCTAAACAAATTAAAATATTCGAGATTTTAAGTTGGTTTTGGTTCCGATTCAGAAGTAAATTTTCTAAAACGAAACTAAATTTCACAGGCTTTAAAAATGATACTGTCCTTTTCTTACTTCGGTGATCAGGGAGGGACAACAACACTTTTAGAGCTGTCAACCTTAGTTTAGAAAATGACACCATTCTCTGTCTATCAGGTAGATCTAATTTCATTATTTTCAACGTCACCTAAGACCTCAGATTAGTTCTGAATATGTACTGAATTCAAAAGGTTAAACAACTCACGCCCATCAACGCCACGATCTGACTAGCGACAGTGGGAGTCAGGTGGGTGACATGTTGCACACTCAGCCCGTCCAGGTCTACTACAATGGTGACTCCTAGGATCTGCATCTTGGGCTGCATCACGGCCACCTCGTCCATGAAGAGAGCACAGCGGACCACGTCCTCAATGGGCACTGCCTTTGAGTCCCAGCGACCTGGAAACACAACATACAAGGGCATGTGACATCTATCAAATTAACCTGAACAGAGCTAGCGTGATAGACTGTAACCCATACTTTATGTTTGAGAGAAAGCCTCTGACCTAGCAGTAGCAATGTATTAGGCTTATGATGATGATTACGCTGAAGTATTTAGAAAGATAGAGATATTATAAATAATAAGGTTACAGAATTAGCAAGTTAAAGTGCTAGTGGGCTGGTCATATACCTAAGCCGCAGAACCGATAACCGTTAGCTAAATGTGTTCTTGAGTGGAGACTGATATGCCTAACGTAGTGTAGGACGGTCTGCGACTAGGTGAAGCAACGAATTGCGCCGAGCAGCTGTCAGTAGTTGGATGAGAAGAGCCGAAGACCGGGCTCGGTGACGAACATTGGGAGCGGCCTTTGTCCAGCAGTGGACTGATACAGGCTGATGATGATGCAATTGTTATTTGCTGAACCAGCTTACCAAACCTCATGAGTATGATGCGGCCATTATCAGGGCTTTCAGGCAAGACTCCTCCATAAACGTGTTTGACCTTCTGCAGCCCGAAGGCATCGCAGTTGTACAGGTAGGCGTTCTTGCGGCGGAAGTCTTCGTAACGAATCATCTGGAATTTACGAGGATTCACATTAATGTATAGAATGTCCCGAAAATTAAAGGGATATCTCATTTGTGAATACTGCTGCATTGCGTTCGTCTGCGCTCTGCTTAGACATGAGATGTAAAATTTCTTTATGCCCTGTAACTTATGTTTAGTAACCAGATACATACCAGTTTATGAGCTAAAGCCGGTATAAATCTGCGACATCTCAGGAAACGGAGCAAATAGGCATCATCCATACGACGAGGCAGGCATTCACCTCGTTCTGTTGATAAATATTTTATTATTTATACCTGACAGGGTACCATTTGAACGTAAGTCACCTGGAAAGAAGTAAACTGAATACGTGACGGGTTTTTATACGGACGGGGCGGGAAGTTTTGGAAATATCGTTTCACACAAAATGTACGTGAAGTACATATATCACGGAGACACGGACGGGACAGGAACGTGGCACTCACGGGGCGGAAAAAACATCGTCGCGGACGATGTTTAGCGCGTCCCGCCCTGCGCGCGCCCCGTCCCGTTTTCACAACACTAGCATGTTAGATCCGAGTCACTGTCACGGTGCGTATGCATTTACACCACGTTCCCGTTTTGAACGAGGCAGTCGTCCCTGTCTCGTTCACTTCCCGTCCGAGACATTATCGTTACGCATGCAGCGACCTTAGTACGAAGGTGGCTACGCTACATCTGGACTGAAAATTGGTTCTCATAAAGAGGCTGCTGGAACAATTCGATAGGTGCTTGGCAAAAGATAAATATCGTTGACACAAATTGACCTAGCCCCAAATTAAGCTCGAAACTTGTGTTATGGGTACTAGACAACGATATACATACCTACTTACATTTGAGAAATAAATACTTATATAGATAGAAATATCCCAGACTCAGAGATGGTGATAGCTAGCCAGGCGAACACTAGATAATGCATTTCTAGTTTCTACGAAGCCGTTGCATGATCCGAACTGACATTCTACAGGCAAATTGACGTCACTACCACAGGTTAATTGATTAATCGATGCATCGCAATTTAGGGCCGGTTTTATAAGCGTCCGTAAGTTAAATCGGTAAATTTGATCTTATTGTAAAATTTTCCGTGCTAAAATTTGACATTATGATGAAATTTACCGAAATTTGGTACGATATTAAATTTAGCTTACGGACGTTTTATTAAACCGGCCCTTAGTCATTATTCCACTGGTTAAAAGTTTTTCGTAAGTTTAGTTTCCTAGTGGTAGCACTCTGTACCTACTGAACAGATTTATTAAGTACTACCTTACTATCTTTACAAAAGCTTTTGTTCCAAGATTTCCTAGTGATATTTAAGTAAAAGGCCATCACAATTATTTTGGAGAAAGCGTCATTATTTTCCGAAAGTTGGACGGGTAGATATTTATTAACAGAGGTTATTTATTATACGTAGTTATTTTATGGTTATTGAGGTAACACTTTGGCCTTCCGCCTGCAAGCTAAAGTGGTATTTTCTCCTATGAGGCGTCTCCATGTAAAATCAGGAATGAGTATACATATTAGGGGAGACGAAGCCACGAAGGATTTGCGCGAGCTCCAGAAGTGGCAAGATGTGGCGCAGGACAGACCGCAGTGGCGTCTTTTGTTATCGGAGGCCAAGACTCACTTTGGGTCGTTGCGTCATCTCAGTTAGTTAGTTGTATTCGATGATATGATAATACCAGTAACAGAGAAGTTGAAAGGGAATCGCTTGGCTTGGTAAGGATAAAAATGAAAGTCTTGTTATCAAGAAAGTAAAGACTTGTCCGCTAGCTCGTATATACGCAAGAAGAAGAAATAGATTCCCTTACCCTGTATCAACTGGCGCAACTCCTCAATAACCTTGCCCCTGGTCTCGAAGGTCTCATTGCAGTTCTTCCTGGCATACTCCTCAAACTCAGGGTCCTCGTACCGGCTCACTTCAGCTTGGAACGCTATCTCCAAGAATGGCATCTTTCATGTTTCCAAGAGTATTTAGATATGGTTGTTTTCGCAAAAGGCTTGCTTCTGATGGTAAGATGGTTTCAAGGTTGTTTGTCTGTATTGTAAATAAATAGGTTCTTATAGATGTTATATTATAATACACATAACAAATGTACATAAAAACCAATAAGCGTCAGAGATTTGAAGGTTCGCTGATTTCCGTGCGGTGGTCTCGCAAAAACATTTTTTTTTTGTTAAGGGCGTAGCGGTATTACTTGTACGGACTAAAGTTTATCGCAGTAAAAAGTATTCTGTGTCCTTCCCCAGGGTTCAATCTATCTCCAGACCAAGTTACTTATAGATCTGTAAAGCGGTTTAGCCGTGGAAAAGTAACAAACAGAGAGTTTGGATTAAATGGTGGTAAAGTTAGTGAAGTTTGGATAAAGAAGGTAATCTTCAGAACTACTGATTCGATTTTGAAAATTCTTTCACTAATAGGAAGCTACATTAAAAAAAACATACTTTTTGATGTGCGTTAAAACGCAGGGCAGAGCTAGTCATATATGCTATAGTTACTTCAAAGTGCTTCTGTGCCTTTCACTAATGATACCTATTGAATGTAGAGACTAAACTAATGCCTTCTACAATGTATCGTTATTTGATTCGTTTTAAGGTCCGAATGAACACACAAAATTGATTCTTCTAAAAACTCTTTACAATCCTCACAAAGTTTGTAATAGGCATAAAAACTTTAATAAAAACATAGGGAACTAATATTTTTTAGGTAGTTCTAGGAAACCGGCTTTATACAAAACAATAATTAATTCATACAGAAATCCCTTATAAAAACAAACTATTCGTTTATATCCGTTTTTTTTTTTAATTTCCTGATTATATTTAAACTTTGTTTTTCCCCTAAAACTTTATACATAGGTAATATGAGACACATTTGAATAAAGCCAAACCTGTCGTCCCGTTCTCAAGTTATGCGCTTACCAACAAACACCCTAAGTAAAACATAACGAATTAAATTGTATTCTCCCTCTTTTTTGATTTGTCTACATAATATAGTAAGTAAGTAACCTAAAGTCACTCCTACAATTAAGGTGATTAAAACCACACCTCTTAACAATTGGTCATCAATTCATGAATTTAGGATAGCTATAACAGGGGGTGCCAAAAAAATAAACATTTAAACACTACAAAAAAGTACCCCTAAAATAAATAAAATATAAATACCCAGGGACTGAAAGTCGGTTAATTATATCACTATTCACGACTTCTAACAAAACTAATCCATCGTTGCATTTTCTTTCACAAATAAGAACTTTATATTACGAAACTCAACGGAATGCTTATTTTGCAATTCTACTTTTATTGATCAACACACGTGTGCAAGCCTCCGCGGGGTTTCTCAGACTTACTGACTTACTGTCACAGCACAGCGTACCGGCCTCCACGTTCACCATAATTATAAGCGGAACTCAGCTGTAGGCCAGTTACCGGCAGGACATAGAATATTATCACAGTTCGTAGAGTTCACAGTTCCTCAAAGTGTGGTCCCTACGTGAACCCTTAGGGTGGTCGGTCGGTAGCTGGGGCGAGATGGTAGAATGTAGAATGCTACCGTGACCATCTCCCAACATGGCGGAGGATAGCTCACTGAGAGGTTTTAAGTGGGTCCGAGCCCCACATACCTTCTTCTGTCACCCCCATAGCGGAAAGAAAATGCACGGCATTTTCCCCTCCAAAAAGACGTCGGTCAAGTAGAGTCATGATACTGTTAAAATATGTATCTTAAAGGTTTTCAACCGTATCCTACTAATATTAAAAACGTGAAAGTTTTGTGAGTATGGATGTTTGTTACTCTTCCACGTAAAAACTACTGAAAGGATTTGAATTACATTTGGAATGAAGATAGCTTATACCCTGGATTAACACAAAGCGGACTTTTAATCCCGGAAAAAGGTTCCTGCGGGATAACGGGAAGATATGGGTAAAACCGTGGGGCACAGCTAATGTTATTTTTTAAATTAAATGACAGCGATAGTGTGTGTCGACGTCGCGTCGTATAGAGTGAAAACTTAATGTTTGATATTGGTGTCTATCGGTTTTGCATTCTCTAAAACTAAACTAAGTTTGACAGGTCTAATAGTACTTATTGCTGACTTTTTCTAACCACTGAAGAATCGACACCAGTATCGCCATAAAAGTATAAATCTGCAAAAGAATTTTATTAATGAAATCTGTCAAAATTTTTCATGGGAGGTTTTTAATCTACGGTGACGATCTGTGTGATGTGTTTATTCCGCCGGTTGCCGACCGCTGCCCGACGAATTGTTCAAGTTAAAAGTTTGAGAAACCCTGGTTTTGAACACGCTGTTGAGCGCGTACTGGTAAACAGATTATGTCACAGTTTGTATACGTTTGTAGTAACTGTTGAATGAGCTGCGGCATAGGTCGATAACCTCCCGCTTGCAGTGTAGTGATTACAAATTACAAACACTCCTTTTAGTACTAAAATAATTTAATAAACATTAAAAATACATATAAACTGAACTAGCTGTGCCCCGCGGTTTCACCCGCGTCAGAATTCAAAGTTATAGCGAATTGAAGCAAGCTCGATTAAGTATATAACATAATTATTATTATTATTTAGAGCGATGGTGGCCGAACGGTTAGGCGTACAACAGTACAGGCCTCAATCATGTAATGTAAAAACTTGTTCAATAAAAAAAAACGTTTAGGCGTGCGACTTACAATACGCCGACACCGAGTTCGAATCCTCTCGGCCCGCACCTATGACCGGTGAAGGAAACATCGTGAGGAAACCGGCATGTCCAAGAACTGCAACATTCAAAGGCATGCGACATATACCAACCCGCACTGGGTCAGCGTGGTAGATTACAGCCCATACTCTCTCTCTGAGAGAAGGCCAGAGTCCCAGCAGTGGGAACGTGAAAGGCTGATAATGATGATGATGATTGATTTTCCTGCCATCTAGGCGAAAGCACTTGAACTACGCACTTGCTACCATACACAACCGTTGTGCAAGCAGTTGTCTCGAGCAAGAGGTAGGTACTTTGCCATAATTCCAGAAGATGTCGCTACAATCCGTTGTTACATGTAAGTCATGGTATTTATTTGTAGATTTAAAACAAAAAAGGTTATTTAGAAAATAAAACAGCGATTAAAATATGAAATGTTTATATTTAACGAGTGTTCTAAAATTACTCTTGTGTTTCCCATCTTCTCTTCCTAAAAAGCATCTCCACTAGGCTTAGAATAGGTTTCGAATATATCTAATATTAATAATAATAATTAGTACGTACTTACTTATCTGCATAATTTATTTATTTATTTACATTTAATTACCTATCTCCCAAAACACATATTAGATAACAGTTACAAAGGTCCAGTCAAGCTTATTGAATCATAAACACATATCAAGTCAAATATATTATTATCTAAAACCAACCAAATAGTCAGGGCCCTCTGGGGGCCTTAGGGCTACAAAGAAAAGGAGGCCCCTAAACTGTAGGTACTTTACTCGTAGTGGACTACACTTTATCGCGATAAAAAGTATATGTCCGTCACCAGGGTCCGAACTATCTTCACACCAAACATTAAGATCAGTTTAATTATAATCGATCGTGATCTGTTATCCGCGGTTTTGGATCGATATGTCATGTCATAATAAATGTCATTTTAGTACTAAGGCTTGGCAGATTACTAATAAAATGACATATTTAGTATGACATGACATATCGATCCAAAACCACGGATAACAAGTGAAGGTAATATAAGTGTTTTAATATGCAGAAAAAAAAAATAAAGATAAAGCAAGAAGTACCTACATAAGTATATATATAGACGACTAACGCCCGAAATAAATAACCGATCCTGATCCGTTGTTTCGGGCGTTAGTCGTCTATATATATACTTATGTAGGTACTTCTTGCTTTATCTTTTTTTTTTTTCTGCATATTAAAACACTTATATTACCTTCACTTGTTATCCGTGGTTTTGAATCGATATGTCATGTCATACTAAATCCTGATGACAATGCAATAATTTGATATCATTTTTTCTATTTTTTTTCTTCGAGTACATATTTACGCTGAAACGGTTTCACGGATTTGAGTGAAATTTGGAATGGCCTTAGCCCTTGGATTACACATAGGTGATTATCCCGGACTTAGCTTGTATTACATATATTCAAGTTTAAAGGGCCCCCTACTAGTCCGAGACGTACCCTAGGGTCCGCATATCATTATCAAACTCTTTGTTCTTGTACTCCTTGATCTTGGTGAGCCAGGTGGCCAGCGACACCTCGTCGCGCTGTCCGCCGTACCGCTTGGGAAGGCATTCCGGGTCTATGTATCTGTAAACGGGAGATGGCTAGGTTAACTTAGCCCGAATAATCGATCCTGATCCGTTATCCGCGGTTTTGGATTTATATGTCATTTTAATCGTAATCTGTCAAGCCCTAGTACTAAAATGACATATTATGACATGACATATCCATCCAAAACCGTGGATAACGGATCAGGATCGATTATTAATTTCGGCCGTATATCTGAAGGCAATACGTGTCCTTCTTTCCCATTCAAAAAATTAACACATCCGAGACCGAGATCCTATATCCAACTCCGGAATGGAACGCTCGAAGATGTCGCCACTACTTACCTATGTAAAGAAGTGCAGTCATATCCGTGAAAGAACACTTTCTTCCAGAGGTCGTCGGCAGGCGCAAATCTTCTGAAGATGGGGAACAGGGTCTCGAAGAACCGCGAAATGTTCACTATGTGGACGCCACGCTGGTGCAGGGGGAATGCGTACTGAAATAAAGTTAATAACAGCTTGAAAACTTCCAACACAAAAGAGGACTGATGACCTTCAAATGGCTAAACAGATTTTCTTGAATAATTATTAAGAACAGTCTCGATCTCAAGTCTCCTTTCAAATAAAATAAAACTCACGGCCAATTTCATAGGGGTCTCAATGATAGTATAAGTCTATAATATATATATATATAACTCAAAGGTGACTGACTGACATAGTGATCTATCAACGCACAGCCTAAACCACTGAACGGATCGGGCTGAAATTTGGCATACAGGTAGATGTTATGACGTAGACATCCGCTAAGAAAGGATTTTGATTAATTCTACCCCCAAGAGGATAAAATAGGGGATGAAAGTTTGTATGAAACTTTGTCAATTTTAAACCGATCGGGCTGAGACTTTGCATGCATAAAGCTGTAGCCCACGCGGGTGAAACCGCGGGCAACAGCTAGTACCATATATGTAGCATTTTTGGATATAAATAAGTTTTCTCCTAATCGTGTAAAAATAGCTTCGCCGGTTTCAACCTCCTTACACCGGCAAAACACCAGACAAGAAACGCCAAGTAAAAACGCGCGATCACATAAATTCATCATCGTACCTACCCCCAAAACATTCATACTATGTGCAGCTATAGTCGGAGAGAAAGATCTCATGTGACGCATCGTCAGACCCTCGCAGTCCAGCAGGGCAGTTCCTCCTAGGATCTGAAGCTTGGGCTGCATGATGCCGATCTCGAGGAGGAGCAGGCATCCTCGGATCAGGTCTTCCACGGGGATCTTGTCGGGGTCCCATAGACCTGTAATGAGGTGGGAGGTAAAATTATGGTTGCAAGCTAGTAAGATAGGATTGGACAATTTTGTGAAGATTCTTCTTATACGCTGTTGTGAAAGCACACAATTATTGATATAAGTAGGTACGGATTTTCTAGTTATTTTTATCATACACACAAGCAAGCAAGCATTCTATGTAAGCCATGTTTTCGCAAGCTCCAGACTCTGAACTGCGCCCCAAGCCCAGATGCATTCTACAATCTTTAACGCTAAAAATAAAAATCGGTATGGGAATGACATATGCCCGAAATTAATAATAATCGATCCGATCCGTTATCCCCGGTTTTGGATCGATATGTTAAGTCATAATACGTTATTTTAGTAGTACTGTGTCAAGCCCTAATTTCGGCCGTTAGTCAGAACAAACACCTTCAATGACGATTGCTACATATATTCCATACAAAATGGTAGCCAAGATACATTATAACAAGCTCAAACAAAACACCACAAGGCGTTAACGATTGCAGAAAAAGAAACGGTGTTAAAACACTACTAGGAAGGTTAAAACTCACTTGGTGACATCCACAAATATCATCAAGTTAGGTGTTTATGGTCTGGCAATGAACTGGTTTTCTTATTACCTGATAGGTACTGTGCGTCAAAACTAACGTGTTAATGCTAACAGCACTTTGGCATTAAGGAAAATAAACATAAGAAGATGCAAGCAAGGAGATTTTTCACACGTTGCTTTATTTGATTGTCTTATTATTATATCCATTTGCAGTGTTTGATATTCACTTAAAATTAAAACAGGTTTCAGAAAAGACGCAAGAGTTGTTTCCAAAAATATCAACCTTCGTCAAAAACGTCGCTTTGCTAACGCCCGTTAGGAATTTGACAGACTTTGTAGTGATCATCACTCAGAAGACGATACTCAGAGGGCATGATGGCTGAACATAGCATAGTTGTGTCTAGGTATTGTGAATCCCCGATCCGTGTTGTTTCTGATATCCAGAGATATACAGAAAAGACCAGTTAGGTCCTGAGCCCTAATTATAGCTCTGATGCAATCTATAAATGTGATTATGGGGGGTTATTATCAGAGGCTTATAGAACGCCCTATGGAACGCCAAATCACAATATGGTTGTTAGCCATTTCCTCGCAACGATTTCCCGTAACTCTCTCCATATCACTCTCACCGTAAGTATTTGACAGCATTTGACTTACCAAGTCTACAAATGATAAGTCTTCCCACATCAGGTCTGTCATACAAGACCCCTTCGAAGATCCTGCCAAGACGAGTCAGGCCAAACCAGTCGAGGTCCCGCCACAACTGAGGGTTCCCGTCACGGAAGGTGCAGTAGCGTACTAGCTGGAACAAGGGGTTGGATCATGAACTGGTTTACCAAAAGAATGTAAAAGAACTAGCTGTGCCCAGGGTCTAAATTATTTCTTTACTAAATTACATCAAGATCTGTTCCGAGATATTGGCGTGAAGTGATGCAACTACAGGAGGACAGAGAGAGTGGCTGTCGCATTTATAATAATGGTATGAACTATGGTATGGTTAAAGTGTACCCTTAAATAGATACAGGACTAAGAACTTTTTATGTGGTGATTGAACTGTATCCCTGCCGTTTCTGAGATTTGAAATATATCTGATTTGTCTATACATAAGAAGAGAATTATTGTGCGAGAACTGGCAAACACCAAAAAAATCAAGGGCGTGTGAAATTTACCATTGAGTTGAGGTAGTTTATGCAACTGCACATTTTTTGTGTACCATTTAGTTTGAGAGGAAAACATTGATGTTGGTCGTTATATCCACGAGGTCATTAGAGAAGTAAGAATTCTGCGTTAAAGTACTCCGACTTACCAGTCTGTGTGCTCGTGCGGGTATTGACTTCCTAGCTCTCAGGAAGCGTAGGAGAAAAGCGTCATCTGTCCGGGGTGGATGGCATTCTCCTCTCTCTGGCAATTAAAAAATGTTGGGGTAAAAATTAAGAATCTCTAACACCCAAAATTAAAAATCGATCCTGATTTGTTTTTTTTGCGTTTTGGGATCGATATGTCAATCCATTTTAGCAAGCTTTACCCGTAATATGACATAATGATGACATGAGATATCAATCCAAAACCGCAAAAAACGGATCAGGATCGATTACTAATTTTGGGGCGTTAGCCGTAACTAAATGTCCATAGATCTTAGAACTGAAGCAAAAACTGATGAACTGAAACTAATGCATTCAGAACGTCTTTCTTTTTCTGTCTTCACATAGCACGAAGAAATGCTATCAATCAGAAAAAACTAGTTTGTGATAGATACATTGGCGGGCAAAGGCCAAAGTCTCTTGCTCGCAGACAAGGTCAGTGCGATAACCTGATAACATACATAGCAGCTGGAGAATCGAATGATTGGTGTAACTAAAAACAAACCTGGCTAACGACAGATTGTAACAACAAATTGGAAGTCGGATTCGACATCTACCAACCCGCATTAGGTCAGCTTGCTAGATTGTGGACCATACCTAGCTAAGCCTTTGTCCCAGCAGTGGGAATAGGCTGACGATGATGCTGCACCCACCGTCACGTTTTGGTACAGACTTCTTCTTTTTTATTTTTATGGGGCCGTACCCAAAGGGTAAAACCGGAAGCCTATTACTAAGACTCCGCTGTCCGTCCGTTTGTCTGACTTTGTCTGTCTGTCCGTCTGTCAGCAGGCTGTATCGCATGAACTGTGATAGTTAGACAGTTAAATATTTAAGGGGTCTCCCAGACAACAACGGAGTTTTTTGTTTTTCTGTTTTATAGGTTTTGCCGGTTTTGTTTGCCGGTTTTGTTTATATTATAGAGTGGCAAACAAGCAGACCTCCCACCTGATGGTAAGCAGTCACCGAAGCCTATATACATTTGCAATACCAGGGGAGCATAATACTGAAGAAGAGCAAAGTACACTACGTTATTTTTACGATGACTATCTCTCTGTGATACGATAAAACTAGTTATACATATTATAATTGATAGTTTTGCGGTTGAAGTATTAGGCAACCGTTCTGAAGGTAACTGACCGTTGATTACTTTTTGTTGTACATTCAAGCGTAAGTAACGCTATAGGAACGGTAAACATATGTCTCAAGTTGACAGCATCATGACTCAACATATTTGCTCTTTCACAGCTGAGTATTTCGGCACATTGTTGTATTCAAACTTCACGGGTCCTTTTATTTACTCTCATATTTTTAAAAGTTTGACTTGCAAATATTATGTTGAGTGGAGAGATCCAAATACAGTGGACCCCCGGTAATCCGGCAAACATTATGCAGGGCAGTGTCGGACTATCGAATTTGTCGGATTATAGAGCACTGCCTAAGACCCCTATAGTCCGGATTTTTTTACGAAAGAGTACCTTGTAATCCGACAAATTACATATCTAATGACAAGAATCTATATATGTATTATACGTACATATGTATGTACTTTGAAGTACAAATCAGACTTAATTTATGTAAGTCGAATTTAGTAAATTAAATAACAATTGAGAGATTACGTTTTATTATAAAATTAAGCATGAATGCACATACATATCTAATGACAAGAATCTATATATTATGCGTACAATATTCATCAATTTTTTTATTACGAGTTGTGACCTGTTCAAACCTGCGTGATCTATATGTATTAGCAAAGATTGTCAAACATACATGTAATTCTAAGTCATGTCGGATTACAGGGGGCGCCGGATAAGACAGGGGCCGGATTATCGGGGGTCCACTGTATGTACATATTGAAAAAATATACCAAGTTTTAGTGAGTTTTCTTAAAATAACAATTAAAAAATAACAATACTCAGAAAACATATTAAATGTTATGTTTTTGCTAATATTAATTTGTCCCGAGACCCGCGTTTTGTTTTTGCTTAGGTATACGTGTTACGATACTGTAATTGATACTAAACAATGTGTGATGTCGCTCCAATTATTATTTAATGTGTGTCTACTATATAAAAATAAGTCGGGTT
Organism: Opisthograptis luteolata; assembly: GCA_931315375.2. Lineage (NCBI taxonomy): Eukaryota > Metazoa > Arthropoda > Insecta > Lepidoptera > Geometridae > Opisthograptis > Opisthograptis luteolata. The sequence continues at coordinate 10,662,586 of OV928049.1, read as the reverse complement.
TTCCTTCCTGACGCTATAACTCCAGAACGCACGAACCGATTTCCACGGTTTTGCATTCGTTGGAAAGGTCTCGGGCTCCGTGAGGTTTATAGCAAAGAAAATTCAGGAAACATTTCAACAGAAAAGCGGGAAAATCTTACATAAAACGAAGCCATCTGGTGGCGAAACGGAGTTCGCCGGGTTTGCTAGTTTGATATAAATATAAAAAAATATATATTATAACAATGAACTAAAAAACCTAAACTAATAACTACAATATATTATTAAAAGGAGTCCCTTTAGGCAAGGTTACGAAGTTACTGGCAGCGTTTCCCCTTTGAATGGTTAGACTAATTCTTTGTCCAAGGTAGCTGCCAGCTCTTCGGTCTCCTGTGATGATTATTTAATTAATATGCACTTTTTATGCTATCGCCATTTGAACTTTATTATAACCATTGAAAGGCTCTTTTTGCAATTTCATCCACGTCGAAGTCTGTACACAAGCATAGATTAGGTACGTGTTTATACTACTCATCATCATCACTGTACATAAATAAATCAAATAAACACAGACTAGACAGATCCAATCTAAGAAAGTGCCATTAGAGGGAAACTCTTCCTTGATCATCAAGACATGATTAATGATTTAGTACCCGTTCTAGAGTTTATAATCATAAAGGCAAAACAATCTTGTATGTATGTGCGTTTAGTTTAATTCAAAGTTTTCTTAAAAATATACACTTGGTTTCGTTTGACATTCATTAAACTGTCGTCAAGCATCCGTTGGTGTGTTCCGACGATCTTACTTGATAGCCAGTTCTCAGGTTTAGTGTGTATAAGGTACAGTCAACGACAAAAGTCGCTGAACAATATCAAATTGTCCGTTACCTTCAACATCTCAAACACCAACCATTAACCGCATCATCACTTAACATTAGGTGTGTTGTGTTGTGGTCAAACGCTACCTCTTGGGTTGTTAAAAAAACCCAAACGTTACTGATCTAAAACACATTTCAAAAATCGATTATGATCAGCTACTTTTGTCGCTGACTGTACCATATACACGGAGAAAAAAGACCTTCCGAAATACCGCTTTCCTTCTGAGTCAAAATCTCATTTAGAAGGTAAACTAAGGTAAAAGGAAAAAAAAGAAGGAATCGGTCTTGGAAGGTAAGAAGGAAAGTCAGAACTCAGAAGGAAAGTCAGATTATTTTCTCAGTGTAATAGTAGTAAAAAAGCACTAAGCACAGATAGTCATGATTTGCACTAAACACTATTTTTTTAGTGTTTAGTCCTATGCCGGCCATAAAAGACAGCCACTCACCATATATCATCCGCCGCAGCTCTTCAATAGTCCTACTCCTGGAGTCAGGGTCCTCGCCACAGAGCTCGTAGGCAACCTCCACCGAGTCAGGGTCGTCGTGCCGGTTCATCTCAGCTGCGAAGGCTATCTCCTTGAACGACCATATCTTTATGTCGCTCTGGAAATGAAAACACTGAAGGTATGATATTCTAGATATAGTCTATCTTATTAATTTCAGGGTCGCACATGCGGAGGGTCGTTATTGAAACTGGGAATAGTGGAATTAATGCCATTGTCAATCAATGATTGTAGTTGATATTACGGGACAAGTAACTTAAAAAAACTAACTGAGATGACCCAAAGTGAGTCTTGGTCTCCGATAACAAAAGACGCCACTTCGGTCTATCCTGCGCTACCTCCTGTCAGTCCTCCACCTGGAGCTCGCGCAAATCCTTCGTGACTTCGTCTTTTTAGCGATACCTGGGACGGCCGAGCGGGCGACGGCCACTCGGTCGTTCACTGTATGCTCGTTTGACCGCACGATCCTCTCCCATTCTTTCAAGGTGGCTGAGCCAGCGAAGTGACAAGACAAGACGACGAACATGACTGGACAAGTGGTTGCTTTATTCCCTCGCCTGATAACTCGACGCCTACCTGCCTGAGACTGATGTTATAGGCCCTGTGCCTTTAGTTGAGGCTCCTGACACTTCTGATAATTGTGGCACCGCAATCACTGCGAGTGCCTCTATACATATTAGTATGGATGGACTCACAGAACAATTACGAATGCCAATAAACAAACAATTAAAATCCTAAATCTATTTACTACTCCACGTTTCAAGTCTATCTCGGGACACGATCATTTAAAACGTTATTAGACTATTGACGTAACAAATTACAAAGCCATTACGACGGAAATTGGTATCGTGGCGTAACGAATCTCTGCGGCTCTGGCGTCGCTTAAAAGTACACTCGGCATCATGGGCGCTTACATACATATGAAAGTAATTCTACCTATCTGTATGTATATTACATTTTCACGCCTAATCTGCTGATCTTGATGTGAGGTATGGAGATAGTAGAACCCCCGTGAAGGATATATGATATGTAGTCCTCGCGGTGAAACTGCGGGGCTCAGCTCGTTTTTTCAGATTTCAGATTCGACGGAAATACACTCAGTAGCAAACACAATGTGTTTCTAATTAGCAAAGAAAAAGTAAAATAACAATTTATAGAGACTTTATACAATAAGTTTAATGTTTAGGCTCACATAATCTATTAGGAGATTAAAGCATGAAGATTTGTTATTTTGAATTAGATTGTTTTAATATGAAAAAATTAAGAAGAAAAGAAAGAAAACTATATTTTATTCAGAACTTCACTAAAACTAAATATTACACACAAAAAGACAAAAAGAAAAACGGAACATGTACAAAATGGAGGTAATGCTACGCAGTGTCGTGATGTTTTCTGATTTACAATGCAATTAAGATTGTCCTTTTTTGATTTCTAATCGGAACACAGAGACGCTAAATGTCTACATTGTGCTGAGATCAATAAAGGCAGCAGAAACACATTTATTATTGGGTACAAAAGCCCACGCGAATCGTGACAGGCGCATCGAAATGAATCATCGTTGTAGAATAGAAAAGCTTTCAGAGTTTGTGTGTAGTCTATGAGCAAACTCACTTTATAAATCCACCTTATGTACACAGCACACACTTGTGTTGTTGAAGTGGCAATGGGCACGGCACAGTGCTCGATAGATGTGGAAGAAAGATTCTTGAATATGAATGGCGACCACGAACCGGAAAACATTCAGTACCTATATACCTACCCTGAGTACAAGTTTCGATAGTATACGAAAGTTATAAAAGTTTTGGGATGGATAAAGTCCTTTTTTTACTATTAACACAGGGTAGCGTTTGACCACAAGTCACCTGATGTTAAGTGACGATGTGGTCGAAGATGGCGCCACGCTACACCTGGACTGGGAACTGGCTCTCAAGTGAGGCTGCTGGAACACACCGATAGGTGTTTGGCAGATTCTTAACTTGAGGATGGTACGATGGTAGCTAGTATAGTAAGTATAGTGACCAAGTTTTCAGGCCACTTGAAGTAGGGATGTGTCTTGGAGGGAAAAAATCGATTAACAAATAATCGATTTGTATTTTAATAATTTTTTTCTAACTATTCGAAAAGTCGCATTTTTTTGTACATTGTAATAAAATTACTTATAGTAACTTATAACTGCAAAATTCGATTGAAATGTGTAGTTTAGCTACACATTAGTTTAATCTCCAACAATACAAACATTACTTTAATTATCTTTTATTAAGAGAGTAGGTAAAAAATCGATTTATTTTTTACTTAAAAAATAAAAAAATCGATTATTAAAAATCGATTAATGGAAAAAAACAATCGATTAATATAAAAATCGATGATTTTTTCACATCCCTAACTTGAAGTCATCCGACATGGCTTTACGACTGACACGGTAGCACGGTATCGCTAACTTGAAAATTAGACTAAACGGTCACACATACAAGCGACGGCCGCGCTGAGTGCTTATCTGTTACGACCGACTGGTATACTTGGCACTTTTGCCGAACTATCGATTGGTTGAAAAGTAGATTGTTGACCTTAAAATTAGTACACTTTCGATAGTACAGCTACTTTTGATCTATCGATACTATTGGACGAAGTTAGCAGTGTTGCTGCGTACTAAGTATCGATTTAGCTTATCGAAACTATTGATTTGTCTTGGGCTATCGATAGTACCCTACTACTCCTCGATGGTTACACTACCTGGGTAAGCCACTACTGTGTATTGTGTTTCTGATTAGAGGCTGTTCATTAGTCACGTGATTTTTTTTTAAACATTTTTTAACCCCTCCCTCCCCCTTGGTGAGACGTGTCACGTGATGAGATTTATGACTACCCCCCCATCCCCCACCAAAAATCACGTGTATTTCTTAGTACCTTCAAAGAATCATAAAAATTATAATATTATTTTTAAATACAGGTATAAGGTATAAATAGAAAATGAAGGACCATGATAAAAATGTCTAGACAGAGCGGTTGCAGGGTGTTTTTGACTGGCATAAAAATATTATTAAAAGACCGCTTTTCGGTTTTGAAATCACGCGTTTGACGAAAAAATAAATACACGTGATGTCTTACCCTCCCTCCCCCTTGTGATAATTCGTGATTTTTGCCGAACCTCTCCCCACTTTTTGAACCTCACGTGAGTGATGGACACTGGACAGCCCCTTAATCGCAGGCATTACAAGCAATATTCAAATTAAGTAATTACTGTTATATGTAGTGACTAAACAATCGATTATTAATAATTATATTTCAAACTGTCACTTAATTGATTTATAGTTTTCTTTGAGAAATATTAGACATGGCCAGCATAAAGTAACTCATTGATTACATGACTATAAACGATGGATAAGGTAAGCATGTTGAAAATACTTACATATACTTACGCATAATTACGATGTCATACTAATCACGGAAACTTGGCTAACTGATGGTTTCTATAAAGGCGAGCTATGTGATGACCGCTATGATGTATTTCGTTGTGATCGCAGCGTATCAACATCATGTAAGAAAACCGGCGGTGGAGTCATGATCTGCACTAGGCGCTCGCTGCACGCGCAGGAGCGGCCGGAGTGGGCGTGCGCAGGCGTTGAGTGCGTCTGGTCGACTGTGCCGGCGCGCTCGCTTGGCGTTGGCGATAAGCGGGACCTACATATATGCGCTATATACATGCCGCCGGATGGTACCTTGCCATCGCGGCTCGTCGCATTTACTAACTTGCTTGTACGCATTTTCACGTCATGCCCTAACGATCATTTTATAATAGCGGGTGATTTAAATCTTACTAATTTATCCTGGTCGTCCTCGGGGCCGATAGTTCTTAAACGTGGGTCAGTCGAGTTACAAGAAGCAGTAGTTAACTTTATCGATGCGTGTAGTCTATCCGGCCTTATTCAGCATAATTTTCATTTGAATAGTTGTAACAATATTTTAGATCTAATATTTAGCGATACCGCCATAGATGTTTACCGTTCTAGTACAGCACTAGTAAAAGAAGACCAATACCATCCCTCTCTAAATCTTGACGCATCGGACCTTATGATTCCCTGTTTTAAGCGTCGCTCAGTTAGCAAGTTGCAATTCTTCAAGGCGGATTACGACAGTTTAAACAATTATTTTAATAATACAGACTGGGATACATTGTTAGAGGGAGATTCCATTGACGAAATAGTTCAGAAGTTTTATTCTCATCTTCGCAGGGCCATAGACGAATACGTACCGAGAAAATATACTATGGGCCTTTCCCCCACGGACAAGTACCCTGTCTGGTATTCAAGGTCACTCATACATATTATTAGAGATAAATTTGCTGCGCATGGACGTTGGAAACTGCACCAAAATCCGAGGGATTATGATGAGTTCTCCATTTTACGATCCAGACAGAAAAAAATACAAACGAAGTGTTATAATATGTTTAACGAGAATATTCAACAACTACTTAAAAAAGAACCGAAACACTTATGGTCTTATTTAAAATCATTGCGAAATAGCAGCTCTGGATATCCGAATACCCTCACGTTAGGTGACAAAACATTTAAAAACGAACTAGATGCTTGTACGGGTTTTAATATTTTTTTCGAGAGCGTGTTTCAGAAGCCTGCTTCATCTTACAACCACTACTTACAATCATACCCAGACTCAAATGATACAGTTTTTAACCTTAACATTACTAGCACCTCTGTTTTTAAGCTTCTTAGTACCCTAGATGTTAATAAAGGCCCAGGCAGTGATGGTATTCCTCCAATTTTTATTAAAAAGTGTGCTAAATATTTAACTTATCCGCTTCACAAAATTTTTATGCTATCAGTCAACGTCTTTACTGCTTTTCCAGAGATCTGGAAAGAGGCTAGAATTGTACCAATCCATAAAGGTGGTTCACGGAGCCGTATTGAGCATTATCGTCCTATATCAATATTAAATATATTTAGTAAAATTCTGGAAAAAGTGGTATATCAGACTGTTTGCACAACTATTTTCAAAGCAATTCCGGATGAACAACACGGCTTCATGAATAAGCGCTCCACTGTTACAAATTTGGCACTTTTTACAAACTATGTTCTTTGTGGTATGGACGATGGGAAGCAGGTTGATGTTATTTATACTGATTTTGAGAAAGCATTTGATAGAGTAGATCACATTATCCTTCTTCACAAGCTTAACGCGTTAGGAATACGTGGTGACCTTCACAGATGGTTCAGCTCATACATTACTAATAGAAGGCAAGCTGTAGTAATTGGCAGTGCACGTAGCGACTACGTTACTATCAGCTCTGGTGTGCCTCAAGGGTCAATCTTAGGTCCTTTGCTGTATAACGCGTATCTTTTTGATATTAATACTAGTTTCAATAACTCTAAGTTTATTATGTTTGCTGATGACAAGAAAGTGTTTTTAAAAATCAATGACACGCGAGACTGTATTAAAATCCAGAATGATTTGACTAATCTTAGCGAATATTATGTTAAAAACAGAATATCTATTAACACAGCGAAGTGCCTCCAAATCACATTCACACGAAAATCGAAACCTATTAATTACATTTATCAAATAAATAATTCTCCTATCTCAAAAGTAGACTCAACACGCGATTTAGGAGTCAGATTAGATTCGAAGATGATGTTAGTTGAACATATCGACACTATTGTCGACAAAGCTTACAAGCAGCTGGGTTTCATCAAGCGAGTGTGTAACTCTTTTACTAACATAGATTGCATCAAAGTCTTGTACTTTGCTTATGTGCGTAGTATATTGGAGTACGCCTGTAGCATCTGGTCACCATGTTACATAGTCCATATAAATAGGTTGGAGTCTATACAAAATAAATTCGTTAAATTTTTAACCTTTAAAGACCACAGATCGTTTGACAAATATTCCGAAGCCTGTAAGTATTTTGGCTTAGATTCATTAGAACAGAGGCGGAGACAATATGATGTCGTACTATTGCATGATATTTTAACAGGTAAAACTGATTGTGCTGAACTTTTAAGTAATATCTCATTGCAAGTACCATCTTACCGAACGCGACACACACCCCTGCTTCATGTTCCGCACGTCAGCACAAATTATGCGCAAAATTCTGTTCTGTGTCGTGCAGCCCGTACTTATAATAAACAATACTCTGGCTTGGACCTATTTCACTTAACTAAAAACGCCCTTAAATCAGAAATTAAAAAGATGCATCGCTCTATATGAAGTTTTATAAATGTTTCCTTCGACACATACACCACTTACATACACGCACACACAGTCACACACACTATCACACACACACACACACACACACACACACACACACACACACACACACACAACGCTCTTTTCGCGCAGTTTTTATTACTTACCTACCCTTAATTTAGATTTTATTGTAATTTGTGTAATCCTATTTTGGCCTTAATGTATAACAAATGTTTGTCTACTTTAATAATTAAATCGCTGTTGGATTACCTAAATAAATAAAATAAAATAAAATAAAATAAAACAAAAAATCATTTTCGGTAGCATGAAATGTCAAATAACCGTCCGTGGCTTATACACACGAAAGCCGAAAAAACTACGCCGAATTAAAGCTTTACACACATCTCTGCTTGTTTCGAATGAATTCAAAATGCCAAGGGGCTTCTCTATAATACAAGATTACAAGATGGAACGTCAAGTGGCAAGCGATACTAAGAAAAACTTAATTTGCCCAATAAATGTATGTTATTATGGTTCGAGTCCGATTCATTTCTTTATATTTATTACGAATGTGTGTGCAAGAAAGATAATGTAATTTGAAGAGGTTTCGTAATTGGCCTTTTATTTAGTTCTCTGAACGCGGCTGAGAGAAGAAAGGTAAATATGAGGATTTACTGGGAATTTAATTATTTCACCGAGTGAAAGCAATTTGTACGGGACAAGGTGCTCGTGATGGAAACTAATTAACTTTTACTGTTGAAAATTAGACAAGCCATCAATGGCCTATCGCCATCATAGATCATCCACTAGTTGGAATATGTAATGAAAAAACAGTAATATTAGCTAGACTTGAGAGAGCAAATCGGAGAATAAGCTGAAAAATTGAGGCTAATTACCACCAATTTTTCTCCGTAATTATGGTTGTAAAAAAACAACAAAAATATATAGTTTAAAAAACTAAAAAAAACACTTTAAAAACGCACTCAAAAATATAAAAAAATATATAGTTTAAAAAACTAAAAAAAACACTTTAGAAACGCACTGAAAAACATAAAATAATTAAATTGACTTGTATTAGTTACGATATAATGGTTAATTCAAAAAGTGTGGAGCGCTTTTTGGTTGTGTTTACTTTTATTTTCCCAGCAAAAGAAGCGCTCCACACTTTTTGAATTAACCATTATATCGTAACTAATACAAGTCAATTTAATTATTTTATGTTTTTCAGTGCGTTTCTAAAGTGTTTTTTTTAGTTTTTTAAACTATATATTTTTATTTTTTTACTTTTTAGTCTTTTGTTACCAAGTCCAATCTATCGGACTCATCAAAAGGAATCATATGAGCCCAAACTCGAGGGGTTTACTAGTAGCCACTGCAGAGATCCCCTACCCACCTTCTGGCTGCATCATCAGACCCTCGTCACCAAGTTCAATCTATTGGACTCATCAAGACGAATCACATGAGCCCAAACACGAGGGGTTTACTAGTAGCCACTGCAGAGATCCTCTACCCACCTTCCGGTTGCATCATCAGACCCTCGTCACCAAGTTCAATCTATTGGACTCATCAAGACGATTCATATGAGCCCAAACACGAGGGGTTCACTAGTAACCACTGCAGAGATCCCCTACCCACCTTCCGGCTGCATCATCAGATCAGGTCGATGATACCAAATTATTGCATTGTCACCGAGATTACATACACATACAAAGTTTCAAGTCGATACAACAATTAGAAGTAGGTGAAAATTGACTTCTAAGATTTGATTACATTGTTAGTTAGTTAGTTAGTTAGTTAGTTACAAGTCAAGCTAATAAAAGTGTTTTAAAATAATTAAATTGACTTGTATTAGTTACGATATAATGGTTAATTCAAAAAATGTGGAGCGCTTTTTGGTTGTATGTACTTTTATTTACCCAGTAAAAGAAGCGCTCCACACTTTTTGAATTAACCATTATATCGTAACTAATACAAGTCAATTTAATTATTTTATATTTTTGAGTGCGTTTTTAAAGTGTTTTTTTTAGTTTTTTAAACTATATATTTTTATTTTTTTACTTTTTAGTCTTTTGTTACCAAGTCCAATCTATCGGACTCATCAAAAGGAATCATATGAGCCCAAACTCGAGGGGTTTACTAGTAGCCACTGCAGAGATCCCCTACCCACCTTCTGGCTGCATCATCAGACCCTCGTCACCAAGTTCAATCTATTGGACTCATCAAGACGAATCATATGAGCCCAAACACGAGGGGTTTAATAGTAGCCACTGCAGAGATCCTCTACCCACCTTCCGGTTGCATCATCAGACCCTCGTCACCAATTTCAATCTATTGGACTCATCAAGACGATTCATATGAGCCCAAACACGAGGGGTTTACTAGTAACCACTGCAGAGATCCCCTACCAACCTTCCGGTTGCATCATCAGACCCTCGTCACCAAGTCCAATCCATTGTACTCATCAAGACGATTCATATGAGCCCAAACACGAGGGGTTTACTAGTAGCTAGCGAAGAGATGCCCTACCCACCTTCCAGCTGCATCATCAGATCAGGTCGATGATACCAAATTATTGCATTGTCACCGAGATTACATACACATACAAAGTTTCAAGTCGATACGACAATTAGAAGTAGGTGAAAATTGACTTCTAAGATTTGATTACATTGTTAGTTAGTTAGTTACAAGTCAAGCTAATAAAAGTGTTTTAAAATACATGTAAATCTACATGATACAAGCATGAATGGTCTTTAGAAGAAAAAACGTAAAAATCTATAATATTAAAATAATGAAAAAAAAACATGCTAAGTGCCATAATATAACTATTATTATTTATTTATTGTATAAAACACTGCGCTTATTTTTACCCGACTGCGAAAGAAGGGTTATGTTTTTGACGGATTTTAACATAATATGAGGTGTCATTATAGATTCGTCTTTATTGTGGGAGTGACATAGGGTAGGCACTTGATTTTTGCGCAGTCGGGTTTCTTCACTGAGAAAAAAAAACTGACCTTCCTTCTGAGTCTTACCTTCCAAGGCCGATTCCTTCCTTATTTTACCTTAGTTTTTTTTCTGAATCACAAATCCTTCCCTTTTGACTCAGAAGGAAAACGGTATTTCGGAAGGTCTTTTTTCTCCGTGCACTCTAATGGTTATCGGTTCTGCGGCTTATATGACCAGCCCATTGGCACTTCAGCTTGCTAATTCCGTGTATTGCCAGCCTTAAATGTTTTCTAAGGCCATTGGCCCAAAAACATTAACTACTAACTTATAAATAATGAACCTTTCTAACAGTACTAGCTCTAACGAATAGGTGTTAAGTCTCTCTGCTGCATCTACCTCTCTTTTATGGTATGAAGGTGCGAGTGTTTATTACTGTATACATTAACGACGGCTTTACTGCGTAGGTTGAGCCACGGAAGTGAGAAGTGGGCATGCAAGCTAGGTTTCTTTGATAGAGGTTTTAATGTTAGTTTTTGACTTGTATCGATCAATTAAATTTTATTTCAAAGACAAAAGTTGCAGGACATGCAAATTTTCCCAATTTTCCTAAGCGTTTTTTTAGGACACCAATTTTGGATGATCGGGGTATACATTTGGAAACTTGGGTGTGTTTAGCTATTTTGTCGTTGACTGTACTACCTACGCCCGCGTGTATAAATTCGGCTATTATTAATATCCTTCATAGAGATATAAATTTGACACAAGCTCAATAAAAGTAATGTCAAAAATCTATATAAAATGCGCCGTCGAATGTGGCGCAATGTATACACCTAGATCAGTGTTCCCCATTTAGTGGTACGCGTACCCCCAGGGGTACGTGAATTTGCATCAAGGGGTACGTGCGGCTATCAGTAAAAACAAGAACAAGTAGCCTATCTGTTAATCCAGGGTGTCAACTACCTGTATACCAAATTTCATCAAAATTGGTCCAGGCGTTTGAGCGTGAAGAAGTAACCAACATACACACACACACACTCACAAACTTTCGCATTTAGAATATTAGTACGATTGCTACAATAAGGGGTACGCAGGTATGAAGTTTTTTTTGAAGTGGTACGCAGCAAAAACTAATAGGGAACCACTGACCTAGATAATGTATTTTTCTTATAATTATGTAATTAATTTATTCAGCGTGGGTGACAAGCCATCAAGTGCACTTGCCCATGTATTTTGCAGTTCTTGGACATGCCGGTTACCTCACAAAGTTTTCCCTTGACTGTTTGAGTAATGGCCAAATTATCACAAACAAATTAAGGAAATGCGATTTCTAGATCAATTTCCTGCGCTGGTACAGAAGGTAGTTAAAGTATAGCGATTTCAAGGTAGACATAGTTATTTTAACTATGTATCATCAATTTTAGATAGCTAAATGGATTAACTCATTATTGGTACACCACAGAGAAATTTAAAACTAGAACAACAATAAAATTTAATGGCCAGTGTCACAAAGAGTGGTCTTATCGCTCAAAGCGATCTCATCTAGTCAACCTAAACGCAGATGGATCATATAAAACTATGAGGTCGGTGGTATAGAGCAAAACAAATGTAAATTAAAAATATAGATCACCCATATCAGCTATACCTACCTTTTAAGATATGATATTTTTTACTGTAGAAAAACCAATGCTACAGGTAGAAATAACAGACAATCACTAGCAATATATATATTTACTTACATGATTGCTTGTCTGCATATTTTTTTCGATTTAAGTTCGTGGATAGATTTGTATTTATATTGATTTACGTTTTTATGGTCCCTTTCTATAGAGAAAAAAAAAACTAAACATACTAGAGCTCCAATTTATATGAAAAGCTGATTTTTTTTACGATAAAAAAAGAAAAAAAAATCTAAGTAATTGACTCCAATTTTCAACTGAATCTTTTAATCTAAGCCATGAGATATAACAAAACAGCGCTTACCTTCATAATTGCAGCCCTGAACGCCTTTCCAATAGCTTAATTACAGAACCATAGCTCGAAGTTTCAACACATTCACTTTGCCCCAAAACACAACAAGCTAAAGGTGCTATATTCACATCTAATTTTAGAAAACGGCCGAAACAACGTCCAGTTCAAGTCGTAAAATCACTGAATTTAGTTGATGCGCGCGCGCACGACCAGCCTCTATTGGGGATCAAGTAAGAGTAAACGAAACGAAACACTGGCGGTGATAGGTAACCGCGATTTACTTATACAAGGCATACTAAACAATTCTCTTAAGAGTTTTCATCATCAACATCATCCGCCTATTAAATTCCCACTGCTGGGACTCTGGTCTTCTCTCAGAGAGTACGGGCCGTAATCTACCGCGCTGGCCCAGTGCGGGTTGGTATTTGTCGCATGAATAGAATAGAATAGAATTATTTATTTGCGTAAAATGTCGGTTAGTAAAGATGGAATCCTTACTCTGTCTGTCTGTCTGTTACGCTTTCACGCCTAAACTACTGAATCGATTTAGATGAAAGGAGACGGCTCATTTCTGCCCCAGGTCGTTTCAAGTTTATGTATTTAATTTTCCCAGGAAACCTAAAAAAGTTATTTAATTAAAATAACATATAATTAAATAATGCAAACTGTACAATCGATATTAACGTGCCAAGCGGGGATTGAAAATTGGTGTGTTTAAAGTACTTTAACACCACTCAAACGCCCCAAACCATGGTTGCCCAAAACTTGACGGCCGCTGCGCTTCCGTTCAAACCGTATTTTATCTGTTTCCTTTGTAGGAAAGTTGCGTGAACAATGACGCTAGATAGAGCTGTACTAAATTAGGCATATTCAATTAGGGCATAAGCCAAACGAAACATGAGAAACGAAAAAAAAAATGTTATGGACGGATTTTCTGTCAATATCTGTCAAGGTTGTCAAGGATATGTCATTGTAATTTGTTTCATTGCGTTTTTTTATTCAACGTTTTAGTTGATATCTTTTAAACCCCGCTATGCAGAATAAAAACATTAACGGTTCCTCAATAGATATTAAAAATCCTATACAATGATCTAATTTTCGTCGAGTCTCCTGCAGTTTTGCTGTGGGGCAAATTTCCATGGAAAATGGGCCGTCTCCTTTGGTACAGAGTCTGAACCCTGAGGAAGAACATAGGCTACTTTTTATCGCGATAAACTGTAGCCCACGTGGGTGAAACCGCGGGGAACAGCTAGTTAGTACATAATAGTGCCAGATACATTTTGCCGCACAACGGGGGCTTATCAGCAGTATGAATGAAAACTTATTTGGTGAAGTCAACATTGTCGAAACATTTATCCATGCCCTGGTCTGGTCTGCTTTGGTTGTGATCCCGCAACTCATTAATATTCATGTTCCCATATCCCAATGTGTACAACCAAACAAGAGAAATCTTATTAGTAAAGCTAATTAAAAAAATATCGGACCATTAGATGACAAAAAAAAGCTTGGGATTTTAGTGAACTTGCTCCAATTCAATCAATTAGTAATAAGAATAAAATTGTCAATGTGATCGCGCCAAAAAAATTACCTGCCGGGCGTTTCTTGCCTGTTCTTTTGCCGGCGTAAGGAGGTTGGAACAGGTGTAGCTAGTTTTAAGTTGACGTTTTAAAGTGATCACAATGTATCCTATTGAATAAAAAAAGATTTGAATTTTGAATTTTAATGGATCTTGGATCTTGGACATGCCGGTTTCCTAACGATGTTTTTAAACCCGACGCAAAAAGAGGGGTGTTATAAGTTTGACGTCGGTGTCTGTCTGTGTGCGTGTGTGTCTGTGGCATCGTACCTCTCAAACGGATGGGCCAATTTCAATGCAGTTTTTTTTCATTTTAAAGCCAGTTTTCTTGTGGTGATTCTTAGCTATGTTTTATGAAATTCGGCTCAAGATGTCGGAGGTTTTTTAATTTTTTTTATTTATAGTTCTACTACCGTTTTGAGCGATGGCAAGTACGCGCATACGAGTAACTTTCTTATAATATAGGTGCGGGGCCGAGATGGGATTTGAACTCGGTATCGAAGTCTTGAAAGGCGGACGTTATCATTCGGCAACCATAGTTAGGTAACACCACCTGTAAGTAGTAATACTATTTCAAGTAAATACCTACCTATAGACTGGTTTAGAATGGAAGATAATATCTTTAAAGATAATATTATTATCTTTACGCTCGACTGGACCAGATACCTACAGCAAATTTTTTTTGTTAAAAATTGTTAAAATTAATGTCATTTTTATTCTGATTGATTTTTTAACCCCCGACGCAAAAAAGGGGTGTTACAAGTTTGACGTGTCTGTCTGTCTGTCTGTGGAACCGTAGCTCGCGAACGGATGTCACGATTTAAATTTAGTTTTTTTTTGTATGAAAGGTGAGTTACGGGCGATTATTTTTAGCTATGTTTGATGAAAATCGTTCCAAGATGTCGGGAGTAATCTTCTTGCCCTGGTCCCATTTATTTGATGACGGGAGTAATATAAATTTTAAATGTATTTTTTATTTTTTAGTTATACATTTATTTAATGTAGTCTTTTGAGGTCCAAAAAGCGCGTCCACGAGACTAGTCTGTTCCAGTTTGGAAAGAGGTGGTAGGTAACCTTTTCGGCGGCCGTCTCGTCTGTTGCACATGCAACACGTTGCAGTTTGGAGGTCGAAGATAATAAGTCTGGGTGCTGTAATGCAGTGCATGCGTTGTCGCAGACATGCGTAAGCCCCACGCTTCGTCTGCGGACTCGTTTGAAGATGTATACACGGAGAAAAAAGACCTTCCGAAATAACGTTTTCCTTCTGAGTCAAAAGGGAAGGATTTGTGTATCAGAAGGAAATCTAAGGTAAAAAAGGAAGGAATCGGTCTTGGAAGGTAAGAGAGAGAAAGACTTTATTTGGCAAAACTGCACACAATAACAAAAGAAAGAAGCACACACAAAAAAACAGTAAAATTATACATAAACTATGCGATGGTGCGAACACTGCTGCTGTGTGCAGTACCTCCCAAAAAGGACTGGGCTCAGCATTTGCTATGAACGAATCCACAGCGCTGATTTTCAGCCAAGACCCTATTGAGTGACGTGCGGATATTTATATGGAAAAACATTAAAAATACGTATACAAAAATAAAATAAAAAATATATAAATAATCCAATAGTTTATTTTTTTTTTCTTTTTTTTTGTTTTGCCGTGTCTTTACAGTATGGATTATTTATATATATTTATATATTTTTTTATTTTATTTTTATTTTTTTTACGTATTTTTAATGTTTTTCCAAATAAATATCCGCACGTCACTCAATAGGGTCTTGGCTGAAAATCAGCGCTGTGGATTCGTCCATAGCATATGCTGAGCCAAGACCTTTTTGGGAGGTACTGCACACAGCAGCAGTGTTCGCACCATCGCGTAGTTTAATGATTTATGTATAATTTTACTGTTTTTTTGTGTGTGCTTCTTTCTTTTGTTATTGTGTGCAGTTTTGCCAAATAAAGTCTTTCTCTCTCTCTTCTCTCTCTCTCTCTCTCTCTCTCTCTCTCAATATACTGTAAAGACACGGCAAAAAAAAGAAGAAAAAATAAACAATGGTAAGTATATGTAATATTTGTAATTTTGTATGTATGTATATTCTAATATATTCTATATTCTAAGACTTAGAAGGAGAGTCCGAATTTTTTTCTCAGACGTGCTCGTATTGCTCTCGTACTACGCGCGTCTTACAATACGCTTACGCTACGGGTCCCTATATTGTACGACCAATAATTTCCATCTTCGACCGCATCGTCAGGTGACTTGTGATCAAACGCTACCCTGTAAGTAGTAAAAACACCAGAGAGTAATGAATCAATGGGAGTTGCGCAAGCGACTGAGTAATGAACCATTGATCAAGGCTGCGCTTGCGCACCGGCCCGTGAACAGATTTGCGAAACTTTATCGTTTGAACATTTTGTTCAGAGCTGCTGTTTCGACAGGCATTGTTGAATGCATTTCGAATTATGGTTATTAACTTGAGCCGGACTGTGGGGAGAGTTTACTTCACATACGTCGTATTGGCGGTCTACCATAAAGCAGAGGGGGTACCTCATGTAAATCTAAAAGTAACGCCATAAAAATAAAAATAAATCGTTAACCATAAAAATAAATCGTTAAAATAATCAAGACACTTATTTTCAAAAAATAGCTTAAAGGGCCTCTGGGTATTATATTTCTTAATATGTTAGAAGCCTTTATTGTTTATAGATCTGGAGAAAAATGGGTGTAAATTTTAATAAATTAACAAAGTAGACCGACTTAAGGCTTCCCTTTATTTCTCTGGGATGCCATCATCAGATCCTAGTTTCCTTATCATGGTACCAGCCATGGGTATCGCCTTTCCAACAATAAAATAATCGTCAGAATCGGTTCATATATAACAAAGTTATTCGCGAACACACATAAAAAATTTATACACATACGGTCGAATTGAGAAACCTCCTTTTTTGAAGTTTGTTAAAGGGATTTAGTATGAATGTGGATGGATGAATGGATGGATGTTTGTTACACTTTCACGCAAAAACTACTGAACGGATCTGAATGAAATTTGGAATGGAAATAGCTTAAAGTTATCCGCGACCACACAAAAAAAAACCTCCTCCTTTTTTGAAGTCGGGTAAAAACGGGGTACTTTGCACATTTTTTTCAATGTGTAAATTAACATATGTTTTATAAGATTTGGATTATGACTATTGCAGAGTGAAAAGTTTGTAATTAGTCCCAATTTTATCAGCTTAATCTCGGAATCGTTATCTTAAGTCATTCTGAAACAGCCGTTTGGAAAGCGTCTATTATATGATAGATGTGAAAGTTTGAATGTGTGAATGTTTGTTACCACGTATCACCGTAACTACTAAACCGATTTTGATGAAATTTGGAACGGAGATAGCTTATACCCTTGAAAAAGGTTCCTGCGGGATAACGGGAAGACGCGGGTGACCCGCGCAGAACTACGAGTAGTAAAATAATATAACGAAGTCTATAACACAAGGGACCTTCCGATCTCGCTGGTATGGCATGCCATGGCCCTTCTAATAACACTGAAGATCATAATCAGCATCCAAGAACATAATAACAACTAGTGGCGGACTTTCCCCGTCACTGTCAGTTGCCGTTGCAGTTACCGTTATACAGTTTGTTCAACCATCACCTATTTATTTGCTACAAGTGCTGGTGGAAGCCTGATCTGGTAGCTGGTAGTACAGTCAGCGGCACAAATAACTGGAGCAATTTTCAATAGATGCAACAGTTTAGAGATTTTTGGTGTTGTGTGTTTTTGTGTTTGGATGTTTTTGGACTTTGGAATATTGGATCTGTTAAGAGAATTTTGGTGTTGACTGTTTTATAGCAATGATGGCACAGTGGTAGTGACTCCGGCTTGCGATCCGTAGGACGCGGGTTCGAATCCTACAATGAGCTTGAGCTTTCGGTGAAGGAAAACATCGTGATGAAACCATAGCTTGGTGGTAGGGTATTTTCTAGTACTCGCCTGGCTAGCTACCACCCTCTTGTTAAGAATCTGTCGCCAAGCACTTATCGGTGTGTTCCGGCAGCCTCACTTGAGAGCCAGTTGCCAGTCCAGGTGTAGCGTGGCGCCATCTTCGACCACATCGTCACTTAACATAGGTGACGTGAGGTCAAACGCTACCGTGTAAGAAGTAAAAAAAAAAAAAGAAACGTCATTGTTTTCCTATTTTCTATTTTTTCGGGATGAAAAGTAGCCTATGTATTTCTAATATTAGTGTTGCGATTAGTTATAATTGTGATGTAGTAGTGTGACCAATGGATACTAATCCCTACTTGCACCACCGATTTACCTCTCAATGTAACGAAATTCACTTTTCAAATCGTATGGAAAATTTAGTTCAATCCAGATTTAAACAAGGTTTAACGTGATGTGCAAGCCAGCTTTAATATTAGAAATGCGAAAGTAACTCTGTCTGCCTGTCTTGTCTCGCTTTCACGCCTAAACTACTGAACTAATTTAAATGAAATTTGGTATGGAGAAAGTTTGTACCCCGAGGAAGGATATAGGATACTTTTTATCACGATAAACTGTGGCCCACGCGGGTGAAACCGCGGGGAACAGCTTGTTATTATTATAGTATTAGTTATTATTATAGTGCCTAGAAGAATATTGCTATCAATAAACACTTACGCCTTCGAAACCATCATAGCAAATAACAGCTACGTGACTTCGACTTCAAGATTTAAAGCCGAGAAATGAAGCTACTTACAATCATTTTTAAATACAGTAATGATTGTGAAAAATCTAACAAGAAAAAAAGTAACTGACTTCTCGTCCCCCTCGATTTCTCTGGGATACCATCATCAAATCCTGGTTTCCTCATCATGGTACCGCCCTCGAGATATCTCCTTTCCAACAATAAAAATATATAGTTTAAAAAAAACACTTTAAAAACGCACTGAAAAATCTAAAATAATTAAATTGACTTGTATTAGCTACGATATAATGGTTAATTCAAAAAGTGTGAAGCGTTAATTAATACAAGTCAATTTAATTATCAGAGATGGCCTACCTACCTTCCGGCTGCATAATCAGATCAGGTCGATGATACCAAATTATTGCATTGTCACCAAGATTACATACACATACCAACTTTCAAGTCGATACGACAATTAGAAGTGGATGAAAATTGACTTCTAAGATTTGATTACATTGTCAGTTAGTTAGTTAGTTACAAGTCAAGCTAATAAAAGTATTTTAAAAAAGGAATCATCCAAATCGGTTCATTAACGACGAAGTTATCGGCGAACAAACATAAAAAAGCATATAATACGGTCGGTCGGTCGGTAATTATACGGTCGAATTAAGAAACCTTTTTTGAAGTCGTTTATAAATGGTAATAATCTACATGATACACAGCAGCACTTTGAGATGAAAAAAAAAATGCAAAATCGTATTTATATTGTGAAACAAAAATTGTGCAAGTGCCCCCTTTTTTAAGGTTACGACTATTCTCAAGATCTATGAACAACTTGATGGTTGATGGTACATCAACATAATATTATGAAACACAATACCCAGAGAAGTTTAAGGCATTTAAAAAAACTGTTTTGATTAGTTTAGCGATCTTTTTACGTTTTCGTTACCAGCGCTTGTAGCTAGTACTCTTAAATGAAATTCAAGCAGTGTTGATGACTTCATGAGTACAGATTTGAGCCTACCATTTTAACAAATAAATTCACGACCGATTTTTTATAGCTTACAAATGTTGACCAACATTGCACAAAGGTGAACTAGTTTTTGGCTGATTTGGATCAATTTTAAACCTCAATGAATTGGAAATTACGTAAACGTTGTCGTCCCCATCACACGAAGGCGCGGGATGTAGCGCCATTGCGTACAATTTAAGAGGACGCCGTGATAAACAAAGAATCTGAAATCAGCTCCATACAAAAACGCAAGCGAGCTGACTAATGCCGTAAGTTCGTATGCGCCAAAAAAGGGTTTTTTCGTTTAAAATGAAAACTATCGTTAATTTTATAAAACTAAATCTGTAGTTTTTTGAAGAATATGTATATGGTATATATACCATACAAAAAAATTTCAACTCTTAAGTCGGTTTTGTATGCCTGTAAAATGAAAATCTTTTTTTTAGAGGGCAGTTTTCGATAATTGTTTGTCAGCTATGAAAGTTATCCAATCGTGTTATCCTTCCGACAATTTGTAGTCAAAAACATGATCTTTAATGCACATAAATATTAGCTCTGTATGTTTTGTAATTGCTGAGAAAAAAGGAAATCCCTGCAGCCAATATTGCCAATTCCTCGTCTTAAAATAATTGCAACCCCCACACGTAAAATAGAAAAAATAACAATTTACACTAAACATATTACGATACTAATATTATAAATTGCGAAAGTAACTCTGTCTGTCTGTCTGTTTGTCTCGCTTTCACGTTTAAACTACTGAACCGATTTAAACGAAATTTGGTGCCAAGATGGTTTGAACCCTCAGGAAGGACAAAGGATACTTTTATCGCGATAAACTGTAGCCCACGCGGGTGAAACCGCGGGGAACAGCTAGTCACATATATTTTTATTCAACGCTCCTATTCATCAATAGATTCGTGAATTTTATAGAATTTCAAAAAATAATATTGTTGACTTGTTTACAAAAAGTGTAAGCAAGTTTAAATTGTCAATTAAAAATCTGTGAATCCTAATGTTCTAGAAACTGTACCTACATTATTTTTGCTATTTTACCTTTTTTTTAATATCGGGGACAATTGCACGCTAATTGACCTAGCCCCAAATTAAGCTCGAAACTTGTGTTATGGGTACTAGACAACGATATACATACCTATGTATATTTATAGAGTATTAAATACTTAGACAGATAAAAACATTTAAGACTCGGGCACAAATATTCGTGCTCATCACACATATATTTGTCCTTACCGGGATTCGAATCCGGGACCGCTAGCTTCGCAGGCAGGGTCACTACCAACTCAGCTAACGCGTCGTCATTCATAAATTTATCAACTCAAAATTTTATTGTATTATAACTAATTTTCTTTTTCTTTAAATTATCTCGCTATTTTATTTCGCATTTTGTCTTCACCTATAAATGGAATGACACTTAACCTTACTTGTGTGAACTGTCTCTATATTATAATTGCAGCGGTGTACATTATGCTGGTGATCAATAAATTAATAAATAAGTCTTCTATTAATGTAGTTATACCTACCTACAAAATATTTTAGACTGTGTTAATTTATCAAGGCGAGTATGCTTCAACATTCAAACAGATCAGTTAATTACCTGTCAAGGTAACGTTTAGCAGAAGCAAAGTCGATCTACCAGTCTACCTCAACCTCGGTCTCAAATATCTAGGGCTTAACGACAGGTTACATAATGAGGATAGCCTACAGTGACATCACGTCATATCACACTAATAATACAGATGAAGTTTTCTTTCAACAAAAACTCAAGCTTACTGCAGGATTCAAACCTGCGACCTGCAGCAGTCTAACGTCACGCTGTGTCGGCGCGATCATGTTTACAATTTTTATTTATACTAATTTATTGAATTGGAGCAAGTTCACTTACAATAAGCCAAGTCAAGCTCTTTTGTCATCAGTTTGATATTTATATATGACGCGACGGGTGACCAAAATGCTGGCTCATATTTTGGTTAAAAAATTTGCATTGCCATTCAACGAGACAATGCTGCCAGCATTTTGGGCACCTTACCGTCTTCTGGAGGCTTACCTAATTCTTAAGAGTATTGTGTTTGATTAATTTAAATAATTACTTATTAATGTATCGTTTTATATGTACTTGAAATTTATTGTCTTTGATTTCACTTGAGATTTTGTTGAATAGGCGTAGGTACACATTGACCTTTGAAGGAGTACCCTGACTTTATGGGAGCCTAGTACTGGGTACAGCAATTATTCTTTGATACTAGTAGTAAAATTGAGATAATCACTTTTTTTTAAAAGCTGTTGGTATTTTTAACCCCCGACGCAAAAAGAGGGGTGTTATAAGTTTGACGTGTCTGTCTGTCTGTGGCACCGTAGCTCGCGAACGGATGAAGCAATTTCAATTTAGTTTTTTTTTGTATGAAAGGTTAGAAGTTACGGGCGAGTGTTTTTAGCTATATTTGATAAAAATCGGTCCAAGATGTCGGGGGGCTTATAAATTTTAATTTCATATGCTCATTAAATTTTCATAAAAGTATTGACAAACAAAGTCCTTAAAGTCTCTAGAGCCCATATTGTCACACAATCAGCTCTTTTTAACCCCCATTATAAGTTTGTTTTTGATGTCAGCCTGTCTGTGGCATCGTAACTCTCCAGCGGATGAACCGATTTCGATGTGTTTTTTTTTTCATTTGAAAGCCAGTTTTCTTGCGGTGGTTCATAAAGCTATATTTGGTTAATACTGGTCCAGCAGTGTAGGAGTATTGGCTGTTTTCCAAAGTAATTTAAGGTATTTTTATCTATGTTTGATGAAAATCGGTCCGACATTTTCTTCTTTCTTTTTTTCCTTTTTTCCACGTTCTTTTGTTAAATTTATTGCTATACTAATTTGGTTTTGATATCAGCAGCGTTTCTCCACATCATACCTTCAACTAAATCACGGACGGCCTTCATCTACCTTCCACTAACATTATGTATACATTCAATACAGTCCAGTGCCCTGAGAATCGAGTGCACAATGCATACAATGTAGCAAGCAATCATCTGTTGCATCTCAAAGCATTGTCTTCATTTACAAGTCAAGGTATTGTCTTAAAGTTATAGTAGATATTTCAACAGATGACAGATGTTTGGCATGGTGAGGAATATTAATCAAGAAACTTTGTCTCACCTTTGATTAGAAAAATTTGTGTTTTTTTTGTTGTTATTTAGTAATAGTCGATCAGCTTGATGGCGTGATAGTGGCCGAACGGTAACGCGTGAGACTTACAAGGAGCCGACACCGAGTTCAAATCCTCTCGGCCCCGCATCTATGACTAACGCCCGTAATTAATTAATAATAATCGATCCTTATCCGTTATCCTCGGTTTTGGATCGTTACGTCATGTCATAATATGTCATTTCTCTTGGTCGCTTTCTTTGTATTTAAAAATATACCTAGTGTTAATTTAATATTCCTATGAATGTACCAAAACCTATTTTTAGTTATCACCATCTCATCAATTGTTTTTTCTACAGTAGTTTTTCCATATACTGTAATGATCTCAAGTCTATGCCCCGTTGTGTCTTTTTCTTCAAACAAAAGACATCAACGCAGGTCAAAAAGTTAGTATTGTCGTATGTTTTTGTAAAGTGTTTGCATTGTTTACAATGAAGTATTTTTATTTATTTAAAGCGCTACAGCTGCAGTTACATTTTATAAGTAATAGTGGAGACTAGGGGCACCCCGAAAAAAGAAGACACGCCAAAGGAAGTATGCAACGAAACTTCAATCGTAAACTTTCTTCTGTTCGTATTGTTGTGGAAAACGCATTTGGTGTTATGTCACCACGGTTTCGAGTATTTATAAAACCTATAGCTCTACAACCAAACGAAGCTGCAAAAGTCGTAATGGCATGTGCTTTATTACGAAAAAGTTGTAACTCGCGGTCTATTCACACCCCATCGGGCTACACTAACACAATTATCAACGGAGAAACAATAAATCCTGGAACTTGGAGGCAAGAAATTGGAGTAGGCGAAGGCGCTTTCAGGTCAATGAGGAGTATTGCACGACGTTTAGCTTTAACAGCAATCGAGGTTCGGGATAAATTCGCTGAACATATTATAGGGACATGAATGAAGGTGTCGACAACATAAAATCAGATCTTCGGAACCTTGCCTAAAGGGACTAATATATTGTAGTTATTAGTTTAGGTTTTTTTTATTTATTTGTTTAGTTCATTGTGTATACATTTGTTTTAATTTAATAAATATTGTCATTAAAATCAGATTAAATCGCATAAATGTAGGTTATCTATCTTTAATTTAATTGAGCCACATTTTTATACTTTGGAAAATAAAACAACATACTCTGTATTTGTCTTTCATTTATTTATTTCTTGAACTAATCAACGTGGCTTTTACATAATTTGTCAATCTTTGATTAACTTTATTTCACTCGATCTTGTTATTACTATCTGTGAGGCACGTGCTGGTGGTAATTCTAGGAAGATTTCTTAGAGAGCTTGAACTGAGAATTGGTCTAGAGGTGTTGGAGTGCTTATTTCGTGATGTGGAGACAGGGATGTGGAAGGGCCTGTAGGTGACTTGGTATGTGGATGGATTTGGTGATGGTATGAATATTTTATGGTGTGAACACCGGTATGTGGATGGTTCTGGAAGTAACTGGTATGATGGTGTGGAGACTAAGAAGTAGAAAATTCAGGTACTGCAGACTGTTGCTCAAGTCGATCTGTCATGCATGTACTAAATACTAAATTGTGAATATCATTCATTAACATATCACGCGTGTTTGGATTGCTGATTTTTCTTATTTTACTTGCGATTAGTCTACCAAACATTTCACATTCATCATCTTTCTTCTCTTTCATGTATTCAAAAGCTTCGTCCATATGACGTCTTGCTGCTCTGATCTCTGGAGGCAAATCGTCTCTCTGCTTTTTCTTTCTACCACATTCTTGAGAAGACTTATTTTCTCGTGGACAAGTTTTATTTTTTTCTTGTATATTTTGTGGAGCTTCTTCTATTTGTGAAGACAGGTGAGGACTATTCTCATTTTCATCATTTTTTTCCACTTTTATTCCTTGGACTTCACTGTAGTCGTTTATCTGAAAGAAGATTTAAAAAAATGAAATTAAATAAGTTTAAGAGTCGGACGGACAGACAGACAGCAAAGTGACAGCAATTGGGTTTCTTTCTAGTATGGGACTTTCTGGTACGGAACCTAAAAAATATACTGATACCAAAAATATCGATGGAACCCTAAAAACTGTACAAAACCTACTACAGACTACATTGACGTACGTAGTGACTATTTAATATTACTTACCTCTGTATTTAATGTGCGGTTACTTTCATATACCCCTCGTAGGAAACTGTCCATCGTTTCGTATGCAAACCAGTTAGTAGTGTACACTTCATCTTTGCCAGCTCCGGATTTCAAAGACTTCTTAAATTTGTTTAAATGGGTTCTATAATAACCCATAAGACTTTCCTTCTTCTTCTTAAGTTCTCCAATAGACGCTTTAATAGGTAATAATTCTTTGATTCGTAGCCAAGCATTACTCTGCGATGTACGATTCTTGAAATTTTTGTGTTTCGGATCCCACAAACATGGCTCTGTTTGCAGAATCTCAAGGAACGCAATTACTTTCTCGTTAGTCCACTCCATATCCATACGTTCGTAGTGAACGCGTGCGATCCTGTCGCGCTCGCGGTGCACACTGACAATATGTAGTGTGGCCGCTTCAGCGCTCGTTAATTTGATGTACCGCCACTTGAGTTATCGGCTAACGTCAATCAAACGCCAATGTGAATGACGTTGTTAAATTTTCGTGGCCACACTTATGTCGAACGTCAATCATCGCGATAATTAGGGGCATTTCCTGTTATGCTGGGGCTACACTAACGGGAAATGCCGTTCAATAGAGCGATGATTGACGTTTGACACAAGTGTGGCCACGACATTGGACAACGGCATTCACATTGGCATTTGACGTTAGCCGATAATTCAAGTGCATTCACGTTGAACGTTCAAGTGTAGCCACTCACATAATAGCGTTTATAATTAACGCAATATTTATCGCGAAGATAGGCATTGACGTTTCCCTTGACGTTGACCTTTGTGTGTCCCGGGCATTAGGTGACCCCGGCATTATATCGAACGTCAATCATTGCGATAATAATTAACGGCATTTCCCGTTAGTTTGGCTTCAGAATAAAAAATGACAATTTTTTTAAAAGCACAGCAAATAGATTCAATAAATGTCGTTGCATACCAGGCTCGCATGACGGCTTGGCGGTGGCAAAGCGCAGAGGTCCGAGTCAAGGCGAGGCGCCGCGGCGCCGCCATCGACCTTCGTAAAAGATTGTTGCGCAACACATCGCCCGATCGCTCTTAACAGACCTGTTTCTAATACAAGATTAAAAAAGTATACTTGTATGTTGACTATTAATCTTACATTATAGGAAGATATGCCTTCCTATAGGCTAATTTCTTCTATGACGGATTTAGAAATGATAAAAACTGAACAACGCTTTGAACACATCGTCACTTATCATCAAGCGACTTGTTTATAGTCAAACGCTACCCAATACCAAAATATATTATAGCTGCACTTACTATGTAGGTATTATTAATCTATTTTATCATTAGCAGGGCTGACCTATGGACTATGGACTTCATATTATTATCTGCAGTAGCTAACTGCATGCACTCGTTTTTGTACACAGACCAAATATTTGAGACGAATTTAGACGTCTGGCGGTGTAGCTAGAAATATTTCGGTTAGAAGCCCGAAAAGATTGCTTTTTAGAGCGCGACGTGTACCTTTCACTAGAACATTTGGCTTAGATTCGGTTTCCCGAAGCGCCGTAAGTGTCACAATGTATTAAGTCATCTATTTGTGTTTTTTATTGAGGCTGTGAGAAGCTTAAATAACGTATCTGGTCGGCCTTGTTGCGTGATTTGTATCTTCATCTATAAAATTAAATGAAACAGTACCAGGACTGACTGACCGACTTACCAACTCACAGACAAAGCAGAGATTAAACGGTAAGTCCTAGAAACATGAATTTAATGTACTTAATAGATACAAGTGGCCCGTCCCGGCTTTGCACGAGTCCTCATTTATTTTTTAAACATTTTGTTTTTTGCCTTAACATTTTGTAACTAAAAATAATATACCATTTTAATGGAGAAAGAATTTTTGAAATCGGTCTTGTGGTTTTTGAGTATTCTATACAAACATACAAATCTTTCCCCTATATAATAATCGATTTATGGCCTGTTTATTGAGTAGGGTACAGCTTGTGATCACACGAACGCGTTCAAACACCTCTTTAAACCGGTAAAAGAACAGACAAAAAACGCCCGGCAGGTCATTTCTTGGACGCGGTCACAAATACAAATAAAAATATATAGTTTAAAAAACTAAAAAAAACACTTTAAAACGCACTCAAAAATATAAAATAATGAAATTGACTTGTATTAGTTACGATATAATGGTTAATTCAAAAAGTGTGGAGCGCTTTTTGGTTGTGTGTACTTTTATTTACCTAGTAAAAGAAGCGCTCCACACTTTTTGAATTAACCATTATATCGTAACTAATACAAGTCAATTTCATTATTTTATATTTTTGAGTGCGTTTTAAAGTGTTTTTTTTAGTTTTTTAAACTATATATTTTTATTTTTTACTTTTTAGTCTTTTGTTACCAAGTCCAATCTATCGGACTCATCAAAAGGAATCATATGAGCCCAAACTCGAGGGGTTTACTAGTAGCCACTGCAGAGATCTCCTACCCACCTTCTGGCTGCATCATCAGACCCTCGTCACAAAGTTCAATCTATTGGACTCATCAAGACGAATCATATGAGCCCAAACACGAGGGGTTTACTAGTAGCCACTGCAGAGTTCCTCTACCCACCTTCCGGTTGCATCATCAGACCCTCGTCACCAAGTTCAATATATTGGACTCATCAAGACGATTCATATGAGCCCAAACACGAGGGGTTTACTAGTAGCCACTGCAGAGATGCCCTACCCACCTTCCGGTTGCATCATCAGACCCTCGTCACCAAGTCCAATCTATTGTACTCATCAAGACGATTCATATGAGCCCAAACACGAGGGGTTTACTAGTAGCCAGCGAAGAGATGCCCTACCCACCTTCCGATTGCATCATGAGATCAGGTCGATGATACCAAATTATTGCATTGTCACCGAGATTACATACACATACAAAGTTTCAAGTCGATACGACAATTAGAAGTGGGTGAAAATTGACTTCTAAGATTTGATTACATTGTTAGTTAGTTAGTTAGTTAGTTAGTTAGTTAGTTAGTTAGTTAGTTAGTTAGTTAGTTAGTTAGTTAGTTAGTTAGTTACAAGTCAAGCTAATAAAAGTGTTTTAAAAAAAAAAATGTCGAAACTTTTTATACTTAATATTGGTAATATGTCTATGTACAAAATATCCTACTTCCTACTAATATTATAAATGTGAAAGTCTGTGTGTGTCTGAATGTTTGTTACCACGTATCACCATAACTACTAGACCGTTTTTAATAGTAATTTGGAATTGAGATAGCTTACACTCTTGATTAACACTTAAGCTACTTTAAATACCAGAAAAAGGTTCCTGGGGGAAGACGCGGGTGAAACCGCGGGGCGCAACTACATAGTAATCTATTTTTTTATTTCTTTTGTTTATGTTTACTATCAAATTTAATTGTGTGAAGTGTATGCTGTTTTTTGACACAAATAAATATAAAACATTGTCTATTGTCTATTTATACAAGAATCAAAGTCCTGACTGACTGATATCAACGCACAATCTAAACTGTGAGGAGGAGGACTTGCGTCGTATTTTTTATGACTAGCTGCACCCCTCGGTTTCACCCGCGTGTACTGCAGTTTATCGCAACAAAAAACTTCCTGGCAATTTTTTTCATTTTTTCTTTCATTTGAACTTTCTCCTCGCAGACACAACACAACAAAAAAAGAATTAGTGAAATTGGTCCAGCCGTTCACGTGTGATTCCGTCACGAAGGGAAATAGGGATTATTTTTTATATATAAGATTAGCTTCACAAATGAGTTTGTTAATTATTCTCAGTGTTCAAGTGTTATATGCTTCATTTATCCTTAGCCTTCTACAATCTCAGGGGCGAGTGAATTAGTGACGAACGCGGAACGACCTACTGCTTAACATGCAATTACGATTGGACGAGACGAGAGGTTTTTTTTACTAGTATTCGTTGACGAGCGGGAGTGTAGTGTCGTGCGAACCACAGACTGTTTCGTTTTTTTTTTCGTTATCGTATTAAAATTGTGTCGTGTTTTTGACAGTAGATCGTTTTTGTTTTTAAATTATTTATTCTGGTTATTGACGAGGAATGCGGTGATTGTGTTATCGTATCGGATGACATCGTGAGGTTTGTGGTTTTTTGCTTTGTTATTGTCGAGTTGTTGATTAATGAATAATTTTAGTTATTCAAGATGCTTGCATAGAGTTGACTTAGCGCTTTGTACTTTTGGTGGCCTACTATTTATAACTATTTAATTTAATTTATTTATTGCGGTTACAGTTTTAGACACAATGTAGACACAGTTTTCATGAATAAATTATATGAATGATTCATATATATACTACCTAATATTATGTCCGCGGCCGGGATGCCCCTTCAGCTCTTTGCAAATCGACGGGTTATATTATAATTTGTGTTAATAATTATAAAAGCGAATGTTTATGTAAGTATATATCGTTGTTTATTCTTCACTTTGAAACGACTCAACGTATTTGAATGAAAATTGGAATGGAGATCAAGTTATTTTCATTCCAGATTTGCATAAAAGTATTTTTTATCCCGGAAAAAGGTTTCTGTGCAATAATAGGAAAAGCACGGGGTTTAGCTAATATATACTAGCTAATATATACGAGCTAATATATACTAGCTAATATATACGAGCTAATATATACTAGCTAATATATACTAGCTAATATATAATAGGACTTGTAACGTTGGCACTTTAGTTAAAATTGCGTATTTTGAAATAATCTGTCATTTCATGTATTTTGATTATAACTTGCGATCCGGATTTAAATTAAAACCCAGGTTACAAGAATCTCGTGCCGATTTGGCATTAAGAAAAATTCTTTAAAATAATCATAATACGTGCGAAAAGTTATTCGAAGGGGCCATCTGAGTATTGTATTTTTTTATTTAAATGCATAACCTAGTTATTTTAAGAAACAACGGTCGAAATAACTTAAAAAGAAATGCACATAATGTTTCTCCCAAACATTTTTTTCGTTTTTTTTGTCAAAATTTCACGAAGATTATGTTACATTTTTTTGGTTACTGTACATGTACAGTTGTAAAAAACGTTTGTAATTAACCCCAACCTGTAACTTGATCATGTGATCTCCGCCTTAAGAGTAAAATGCAATGACTACGCACATCAGTGACACGTACAGACCATAATACTATGTAATATGAACATACAGACAATTCATATACATAAATGTACATAACAGCAGGTAATTTGTAGGGAGACATGGCTAACATTAGGAGTTTTTTAGTGTAATGGTTATATTTATGATTATGAAGCTAAATGCCAATTTCCGAGCGTAGCGCTACCTTCGACCACATCTTCACTTAACATCAGGTGATCTATGGTCAAATGCTACAATGTAAGATGTAAAAAAAGTATTTTGTTTTTTAGGAGATAAACAAATAAACAACTTAAATTGTGGCTAATGGATAAATGTTTCTATAATGTTAAAGACTTCACCAAATAAGTTGTCATTCATAATGCTGATAAGTTAATATTATGTAATGGCCAAATTAATATTTAATATAATTTGTATGAAGCATGTTTGCACGTCGCCTAGTGCGGCAATATGTATCTGACACTATTCTGTACTAATTCCATCTTTACTAACCAACATTTTACGCAAATAAATAATTCTATTCTATTACATTCTAACAATTCACTCGTTTGATGGTAAACAGCTAGCTTGCTCTTTCAGTTCAGTGCAACCCATCATTTTGGACTTCAACAGTTCAATACCTATCCTGCGCGGCAATGCACTGCGTTCGTCACCTTGAGATAGGTATTATTGGATGGTAATTTCACTGGAATCATTTCCGTTCAATGCGGAACATAGTATTTCTGCATCCTACTGTTTGATGGTTGAATAACATGAATTTTATAACTCCAGTAGCTGGCTGTTCCCCGCAGTTTCAACCGCGTGGGCTACAGTTTATCGTAATAAAAAGTAGCCTATGTCCTTTCTCAGGCTCTAGACTATATCTGTACCAAATTTAATTTAAATCGGTTCTGTAGTTTAGACGTGAAAGAGTAACAGAGTTACTTTCGCATTTATAATATTGGTAGGGATTAAAAAAAACTAAATCTACTCTAGGGCTACCAAATTTCGTTAGCATCTTGAAGCTCAAGTCATTGAACTCTAAGAGCGATGAACAGAGGTTGATCTGATATTTTACAACATTTACAACTAGACTGACTGCTTTGACAGAGAAAATGTCGTCAGTCGTAGCCATCGTGGGTTAACGGTATTGTATCAATCACTCACTCATCTGAGACGAGTGTTGCCCTAATAAAGTAATAAAATCGGGGTAACTTACGTCATTTATCTATACACTTTGAGAGAAAAATAGTACGTAGATGTACCACCTTAATTTTCCCAATTTTTCAAGGTTAAATTTGATTGTTTAAAAAAAGTTTTTTTTTTGCGTGTAACGAAACGCATTGATGATAATAATGAGTACTGATTTCGTTTTTGAACGCAACCTGAAACGTCAGACATGTCAATTGTCACTTTTTTTTCACATTTTCCCGCGCGATTGTTAAATGTATCATTGCAATGTTTTCTTTTTTGTTTGTAATTTTTTGCCGTTTTTAATTGTGTATTGTATATAAAACAAGTACTTGTTAGATCTTGATAAAGGCAACAAGAAACAACTACTATACGAATTAATAGTATTTTCACACGCTGTAATATGTTTTTTATTGTATTAAATTAAACAAAATATAATGAGTAATTTTATTTTGTCTTTTTAATCTTTACGAAATTCATTTTTCAAAATACTTACAATATAGGTACGTTCAGTTGTATAAAAAATTTAATACCCCGATGTCCCTCACCTATTTTTGTATTGGTTGACAGTGACACATTTTTTTTAAACTAAACTAATTTTTTTCCTCATTATTATCAGCCGGAAGCAGTCCACTGCTGAACATAGACCTCCCCCTTTGAACGCCTCCATGAACGGCTCTTAACCTTTGCATCCATCGAGTCCCTGAATATCGTCGGTTTACCCATCTACAAAGCGTCTACTCAATAGCTTTCAATTCAATAAACTCAATCAGTTTTGGGCGTTGCCTTGAATCTTACTTCACCTACTTAATTATTGATAAATACTTTTAATTACAATTATTTATATATTTTATTTATAAGTTTTTATGTCAGACTCGTTTCAGTCTGCGTGTGTTGAAACGTCATTTTACAATTTACATCAGCCTGCCACATTGCATGGGGCCTTGAATTAAACTTGATCGAAAACTATTTCACACTTCTTTATAGTTTGGAAATCTCTTTATTTATTTATGCAACCATTTAACTTAAAGATTTCAAGAAAAATGTTTGTATATTTATTTCTCAGCTCTTATAATATTTATAGAAATTTATTTAAAAATTATAGACTTATAATTGGATGAATGCTTTTATTCAGGGAACGAGTTTATAAATTGTGGCAAAGAGAATTTGTTTTTGTTATTGGATTATAGGAGAATTAATAGTACGTATATTAAAATAACACCTAAATACCTAACCGCATTAAAATATTGTAATTTACTGACAGGCTTTTCCGCATGGTAAAAAAATCCGTGATGCTCAGTAAAAAAGTTTTTTAAAGAATACTAACGAGGACTTATCTTATGATATTCAAGAGTAGGTAATGCGTAATCCAAACAGCTTAAAAATCTGTTCGTTACTAAACTTCACACCATGATCCGATAGGCTAATCTGAAGATTGTCTGATAATTTAGGGAATACACATGCAAGTACATACACACATTGATTTTTATATATAGTTGGATTAACAGTTGATTTCTGAATCGTTTATTGTTGACCTTTATGCTATCTTTGTCATTAGTTTCATGTCAGACAGAGACAGCAATAAAGTTATCTGTTGACACAGTTATTTATTAAACGTTTTTATAAAGTCGTTATTTTGAACAATAAAACAATTTGTGATTACGCATTTTTATATTGAGTTTTTATGGGTAAGAGTGAAACGAAACGAGCGTAATTTTGTGAGTCGTGAGTCGCAGAATTTCGGTAGCATAAATTTTGTTGCATTCGGTTCATACAAAAAGGCAGTTGGCGCCACACGACGACGCAAAATGAGTTGAAAATTCAGTTGAACGTAAAATGAGCGACCGAAAATACGCGACTCACGTCTCACAAAATTACGCTCGTTTGGTTTCACCCTAATGCGGAATTATTGGAAACGCCTACATACCTACATGGTGAAATTCCGTTAAGGCGCTGACTACAAAATTAAGCTCAAAATTGGGGTCAATTAAAACATTTTTTGTTGTGTGTCATGTGATGCAAATTGCCCACTTTTCATAAAGTTACGGCCACTTTTCCTATAAATAACAGTGAAAAATTTAATACTCAGAGGAGCTATGTTTTAAAAATACTAACTTGATTATTTTTTAAGTTTGAGGTACTCCGTCTATCGCCTGCGAGGTAATGCTATTTGACCCGGGTCATAATGCAGAGATAAAAATTGGGGTTAGTTACAATCACTCAGTGACTGTAATCTTAAAATAACAAAACATATAACTAACTAACATAATTAGTTAGTCTTTATTTCAAAAGTTGATAAACATTATCTTGTACTGTACAAAGCGCTCCCTTTTTTGTGGTTTCGGCCGTTTTTCTTCAATTCTTTAATAACAAAGACTGCAACGATTATTTTAAGTCAGTTTTTCAAGATGGGTGGAAAAAAGTTCTTCAGGGTCGCCAACGCACACCGTGCTCACTCGCCACTAACTCTACTCCTAAAAAAGAATAATAGTAACAATAAAAAAAAAATTGTTACATGCAAATCGGATTCCTGAGATCCGAGCCTTATATAAATAAAAAGTTTCTTATGGTCACTAGCTACCATTAGTTTTTTTAGGTGAAACAATTTCATAATTGACTGTTCTGATCAAAATCATGAACATAGTAAAACGTGTGATGACGCACACATAAATTAAAATAATCACGTTTATACCTAACTCAAGTGTAGGCTATGTCAGGGGCGGAGCTAGGGAAGGGGCACAGGGGCACGCTCCCAACCCGACTGACGGGTGAAATAAAACAAGGAGCTGAAACTGAGAAATTAATTACTCGAATTAAATCACAAATCGCACACTTAACATCGACAGAAATTGGTGTTTTTCTGGTACTAGCCTGGCTAGCTATCACAATATTAAGAATCTGTCGCCAAGCACCTATCGGTGTGTTCCGGCAGCCTCATTTGAGAGCCAGTTCCCAATCCAGATGTAGCGTGACGCCACCTTCGACCACATCGTCACTTTCAGGTGACTTGTTGTCAAGCGCTACCAAAGAGGCAATGGGCTGAACATATTACCCGTAGAAACGATAACCGTTGGGACAACAGTGCTCTTGAGTGGAGACTGCGACTCGGTTATCATCATCAGATGATGATGATGATTATTGACTGAAAGAACTTGAGTGAAACGTCGTCTGTTTCTGGAAATCCGACTTACGTGCGATGTAGTGAAGTGCTAAAGTATTTTTTATAGCCAGGTTCTGTATGTCAGAATGATTTCCAAAGACATAGTGCAATACTAGGGGGACGCTCCATACTTGTTTGTACCATATGCCCCATATATACATTCTTGATCCGCCCTTGTTCTAGTAAGATTACTACATACCTATTTATATACCTACCTACCTGTAGGTAATTTTTTAAATGGCCTTTGTAGTTATTTGTTCCCGATTAAACAACGGATTCTTAGCGTTTATAATTCTATACTATTACGTAGTATGCTAGTATTTTATCTAAGTACATGTTAGGTACACATGCAAAAGTTTTTTTTGTGTGTTTTATGTTCCTTCTTCACACCGCAAGAGCTGAACGGATTTGCATGAAATTTGGAAGATAGATAAATTAGATATCTTGGAAGCGATGATGGCCCTGTGGTAGCAACGTCGGCTTGTGTAGGTCGTGGGTTCTAATCCTACAATAAGCTTGAACTTTCGGTCAAGTGAATCATCGTGATTAAACTAGAGCTTGGTGGTTGGACATTTTTTAGTGCCTGCGTGGAAAGCACCTATCGGCATGTTCCGGCAGCCTCACTTGAGAGCCATTTCCCAGTCCAGGTGTAGCGTGGCGCCACCGTCGACCACATCGTCACTTAACATCAGGTGACTTGTGGTAAAAAGGAACTTACCTGCAGTAATTGCAATACGTTAAAGTTGATTTATACCTCCCCCGCTCAGTCATTAACATAACCTTGCAAAAGAAATCAAAACTGACCGTGTGACCGACAAGAGCACGGTAATGGTAAACAACTTAAACAAGTTACGTAAATGAATATGGTTATGTTTTCAAAATATTCTTGTTGAAGATAAGACGTACTTAGCTATGGATGTGTGTTAAGTAATTGAGATTTTGATTGAAGTGGATTAAGTTGCGCACTAGAACCTCATTGCTACGAACTGTACGAACCTACTTTCTATTTGGACGGAGTCAAAAATCAAACTAGTGTTAGATTGTCATTAAAATTCAAGTAAAAATAGACAGAATGTACGGTAGATGGATAAGATTTTGACGTTGACATCTGTTTGTAAATTGATTATGTTATTGTGTCAATGGTCCGGTCGTACTTCCTCTTTTTGGTTAGTCTGTGGTTTTTAGAAGGCAGTCTATGGGCTGGCGGGCAGTGGCTCGAGACCAGAAATCGTTGAGCTGTGGAACCGAAAATACAAAAAAGATTTTTATATTCTTGGCGTTTTCCTTATTATTAGTATTAGTATTAGTCCAACACTAGTAATAGCGGCTGGTTTCAATAACCTATCTATCCTTGGATTGCCCTACTAGGGATAGTAATTTGGCACAAGCTCTATAAAAATAATGTCAAATTTCTATCTCTATATAAGACAAACCGTGGATAGAAAGGTTATTGAAGACTTTTTTGGCGGCAATCGAATTGTCAATGTGAAAATTTTGTTTTTATTTCCAAAACTTGTGTTTCTTCGTGTGATAATGTGTAATATTGGTGGATTATTAACCATTATGTGTTCGCTAATGTGTACCAGTGTGGGAAATTTAAATAAAGTTGTGAAAGTGACTTTTGTAGTTGCTCCAAAAAAGTCCGTGTAAAGTTTAAGTAAAGCGCCACTACTTTACTTAAACACTATCCTCATCCCATCATCTCATCGTCATCACCATCATCATTTAAACTTGATTCAACTCTCTGAGTTTGAAATATTTTATACTTGACACTGGCAAATACACTGATCGTGTGACGCATAGCAAAAAAAAAAAATTATTGAAACCGGCCGAGACAAGGCCATCAAAAGATATGATATGACCGTTTGTTTATGTCGCATATAAATTCACCTTTTTTGCTATTTTCCAATGGAATCAAAACCTTAAGGGTCCTACACTATCCAATAAGTCCTGACCAATAACTAACGATACATTGTAGTTAAAAAAATGCAAACCAAAAATCTTTGACCCGCTTAGCAAAAAAAAATTCCAAAAAAGACGTGTGTCTGAAAAAAAAATTCAAGGCGAATTATACGCAGAAGACCATGAAAAAACACAGTCTCCTGTAGTACCTAATTTTGCCTACTTATCATTAGCGTTGCATATGCAAGCCAAGCAAGGCCTTTTGCAACGTACCTACTTTCCATTATAAATCCGTCGACATAGAACAGATAGACAAATTGGGCACCTTGTGCAACGAACGCTTTGTACATTTCGTGTTACTTCACTTTTTTGGACAATCAGCGACAAAACATGCTGAACAAGCCCAAATGCAATCATGTAAGTACCTACCTAATTGCCTTGCGAACACAGATGTAGCCAAATTTTTTGAAGATTGATTGTTTAAATTTTAGACGTTAGCTTACTGACTGTAAGTAGGTCGTGGGTTAGAAACCTGCAGTGAGCTTGAGATACCAATTTTTTTTTTTTGTAATTTTTTTTTCGTAAATATACAAGAACTTTTGAGCAGTAAGTTTATCTGATAATAACTAGTTGTTCGGACTTTTTTGGCGGCAATCGAGTTGTCAACGTGAAAATTTTGTTTTTATTTCCAAAACTTGTGTTTCTTCGAGTGATAATGTGTAATATTGGTGGATTATTAACCATTATGTGTTCGTTAATGTGTACGAGTGTGGGAAATTGAAATAAAGTTGTGAAAGTGACTTTTCGAGTTGCTCCAAAAAAGTCCGTGTAAAGTTTAAGTAAAGCGCCACTACTTTACTTAAACACTATCCTCATCTCATCATCTCATCGTCATCATCATCATCAACATTTAAACTTGATTCAACTCTCTGAGTTTGAAATAATTTTATACTTGACACTGGCAAATACACTAATCGTGTGACGCCATAACAAAAAAAAAAAAAAAAAAAAAAAAAACTAGTTGTTCCCCGCGTGGGCTACAGTTTATCGCGATAAAGGTAGCCCGTCTTTTCTTAGGTTTCTCAGTCATCTTAAACACCAACCATTAACCACATCATTACTTAAAATCAAGACCAACATTATCAAACTGTTTCTGTATTCTAAATTCTAATTTGTGACTTCAACTGTAAACTTATTTTTAATCATTTATTTATATTTTAATTCTTTAGTGTTTTTTTTTAAATATAATATGTATCTATTGTTATAAATTGTGAGCTAGTTTATATTCGAATGCATGTTGTGTTCGTATCGAGTAGGTCAGACAGCCGCCATGTCACTCATATTTAATTCGTATTCAAATGTATCTAGTTGTTACGGCCAGTTTACGAACATATCAATAAAAAAAAATAAAAAAATCATTTGTATTATGTTGTGGTCAAAACGCTACTTAGTAAAATGTATAGAAAAAACAATCTTTATTGATCAAAAACACAAAAATGAAAAATCTAGTATGATCAGCTACTTTTGTCGTTGACTGACTAAATTTCATTTATATCGGTTCAGTAGTTTAGGCGTGAAAGACAAACAGACAGACAGAATTACTTTAGCATTTATAATACTAAAGGACTAGTAGGGATTAGGTAGTACGGTCAGTTGCAAAATTCGCTGAACATGCACAAGTTTTTACTTGGGTATTCATAACTTTATGAACACTAAACATTTGTGATCTGGTTACACATTTAGAAAATTGGGCATGATCAGCTACTTTTGCCGCTGGCTGTACAGTCAGCGACAAAAGTCGCTGAAAAATCACAATTTTTTCTATTACTTTTTTCTTATTTTCTTTCTTTTTTATGACTTTTTTCTTATTTTTCTTTCTTATTTTTTTTTCATTTTTCTATTTTTTTTTTCACTTTTTTCCTCATTATCTTATACACCAATTTTTGAATCGAGAACGATCAGCTAGCTGGTCATACTCGATTTTTTTTAAATGTCTTATCAGTAATGTTTGTATTTTTCTTAAAATTTACACAGTAGCGTTTGACAGTAAAAATAACACACCATGCGTTATGTGATGACGCGACCAAATGTTGATGTTTAATATGATGAAGGTAATCGGAAAATTTGTTATTATGATAGTGACTTTTATCGCTGACTGTACTCTTTTTGCTGGACGTACCAGTTTTTATTTACTTTCACCACCGACCGTGCGATTGGGCACGAAATAAAATCAATTTGTGAGAATTACAAAATTCAAAGAGAGGTTTTGAGCTATGTATTGACTATTGGCAATGCCATCATCAATCGTATAGGCATTAAGTATCCAAAGGTCACCTAACTGTCAAACACAAAAGTAAGCTAATGCTTAGTTATTAAAGTTTACTTAGAAAGTATTATTCCTTCACCAGTTGCGCCTCGCAGGAACTTTTTTTTTGGGAATAAAAAGTAGCCTATGTTTTAATTCAGGGTATAAGCTATTTCCATTCCAAATTTCATCAAAATCGGTTAAGTAGTTACGGTGATACGTGGTAACAAACATTCACACACACACAATAGGAATATAGGAATAAACTCGATGGCAGCGCCACCGTCACGTCACCGGTCCAGATAAGTTTGTGGTACTGTAAGTGAAAGGATGCCGATTTTAATATTTAAAAGTGACCAATCTTCTTAAGGTTCCGTACCCAAAGGGTAAAACGGGACCCTATTACTAAGACTCCGCTGTCCGTCCATCAGTCTGTCTGTCCGTCTGTCACCAAGCCGAATCTAATGAACCGTGATAGTGAGACGATAGAAATTTTCACAGATGATGTACTTCTATTGCCGCTATTACAACAAATACTGAAAAAACAACAAAATCAATATTTAAGGGGACGCCCGCACAACAAAAGTGTTTGTTTTCTGCTCGTTTTTATAATAGTGGTACGGACCCCTACATACGCGAGGCCGACTCACACAAGCCCGGGTTTTTTTTTCATCTTGTACCACATTGTTATTCTTTCATTTTTCGTGAACAGAATCCAAAATGCACGAGCAGTTCCTGGAGATCGCGTTCGAGGCGGAACTGAATACTGAGGAAACTCCTGAACTCCTGGAAGCCGCCAGGGAGCTGTGTAATGAGAACCCCCTGACCAGGGCCGCGGCCATCACTGAGCTGAGGCAGATCATATTTGGTAAGTAAAGATAGAGAAAGCTATGTTGGCCGAATGGTAGCGCGGCGCGTGCGCAGGCGCTGATCATTATTATCATCATCAACAGCCTATTACGTTCCCACTGCTGGGACTCAGGCCTTCCCTCAGATAGAAAGAGTATGGGCCATAAACTACCACGCTTGCCGAGTGCGGGTTGGTAGATGCTGCATACCCTTGAATGTTGTGGTTCTTGGATAAGCCGATTTCCTCACGATGTTCCCTAACCGTTTTGAGCGATGGTAAACAAGGCACCGATACTGATGATAAATAGTCTCAGCACTGATATCGCAATGCGATGAGAAAAACATTGTTGACTACGCACTCACTTGAGAGCCAGTTCCTAGTCCAGGTGTAGCGTGGCGCCATCTTAGACCACCTCGTCACTTAACATCAGATGACGTGTGGTCAAACGCTACCCTGTAAAATAGTAAAAAAAAAATAAAAAAAAATAGTTATCAGAAAATAAAATTTTTGTTCGACATTTCAGAGCGTGGCGAATGTAGACCAAGGAGGACCGATGACGCGTACCTGCTGAGGTTTCTTCGAGCGAGGAATTTTATTCCGGCCAGAGCTCACAAACTGGTATGTACTTACGAATATATTTTACCATTCATATAATAAATACACATCTTTGTATATCAGGTATTTGCCCAGCTGTTGGGGTAACGCGAATTGAAATTAACTGTTGAAGCCAGTTTTTTGGCCTCAATAGCTTAAATCTTTGTTTACTTTGCCAATGTCAAGTATTACATAGTGAAGTAATAATGATGATGATATGATATTGTTACCCAGCTACAAGCTGGGCACGATTCCACTCCCCTTTGTGTTTAGCGCCACCTAGTGAGTGACTCAGGAAACTTTTTGGCATCAGATTTTAAGCATACGCAATGTTATGTTTCTATCTAAGAGAAACAGATGTCGCTATTTCACTATTCTTTGATGTCTCAAGCAACAAACACTATTCCGCCATG
This sequence comes from Opisthograptis luteolata, assembly GCA_931315375.2. Classification (NCBI taxonomy): domain Eukaryota; kingdom Metazoa; phylum Arthropoda; class Insecta; order Lepidoptera; family Geometridae; genus Opisthograptis; species Opisthograptis luteolata. Next base: position 10,622,020 of record OV928049.1, on the reverse strand, counting down.
CAACGAAGATTTTCCAAAACAACATTCTGGATAGGAATTAGGACTGCTACATACTGTTTTATGCAGACGTAATTCCAGTTGATTGGCTAATCGAGATTTCTCGAGTCATCTTCTTAATCGAATGATTCATTCTTTATCATATAGGTATCATTTATAGTCATAATCGCCCACAGCTACTTGTTGAATAAATCATGCCCTCACTTCACACTTCTTCTCTTTTATAAAAGACTAGTTGCGTCCCGTGGTTTCACCTGCATCTTCCCGATATCCCACAAGAACCTTTTTCCGGGATGAAAAGGTAGTATATAGTATTGCAAACCTAGAGTATAAGCTATCTCCATTCCACAAACATCCATCCATCCATCCATCCATCCTCACAAACATAGTCCTAATAATCCTACTAATATTATAAACGTGAAAGTTTTTACGCGTGGATGTATGGATGTTTGTTACTCTTACACGCAAAAACTAAATAAACGGATTTGAGTGAAACTTGGAATGGAGTTAACTTATACCCTGGATTAAAAGATAGGCTTTTTATCCTGGAAAAAGGTTCGACGCTGGTCCAACCGCGGGATACAAGCACAAGTAGTTCCGTTCAGCTGATCAATATCTTTTGTTCAAACAGCTAGTCCGCTACTGCGCTTTCAGGGAGACTCACAAGACCCTGTACGAAGGGGTGGACCTCTGGGGTCTGTCCAAAGTGAAGGATGCATATGATGGCATCGTGTACGACCGTCCTGATGTCGGACGGATCTCTATCTTCAGGTTTGGTTAGTAAGAATCATTTTGCTTTGAAGTACCTTTTAGAAAACATAAAAACATGAACAGATACAGTGAGAGACAAAAGCTCCTGATCAACCCAAAGGATATTAGATGAGTGATATTTGGTGTATATGAGAAGGCAACTTTTGTCGCTGACCTTACCTTCTAGGCATGTGTACTAAATCGTCGACTGAAGGTATCGTTCCTTAACATCCAGCTAGGCTGTTGTCAAACTCAGGCCTTTTTGCAATTAAATAAATGTCAGGAGCTTCTCATGGCACCCCTATTTACTCTCTGCGGTGCACACATTGGGATCCCCTGTAATTTTTTATTATTACTTTCTGTGTAGCGTTTGACCACAAGTCACCTGATGTTAAGTGACGATGTCGTCGAAGGTGGCATCACGCTAAACCTGGATTGGGCACTGGCTCTCAAGTGAGGCTGCCGGAACACACCGATAGGTGCTTGGCGACAGATTTTTAACATGATGGTGGAAGACAGGCGAGTACTAGAAAATAGCCTACCACCAAGCTATTGTTTCATCACGATGTTTTCCCTCACCGAGCTCAAGCTCATTGTAGGATTCGAATCCACGTCCTACGGATCGCAAGCCGACGTCACTACCTTCATCGCTATAAGTGTGTGCTATAAGTAGTGTAAGAAGTAAAACAAGTACAAAAAATTTAGGTGTAGCGTGATGCCATCTTCGACCACATCGTCACATAACATCAGGTGACTTGTGGTCAAAATGCTACCGTGTAAGTAGTAGGAAAAAAATGTACAATCCCGTTTCAGGAACATGGGACCCTAGCGAGTTCCCCGTGGAGGACCTGGTCCGCGCCGGGATGGCGATGTGCGAGATTGGCATCCGGCAGCCGAAGCTGCAGGTCCTCGGCGGCACCGTCATAGTGGACCTGGCCGGCATCACGCTGCGGCACGTGTCCACGTTGACGCCCACCGTGGCTTACCAGATCGTCTGCCTTATGGGGGTAAGAAGTTCGTACAAAATACATCTGTATGTATTAGCCCATTCCCTAATAAGGGGTGCATTGCGTGACTTGGATATGACCGAGCTTGCACTTTATTTTGACATATTATAAACTGCATTTTTTTTTTTTGTTTTGTTATGGCGTCACACGATTAGTGTATTTTCCAGTGTCAAGTATAAAATATTTCAAACTCAGAGTTGAATCAAGTTTAAATGATGATGGTGATGATGATGAGATGATGGGATGAGGATAGTGTTTAAGTAAAGTAGTGGCGCTTTACTTAAACATTACACGGACTTTTTTGGAGCAACTCAAAAAGTCACTTTCACAACTTTATTTCAATTTCCCACACTCGTACACATTAACGAACACATAATGGTTAATAATCCACCAATATTACACATTATCACTTGAAGAAACACAAGATTTGGAAATAAAAACAAAATTTTCACGTTGACAATTCGATTGCCGCCAAAAAAGTCATAAACTGCATTGTTAGGCCTCGACCATTACCATAGAATAGAAATCCATTCTAAGCCCCAGTGAAATCTGTAATTTTGACAGTTCTATGAAGCTAAAAGTGACCAAAATAAAGAAAAGCAACTTCAAGTAGTTCTATTCTGTGGTAGAAGCCCATCAATGGAGTTCAAATGTCAAAATAAAGCGCAAGCCCGTTCCCATCCCAGTTACGTAATCGCCTAAGTGAAACGTGACGTCACCTTTGACTACTTCGACACTTAACATCAGGTGACTACTCATAAAAACACTGCCCTGTAAAATCTAAATAAAACTCACAGCTGATCATAGGCCTCCCCATTTGAACGCTGTAATTAAAAATTGATAACAATTTGCTTCCATCGTCACTTACATCAGGCAATGTGTGATCAAATACTGACAAACAAAAAGTCACAATCATCAGAATATTGCCTGTATGTGGATTGGCTTTAGCTATAGACTTGTGATTGAACGCTACCTACTATTGACCGGTTTCAATAACCGATCCTGATCTATCCACGGTTTGACATAAATTTGACATTACTTCTATGAAGCTTATGTCAAATTTCCATCTCCAGTAGGGCAAATCGTGGATAGATCGGTTATCGAAACCGGTCGTATATTAGTTGTAAAAAAAAATCAAGTGAATTACCTTTTAGAATTTAATCTTCATCTGAAGTTCAGACACGTTCGCGAGTTTAATATCGTTTTTCAATGAGACCAGTATCCCTTACAGCTGAAATAGCACCTTTCAATCCAAAGTTACCGTTCCCTAACCTTATTTATAAGGCACTGTCCAAAGTTGTACAAAGTTTGCCAATACTTGAGGCTACTTTAGATTAGAATGGCGAGAAAACTCATCGCGTAAGGCGAAAAGCTTCGAAAAATTACCGAATTTGAGTGGTGAAGTTCCTTACAGACTTTATAACATACAAACTGGTATTGTAACTTACATGTAGGTACGTAAAAGAGCTTAAATTTCTCCATTTTGGTACATATAAGTTTTCCTAGATCTTTCTCTAAAATATATAATCATTGGTACACCTGCGGTTTCTTCGTTATCCATCATTTTTTTTATATCACGATAAAAAGTAGCCAAAATGTTAATCCAGAGTACAAGCTATCTCCATTCCAAATTTCACTCACTTATAATCATCAGCCTATTCCGTTCCAACTGCAGGGAGACAGGCCTTCTAACACAGAGAGAGAAGTCACTAACTCAGTCACAAACTTCTGCATTCATAACATCAGTATGACATCATCATCAGCCTGTATCAGTCCACTGAGCTGAGCCGAGTCTGGTCTGGTCACTGAGCCCGGTCTTCGGCTTTTCTCAACAATTCAACCACTGGCAGCCACTCGGCGCAAGTCGTCGCTCCACCTAGTCGCAGGGCGTCCTACACTACGTTTGCCAAGTCGCGTTCTCCACTCAAGAACACGTCTACCCCAACGGTTGTCGGTTCTGCGGCTTATATGACTAGCACACTGCCACTTCAGCTTGCTAATTCTGTGAGCTATGTCGGTGACCCTAGTTCTCTGACGGATCAGCTTACTGCTGATTCGATCCCTCAGAGAAACCCCAAGCATAGTCCTTTCCATAGCTCGCTGAGCAACCTCATGACATCAGTATTTACGAAACTTAAATGACGTCTTCCTCTTCCAGCTAGCCAACCCGACGCGGCTTCGCTCCTGCCACATCATCAACTACTCCTGGATCCTGAACACCTTCTTCTACCTCTTCAAGCGGTTCATCCCCCAGCAGGCCTGGGAGTCCATCTTCTTCCACGGCAGCGACTTGAAGAGTCTGCATCAGCATATAGATACAGAGTGCCTTCCGCCAAGATACGGTGGGACTTGCAAGAACATGGTCTCAGTAGGACACTGGCTGAAGAAAATCAAGAAGTACAGGGATGAGAATTTTGACAGGGAAATGAAGGAGTTGGGGTATATTGTTAAGGAATAGTCAGATTATCATCCACATCAGAGTATTGCGTTACCACAGCTGGGGCACAGGCCGTCTCTCAAAGAGAGATAGAGAGAGAGAGAGAGTAAGGGCCACAATCTGTCTCAGTACGGGTTTGTAGATGTCGGTTCTTCGACATGCCGGTTTCCTCGCGTCTTTCACCGTTTTTACCGCTCGGTCACAGCCAAGAGCGGCGCGGATTGCGGCGCGGCGTGTGACGCGGCGAGCAGCGCGGTGCAAGTGCAACCCGCACCGCAGATTGCGCCGCAGTTTGCGTCGCCGGTAGCTGTGGCTTACTTCATACGTTGTCTACCGTTTGTTTTCGGCGCTCACCGCTTGCCGCGCCCCACGCGCCGCAATCCGCACCGCTCTTGGCTATGGCCGAGCGGTTAGTGATGGCAAATCCGCACATCCTACTAATATTATAAAAGCGAAAGTTTGTGTGTGTGTGTGTGAATGTTTGTTACCACGTAACACCGTAACTACTAAACCGATTTTGATGAAATTTGGAATGGAGATAGCTTACACCCTGGATTAACACATAGGCTTTAGTTAAAAGGGTTCCTGCGGCATTACGGGAAGACGCGGAAGAAACCGCGGGGCGCAACTAGTAACTTATAAAAGTCAAAGGTGCAGGGTTGTGATGGGATAGGAACTTGGTATCGGTGCTTTGTAAAGCGCACGCGGTACCGTACTGCCACCATCGCTCTAATATTATATAATTAATAGTCAAATGGAAGTCCTTAAATGTTAAGAATCGGTTGGCAGGCGCCTATCGGTATGTTCCGACAACCTTACTTGAGAGTTAGTTATCAGTCCAGGCGTAGTGTGGCGCCACCTTGGCATACATCGTCAGTTAACATCAAGTGACTTGTGGTTTTATGACCGGTTTACATTGTTCCAGTCCCGTGATCCAGCGAGAATCTAGTCCAGTGTTGGACTGGATTTGTAACGTATACATTATTCCAGTTATATAAAAGCCGTTGAAATGTGAATGCTACAGGAATGTGAACACTACAGTACCAATGATTTCAAGAAGAAAAATGTTTCAAATGGCACTGGATTGGCCGTCTAGATTATTCCAGTTGCACTGGATTGGTCGCAACTGGATTCAAAAGTAGATCGCCAATTCAGTTTCTGGACTGGAATGCTAACTGGATTCAGTGTATACATTTTTCCAGTAAGCAATCCAGCGCTGGATTCGATGGCTGGACTGGAATAATGTAAACTGGGCATTAACTAAAATTAGTTTATAATTAAATTAAAATCATTAAGTAACCATGTGGAGATTTTTTGCATGATTTTGTACTACAATAACATAGTTTATGACACAGGGATATTATCAAAATGGGACCAGCAGTAGTAAATTTTTACCTTTTTTAAATTGTTTTATAGATTTAAGATAAATATAAGTTGCTGATAATAGGCACATGTAGTATGATAGGTGAATCGTTACCAACCCAAATGGAATACCTATACTTTAGATCTCGTAAAACAAGCCATCTAAAAAAATTTACTTAAATATTATCTCATATTTTTATGTAAAAAAAAAAGTTTTTAGTAGCCCGTAGGTGTAACACGGCGTAGACGAAATAACAAGAACTTTGTTGTAATATTCCTAAAAAATAATTGGAGTTCTGGTAATTTTAACATAGAGTTATTTTACGAAGGATATTCAATGTTTTGTTAACTTTGTTAGGTAAATAATGATGTCAATTCGGTTTTGCATTCTCTAAAAGTAAACTAAGTTTGACAGGTCTAATAGTATTGCTGTCTTTTTCTAACCACTGAAGTAATAAAAGGACAGCATTAATTTTAGACCTGTCAAACTTAGTTTAGTTTTAGAGAGTGCAAAACCGAATCGACACCTATATTTTTTAATAAATCATTTCCTTAAAAATCTATTTTTCTTTATACCTAATTATCTACAGACACGTGAAAAGAAAACGTTGGCTTGCGATCCGTAAGACGTGGGTTCGAATCCTACAATGAGCTTGAGCTTTCGGTGAAGGAAAACATCGTGATGAAACCATAGCTTGGAGGTACGGTATTTTCTAGTACTCACCTGACTAGCTCCCCTCATGTTAAGAATCTGTCGCTAAGCGCCTATCGGCGTGTTCCGGCGCCTCACTTGAGAGCCAGTCTCCAATCCAGGTGTAGCGTGATGTCAACTTCGACCACATCGTCACTTAACATCAGGTGACTTGTGGTCAAACGCTACCCTGTAAGCAGTAAAAAAACATTTAAAATCTCAAATATATGGATCGCTCTTCCAGTCTCCACCCACCATCCTAGTACATGACATTTGTAGGATACATCATGTGATCACTTTTAAGAAGAAACTTAGAACTAGCTACATCATCATCATCATAATCAGCCCACTTCAGTCCACTGCTGGACATAGGCCTGTCCCAAAGCACGCCACTGAGCCCGATCTTCGGTTCTTCTCATCCAACTGCTGCCAGCCATTTTGCGTATATCATCGCTCCACCTAGATATATGTAGATCAGTCTGGAAGAATGTTCTTGGTCAGGCCAAGGCCCACCCCGGGCTGTAGCTCCTCAGATGATGATGATGAAGAAAAAAGCCCGGCAAGTAATTTTTGGACGCGATCACATCTATATATATACCTATCTATTATTAGCTGACCCAGCGTATCGCCAATAAAAGTCACCTTTTAAACCTTCCCTGAACTTCCACAATCAAGATCAAAATTATCCAAATCGGTCCAGCAATTCTCGAGTTTTAGCGAGGCTAACGAACAGCAATTGATTTTTATGTAGAAGATCTACTAATACCTATATAAAGAGGAAAGACATGATTGTTTGTTTGTTCCGGATTAACTTTAAAACTATTTAACCAATTTTGATGAAATTTGGTATTGAGATAGTTTAAGCCCTGAGGAAGGGTACTTTTTATTGCGATAAACTTTAGTCCACGTGGATGAAATATTATACATCTTTCTGGTTACTGATTGAAATGGATCAAGTTACCTCTACGGGATAAATCTGCATCAATCAAATAAAATGAAGTGTAATCAATCAATGTACCAGGGTATCATGCGTCACCGTGAGGTCTGTAAATAGAGCCTATTAATCACTCAGCGATATGTGTGGGCGAATTTATGCTCTCCTGGCACGTGGAATGTAATTATTAAAACAGGTGCCGAGCAAAGTACACTGAGAAAAAAATCTGACTTTCCTTCTGAGTCTTTACCTTCAAAGACCAATCCCTTCCTTATTTCACCTTAGTTTTTCTTCTGAATCACAAGTCCTTCCCTTTTGACTCAGAAGGAAAATGGTATTACGGAAGGTCTTTTTTCTTCGTGTATAGAAAATATGAAAAATCAATAATTGTATACTTTCTAGCTTTATTTTTGGCTGTTTTCCTTACAACTGTCGGTAGTAATTAGGGGTGGATTTATCAGCAAGCTGAGCAGGCTTGAGCCTAGGGTGGCAGATTTTAGGGGCGGCAAATTTAGCAATCCATATTGTTTTTATTTTTCATGTCTGTTGCAAAATTCTTAATAACAATGACAGCCTTTCTTGTATCATCAAAATTCATAGATATAAAATACGAATAGTAGATTAGAGGTAAACTCTTGTGATCTGGTGACGATAGCCAACTGACAACATTACGAAAATGGCGTCGACTCTGCCACAGCAAATAGTGTTGCATTATTGAGCCGAGAGTATACAAACCACGGCGACGGTGACCACTCACCATCAGGCGGGCCGCCTGCTTGTTTGTCACTCTTAAGTTTGAAATCGTACTTGACATTACATTATTCGTACACGGAACTTAAAAAGGGGTCATCTCTTATTCTTCTAAATCATCATCATCATCATCATTATCAGCCTTTCACGTTCCCACTGCTGGGACTCCGGCCTTCTCTCAGAGAGAGAGTATGGGCTGTAATCTACCACGCTGGCCCAGTGCGGGTTGGTAGATGTCGCATGCCCTTGAATGTTGCAGTTCTTGGACATGCCGGTTTCCTCGCGATGTTTTTCCTTCACCGTTTTGAGCGATGGAAAATCCGCGCACATAACTTAGTCATAGGTGCGGGGCCGAGAGGATTCGAACTCGGTGTCAGCGTCTTGTAAGTCGCACGCCTAACCGTTCGGCCACCATCGCTTCTTCTAAATATCTATGCCAAAATTCTACTGACTGGCTTATGTGTTCATAAATATAGATAGATAGATAACGCTTTACTTTCATGCCAGTGACGTCATCAAAAGCAGCTTCAACGGAAGACCAGCGCTGATCAATCGACCAGCACAACGCCGAGTTGAGGTCGGTTTGCAACAATACAACTTTTTTTATTCATTCTTATTTCTACATAATGTATTAAATTTGTCTTAAGTATTTTTGTATCATTTGTAGCAAATAAATGATTCGTATTCTTTCATGTTTCAAACAACAGAAAAAAGAACCACATACATAAAAACATTATTTTGTGCAATTTCACCTTAATTGCTTACAAAAATTACCCAGGCGCTGACAAATATGAGAAGAGGTTAAGATCAAACTCAAAGGCGTACTTGAGAGGCCTAACTTCAACAGTGGACTGTCACAAGTTGATGATGGATCCGACCTTGATGATCTTTGATCTTTAGATCTTTAAATAAAAGATATAATTCCTAAATGTTGTGTTTTCATAATTTCCATTTTTTTTTTTTACAACTAACTAGGCTCGTGTTTGACCACGATCTCACCTGATGGAAAGCGACGATGTGGTCGGAGGTGTAGCACGCTTGCCCAGTAAATACCTATTCACTCTTGACTTGAACACTCCCGGGTTGTATCTTTCGGGAAACACTGACCAAGGCAGGGCATTCCACTCTTTTTTTTCATGACATTAATTGAAACAGTACCTAATTACAAATGTCAGAAAAGAAATGCTAAAATGTTTCGGAGCTCTCCGAGCAGACATCACAGTGAAACCGCAAATGATTTTAATAATTCTCTTTGAACATATTAACTGTAACGGTTAGACTAATTATTTATTCGCATAATTTTCTCGCTAATTGCGCACTAAGTAAATTGTTTTATTACTCAAGAATTGGTTTGGATTTTGCTGAACATTACAAAAGGTACAAACATACTGTTATTTTAGATTTGCTAACTACATATTTTTCCATATTACTGACTGTTCCCCGCGATTTCACCCTCGTGGGATATGTCCTTTCTCAGGCTCTAGACTATCTCTGTACCAAATTTTGTTGAAACTTGGAATGGAGATAGCTTATATTCTGGACTAACACATAAGCTACTTTTTATTCCGGACAAAGGTTCCTGCGGGATAACGAGCAGACTCAAGTGACATCATGAGGCGCAGCTAGCATAGCATAAAAATAATAATGACAATGAATTTAAAATGTATTATCACTACAAGCACAGCACGTAACTACAACTTTGCTGATAGTATCGCAAAGATCCTGAAATCCCCAAACACAATAGAACCTTTTGGTCCCTGTTTACCCGACCATCTGGCCATCGCATCCAAATGGTATTAAATTATTATCAGAAATCCGTCTGGGCGACGAGAAAGGGCTTGGATAGTTCACAAACAGCTTGACCTCTCCGGGCAGGCACGCCACAGACCTCAAGATATTTGCGTCGTGGATGAAAGATTAACGGTCATTCTCTGTTACTAAATTATTACAAACAGATTCAACAACATTTTTGCGCTCTTTTCTCTTGCATACTTGCAAAATGTGGCAAGATATCCCGCCGAGAGCCTTTCCGCTGTGCTACAAATTGCAATCCTTCAAGATGGGTGTGAAAAGAGTTCTTAAAGGTCGGCAACGCATCGGCAACTCCCCTGGTGTTGCAAATGTCCATAGGCGACGGTGACCGCTTTACATCAGAGCCCGTCTGCTTATTTGCCAATCTTTTACATAAAAAGACAAAAAATTCAAAGTGGTAAGAAATTATTAGAAACTAGTGGCGCCCCACGATTTCACCCGCGTCTTATCCCGCAGGAACCTTTTTCTGGGATAAAAAGTAGCCTATGCAATAATCCAGGGTATAAGCTATCTTCATTCCAAAATTCATTCAGATCCGTTCAGTAGTTTTTGCGTGAAAGAGTAACAACCATCCCTCCATCCATTAATCCATACATATATACAAACTTTCGCGTTAATAATATTAATAGGATCTTTACAAACGTGTACACGAAAAATAATTTCGAAAAACCACTCAAAGCGCGGGCAAAACCACAGACAAAAACCCGTACAAACAACAAAGGCTTCGTTAGAATCTACAACTCATTTCAACATCAAATCAGAACAGAACAGACAAATAAATTACGACGCTTGTACGCGTAGAGCCGAGCTACGGAGCTACAGTCAGTCGGTAGCCCGCTACGCCGTAGCACAGACGCGTAGCGCGATTCCCGAGTACGAATATCTTGACGCGTAGCTATCGTCAAGATAAAAGGAAACTTTTTCACTTAAAAGAAATGAGAAAGTATCAAACAGTTTAGTGAACAAGTTTTCTCATAAGCTCACCGAGGAGTACGTAAAGAGCTTTAAGGTAAGATAAAGATAAAGACATAGAGATAAATAAAGATAAAGATATATATCTAGGATAAGTCTCCGTGTTATTGTGGCAATAAATTGTTTTTTTTATTTTTTTATAGAGATAAATTTTTGTTTATAGCCTTTATTCTTTGAAAAGGTAAATGAAGTAGCGCAAATGTTTGGTCTGGTTTGGCGTACAGAAAGCAATGGTCAATGTCGTTGGCTAAAATTAATAATCTGTCGTCAATATAAAAACCGTTGGATTTAAAATGAATGAAAAATGTGTGATATACGTGAAAGTTGTGAGTATGGATGGATGGATGTTTGTTACTCTTTCACGCAAGAACTACTGAAACGGATCTGAATGAAATTTGGAATGGAGATAGCTTATACCCTGGATTAGCACATAGGCTACTTTTTATCCCGGAAAAAGGTTCCTGCGGGAACGGGAACACGCGGGTGAAACCGCGGGGCGCAACTAGGAAGAAAAAAATAACATTGAGAGAAAAAGAGATATTCTAAACTAAGCTGTAATTTTTGCATGTGTTTGATTTTTGCCGACGTATATATTTCGCAGAACCTGATAGGAGTATTTTTAATATCGGTTTATAAATTGCTTTCGTATAATTGGCCGGATATTATATTTACCTGTCGAGTAAATTATACGTATTTAGAAAATGATATATATATAATTATACATATGTATAACGTGATTATATACAAAATACAATACATATGTTATTTATCGTTTTTGTTTTTTTTTATCTTTATCTTTATCTAGTTTTATCGATGGGCATGTATGTGGGTCAGCCGGTAGAAGTCCACTGCTGAACATACGCCTCCTCCTTTGAACGCCACCATGAGCGGCTATTAGCCATTTGCATCCACCGGCTCCTTGTGACTTCTAAAATGTCGTCGGTCCATATAGTGGGGGCCTACCTACAGAGCGTCTTGCGGCTTTTGTAACGATACAATTTTTTTTTTATTTTATTTAAAACATTAGATTGGAGTAAAATTTGGAATGGGGATACATAGTTCATACCTCGGATTAATACTTTGATTGGATACTTTATTATCAAATAACGGATTATTGCGGGCAAAACCACGGGGCGCAGCTATCATTTTAAATATAAACGTATATTTTAAAAAATACCTTGTCATACCATTGTTATATTTACAGATATATGAACCTAGCTTTATTAAAAAATTGAACTTATTTTAAACCAACTTAATTAGTGAGTTAATTATTCCATTACCAGAGTAGCCAGGCAGACAATACGGCCTGTACAATCACATTTCATCTGCGGTAGAGCGCCCGGGGCGATCACTGGAAATGGACCAGTTGAAATTAAATATTTGTCATTCTGAAAGTACTGCCCAGTAACAAAAGGCTGGGCGAACTTCAAGTCAATAATACTTGCACATTTACCACTATTTCTCTCTTTGTCTCTCGTTATGGCGCTCCATGAAACAAGTAGCAATGAACGAACGCCGTCTACCGCCGAATAGACGTACTTTATTTTATCATTCGCAAATCATATGAGATGTATAAAAAATCAAAATCTTCATACTACTACTTTATCAATCCATCAATCAATCAAGTCATTTATTGACGCAATTAAATTAACAAAGCCGTTATGAAGCCTCCGGTTCCCGAACTAGTGGAAACTGTGTTTCAGGAACTAGATTCTTCTCCCATTCATGTGTGCTATATACTCGTATATATATATTACATAGCCTAACGACTAAAGATGTGATAAACCGCTTAAAAAAGCGGCTTGAACGCTTATTTTTAAGAGCGACGATTTTGAGTTGTATCGGCATTGGAATAAGGTTTGCATATGTTTGGACTTTGCGAAAAAGCCGTCAACGTTTGAACGGACGCTTATGCGCTTATTTATAGGGGCGTCGATTTTGAGTTGTATCTACAATGGAATAAGGTTTGCCTTTGTTTGGACTTTGGAAAAAGCCGTCTACGTTTAAACGGAGTCCTGATTATTTTCATAAGCTCGCTTATGCGAATTTTTTTAAGATTTTTTAAAACCGCTTTTCGTTTAAACGCCCACCTCTGATAACAACTCCTATCCTAAGGCTGGTATTCTAGAATAACGACGATCAAGCGATACGCACAGATTTGAGTCTGTCATTTCATTCGCAATTCAATTATTGATAAACAATTGAGTCATACTAGAATAACATCTGGAAACGACGGCTTTTAACGTGTTTTCTGAAGCACGGAAGCGCTCATTTGTAAATACCACTAGTGGTCACCCATCCAAGTAGTGACCGCAGAGCACGCTGCTTAACCTTGTTGATCGGTTAAGACCGACTAGGCAATCGACGCTAAGAGCGCTTCGAGTCTTAGCTAACAAATGAAGGTAATTTTCGTAATGACTCCCGTATAAAGAGAGCGCTTTTGCTACGTCACACGTTGGGTAAAAAGCGTAAATTTGACTTCGACCTCCATTTCTCTCCTGCTCATAAAACAACCTGACGCAGGTGTGCGCAATTTAACAATATTCCCACCCCGTATAATAAACAAATTAGAACTAATTTATTCATGTATTCCTTGTATGGAACGCCAACGTAATAAAACACGCCTCATTAGCTAGGATTCATACCAACTTATTTTTAGGGTTCCGCAGCTTCAAAGGGAAATGGAACCGTTGTAGGATCACCACGTTGTCCGTCACTCGGTTTTCGGTCTGTCCCTTTTAGGCTTACGGTTGAAATTAATATCAAATAGCCTACAGTAGCTTAAAACTATTAAAACAACCAAGCTCCTAAGTCGACTCGATCTAAAGTTTGGTCGTTTTTGCCGGATGTTTTGACAATCGCATATAAATCGAAGGCATATGTTCTGCATTAGACTTCTTCCGGCCGATGCTGATGATGATGATGAAATAAATCAAACTTACTTCTCGTTGATCTAGAATTATAAAATTTAGCAAGAAGCAAGCCTTCTTAAATCACGAGTATAAGGGAAAAAATCTGATAGTGATCAATAAACCAATATAACACATTAATGTATTTCAAAGCTTATCGTTACAACAAATGAACTTTCGTATCCGGTACATTAAAATGACAAAATGAAACACATCACAATTTCAAATCTCCCATTAATATAAGGGCAGCAAAATTGACGCAAAAAAGGGCTATACACACCACGATCCCAATATAACGCGGTCGTTTCGCAAAATGAAGCAATTCCAGTCATGAAAATAATATATGAGTCATAAAAAACGTGTTTTTGTACCTCTGAGGTCGCCGGCTGACGCGTCGTCACGCCCTTTGTAGGGGCAGAGACCGACAAGGGCCGACTATGTCGCGAGATTTTGGCTTTTGTGTAGCCATCATCCATCTTCGTCATACAAGTGCTTTGTAGGGATCATTCTTGCCTTTACCTTTGTTCTGTTATTAAAAAACAGAAATTGTTTTTCTTACTACATATTTCTATCAGTGCTGGATTTGCCTAAGGGCGGCAGATCAGATATCAGAAGGCGCTCGTCGTTTGTTACCTATTTCAAAATTAAAATTAATTGCACTGTAACTTTTCTTACCTATTTGAGATTTACTTTTGTGGAAAGCGCTATTTTCCAACAACTCAAAGAGGCATTAGCATTAGCCACCCGCTGCCCACTGCTGGACACAGGCCGCTCCCTAGTGCCCCACTGCTCACTAAGCACAATCTTTAACTCAGAAACGACGCTAATGTTTTTTTAAAACACTTTTATTTTACTACTTACATGGTAGCGTTTGGCCACAAGTCACCTGATGTTAAGTAACGATGTGGTCGAAGATGGCGCCACGCTACACCTGGATTAGGAACTGGCTCTCAGGCGGGGCTGTCGGTACACACCGATAGGTGCTTGGCGACAGATTCTTAACTTGAGGGTAGCTAGTCAGTCGAGAACTAGAAAATGCCCTACCACCAAGCTATGGGTTTCAACACGATGTTTTCCTTCACCGAAAGCTCAATCTCATTCGAGCATTCGAAGCCGACGTCACTACTTCTGCGCCATCATCTTAATGTAACTTGACATAAGACTAATTATCACTTTATACAAGTTGAAGTTGTTTTATACAAGTTGAATTTTGTTGAACTCCTAGTCACAATGAGTTGAGGTTTACGATGACAATGGCACCGGCCTAACTGGTTTATATTACTTCTCTCAGACTGAATCTTCCATCTGTTAGGCTTCCTACAGACGGACTCAAAAGCCAAACGGCCACTCTATGTAAATACAGCCCCAGGCTTACAAGTCAAGTAACATTTCAGCGTCCGTTCCAGTCCATTGAACCTTATCGTGTTGTAAGAAAGACGTCTTTCGAATACATATTTTATGTTTTGTGCTTAACTTTACTCCACGGGTTTTCTTCGCAGAGATGTTAAAAATTCATTTTTATGAGTGCTCTTCAGAAACCCTTTGCTGCGCGTGTTTAATGGAATATTTCTTAGGAATTTAGGTATCAGGTATTTTTATTGAGATCGACTACTACTAGCACTACTAGCTTTTGATCGTGACTACGTCCGCGGGAGAAAACCGAATAAAATGACATTATTTTATTAATAAATTCAGATATTTTGCATTTTGAAGGTAGTTAAATATTTTATTATTATACGACGTACCTTATACCCGGTTTTGCTCTCTGTAGTCGGCACTCTCAGTAACGCTTTTGTCCTCTCCATCCCTTTTTTACCCTATTAAGTAAGATACTCTGCAGATTGAAATGGGGAATGAATTCATTTCTTGTCGACTTCTGAAGTGAACAAAATATCCTAAAACTGACATTGTGACAGGTTTGTCGTGAAAATTGAGATATTTTTCAGGTTTTATTATGTTTCTTGGTAAGTAGCAGGTATGGCATGGCAATTCAGATATTACAACAATTGCTACACAACCTGTAAATCCTGATCTAATCCTACCTTCTCCCATCCCATCTCTTTCTTCCTACGAAAAAACGAATGCAAAAAAATCTTGTAATAAAAAAGTCTCTAAAAAGATTTTAATACCGGAGAGAGCAGCCACTTGAAGCCACAGTAATTACTAATTAGTACAAGGTACAATGAACATTGGAAAATGGAATAAACCGAGAAGAACTAGTGATGAGCGTTACAAGCCGTAAATAGTTTCAATAACCATATATTAGTGTGATACCTGAAAAACGGTATTCGGTTTTACGATAACTAGCAACAGTTTTTAGGATAAACATATTTTTGTCTAAAAATGCTAATCAACCCGATACGAGATATCGCGGGAATCAAAAATAATCAATTTAAACACCGAGACGGTAATCTAGTAAGTAATCCAATACCAACCAAAGAAGCAATTTTGTATACACACAACGAAACCAAACTCAACATAAAAAATACACAGAGTAAAATTAATGATTTCAAAACCCGTTATCGTTATTCAAACAAATACAGGTATTACGAATTTGCACACCAACGCACCTCTAAGAAAAACTGGCGTTCATTTAAAGAAACCTTTAAAAAACTTTCGAAGCAAAGTAATATTGAGAACTAGAGGTGCCCGGCGGGTTTGTCTGCAGTTAGTGTGCGAACCCGTTTTCTCGCAGGAACATTTCATTTACATTTTCCTGAAATCAAATATGTTTTATTGTAGTTCTGTGTGTATTCCATCAAACAAGGTTAGCCGTTTTGTTGTTCCTACAAACAAACAGACAGACAAAGATTGACCATTTTGTATGAATTAAGTTGGTGAGAGTAGATTCTGTTTTTTGAGGTTTTTGAGGCATTTTCTGTGCTCTACTTTCTAGTTAGGAGACCGTCGCCAAGCACCTATCGGTGTTTCAGTAGCCTCACTTGAGAGCCAGTCCTCAATCCAGGTGTAACGTGGCACAACCTTTGACCACATCGTCACTTAACATCAAGTGACTTGTGAGCAAACGCTACCTTATAAGTTGAAAAAAGAAACACACGCGTCGACTGGAAATCCTCTTCCTTTTTCCGCAGTTGAACTGTCAAAATGTAAAAGGTTATTTATATATTATACTAGTTGCGCCCCGCGGTTTCACCTGCGTCTTCCTGTGATCCCGCAGGAAGGTTCTTCCGGGATAATAAGCATATGTGTTAATCCAGGGAACATATGCTAGGTGTTATCTCCATTCAAAATTTCATCATAAACGGTGAAACGGTAACAAACATTCACACACACATACATACACAAACTTTCGCATTTATTATATTAGCAGGATTTCACCTCGAAAGTTCAAGGGATGTCACAAATAATGCTCAAGTGACGTGATTAGAGTACAGTCAGCAACAAAAGTAGCTGATCATACTAGATTTCCTAAAAGTGTTTTAGATCAGCATAGCGTGGTCAGAGCGCTACCTTGTAAAATGTTTTTTATACATTTTACAAGGTAGCGCTCTGACCACAACATAACACATCTGGTTTTAAGTGATGATATGGTCAAAGGTTGGTGTTTAAGATGATGCCGGTAATCGGAAATTGTGTTTTTGTTGAGCGACTTTTGTCGTTGACTGTACCTAGCTGAAACAAATATATTACTCAACTAGAAGAATAAAACATTTTAACAGACACAACATCCCTTTTCAATTTAAAAGTGTTGAACAAAAAAAGCCTTTCACAGTCAGCATAAACGTCGCCTTGTGTCGTGTGTCATGTGCTCATTTACACACCAAAGGCTGTGAAATGCTGACACGGCATTAGGTACTTTCAGTGTGAAAAAGAATGGATAATGTTAGTTGATAGTACAGTCATCGACAAAAGTCCCTGATCATACTCGATTTTAGAAATGTGTTTTAGATCAGTAATGTTTGGGTTTAATTACATTTTAAAAGGTAGCGTTTTGACCACGACACGCCACACCTGATTTTAAGTAATGGTCAAAGGAGGTTCAGTGACTTTTGTTGTTGTCTGCCACCTTCGATCACATCGTCACTCAACATCAGGTGACTGGTTGTCTAACGCTACCTTGTATGTGGTAAAAAAAAACCCAGAGAAACTCCAAGTAGCCCTTTCCAAAGCTCGCTGTGCCGGAAGAAGTCCACTGCTGAACATAAGCCTCCCCTTTGAACGCTACCATGCTATTAGCCATTTGCATCCATTGGCTCCCTGCGACTTTTACAAATCTCTCATCTCTGTTACAACCGACGACATTGTAAATCGGTGCATCAAAGTATAAAATTAAATCAATTAAGAAAATAATCGTCAACCTGTTTCAAGATTCAAGTGGACTCTAAACTACTTCCAAGTTCCATCCGAGAGTAGAACAAATCGCGCAAACTTCGATCGTTAACGACGAGTGGTCGGCTGTTTGCAGAGATCACACCGTTGACCTATTTTTAGAAATAAATTTAGTTGTAACTCAATTTAAAGGGTTGCTCTTGAATTGCAGATAGTGCCTCTGGCTTTTTAGGTTTCTATTATGAGACGCAGAAGTAATATAAAATCGTAATACAATCTTACTAATATAATATTAGTGAAAGTTTGTGAGTATGGATGGATGGATGGATGGACTTACTCTTTCACGCAAAAAGTACTGAACGGATCTGAATGAAATTTGTAATAGAGATAGCGTATACCCTGGATTAACACATAGGCTACTTTTATCCCGGAAAAGGTTCCTGCGGGATAACGGGAAGACGCGGGTGAAACCGCGGGCGTTGTAAGTTTTGATGTAAGATGTAATTATGAGAACTACTGAAATGATTTTTGTAAGTGGTTTCACTGTTAGAAGGCCACATTATCTCCGATTGGCATAAGTTTTATTTGTTGTTATAAACAGTTTATTTCTTATAGAAATACAAATATGTACCTACTAATAAATTCACAACTGGATTGTAACCTTAGATATGTATACAAAAACAACTTGTAACAAAATCGAGATGAATACGATGAAAGTAATGCCTACTGATATTTTTTGTAGCATTAAATTATTTTAGATTTTTTACTATCCTTTTACAGAATCTTTAATACAAAGGATTTATATAACATTTGTAAAATATATTTTTTTTTGTTGTGTTGTTTTTTTTTGTGTTTTTTTTTGTATGTTTTTTTGTTAGTCAAATTTTCAGCTTAACCTCGGAGTCATCGTCTTAAAACGCTTTAGTAACGAGAGTATTTGTTCCAGGATGTCATCAGAAGCGCGGGCCCGAGTCCAACAGAACGACTTGCTGCTCCATGAGGCGGTGATCAAGAACGAGCCGGATGCTGTGCGAGAGGCTCTGCAGCGCCCTACTGACGTCAACTGCCGGAACAACGTACGTACTCGTATAGTAAAGATAAATGAAATGAAAAGAAAATGAAATTGTTTATTTGTCCAAAACACGGTTATAAGGATTATTTATTTGTTTTCAAGCCTAGTGTGTATACATACATACATACATACGGAGCATGCAAGGTGATAAATTCTATGGAAGTACCTACACGTTTTGTCTAGAAAAGCGTACAAAAATATGAGACACTAATTGCGCCCCACGGTTTCACCCGCGTCTTCCCGTTACCCCGCAGAAACCAGGGTATAAGCTATCTCCATTCCAAATTTCATTCTGATCCGTTCAGTTTTTGCGTGAAAGAGTAACAAACATCCATCCATCCATCCATACAAACTTTCGCATTTATAATATTAAGTAGGGTTGGATCAGTAAAAAAAATTTTTTTTTTCGCGGGCGGTAGCAGGAGGCGTCTTTTCCGCCTCCTCCCGCCCGCACCAGGGATGTTGTATCGGAAAGTGTCAAGCTGGACACCCCCCTCTTAGGTGCCTAGGTACCTGGTGTGTGAGGCCCGGAATGAGAGAGTTCCGGGCCGGTCCGTCGGGGCGGGTGGGTAGACTGCACAGTAACCCCCTCCCGCCCCACCAAAAGGCGGCAGACGGAAATATAAAAAAAAAACAAGTCAAAAATATATATGTGTAAAACTGAAATGTCCAGAGAGATAATTAAAATAATATGACAATGATAGTATGGGAACTAGCGATGATTATCATCATCATCAGCCAGTTGAAGTCCTCCACTAAACATAGACATCCTCCATTAAACACCTCTGTAAACGGCTATTAGCCATTTGCATCCATCGGTTCCCAGCGACAAAAAAAAACAAAAAAAAGTCGTTTTCTCTGATCACTACTAAACTTCACAGGGCTGGGCTAATCTGAATGTTGCCTGACAATTTTCCCAAAATCGATCCAGACGTTTTGCAGTTCGATATAACATAACTACACAGATCGATCTTGATATTATGTATATAAATAGATTTATAATTGAAAAGTAGGTACTGTTATAATGTTAAGCAATTTAAAAAGTTAGTTCTCCAATACTAATAAATTTTAAGCTTTTATTACGAGAGCTTTATTAATTTAGGCTTTGAGTGGGTTGTTATTTAGCCTAAAACTCAACCTAATAACTCTTTTGTTACTAAAATACTTATCTATCTATGCAAATAAGTAGGTTCTTACTCTTTTATACATGCCTATGAAATATAAACATGCAGGTAAAGGAGTTTGTCTTCAGGGTAACAAACTTCGCATTTACAATACCTGTTAGTATGGATTGAACTCATTTACACCTTTTGAAGGTGATTAACATTAATTCTCTTAAGAGGACGACTACGAGATTAAGTTGATTATTAAGAATTGAAGTAATTACAAACATTTTTTTCTGTAATTGTGATGGTAAAAAACGTAATAAAATATGTATCAACGTGAAAGCAGCGAGCAGCGAGCCTTGAAAAGAAAAAAAAAATTTACTTGTAAAATACTGAGCAACGGGCCACTTTTTTGAAGCTACAACCATTTCTCTCCGGATCTGTTTATAACAAAGACTTGTTATTACCACAACATATTAAAAAGTACAATACCCAGAGGGCCACAACGTTATTTTTTTTTAAATATTGCTTTAATTTTTTGAGGGATCATTTTTAACGTTTTCGTTTCTCCAAACTCGACACCCCAATACCCCCCTCTGTCGCCTACGGGGTGAGGCTGTGGATATCAGAGCCTTAAATCCACGTACTTATTTGGTATCGGAAAGACAATAAACTGGAGTTGATGAAACATTTTTGATAAACTTGATGTAACGCGCACTCGGAAACAATTTTGCGGAAAATGAATACAAGCGAAACATGAAATATGTAGTTCAACCCGTCACGAAACAAGCCAATTTGCCGGCGGAATTGACTAGACTATGTGTTTTTCATCGATGTAATATCGTTTTAGTAAATATAAATATTGTTTTATTAATTTATTTTGTTATGGTAGGAAAATTTATCCATAAATAATGGACATGTTCAAGATTATTGTCGTTGACCGTACCCAATCGCTGAACATACCCAACTTTTCCATTTTCCTAAGCATCTCTAACATCAAAAATGGTTAATGTGATGTACATTTGGAAAATTGATCGTGATAAGTAACTTTTGTCGCTGACTGTACTTACTGACTACTTTTTATATACATACTTCTGAAACCAAAAATATGTAAATTCTTTAAACGTTGGCAACCCAAATTACTACTTGTTATTATTGATCATCATCATCATCATCAGCCTGTATCAGTCCACTGCTGGACATAGGCCTCTCCCAAGGTACGCCACTGAGCCCGGTCTTCGGCTCTTCTCATCCAACTACTGCCAGCCACTCGGCGCAAGTCGTCGCTCCACCTTGTCGCAGGGCGTCCTACACTACGTCTGCCAAGTCGCGGTCTCCACTCAAGAACACGTCACGTTACGTTATTGATCATGTCATTAATAACAACCATAAGCATGCAGCAAAACATCTGACCTTATCTTGCCTTATCTTATCAAAATTAACCTTGTCATGCGTTAATTCGATCCTAATACAGCCTAGCTTAGAACCATGATCCCGCTTCGTGTCACAAATCCCCACCGACGTTTCTCAAATAGGCCGCTCAACAGATTTCTGGCAGGTGACTTCAGGGTTGGCACATGTCAAAGCCAATCTAAGACAAGACAAGATAAGATAAGACAAAGCTGGGTTCACTGTTATGCTTAAAGTACGATTTCAAGATAATTTCATGAATAGCACATACCTAGTCTTGTAAAATGTTTCCGTATTATTTCACGTGGAGATGAAGTATCGTTGAAAAGGTCCTAAAATAATATCGGATGTTTTTTTTGGAAAAGGTTTTATTAGATTTACGAAATATTCAGCTTGATAAGTGTATTTTTGTAAGAGCTGCGTAATTTACATATCGTAATGATTTATTACACAAAATAACGATTTATCTTATCGTGACAACAGTTGCATTTTCACTTCCTCTAAAAATACTTTTCTCTTCGTCTGCTTTTGTTAAGAAATTTTATTTTATCACAACTAGTACATTAAATACGAAACCAGAGTTGCGTTAAAAATTTTATCGACATTGTTATGGACACTCTAAAATAGGTAACGAATATTGATAAATCACGAATTAAACTATCGATTTTTACATAAAATTATCGATATAACATATTGAAAATTTTATGTAAAAAATATGATTTGTCCCATTCGGTGTCGAGACCTTTGGTCCGTGGGGTCCTAGCGCTATAAGGCTTTTTAAGGAAATAGCAAAAAGGTGAGTCGACATCACAGGATACCGAAGAGCTGGCAGCTACCTCGACAAAGACAAAGAATTAGTCTAGCCATCCAAAGGGGGAACGGTGCCAGTATCTTCGGAACCTTGCCTAAAGGGACTCCTTTAAATAATACATATTTTAGTTGTTTATGTTTTAAGGTTTTTAGTTTAAGGTTCGCAATGTTAAAGTTGCATTATCCAATAAATAAAAGTAACATATTGACAAAAAAATACATAATAGGTAGGGGCAAAAGTATTTTCGTATTTTGAAGGTATTATTAGTAATCAAACCTCTGTGGCTGTGCTGAATGTAATTGGCTGATTTTAATACCATTAAATGTTGACATTCTGAAGATGCAATAAATTAAAAAAAATACTAGTTCCCGCCATTTTTCAATTGGTTTTCAAGCAAGCAAAATGAACGTGAGTGCGAAGAAATTAGGTACATTTTATAGTTTTATTACAAAAAAGGTAAAAATGCGACGAACGCCGCGAATGAAATTTGTGCGGTTTATAGACCTAATGCGGTATCAATAAGAGTAGCACAAATGTGGTTCAAGCGTTTCAAGTCTGGAAATTTTAGTGTGAAAGATGAGGTTCGCTCTGGACGCCCTGTCACAGATAAAATCAGTGCCATCTTTGAAAAAGTGGATCAAGATCGACATGTTAGTAGCTACGACATTGCTGAAGAACTGGATGTTGATCATAAAACAGTTTTACGTCATTTACAAAAGTCTGGGTACAAGAAAAAGCTTGACATTTGGGTACCACATGATCTCACTGAGGGAAACCTAATGCAACGTGTTTCCATTTGCGATTCTTTGTTGAAACGTAACAATGCCGAACCATTTCTTAAACGGTTGATTACGGAAAAATGAGTCACTTACGATAAGAATGTGCGAAAAAGATCGTGGTCGAAGCATGGACAAGCCCCACAGAGCGTGGCAAAACCCGGCCTGACTCGGAACAAAGTGATGCTGTGTGTATGGTGGGATTGGAAAGGAATCGTCCACTATGAGCTTTTGTGTTGATGCATCCTCCGTACAGCCCTGACCTTGCTCCATCAGATTTCCACCTATTTCGGTCACTTTAGAACTCTTTAGGAAGCATAAAGCTAACCTCAAAAGAACACTGTGAAAACTACCTGTCAGATTCTTTTGACCAAAAATCTAAAAATTTCTACAGCAATGGGATCATGGCACTACCCACAAGATGGCAACAAGTCATTGATCAAAACGGCACATACATATTATAAATAAATAAAAATTTATACCTAAAAAAAACATTTTCCTTTGTATGAAAAATACGAAAATACTTTTGCCCCGACCTAATACATCGATATGTTTTGCGCGAGCCTCGCTTTAGGTAGTTGTGCAATATGTAATTGGCGTATAAATATCATAGAGCATATATTTATTTGGAATAGTGTGGGAGAATCGGCGGAGCAGGGTTCGCGTAGGTGTGGTTTGTATGTCAAAATTGCTATTCGCCCACATGGAATAAACATAAGTATATTTGGCCAAACACCGAACATTGGACAGACGTAATAAAGAATTCAGCAAATAACTGAACATCTGACAGCCCTGTGCGAGTTACGATAATACGATGTTTCAGGTCAGGAAACCGAGCAAATCTTCGGGATTTCGGTGTAATGCTGTATACACAATATTTATGGAGAGAAAATAAGTAGGTTGCAGTGAATAAAGAGACGGACGAGTCCTGATGGTGCCTACTAATATTATAAACGTGAAAGTTTGTGAGTATGGATGGATGGATGGATGTTTGTTGTTCTTTCACGCAAAAACTACAGAACGGTTTGAATGAAATTCGGAATAGAGATAGCTTATACCCTATATTAACACATAGGCTACTTTTTATCCCGGAAAAAGGTTCCTGCGGGATAACGGGAAGACGTGGGTGAAACCGCAGGGTGCAACTAGTATTTCAAAATTCACCCTTAGATCTTAGATGTTAAACCTCTTCACGTCCTGTAATTTCACAGGAAACATTGCCCTTGAATCCGGAATACAATGAAGTTTGCATATAGTACCTATACTAAGTTAATTTCCCACGCGGACACTGCGAAAGAGTCCTAAAACGAATACTTACATACCCACTCTCTTGTTAAGTATCTGTCGCCAAGCACCTATCGGTGTGTTCCGGCAGCCTCACTTGAGAGCCAGTTCCCAGTCCAGGTGTAGCGTGGCGCCATCTTCGACCACATCGTCACTTAACATCAGGTGACTTGTGGTCAAACGCTACAATTCATGTAGTATTATTGCCCCTCAATCCGGAATACAGTGTTGTTGATGCAAGCGGATTTTGCGAAAGAGTCTTGCAAAATAAAATTAATACATACTTACCCATACAATATATTTACAGGCCGCCCCATCGCACGGATGGGCAAATATTTTGACAGCTTGATGTTGTTCCGTTATTTCACAGAACGTTGGTAATTTACCGAGATAAAAAGTGACCTATATCGGTTTCTGTGGTCCAAATTATGCAAAATTTCAACAAAAATTGCGAACGTTTTCAACGAATTAAAAATAAACTGACAACGTTTCATTTTTATCATTAGTGGGGTAGGGATTATAGTACTGTATATGTTTGTTTCAATTAAGCTACCCTACAGACGTTTTTTATATCAGAAACCAGGTGAGTTTGAGTAAAGCAATAGCATCTGGGTATAATATCCGTCTCGAAGGACCAATTATATTTTGGCACAGGATTCCGTACATAAGAAAGACTCATATGAATTTTGGGCAGAGAGTAATAAAAATGACATATATAGGTCGGTATGCGAAAATGCTATGTTTTAAGTACGGATTCGCCCGTACAATACACATTTTGAGGGTAGCAAACTATCGATTCAGCTGCTTCTGGTCTTCAAGAATCGTTCTTAACAAACATTGCGGGTTCTATTCCCGCTACGAGACAAATATTTGTCCATGCATCAAAAGATTGTTGAAAATAAACTCAAGTGATTACTCACTTAGTTTCTGATACCCCTGGTTTTGCTTGGTGGTAGGGCATTTTCTAGTGCTCGCCTGGCTAGCTACCACCCTCATGTTAATAATCTGTCGCCAAGCATCTATCAGTGTGTTCCGGCAGCCTCACTTGAGAGCCAGTCCAGATGTAGTGACGCACCACCTTCGACCACATCGTCACTTAACATCAGGTGACTTGTGGTGAAACGCTACGCTGTAAGGAGTAAAAAGCACCCTAGACAGGAACAAGGATTCTTAGTGAGGGCTTAGCGCTAATTACGTGATTGCCTAGGCAAGGCATTCAATTAAAAGTTAACTAACTAACTAACTAACTGAGATGGCGCAACGACCCAAAGTGAGTCTTGGCCTCCGATAACAAAAGACGCCACTTCGGTCTGTCCTGCGCCACCTCCTGCCAGTCCTCCACCTGGAGCTCGCGCAAATCCTTCGTGACTTCGTCTTTCCAGCGATATCTGGGACGGCCGACAGGGCGACGGCCACTCGGCCTTCCACTGTATGCTCGTCAATTAAAAGTTAATGAAGTAAAAATATTCCTAGTTAAATGTATGTTTTTTTCCCTTTAGCCTTTCTCCAATGTGTGTACCATAAGTATGAATAAATAATTATAAGGTCAAGATAATAATGTACTTAAACTATATCTAAAGCGAAGGAGAAACCACAAGGTAGTTTGGAGGCTATATCAAAGGCTTAAAGGGCATTTGCACTTAACCGCATTAGACCTACGATTAGCTCTTAGGATAATAATATAATTTACATAGTTTCTGAGATGTACCTAGAGAATTTGTAGGTTTTATTTAAATAGGTATAAAGGCTGAGTCACACATCAACAAGTAGGTACAGTAGCGAGAGGTGTACTTGTTATGTTAGAACGCCTTTGAATGAAAAAAGAAATACATATGTCATCATCATCATCATCATCATCAGCCTTTACGTTACCACTGCTGGGTCTCTGGCCTTCTCTCAGAGAGAGAGTATGGGCCGTTAACTACCACGCTCGCCCAGTGCGGGTTGGTAGATGTCGCATGCCCTTAAATGTTATGGTTCTTGGACATGCCGGTTTCCTCACGATGTTTTCCTTCACCGTTTTGAGCGATGGTAAATACATGCATATGTACGGTCAGGGACAAAAGTCGCTGAACAATAGCAACTTTTCCGATCACCTTCATCATCGTAAACACCAACCTTTGACCGCATCATCACTAAACATCAGTTGTGTTGTGTTATGGTCAAATGCTAACTTGTAAGTTGTAAAGAAAAATCTAACATTACTGATCAAAAAACATACTTGGAAAATCAAGTATGACCAGCTACTTATGTCGCTGACTGTACCTATACTTATATGAAAAAATATAATTATGTATATAAGCGATATATCAAAGCGACTGGTCGATGCTACCCGTGACCAAAAAAATGCTGGTCGTTATTTTGCGCAACGAATAAGCATTGCCGTTCAACGCGGCAATGCGGCCAGCATTTTGGGAACGTTGCCAACTGGTAGTGGTTTATTAGTTTGTTTAGTGTGATAAGTAGTTTTATTTTACATTTTAAGGTTTAGATAAGTGTTTTTACTTGTGTCATGATAAATTTTAAAACTAATAGTATAAAAAAAATTATGTATATATTTTACATATGTATTTTTTATTTTATATATGCAAGCCTTTTGTCCTCAGTACGGCAGGGCGCCGATCCACTGGGCCGCCAGTCGCGGGAACGTCGAGATTATCAACCTACTCATTGATGCCAAGTGCGATATAGAAGCCGCTGATAAGGTACCTATACACCTAGCACTTGCCTTTAATATTGTTTTTATCCCTAATTAGCTTAATAAGTGTAATTTAGACAATCAGAGTTGAAAAATCTAAAATTAGTTTTCGGCTAGGTACTTGTTCATAATTATTATTTAGGAGAGTAGTGTTATCGTCACTTAACATCAGGTGACTTATGGTCAAACGCTAACATGGAAGTAGTAAAAAAAATTGCTAAATAATAATGATGACGATGATGATTGGGTGATATTGTGGCCCAGAAAGAGTGGAATAGGAATATAACGTAACGTTGTATGAAATTTTTTAAACAGAAAATGTCTCAACAAATTCTTTTCCTGATAGATGACATCTTTCAAAGGTTCGTTTATTTGGCTCATTGTTTCATATAATAATAAAATATCAATATAATGTGACAGCCCTAAGAAGACCGGTATTTTTTGTTATTTAAGGTTTACATTATTACGTTATCAAACATTTCTCAAGGAAGGAAGGTAGGGCAATATCTCTCGCAAGACGTAGGTATTGGCTCCAAGCATTATTTATTATTTATAGAAGGCTTATTTTCTGGAGTCAATGTTTGATGAGATCATGAGATTACGAGGAAGATTATAGATAATAAATACTTAGTAATATTACTTTCGAGAAAGATGATGTTACAAAATGTACGGAGTCTGGGCCACGTCTTTGTACAATACCAAAAAAATTGCTTAGGGCAGTCAAAAACATACAACTCACAATTGCCTTTTAATTAAAACTTGTTTTGGTGGTTCAAAAGTAAAACATATCTTTAAAATCGCAATACACAACAAAGAAACCATCATGGCAGGCATGGCGACAAAGTGTCATCATAATGTCACTTTGACGTTTGTGTTTCTTCAAGTATTTACAAATATCTTGTGAACTTTTTGGCGGCAATCAAATTGTCAACGTGAAAAAATTGTTTTTATTTCCAAAACTTGTGTTTCTTCGAGTGATAATGATAAAAAAACAATATTACATATTGGTGGATTATTAACCATTATGTGTTCGTTAACGTGTAAGAGTGTGGGATATTGAAATAAAGTTGTGAAAGTGACTTTTCTAGTTGCTCCAAAAAAGTCCGTGTAAAGTTTAAGTAAAGCGCCACTACTTTGTGTTTCTTCGAGTATTTACAAATATCTTGTGGTATTCGTATCGGAATCGTTTGACGATGCGACGAAACTATTATTTCGTATTAGTTATGTAGTTCCATCAATTACAAACAAACAAACTACTTACATACTTTATACTTTTCTTATATTAGTGTGACTTTATTGTTTATGATCTATTCATGAATGTTTCTCAACAGGGATTTAGGGATAATTTTATTTTTTTCATCATCGATGACTTAAAATTAGTTACTTACAAGTCAAGGTAATAAAAGTGTTTCAAAAAGGAAGAGGTTTTTCAATTCGACCGTATATTATTTTTATGTGTGTTTGCGGATAACTTTGTCGTTTTTGAACCGTTTTTGAAGATTCTTTTTTTGTTGGAAATTATACTTGTTCTTACCCAGTTCGGCATGAGGCCCCTCCTGATGGCAGCATGGCATGGTCACTTGGACGCTGTCAAGACTTTGGTCGATGCCGGCGCCTGTCTCGCTGCTACCAACAAAGTAAGTACCTCGTATATCTACCTACCTGATACGGTTAAAGACAAAAGTTACTGAACATGCTCATTTTACACATTTTGAATTTCAAACTTGACTGATCTGGTAGGTTTTAGTAGTAATATGTCAGCCCTGGTAATAAAATGATATATTATGACATGACATATCGATCCAAAACCGCGGATAACGGATCAGGATCGATTATTAACTTCGACCGTAAGTTCTTCGCGAAGCGAATATAGAATTTACTAATAACTATAAATAAGATATCTCGAGACATCTTCATAATCGAATGCTCCCATTGACATTTATTTCAAAATCGCCCACAGCTTACCTATTTTGCAGGTTCTATTTTTGTCAGTCAGTGGTGTCGATTCGGTTTTGCATTCTCTTTAACTAAACTAAGTTTGACAGGTCTAATAGTATTGCTGTCTTTTTTTTACTTCAGTGGTTAGAAAAAGACAGCAATACCTACTATTAGACCTGTTACACTTTGTTAATCCAGTATATATAAAATATCTACATTCCAAATTTCATTCAGATCCGTACAGTAGTTTTTGCGTGGAAAAGTAACAAACATACATCCATCCATACTCACTAACTTTCACGTTTATAATATTAAGTAGGATTTTGTTTTGTTGAAATTACTTTAATAATAGTATTGGTAACTTAATCTTTGAGAGCCTCTTTTGTATTAATAAGGTTATTAAAGTATTGTGTTTAATTAATTACCTTACAGTAACGAGATATTGTAGCTGAAATAATAATGTAATTAGTGCCTATTTGCCGAGCCGTCTCCATAATTTAATATGTTATCTCTTGTCGCAATAATTCAATAGATGAGTCGTCAACTTCTTTTGTCCTAGAATTATTATAAATGCGAAGCTTTGTGTGTGTGTGAGATAATGTTTGTTACCACGTATCACCGCAACTACTTAACCGATTTTAATGAAATTTGGAATGGAGATAGCTTATACCCTGGATTAACATATAGGCTTATTTTGAAGCGATGATGGCTCAGTGGTAGTGACGTCGGCTTGCGATCCGTAGGACGTGGGTTCGAATCCTACAATGAGCTTGAGCTTTCGGTGAAGGAAAACATCGTGATGAAACCATAGCTTGGTGGTAGAGTATTTTCTAGTACTCGCCTGGCTAGCTACCACCCTCTTGTTAAGAATCTGTCGCCAAGCACCTATCGGTGTGTTCCGGCAGCCTCACTTGAGAGCCAGTTCCCAGCCCAGGTGTAGCGTGGCGCCATCCTCGACCACATCGTCACTTAACATCAGGTGACTTGTGGTCAAACGCTACCCTGTAAATAGTAAAAAAAAAAAAAAAAATAGGCTTTATATCCCGGAGTAATATTCTTGCGGGATAACAGGATGACGCGGGTGAAATCGCGGGGCGCGGCTAGTAGATAATAAAATGAAATGACAATATTAAACAGAAGGGCATTCTCTAGTGCTCGCCTGGCCTGCTATTTAGTACTACCCTCAAAGTACCTATCAGTGTTTTCCGGCAGCCTCACTTGAGAGCCAGTTCCTTACTCGGGCGTGGCTTTGCGCCAATCTCAAACACAATATAACATGTAATGTAATGTGCAATGTAACGTGTGTGAGTGTCAAAAGATGTAAGATGTAAAAGAAAAGTCAAATAGTTAAATAGTCAATTAAACAGTATAAAAGCAGGTCAAGTACGAGTCGAATTTGCGCACGAAGGATTCCGTACTATTATCTATAAAAAACGGCAAAACAAATCACTTATGTTGTATGGGAGCTTCCTTTAATATATATTTTATTCTGTTTTTTAGTACCTGTTCTTATAGCGGCTACAAAAATACATCATCTGTGAAAATTTCAACTATCTAACTATGACGGTTCATGAGATACAGCCTGGTGACAGACGGACAGACGGACGGACAGCGGAGTCTTTGTAATAGGGTTCCGTTTTACCCTTAACGTACGAAGCCCTAAAAACGAGTGATAGGAAATACAAATTCGATACTTTTTGCTGAGATTTATAGAAATCTTTAACAGGACATGTTATTTTTATTGAATTTTTTTTTTTTGATTTTGTTATGGCGTCACACGATTAGTGTATTTGCCAGTGTCAAGTATAAAATGTTTCAAACTCAGAGAGTTGAATCAAGTTTAAATGATGATGGTGTTGATGATGATGAGATGATGGGATGAGGATAGTGTTTAAGTAAAGTAGTGGCGCTTTACTTAAACTTTACACGGACTTTTTTGGAGCAACTAGAAAAGTCACTTTCACAACTTTATTTCAATTTCCCACACTCGTACACATTAACAAACACATAATGGTTAATAATCCACCAATATTACACATTATCACTCGAAGAAACACAAGTTTTGGAAATAAAAACAAAATTTTCACGTTGACAATTCGATTGCCGCCAAAAAAGTCTTTATTGAATTTATAGATGTGTGAATTCTTCTACAACAAAGAGGTTTGTAGTGATGTAGGAACATACATATGGTGGGTACTTACTTAGTTAAATCATAAATCGTTTGACTTTACTTTCCCCGTGTGCTGGCTTCAAAGTTAATTAATTTTCTTCTGAGCTTACGTTTGTGTGCAAACATTCTCCTGAAATTTAATTGGTCATGATTTCGCATACATTTTGTGGCTAAGTATGCAGAGATACTTACGTGGCGCTGATAAATCAAATCATGGTGCTTTTTCGCATTTGTTCAATGAGTGTGATGAATTTTAATTAATATCTTAGTTCTATCTAAGTACACTACTAAACTAGACTAGAGGATAAATTTTATACAAATTATTGAATAGGAAATTAAACTACTGAACCGATCTTGATGTTTGGTATGAAGATAGTTTGAAGGACATAGGGTACTTTTAACGCGATAC
This sequence comes from Opisthograptis luteolata, assembly GCA_931315375.2. Classification (NCBI taxonomy): domain Eukaryota; kingdom Metazoa; phylum Arthropoda; class Insecta; order Lepidoptera; family Geometridae; genus Opisthograptis; species Opisthograptis luteolata. The sequence goes on along the minus strand of OV928049.1, from coordinate 10,590,435 downwards.
ACGGAGTCCACGTGATAAGCATAGTAATTATAAATAGATATAATTTACAAATAATTTTGAGTACATTCGCTACTACCAGCTTTTCCCCGCGGTTTCATCCGCGTGGGCTACAGTTTATAGCGATAGAAAGCATGTATATCCTTCCTCATAGTTCGAACTATCTCAGTACCAAATTTCATTTAAATCGGTTGCGTAGTTTAGGCGTAAAAGCGAGGCAGACAGACAGAGTTTCTTTCTCATTTAATATGTTATCTTATATTAGTAGGGATTGGTGAATTTAATTCATTATTTGTCGGCTAAACATTTCGCTGGTTGTTTCAAATTTATACTTCGTATTTGAGTCGATTTTTATCTCTGATATATCTATACAAATAACCCGTTTAATTCTCCCAACAGAAGCAGAATGACATCTTACAATGCGCGTGCGCACGCGGTGCCACGGCCGTGGCTGATTACGTCATCTCCCTGGGGGCTAAGGTGCAGACCCTGGACGCCGGGGGGGACGCCGCACTCGCCCAGGGCGCAAGGGCGGGGCATGCTTCCGTGGTCGAGCTCATGATAGAGAGAGGGGCTTACATCGACGCTGTTAACAAGGTAACTTTTATCATACTTTGAACACAGGCAGTAGTGTGCAAACTTTACTGTAATCCAAATTGAAGGACAATATTTCCAGTAAATTCGATAATTCCCAAGGTTTTTTATTTAAAGTGATAATGTGGTCAAATTATGTGGTGTAGGGAAGGAAGGTTTTAGAGTGGCTAGCACAATCCGGAAGACGCTTTGTAGGTAGGCCCCTCACTAGGTGAACCAACGGCATTGTAAGAGTCGCAGAGAGCCAGTGGATGAAAATGGCTGATATCCGTTGATGGTGGCGTTCAAAGGGGGAGGCAGTGGACTCCTTTCGGCTGATGATGATGATGATGGTGGTAGTGACGTCAGCTTGCGATCCGTAGGTTCGAATCCTACAACGAGCTTGAGCTTACGGTGAAGGAAACCATCGTGATAAAACCATAGATTGGTGGTAGGACATTTTCTAGTGCTCGCCTGTTAGCCACCACCCTCAAGAATCTGCTTCCAAGCACCTATCGGTGTGTTCTCGCAGCTCCACTTGAGAGCCAGTTCCTAATCCAGGTGTAGCGTGCCATCTTCAACCACATCGTCCGAATATGAGGTACCGATAATTAGGTATCACAGGGAAATCGCGGGTATAACGGCGAGACGCAGCTAGTAAATCATATATATTTCGTAAACCAAACAACTAGGATTAACCAAAATTCCATATTCGGAGTCAGTCAGTCGCAAAAGCCAATCTGCTAAGTCACGTACTCCGCCTAATTAGGTCGCGTGACGCAACACTCTACGTAGAACGGAACGCTTTTTGGATACAACGGGGAGTGCTCGGAAGAACAAGTAAGTAAAGTAAGAAAGTATCCGCATTTCTTCATAAAGCAAGCTGAACAATCACGACGCTACGCAACTAGGTACAGTCAGCGACAAAAGTAGCTGATCGTTCTCGATTTTCCAAATGTGTTTCAAATCAGTAATTATTATTGTTTTTTTACATTTTACATGGTAGGTATCATTTTGACCGCAACATAACACACCTAATTTTAGGTGATAATGAGGTAAAAAGTTGGTGTCTAAGATGATGAGGATAATAGAAAAAAAGAGTGATTGTTCAGCGACTTTTGTCGTTGACTGTACAAGCATAAATTAGAATTACACAGTTCCGGACCAAACTTAACGTCAGTAGAAATATATAACAAACTACCCGACAAATTGAAATCTGAAGACAAGAATCATGTATTTCTAAGTCATTGAAAACGTTGTTAGTCGACAAATGCTAAGCATGAATGACTTCCTCAATGACGACTTCACAAAATGACTAGAATGGGTCGGTCCGCTTCTAAATTGTTATACCCTATTCGGGGCATATGTTCGCTAATCTTAACCACTAAGATCAAGCCATCATGTATCTAACATATGAATGCAATAAATGATTGAAATTGAGCTATTCAATCTCATCTCTCCATCGCCGTTCTATCGCCGATCGTATCATCATCAGAATAAAGCTCATTCACACACTATCGAGTCCTGGAAATCCTACACCTCACGATTTATCGATAAATTCGCTTATTTCTCCCGCAACGTCATCATTATAATCAGCCTTTTACGTTCCCACTGCTGGGACTCTAAGCCTTCTCTCTGAGACTTAGGAGTTATCCCGCATACCATAAATAAAACGGGATATTTACCATCCGGTATTTTGTGATATTTACCATCCGGTATTTTGTGTTATTTACCATCCGATATTACGTGATCAGCACTGTACAAATAACCCGTTAGTAATGAAAAAGTTTTTGCTATGCGGTTTATGTAATGGGATATGTACGGATCGGTGCGCGTTAATTACAATCACGTCATTGACCCACATTTTCAGGGTCTCTCCACATCCTGTGTGTACAACGAAGTACCTATCGATTATGAAAGAGTACTGGCTCTCTTCTCTCGATAAATTACGATCATCGTTTTATAGCGCGACATGCAATATACAGGGGTAGCTAGCTTCCTTTGATAGTAAAGGAATCATACGAATCAGACTAATCACAATAATATTATAAACTAGCTGCGCCCCGCAGTTTCACCCGCGTCTATCTGTTATCCCGTAGGAACCTTTTCCGGGATAAAAAGTATCCTATGTCCGTTTTTTTTTTTTTACCATTTACATGGTAGCGTTTGACCACAAGTCACCTGATGTTAAATGACGATGTGGTCGAAGATGGCGCCACGCTACACCTGAACTGGGAACTGGCTCTCAAGTGAGGCTGCCGGAACACACCAATAGGTGCTTGGCGACAGATTCTTAACAAGAGGGTGGTAGCTAGCCAGGCTAGTACTAGAAAATACCCTACCACCAAGCTATGGTTTCATCACGAAGTTTTCCTTCACCGAAAGCTCAAGCTCATTGTAGGATTCGAACCCACGTCCTACGGATCGCAAGCCGACGTCACTACCACTGAGCCATCATCGCCGTTTCCTGGTCCTAAGCTACCTCCCCACCAATTTTCAGCCAAATCGGTTCAGCAGTTCTTGAGTTATAAATAGTGTAACTAACACGACTTTCTTTTGTTATATATATATGTGTGGGTGAATGTGTATGTTTGTTACTTCATCGGGATAAAACGGCTCAACGGATTTGAGTGAAATTTATTAATAAGATAGTTTTTGTTTACTATTTACAGGTTTGACCACAAGCCACCTGATGTAAAGTGACGATGTGGTCAAAGAAGGTGCCACGCTACTTCTGCTATATCCTGGACTAACACAGAATACTTTTTATCCCGGAAAAAACCTGCGGGATAGCGGGAAGACCACGCATGTAACTGTTGGGCTCAGCTAGTCAGATTTACAAACTTATAAAAAAAAATGTGCAACCACGCGCGACAGAGTCTAAAAAAAACCTTCCAATATTCGATTATTTTACTACAGAAATGAAACCCACACCATTCGTTTATTCGGCCCCGACACCCACACACTATGTTCGTTAACTATTCGTTATCTATCCGTTATTGTCGTTATATTTCGTAACACAAAGCTCAAATTCATATTACGTCTGTATATACTCAAGAACTATTGTTTTTCGGGAGGCTTATTGGGAAAATACCGAAACATAATGAGATTACAAAGATTTTTCTGCAGAAGAAAATCTGTTAGTTCCGTTGAGATCATATCCCACATTTTTAGGCAACCTCTCTCGAGCAGGTTTTTTGTTTGTATATTTAATCAAATAAAATGAGTTACAAGCTGCTCAAACAATGTGGAGTAAAAAACTATAGATAGGAACCTAGTTTTTTTATGTGGGTAAATTGTCTTAATTAATTACTTTTATTACTTTTTTAATTAATATCACTTTTTGTACCACAAGGTACTTGAAAGTGGAGGTACGCTACGACTGGATTGGTTTGATATTAACTAACTAAGATAACCAAGATTTTAATAATTACTCTTGTATTTGTTTATCATATTTTAAAATGTGATTAATATATTACTTTTGATTACATTTTATTCCGTAAGTCTCTAAATTTGTCTCTTTAAAATACATAGAGCATTAAATATCATATATTTGCACGTTATTACGTTGGGCTTGAAAAAGTATTACAAAGCAACGTCCATAGATTTTCAAAGATGTTATAAATCCTTCAGTTACACTGAATTTCATAGAAGGGCAATATTAAATCAAACCTCAGGTAGCTGTATAGCAAATTGAATAAGTGCCGGCAGCACCGGCGGAGCTCCCTGATACAATTAAACGTATCGCTTACTCAGTTACGGAGATGCAAGTCCACTTTACACTTTTACAGTTAACTTAGTTAACTGAGAACAAGGGCAGTGAAAATTAAACTCGAGTAGTTTCTTTCGAATCAGAAATGAGGTGATCCGTCAGAGAACTAAGGTCACTGACTTTTTTTTTTCATTATGAGCCTTTCACGTTCCCACTGCTGGGACTCCGGCCTTCTCTCAGAGAGAGAGTATGGGCTGTAATCTACCACGCTGGCCCTGTGCGGGTTGGTAGATATCGCATGCCCTTGAATGCTGCGGTTCTTGGACATGCCGGTTTCCTCACGATGTTTTCCTTCACCGTTTTGAGCGATGGCAAATCCGTCAGTCACCGACATAGCTCACAGAATTAGCAAGCTGTGGCAGTAGGCTGGTTAGATAAGCCGCAGAACCGATAACCGTTGGGGTAGACGTGTTTCTTGAGCGGAGACCGCAACTTGGCATACGTAGTGTAGGACGCCCTGCGGCAAGGTGGAGCGACGACTTGCGCCCAGTGGCCAGTAGTTTGATGAGAGCCGAAGACCGGGCTCAGTAGCGTACCTTGGGAGAGGCCTATGTCCAGCAGTGGACTGATACAGGCTGATGATGATGATGATGATGAGTTTCTTTTCTGAGTTCATCGAGATGACGAGATGAAATGATGTAGATAGTTTGGTATATCGTGTGTGTAGTGGAATTATTAACTGAGCGTTACAGTGCTTCGGCACGTTAAGCTGTCGGTTCCGGCTATTTTAATCGTAAAGCCATCGGAGGTCTTCGGGCGGGCTCATACGAAAAAAGAAGAAAGTTGGTATTTTAAGGCATTTTCTGCCTAACTATCTTACCTTCGATTGTAGCACCTGAACATTAGCTGACTTGTGGTTAAACGCTACCCTTTATTAATAAAAAAAACAATTCAAAAGTCGCATTGCACTTATCTACAGTTATTTCGGTCCAGATCGCTTTTAGCTTGCGACCATTTTTCATACGCACTCCTTTATAACATCCCCCACATGAAATATGATGACGTAATGATAGCTCCGAGAATTGAGGACATTCGCAAACCCCCAATTAGATAAAAAATATAGGTCCCGTTGGACCATCGTTAATATTGTCATGCTTTGTTTTGTGTGGTTGTCATTATGATTCGAAATATCGGTTGTGGACCAGAATAATTTAACGTAGGTCTTTTGTTTCGTCAAAGACTAAATTCGGGTCGGTACGATGTGCCCTGGCCATTCATAAAAAAACTAATTGAAATAGCGCCACGACCCAAAGTGATTCTTGGCCTCCGATAACAAAAGACGCCACTTCGGTCTGTCCTGCGCCACCTCCTGCTAGTCCTCCACCTGGAGCTCGCGCAAATATAATCCGCTCCGAGAATTGAGGACATTCGCAAACCCCCAATTAGATAAAAAATATAGGTCCCGTTGGACCATCGTTAATATTGTCATGCTTTGTTTTGTGTGGTTGTCATTATGATTCGAAATATCGGTTGTGGACCAGAATAATTTAACGTAGGTCTTTTGTTTCGTCAAAGACTAAATTCGGGTCGGTACGATGTGCCCTGGCCATTCATAAAAAAACTAATTGAAATAGCGCCACGACCCAAAGTGATTCTTGGCCTCCGATAACAAAAGACGCCACTTCGGTCTGTCCTGCGCCACCTCCTGCTAGTCCTCCACCTGGAGCTCGCGCAAATATAATACTTCGTGACTTCGTCTTTCCAGCAATACCTGGGACGGGTGGTCGGGCAGGGCCACAGTATGCTCGTTTGACCACACGATCCTCTCCCATTCTTTCAAGGTGGCAGAGCCAGCGAATTTTGTGCGCTTTTATTTCCCCTTCTTCCTGCCCATTCATATCAAATATTAATTTCAGAAAGGCCGCACGGCCCTCCACATGGCTTGCGAGGGTGGGCACGCGTCCACGGCCATCGTGCTGATGTCCCGGGGTGCCAGTAAGGAGGCCCGCGACAACTCTGGTCAGACGCCTCTCCACATCGCGGCGGTGCATCGCCACACTGAACTTGTGAAGTGCTTGCTAGATGGAGAATGCCAAGTCGATGCTGCTGATAACGTGAGTAAGAAACTAACGATAAGACCGCCCTTTGTAACACAAGCTCTAAGATCTTTCCTTTCATATTATGTTGTTGTGGTGAAACAATAAAGCGATTTCTATCTATCTATCAATATTGAAGGCCGATATGGTGATAGAACGATGGTAGCCGAACTTTGAAACGTGTACAAGGTGCCGACACAGAGTTCAAACCGGCGGCCCCACACCTATGACTTAATAAGTTATGTGTGGAATTGCCACGGCTTAAAATGGTGAAAGAAAACAAAGGGAATTATTGCGAAACAAATTATAGCGAATTACACTTCCGTAAAAATATTTTGGGAAGCAGTTTACTAGGTTTAGGTAAATAATATTGTTAAGTTCGATAGGTAGTTTTATTTTATAGTCTAAGGTTTAGTTTAGTGTCTTTATTTATTACTGAAGTTACTTTGAATTAATCATAATACCTTCTTCACATAAATTACAAAGACCTTTCTCAAACACCAATTCAATTAAAATTGATAAAGCCATTTATCTCCGCGCTCGACGCCCTTCCTGACCATTAGGTATCCGTTCACCACTGATCAGTTCATCCATTACGATTCAATTAAAAGGTTCAGAGAAAGATAAAAGCAATAACAGTGGATATAATTTCGATGAATTAAACATGCCAGCTCGTTATGACTTTGCCTCTTTAGTATGACATTGCATTTTGATCTGTATGTTTAGTTAGGTACGGTTTTTTGTCGCAGAATGGTGTGACAGCGTTGCAAATGGCCTGTGCTCAGGGTTGCCAGGGCATTGTAGAACATCTGCTAGCACACGGCGCTAATGTTCATTTGCAAAACAATGTAAGTATTCACCTTTTTTGTTTTAATGTGTAAAAAAGCCTGTTAAGTACGTACTCTTGTGTGTTCTTGAGTGGAGACAGCGACTCGGCAAACGTAGAGATAGGACGTCCTCTGGCTTGGTGGAACGCCAACATACGCAAAATGCCTGGCAGCGGTTGGATAAGAGCAGCCGAAGATCGGACTCAGTAGCGTGCTTTGGAAGAGGCCTATGTCCAGCAGTGGACTGAACGAGGCTGATTCTAATGACAATGATGAATCGTACTCTAGCTTAAATCATCTCCGAATTCAGTGACCACCTAAATTGGTTTTCACTTGGTGGTGATAAGAGACTATAACTAAAGATGTGATAAACGGCTTAAAATGCGCTTAAAGCGTTCCGCTTATATTATTAAGCTGCTTGAAAAAGTCGTCGAACGCTTAATCGCTTTTTGTTGAATTAAACGGAGACAATGGAGACATGTTTAATAGCGACTAGTGACAAACGCCGAGAGTTAAAAAAAGCGTTTAATGATTCGTGGCTTTGCTAGTGTTGTTACTAGCTTAAATAAATTTGTTATTATTATGTTGTAATTTAGTATATTTTTTTTTATATTTTATTTTAATATTTTTTATCTTCTATCTTACTAAATAAATACTTTAGACTACAAAGTAACAATATTTATGAATTAATGAACTTCCCTTCGTACTTATCAGGCGGTTGTCTGAAATGAATTATCAATCCATTAATCACTGGGTTTCATTTCAGGCGTACTTAGAAGTTCATTGATTTTATTTACATCATGTATTATTTACACTGGTTTTCACTACGGTATATTTACATTCTTGTTGTGTTCATATTTACATGAATAATGCCTTTTTTGTTGTTTTTTTGTTACATAACACATAAGTCTCGAAGCTCATTCGCGCGCGTAATGTAAATAAACAAAATAAGCCCTCGCTGAACTTAATTTGTCAACAACAAAAAGCGAACTAGAGAAAATTAAATGGAAGACGGAGGAACATTTCGGTTTCGTTGTAAAACACTAACCAACCAATCACAAGGCGTTGCCAGTCCCCAGCAAATATTACGTAAATAAGCAGAACGTAATTTAGCCGCGTAATATAACATATAATTCAATTAATATTGCACCTTCAATGTATAAAAATAAGGTTGAAATAATGTGAATCCAATACAATTAAAAATCTTTATTTTGAGTCTTACGCTTATAACAATCAGATTTTATTTTGAAATGTATACCTATCGAAATAAGAGAGAATGCATTTGTTTGGACTTTGGAAAAAAACCGTCAACGTTTAAACGGAGTCTGCTTATTTTAATAAGCCCGCTTATGTGCTTATTTTTAAAAGTTTTTTAACCGCTTTTCGTTTAAACGCCCACCTCTAACTATAACTACTGAATGTTTTTTTTTTAATTTGTTGTTTTTGACTACAATCCACTTGAATGTTAAGTGACGATAAAGTCGAAGGTTTGAATTGGGAACTGGCTCTTCAGTGATGCTGCCGGAATACACCAACTGATGTTTGGGGGCGAAGATATAGTTTCATCACAATGTTTTCCTTCAACAAAACCTAAAGCTCATAAAAATGTACAAAAAACTACTTACTGGATGGAAATTAATGCAAATTTCTGAATACGAAGAATCATCGCGCTGTAAAATCACGAGAAATACTTTCTATACGAGCGATATCTCTAGTTTCTATAGTAATGCCTTGCGCAGACCACAGGCTGGTCGCACCGCAAAACTTCATGCATCTCTGTCGTTCATGTAATGTATGAAAGAGACGTACTACACGGTGCGGCGCGGCCTCCCCTAATGGATCCATTGTCCATTGCTGTAAAATCACGAGAAATACTGTCTATACGAGCGATATCTCTAGTTTCTATAGTAATGCCTTGCGCAGACCACAGGCTGGTCGCACCGCAAAACTTCATGCATCTCTGTCGTTAATGTAATGTATAAAAGAGACGTACTACACGGTGCGGCGCGGCCTCCCCTAATGGATCCATTGTCCAGGTGGGATCCTCGGCTCTGCACGCGGCGTGCGCTGCAGACGCCACGGACATCGTGGAACTACTCCTGGCCCATGGAGCCGACCCAGCGCTCACTGACCAGGTAATCCTAGTAATATTATAAACGTGAACGTTTGTGAGTATGGATGTATGGATGTATGGATGGATGTATGAATGTACAAACAAATTATTGCTAAATTACAAAAATAAACTTGAAAGGCACTAAACGGCAAAAATATCTCAGCTAATTCGTTATTGCTGATTAGTAACTGTCCAAAGCATCTAATCGTGAGTATGGGGTATGTTTTAATCGAGATTTACTTGTTGGCCTTTGCAAATTAAAATCTTTTTTACCTACCCACATTTTTGTCGGTACAGTTAGCCACAAAAGTAGTTGAACATGCCAATTTTTTCCAATTTTTCTAAGCATTTCGTTTAAGTACCAAACTTCGCTGATCCGGCATACATTTGGAAACTTGGCGAGTTCCGCTTCTTTTGTCGCTGACTGTAGCTTTCAGTAACACGAAATGACTTGTCAAAGCCAATGAGTCGTCTTCAAGAGGGCCACTCTACCTAATTCTTCTTACAATATCAAGTGAAGACAAGGTAACTTCATTTCGTAGGGGATTAAACTCAACGTAGCTACCTCTCTCGGTTAATTTCGTCGAATACATTAGTTTCACATCGTATTCGCAAATTCGCAAGGTTCGCAAGGTCTACCTGAGAGGTCAAGGTCAATTTTGCCTTCAAATTCCAGTGGTTGCATCTCACTCTAAGGTAGTAGGAGAGAAATAGACAAAACGAGTGTGTGAGCGATGGTGGCCGAACGGTAACGCGTGCGACTTATAAGGCCCCGACACCAAGTTCGAATCCTCTCGCCCGCACCTATGACTTAATAAGTTATGTGCAGATTTGCCATCGCTCAAAACGGTGAAGGAAACATCGTGAGGAAACCGGTATGTCCAAGAAGCAACATTCAAGGGTATGTGACATCTACCAACCCGCACTGGGCCAGCGTGGTAGATTACAGCCCATACACTCTCTCTCTGAGAAAAGGTTAGAGTCCCAGCAGTGGGAACGTGAAAGGCTGATGATGATGATGATGATGAGACAAAATGGTCATGGGTTACCTTTTTGAGACTAAACGGCTAAACCAATCTTGATTAAATTTAACAAGGAAACAGTGTGCATCATCTTCATTATGATAGCACATGCAAAGCGTATATATCTACCGCTTTTATAAAACTGCGGATCCCAGCTAGTACTCGTAATAAGACATAGTACCTTATTTGTTATGCAAAGTTGCAAAAATGTTTTTTGGCGTATTGAAACCTGAGCTAGCAAAGGATAGTGAAACGAAAGGTTCAATTATAGAATCCTGAGCGTAGCGAGGGTTTCAAAAGTACGAGATGCAGGATAACTTTTGCTACCGAGCGAAACACAAACGTTTTCACTTCAGTACAGCGAGAAAAAGTCGCTAGAAAAACAGATAAAATAAGTTTTTTTTTTTTTTGCTTTTTTGGCGGCAATTGAACTGTCAACATGAAGATTTTGTTTCTATTTCCAAAACTTGTGTTTCTTCGAGTGATAATGTGTAATATTGGTGGATTATTAACAATTATGTGTTCGTTAATGTGTACGAGTGTGGGAAATTGAAATAAAGTTGTGAAAGTGACTTTTCTAGTTGGTCCAAAAAAGGCCGTGTAAAGTTTAAGTAAAGCTCCACTACTTTACTTAAACACTATCCTCATCCCATCATCTCATCCTCATCATCACCATCATCATTTAAACTTGATTCAACTCTCTGAGTTTGAAATATTTTATACTTGACACTGGCAAATACACTACTCGTGTGACGCCATAATGAAAAAAAAAAAAAGTCATTTTTTTTTTGCAATCGTCGTCATGCTGGCCAGTGCGATTATTATTCTAAAAATGAGGTTGGCGCACTGACATGAAATAAGTATTGATGCATTTTGTATGGACAATGACTGAATAGAGAGGTTCGAATTCCAAAAATACTTTTAACGCTTGCGGGTAAAATGCACTTTTGCACATTTTAAATGATAAATATAATCTTTCCAAACTTGTGAGGTGAAAAACTATTTATCATTATTTTTGTTAGTTATACGGTTTCGATCCACACTATCCGTTTTATCCGGAATTACAATAGTGCCATGTTTCGTGCCGTGCTGCTGTGAGCCGCATGTAAATACAGAATCAGCCGGCAGCCTCACTGGCTCTGAATTATTGAAACCGCCCAACCCCCGTGCGAGCTCTGCTCTCCTGGTAGGGGTAGCTACATATTTTATACCAAAACAAATAGTGGATGGAAGCCGTTTGTTTCCTGCTTTGTAAATTTTAACGCAGGATCACAGCGACAAGAGCTCTGTGATATTTATGTTGACTTAGTAGCTATCGCTTGAGTTACTAGAAATAAATAGATTTAAAAGAGTAACTTTACACGTGAAAGTCAGCTGTTATACTTACGTATTTTATGACAAAGCAGATATTTCAATATAACGTTTTGATACAATAGACATATTATTACATATATACACAGCTACATACACACACAGACACACTACACTACTACTATTGTACATTAAGGAATGCAATACATTCTTTGAATCTTGGAATCTATTTTTGAAAATGCTTGTATTTTGTCTCTTCGTTAACAATCGTAGACTGAAAGGATTTTGATGTAGTTTGTCTGGTAGCTGAGCATTGCATGTAACATTTTTATGCAGTGAGGGTAGCTCACTATTATACTAAGTACCAGCTACGTCCCGTGGTTACACCCGTGATCTGTCTGTTATTTCGCAAGAATTTTTCATACCATTTCCATTCCACACTCAAATCTGTTTACCCGTTTTAGCGTGAAGCAGTAACAAACATAGGTTCACACTAACTTACAATCTTTCGCATCTATAAACATATATAACTCAAAGGTGACTGACTCTTAGTGATCTATCAACGCACAGCCCAAACAACTGGACGGATCGGGCTGAAATTTGGCATGCAGGTAGATGTTATGACGTAGGCATTCGCTTAGAAAGGATTTTGATTAATTCTAGCCCCAAGGGGATAAAATAGGGGATGAATGTTTGTATGAAACTTAGTCAATTTTAAACCGATCCGGCTGAGACTTTGCATGCATAAAGCTGTAGCCCACGCGGGTGAAACCAAGGGAAACAGCTAGTTTATAATAATAATGTTAATTGACTCAACGATCATCGTCCCGATAGTCGTTTCAGCGAACGGCCTCATAGCGAAGAGTCTCGACCAACATCTTAAGAGGCTCTCGCTGGACGGTTGGATCAAAGATCGAATGCAGAAGGCAGTACTCCTTGACACGGCGCGTATCGTCAAGAGGTTCCTCACTCTGCAGCCCTAACCACCGGTAGCTTGAGTCCTGCCCCGCTACCGGTGGCACTCTAGGTTTAAGTTTTTTATAGTAATTTTGTTTAATATTATTTTATAAGATTAATGTAAAAACTTTTAGCTAAGAAAACAAATAAATGATGTGAATAATAATGTGAATGTGAATTTAGTGTAATTCACAAAGTTCGCAGAACACAAACAGTAGAGCTGATCAAAGTTTCAAAATGCGCGTGAAGTTTGAGCAAGTTTCTCTAGAGAAATCTAGGGCCGAGAGAGTTCCGTTCCGAGTTTCCGAGTGTGTTTGTAGATACCTTCTACCCAGTTCCTGCTTTATCATAAGGGCCTAGGGCCCCGGCACAGGCACATGACATATTCATAGGGGGTAGAAAAAAACGACGAATTTGTCAATTTTTATTTGAAGATAAAGATAAAGATAGAGATAGAGATAAAGGTAGAAGAGATAAACGATAAACGATAAAAGATGAAAGATGAAAGATGAAAGATGAAAGATGAAAGATGAAAGATGAAAGATGAAAGATGAAAGATGAAAGATGAAAGATGAAAGATGAAAGATAAAAGATAGATCTTGATACTTATTCGACAGAAAAGCGAAATATATTTTATCATCTTCACTTTTTATGTTTTTTTAAAAGGGGCCCTAAAATTTTGTGTGCGAAAAAGGCCCCTGCATGGCTAAAGACGGCTCCGCTACTACCAACTCTGTAATAATACTCGTTCAACATTCAACAAGTATAAGTCAACAAGACTAGGTACCGAAGTAACTTATTAAGTTAAATAGAAGTAGTGTTAACAAGTTTTACTTTTGTTATTTAGGTACCTATTCTACCGAGTGAGACGATAGAAGTCGTGAGTTCAAGATGAAAGCCCAAACTAACTTACAACAATAACTAAAAATATCGGGGGACCATTTGCACACAAATTGACCTAGTCCCAAATTAAGTTCGAAGCAGTGGTGGATTTAGCAGCAGGCTGAGTAGGCTGGAGCCTAGGGCGGCAGATTTTAGGGGCGCCAAATTTAGTGTCAATTTAAAAAAATGTTTTAATGATATTAAAAGAGTCGTACCTATATTATATGTATTTAAATATTATTATGTGCACACAAACAATTAAACATTGTTCACCACTTGAATTTTCTTCAATTTTTGTCTGATGCATAAAAAAATGACACATTTAAAAAGGATAGGCAGAGGCCGTAGAGGTTATAGAGGTTGGTAGGGGCGGCAAAATTAGTTACACTACTTATAACTCTTTTACTTTTTATCCCGGAAAAGGTTCCAACGGGAAGACGCGGGTGAAACTGCGGGCGCAGCTAGTTCTCTATATATAAAAGAAAGTCGTGTTGGTTACACCATTTATAACTCTAGAACGGCTGAACCGATTTGGCTGAAAATTGGTGGGGAGGTAGCTTAGGATCAGGAAATGGACATAGGATACTTTTTATCCCGGAAAAGGTTCCTACGGGATAGCGGGAAGGCGCAGGTGAAACCTCAAGGCACAGCTAGTGTCATATAAAGAGGTCAAAGATATAGCCGAGGATCGAGCAAGATAGAAAATGCTCCACCGACAAGAGCTCAAAAAATCGAAAAAAAATTCAGACGCACAAATGTTTTACACAATAAATTCTTCCATAAACAAATAAATTAAACTATATTAATACTTCCTCAACAAGATGGATGGCCTTAGAGGAGGCCTTCACCGGAGAGGGTTTCTGATACATAATACGAGTATTATCCTACTAATATTATAAACGTGAATGTTTGTGAGTATGGATGGATAGATGGATTGATGTTTTTTTGTCTTTCACACAAAAAATACTGAACGGATTTGAGTAAAATTTGGAATGGAGATAGCTTACCTATTTTAACACATAGGCTACTTTTTATCCCGGAAAAGGATCCTGCGGGATAACGGGAAGACGCGGGTAAAACCGCGGGGCGCAAGTAGAAAGTAACAATAGAATAAGTTGATTATGTATAGTTTATACTAAAACTGTGAGAAAATGACATAGGAAATAAACAAGGCTATCTTCTTCTTCTTCTTGCCCTGGTCCCATTTATTTGGGGTCGGCGCAGCATGTATTGTTCTTCCACTCTCCCCTATCAGCCGTCATCGCTTCATTCACTCCCCTTTCATTCATATCAACCCTCACACAATCCATCCATCTTTTCTTTGGTCTTCCTCTTCCCTTCCATCCATCAACATTCATATCCATCACTTTTTCTGTAATATGACTATCATCCCTCCTCATAACATGTCCATCCAAGCCAAACGATTCCCTTTCAACTTATCTGTCACTGGTGCTACTTTCATACTTCCTCTAATATAAATAAATAAATATAAATAAATAAATAATAATACTTTCTCAATACCTTCATAAATAGAAGCCTTTGTAGTAGACGTTTAAAAATCTAAATACATATATAAATTAAAAAGTACAACGCTGCTGGCCCCAGGTGTGTACAAACAAACACTGCCCCAAAAAACAGACGGATCTCAATTACTTTTAACGCAGGCGAAGTATTTTAATTTTTCGTAGCCCACAGTAATGTTTGAAGTTCCCTTATTTCCTCACTAGTTGCACCACGCGGTTTCACCCGCGTCTTCCCGTTATCCCGCAGGAACATTTGTCCGTGATAAAAAGTAGCTTTTTTTTATTTTTTATTACTTATAGGGTAGCGTTTGACCACAAGTCACCTTATGTTAAGTGACGATGTGGTCGAGGATGGCGCCACGCTACACCTGGACTGGGAACTGGCTCTCAAGTAAGGCTGCCGGAACACACCGATAAGCGCTTGGCGACAGATTCTTAACAAGAGGGTGGTAGCTAGCCAGGCGAGTACTAGAAAATACCCTACCACCAAGCTATGGTTTCATCACGATGTTTTCCTTCACCGAAAGCTCAAGCTCATTGTAGGATTCGAACCCACGTTCTACGGATCGCAAGCCGACGTCACTACCACTAAGCCATCATCGCTATAAGCTTATGCCTTAATCCAGGGTATAAGCTATCTCTATTCCAAATTTGATCAAAATCAGTTTTGTAGTTACGGTGATTCGTGGTAACAAACATTCTCACACACACACGCACAAACTTTGGCATTTATAATATTAGTAAAGATAAAGATATTTTATTTGTAAACATGTGCTGTTACATAGCAAGATTGCATGCAGATCTTCAATAAAGGGATTATAGGTACAACATGTTTTGCCTAAATGGGCGTACAAATAGAGTAATTACAAAATGGCCGCTAATTACAAAATCAAATTAACTAGAAAAATAAAAAAGAGAAAATAATAATAATAATGACAATATCACATTAAAGAAAAAGAATGAATCATTGAGTAAGAAATAAATAAACAAGAATCAATAAAAGGTCATAGGGCAATTAGATAACAACAATTAAATAGTCAAAAATAAAACGGTCAAAAAGAGATTACATATGTCAGAAATGTCACATTTCACCACAAAAAGCACTGTCAGCAAAAAATTCGCCTACGCCATAATAGCATTTGCCCAACAAGATGGTGTTCAGTTTTCGTTTAAGAACACTAGCATTCATATCCCTAAGACTTTTTGGTATCTAAGTAGTAGTAGGTAAGGATATTAAAAGCAAGACCAAGTTTCGTTGTCAAAATCTGGCTTACGGCGTGATTATATAATCGTACAAGAGAGGCTTAGCTAAGCCCGTATCGTACCTATCTACTTTAACAATGTTGGAAGTCTTTAGGCCTTGGGAAACAAATGACTCCCTGAGGATTATGTAAAAAGCGTTTTTGTAATTATCTTGCCTAACTAGATGTCAAAAATTTCAAGAAATATAAGGAAGAGATTAGTTAAAATTTATGTTTGGAGCATTGCACTGTACGGCTGCGAAACGTAGACAATAACCAAAAGGGACAGGGAGAGATTAGAGGCATTCGAGATGTGGTGTTGGCGACGTATGGAGAAAATCAGCTGGAAAGAAAGAAAAACCAACCAAGAAGTATTGGACTTAGTAGGAGAAAAAAGAGAGATATTAACAACAGTAGAGATAAGAAGAGGAAAGATGTTTGGCCACTTGGTACGGCACGGCATGACGAATATATAAAAACCATATTAGAAGGAAAAATAGAAGGGAAGAGAGGGAGAGGTAGACCGAGAAGAACATATATAGATCAAGTTAAAGAAAGGATTGACGTCATGTCGTACCAAGAGGTCAAAAGGATGGCTGAAAACAGAACGGCATGGAAAATACTCCACCGACAAGAGCTTGGCTCTTAAATAGAAGAAGAAGAAGAAGAACTAGATGTAAAAGAAAAAAACTGCAGGGCGCAACTATTTTTCAATAAGCCCTTAGTTGTAAGTTTTGTATATATCATTTATAATTTGAATTATGATGATAAACGATTAAGGACTGGTTCCCAAGCGAGGTTGCCAGAACACTCCAATAGGTACATAGTGTGGTGCAGTCAACGACAAGAGTCGCTGAACAATAACGAATTTTCAGATTACCTTCATCATCTTAAACGCAAACCTTTGGCCGCATCATCACTTCAAATCATTATATTAGTATCTTCAAATCTACATTGCACCCGTGCGGAGCCGGGGCGGGTCGCTAGTAAATCATATAGAAGAACGGAATCCCTCCTCCAATGCTCAGCCCACGTTCCAATTTGTCAGGGGACAGTAAGCTTGTCAATAACGTCACAACAAAGCTCTTCGGTGATATTCATAAAGCTTTTGGTTCCATGTCAAAACCAACAGCTTCAGGAGGCTGTTGACTTAGGACCACAGAGCACATTAACTAATGCAAAGGTACATTCAGCGACAAAAGTAGCTGATCTTACTGGATTTTCCAAATGCGTTTTGGATCAGTAATGTTTGTTTTTTCCTTGCAACTTATAAGGTTGCGTTTGACTATAACATAACACACTCGAAGTTAAGTGATGATTCGGTCGAAGGTTGGCGTTTAAGATGATAAAGACAATGTGATCGCCAATGTGATCTGAATTGTTAATGTGATCGCGCCACAAAAATTACCTGCCGGGCGTTTCTCGCCTGTTCTTTTGCCGGCGTAAGGAGGTTGGAACAGGCGTAGCTAGTTTTAAGTTGACGTTTTAAAGTGATCACAATGTATCCTATTGAATAAATTTATTTTGAATTTTTAATTTTGAATCGGAAAAATTGTTTTTGTTCAGCGACTTTTGTCGTTGACTGTACAGTCAGCGACAAATGTAGCTGAACATACTAAGTTTTCCAAATGCATATTAGATCAGTAATGTTCGTTATATATTTACAACTTACAAGGTGACGTTCGTCCGCAACACAACACTCCTGATATTAAGTGTTGATTTGGTCGATGGCTGGTTCTTAATATGATAAAGACAATCGGAAAATTTGTTTTTGTTCAGCGACTTTTGTCGTTGCCTGTACCTACTACCTATCTAAAATGTCGACTGGTACAGAATGATTCGGTAAAATAGAGATGTGAACTACTCTAGCTAGATGTTTAAGCGATGATGGTTTAGTGGTAGTGACGTCGGGTTGCGATCCGTAGGTTCGAATCCTACAATAAGCTTGAGCTTTCGGTGAAGGAAAACATCGTGAAGAAAACATAGCTTGGTGGTAGGGCATTTTCTAGTGCTCGCCTGGCTAGCTACCATCCTCTAGTTAAGAATCTGTCGTCAAGCACTTATCAGTGTGTTCCGGCAGCCTCACTTGAGAGCCAGTTCTCAATCCTGGTTCAGCGTGGCGCCATCCATCATCGACCACATCGTCACTTAACATCAGGACTTGTGGTCAAACGCTACCCTGTAAAAAGTACCCCAATTCAATCAACGTAGGCACTGCTCTACGCCGTAGAGCGAGTTTACGTAGCAGTGGCTATAGAGATACGCTACGCCAACCGTAGCCAAATATGTCGATAACCAAAAATTTGTATTTTTTGTTTCATACAAACTTTCATCCCCTATTTTATCCCCTTGGGGGTAGAATTAATCAAAATCCTTTCTTAGCGAATGCCGACGTCATAACATCTACCTGCATGCCAAATTTCAGCCCGATCCGTCCAGTGGTTTGGGCTGTGCGTTGATAGATCAATATGTCAGTCAGTCAGTCACCTATGAGTTATAAATGTTTAGATTTTTGTGAGCGTTATAAGCTGTTCCCCGCGGTTTCACCCGCATGACCAGTTTTTTATCACGATAAAACAAAACCAGGGATACTTACGGATAGTATAAGTGGCTTTATAACAATGAAAGAATTTTAAAATTAAAGTGGATGTAGTTTTGTTGTACGTAATAGAGTGGCAAACCAGCAGGCGGACCTCCTGATGGTAAGCGGTCACAAACGCCCAGTAGTTCCGGAGAATACCTCCTACATATTATTATGCAAATTCACAAGCATACTTAACTCTTACTTAACTCTTTATAATACTATTAAATTTTTAATATAGCTACCTACAACCAGAGAGAATATTAAATCGCTACGTTTACCTATACCTGTGCCAAATTTCAGCCATAAATCATTCATAGTTAGTTATCAACCTGGCAAAATCCCAAGAGCTCCTCGTTTGAACTTCAAGACAGACAAATAATTTTAAAATTATATTTTGTTCTATGTACCGTACT
The DNA here is from genome assembly GCA_931315375.2 of Opisthograptis luteolata. Lineage (NCBI taxonomy): Eukaryota > Metazoa > Arthropoda > Insecta > Lepidoptera > Geometridae > Opisthograptis > Opisthograptis luteolata. Next base: position 10,571,184 of record OV928049.1, on the reverse strand, counting down.
TTACTTACTTTCTGCATTTAGTATAAAGCTGTCTGGCATTACAAACAGACACTTCAATTATATTTGTCTGTATAGATAGTATTTAGTAGTATTTGTAGTTGAGGCATTGCCGAGGTGGGGAATCTCCCTTTACCTTCTCTCTGTTATGAATAATTACCAACATCGCGGTCTTGAGAATTGTGGAAGGCAAATTCTAGAGGCGCAGTGAAGCGAAGCCGCAGAGAAGCTAACTAAATAATTAATAGACATGACGTGAATTATTTGTGGTGCGTCGAGTGTGGAAGGTACAGCGACAAAAATTCCTGAAAACTTACAGTATTGAAGCGATGATCTGTTTTAGCATACCTAGGAGAGAGCACGTCACTCCTTATCTCGTCAGCAAAGGTATATTGAACATGAAATCTCGCAGAGAACTGCACTTGGCTTGCATCACTCAAAAGGTAATTTGGACAAAGCGGCCAGAATATCTATTTGAAAAATTTAACTTCTTTAGAGATGCACATCAGATTAACACCCGATCAAAAATGCAAAATATCCTAGCCATTCCAAAGCATAGTACTGCAGGTTTTCAAGGTTGCTTCAAATACAGAACGTCAAAGATTTGGAACAACTTACCACCACCACTAAGGAAAAAAATGAGTGCTAGTAATTATAAAATACGACTAAAAATAAATTTACTTGTTCGACAAAAGCACAATTTCGAAGCAACCTTGAAAACACATTGTTAGAGCTGACAAGCGATATTCCTTTTTAATTATACACTATCACAACATGCAAACATATACACTCACACAAACACACACACACATACATCTGCACCCTTGTTCGATGTCAATCATATAAACGTACCCGTATTAGTTATAGTATTTACAATAGGTAATGCTATTATATAAGAAACCCCGGAAATATGCCGCTTTTTTTTTTGTAACTAATTTAATCGGCGAAGATCTGTCCGAGCATAGGGTAGTTTGAAAAACAGCGCTGCGCTCACATAATAATCGTTATGGGAATGCAGCACATGCTGAAACTGCCCTATTGCCCTACAATTAATTAGATAAGTATAACTGGAGCCTAGGATAAGTCTCTGTGTAGTGGCAATAAATTGATTTTTTATTTATTTTATTATTTATTTATGATGGGAAGTGGAAGTGACGTCGGCTTGCTTGAGCTTTTGGTGAAAGAAATCGTCGTGATAAAGCTTGGTGGTAGGGTATTTCAAGTGCTCGCCTGGCTAACTCGTCACTTTCACAACTTTATTTCAATTTCCCACAGTCGCTCACATTAAGGAACACATAATGGTTAATAATCCACCAATATCACAGATCACTCGAAGAAACACAAGTTTTGGAAATAAACAAACATAATTTTCATGTTGACAGTTCAATTGCCGCCAAAAAAGTCATGGCCATAGTTATGAAACAATGTTTCTGTTCCAGTGGTCCCAGTCTCCGATGAGTGTTGCGGGAGGAGCAGCGAGGGCGGAGTCTCCGCCAGAAGGCTTCAGGCGCGCCGCCAGGGGCTCCTTCTCTGCTATACTGGACCTGCTGACTGCTACTACCAACCTGGATCCGCGTCAGGTAAGATGAGAACCTCTTGGAAACCACGAACCTGATTATTCCTTCTCTGCCACCGTCAAAGATTTTGGAGCTGTTTTTGATTCCAAAAAGTTTTATTTAGGTAGGTACTAATTAAAGTATGTACCTACTTATGTATTTATGTACCTACCTACGGTACTACAAGTAAAATATAAATTAAAAACTTTAAAGATACGCCTGTTTTACTCTCCTTACGCCGACACAAAAGAACAGGTAAACACGCCCGGCAGGTAATTTTTTTGACTCGAATCACAAATTCAATTTTATTCTTATTAGTTATTACCAACTGATTGAATTAGATCAAGATCGCTACAATCCCTAGCTTTTTTGTCATCTAAATCGTCTGATCATAATTTTATAAATGCGAAAGTTTATGTGTGTGTGAATGTTTGTTGCCACGTATCACCGAAACTACTAAACCGATTTTGATGAGATTTGAAATGGAGATAGCGTATACCCTAGATTAGCACATAGGCTATTTTTTATCCCGGAAAAAGGTTCCAGCGGGATAACGGAAAGACGCGGGTGAAACCGCGGGGCGAAACATTATTCTATAATAAGATTTAGTTTTGAATGGAAATGAAATTTAGTTATCGACAAGTCTTGCGACAGGAACTTTGATTTTATCAATGTTTTTTGTAATTAAGAAATGACCTAGTATAAGTTTCATGACCTTACAAAAGCTCGCCACTATACACTAACGACGAAGTAAGTGGCCCACAAGTATCAAGCCTAAGTATACCTACATCAGGCCTAATGTAGGTAGGTATCTAAAACGGGGGGATATCGGGGGACCATTGCACACAAATTGACCTAGCCCCAAATTAAGCTCGAAACTTGTGTTATGGGTAGGTACTAGACAATGATATTATACATACTTACATATAATTATGGAGAAATCAAGAGCCAGTTCCCAGTCCAGGTGTAGCGTGGCGCCATCTTCGACCACATCGTCACTTAACATCAGGTGACTTGTGTTCAAACGATATCCTGTAAGTAGAAAAAAAATTGTACCTATAGATGGAAATCTTGAAGACTCAGGAAAAAATATTCGTGCTCATCACACATATATTTGCCCTTACCGGGATTCGAACCCGGGATCGCTAGCTTCGAAGGCAGGGCCACTACCAACTCGGCTACCGCGTCATCCAAAATCTATACATACCTACCGAATCAAAGTTCAATTAACCGACCGATGAAGTTACAAACTTTGTGATCACAATTAAATTAAGCAAGCCATTAGTAGCAGCGGAACAACACCAACATTTTACCGGCTAATTGAATTGCCGGACAGTTTGCCGGCCTTTCCGGTCAATTGGATTTAACCGGAAGCAGGTTGTGTCGTAGAGTTTCGCTCGGCGTAATGGACCACAAACTTGTGGGTAGTTTAAACTTTTACATCCTCTGAGTTTAGTGCTGCGATTTGTTTCGGTTTTGGACTTTATTTTTAAATCGACTGACGTGAGGTCACGAGTTGGATTCCCGCTACAGGACAATTATTTATGTATTGAAAAATATAAAGCGTTAGTACTTATCCCCGATCAGCGTAGTATACCTATTATACCCTACATAGAGAAAATCCTATGGTTGCGGGTTGTTATTGTGTGGGCGATATACTTTTTAATCAGAAAACAGCTTTCCTACGTAAGGTAGGTTATTTATTAGGTAGGTTTATTTATCTACCACATTTTTACTAGACACCTACCTTTTACTTACAATTTGGATCATTCCCGTCCCATTTTGATTTGATTCAAGTTTCACAAGTTCCATGGAACAAATCACGGCGGAACTAATCTTCGGCTTCTCTCATCCAACCGCTGCCAGCCATTTTGCGTACTATGTCGTCGCTCCACCTAGCCAGAGGGCGTCCTACACTCAATTGCTAATCTCAAAGATAAAGCAAATAGGTTGTTTTTCCACGGACTAGCCACCGCACCGCATTCTTGTTTCCAATATCTCCACGTGCGGAAACAAACAAAGGATTCGAACAAAGTAAACTGAACGTTTCATTGGAAACTGAGGAAGGGGATGTTTTTCACTTTTTTATGTAGCCCTTTCATAATGCTCGTTTTTTATACGTAGGTAAACAATTCTGCTTTATGAGTTTAGGATAGAAAATGGCCAGTTTGTGGTTTATTAATTTTTGCCTCTATAATTGGCATTTCTTACATTCACTTCTAACGGTTTGCGCATTTAGCCAACGTAAAGTATTTTTCTACCTATTTTGTAATATGTAGGTAAGTATCTACTTGTGTAATTTAAGGTACCTAGTTACCTACGAAGTAATATTTAAAAGGAAGCTATATATAGGTATATCATCAATGTTATAGGTACCTACTGCTTTTATAAAAAGTAGCTTTCAATTAGGTCGGGCGATTAATAGGGATTACTTACTTAATCTTAAAAGACATCCCTGTCCTGTCTGTCATCCCTGTCCTATCCTGTCTGTCCTGTCCTGTCCCACTCCTTATCTACGAAACGTCAAAGGTTGTCTGGTAGAAATCGCTCTAAGCAATAAGTCTCCCCATCGTAACACTAGCTCTAAGATCTCTCCTTTTATGTTGTTCTATTATTCGGCTGTTGTGGTGAAACAATGAAGCGTTAAGTATCTATCTACGATCAAATCTACGTGTTATTCAAAGAAAACGTTCACATTTGTCAAGCCCGACAAACTGCGGTAGGTATATAGAAAGCAGGAACGCGATGAGGTTTGCCGAGACACGGGAAATTGATATCACGACACGGGAAATTGGTTTAGCAGCGGCAGGTGCGCCGGAGATGTGCTGAAAGCTTCCAACATTATATTTTATTGAGACTGAGAGCTGGGCAAAGTGACAAGTCACGTTCGCTTTCGCTGTGGTTTAGGTAAGTGCCTACCTGTTAGGTAAATCCGGTGATAACATTTCAAGCGTTCCACTCAGTTAAAAATAATGCGACGTTTCTGGAATTAAATTGGGAACCGAGACTTTATTTGATTTGATTTTATTATTTCAACTAGCTGCGCCCTAATATAGAATTTTGACGCTAATCCGTAGAGCCATTCCAGCGTCCAGTAGGTAATAAACATACACACTTATGCTCGGGCCACACTAAGGTCAACGTCAAGGGAAATGTCAATGCCTATCTTCACGATAAATATTGCGTTTTAATTTTGTTAACGCTACTATGCGAGTCTTGAACGGTCAACGTGAATTATCGGCTAACGTCAAACATCAATGTGAATGCCGTTGTCCAATGACGTGGCCACACTTTTTTTTTTGTTTTGTTTTGGTGTCACACGATTAGTGTATTTGCCAGTGTCAAGTATAAAATATTTCAAACTCAGGGAGTTGAATCAAGTTTAAATGATGATGGTGATGCTGATGATGGGATGAGGATAGTGTTTAAGTAAAGTAGTGGCGCTTTACTTAAACTTTACACGGACTTTTTTGGAGCAACTAGAAAAGACACTTTCTCAACTTTATTTCAATTTCCCACACTCGTACACATTAACGAACACATAATGGTTAATAATCCACCAATATTACACATTATCACTCGAAGAAACACAAGTTTTGGAAATAAAAACAAAATTTTCACGTTGACAATTCGATTGCCGCCAAAAAAGTCGTGGCCACACTTATGTCAACGGCATTTCCCCAGCCTACCAAACTTTCGCATTTATAATACTAGCTGCGCCCCGCGGTTTTAACCACGTGGCGCACTACACTTTATGGCAATAAAAAGTCCTATGTCCTTCCTCAGGGTTCAAACTTGTCTCCGTACCTAAATCGGTTCAGTAGTTTAGGCGTGAAAGCGTAACAGACAGACAGACAGAGTTACACTGAGAAAAAAATTCGGACTTTCCTTCGGAGTCTTACCTTCCAAGACCGATTCCTTCCCTTTTTTACCTTACATTTCCTTCTGAATAATAAATCCTTCCGTTTTGACTCAGAAGGAAAACGGTATTTCGGAAGGTCTTTTTCTTAGTGTAGTTCCTACTTTCGCATTTATAGTTAGTATGAGTAGGATTAGTGTGATAGAAAGGTAGGTCAACATTTGACCTAGGTGGAGAGCGATGAAAGGAGATTCGATTGCCTAAGCCATTGTTATATCAGGTATCTGTTATTATCATTGTTAGCATACAGAGATTGCACGCGAAGGAAATTACTGTTTCACTTCACTAAGGCTAGCCAATGTATGGAAATATCAAATACCCACACAAAATCCCTACCCACATGTTTATCTCATTAGCCCTGTACCTACCCCTCGGACACGGCCCAATTACACCGAACATAAGCACGCACTGATCGGATTTCCATCCAATATCGTACGTCCAAACAAATAGCTCCCCACCGTACCCATCTCTAATTATAATACGAGCGAGATTTTTAGTCGCATGGAGGACGATGGTAATGAGGCTGTCGTTTTTTCTACCAACTTGGTTTACTCCTTTAAGCTGTCCTATTTTCTACCAATTTGGTAGGTTTTTTATTCTTCATCTTGCAGGCTACCGTTTGACAGGTCACCTAAATGTTAAGTGACGATGTTGGTGGTGCAGAAAACTAGCTCTCAAGGGAACAAATTCAAACTATCCAACCTAACAAGCCAGGACTCTTCCAAATCAAAGATAATCATTAATTATACCTAGGTATTTAGTTAAGATCACGTGACTTGTGATCAAGAACCCTGTAAGATGTAAATTGTAAAGGTTTTTTAGTGTTACGGATATCTATTTAAAAGTTTGGCGAAACGTAACGCTTCCCATCAAGCGAGCAAATGGCTCGTCCCGTCACTCAGATGCATAAAAAGAAAGAAACAAAAGTAACATAATGGAGTAAATGAATTGTTTGCTCGCGCCAGAACCCCGATGGAAACAATTTATTATTTTTCCCGCTGCCATCTACACAAATATTGCACGAGCATGCATGAACACACCACTCATAATTATTCAGGATTCGATTATAGCTTCATTCTCATGGGTCCTGGCCTGCCTGTCCATAGGTATATGTACCTAGGTCATAGGTTGTACTTACACACTGCGTAGATACTTACATTACTTACAGACTACCTACTTTGCGACCGAAAAATAGATAGAAACTGAAAATGTGTTTCGCTGTATATTGCTATGCCCAGAACCACAGTTGACATGACATAGGTAAACTTTGCCTGAACTATAATATAGTTTCATTGTGTTATGGAAATGCAGAGTTATTTTTTTCAGCATACCTAAACAAAAAACATATTCAATCAATCTCGTCAATTTGTGTGCAATTGTTGTCCCAGATATTTATTTATACTTACTAGCTACTTAATAATTAGGTAGATTTGAAAAATATCAACAGAATCAGTCAAGCCGTTATGACTGAAAGAAAAACTCAAGAGACTACCTACGTTAACTATGAAACATTTATCTATTAGAGCTTTTTTCATAGATAATTGACTCTAAGCCAGTTAAATTTTGATGCAGATTCGCAACTGCGAGGGTAGGTAGGTATACAAGTAGAATGTTGTTTTTATCTTTGCGTCGAGTGTGGTATAAGGTGATTTCAACCATCTCAGCAACTCGAAATCGCTCTAAATATTCTTTCACAGAAGCGTGCTACTCGATATGTCGAACGAAACATTTTCCCGGGCTATTCGACCGAATTGGTAATTAGATACCCTTGTAGCGCGAGCGTCCATGTGAAATTACTCAATTTGCGAATTTCCCTCCCATGTCCCGTAGGTACGGGAGATAGTTTCCGGTCAATTGAGAACGTGTGTACACGTACATACCTATCTGAATATCCATCAATAATGGAAGCAGGTCCGTCGCCCTAGGGAATGTTCCGAATAACGAAAAAACATTCATCGCATTTTAAGCGGACCGTACCGTACTCTACTTATTTTACTTCGGCACTATCTCGTACAAACAGTCCCTAAAAATAGGTATTTTTATTCAATTTTAAAACAAAAGTAAAATAATAAACGGCAAAAAACAATGGAGGCTCGCCGATCTAATTAATACAAGCAAATAGCTCGAACGAATCGTGAAGGAGTATAATAGGTATAATCTATACCTACTATGTAACAGTAAGCTTGCTTTTCTATATGCGAGCAACAAAGCTTTTTTCACTAAAATACTAAGTACTAATAAATATAGTGGGATAAATAGTCAATAGCAACTATAAAATGGTTAAATTGAAAAGCACTCTTCTTTTCCATTTTAACATCTTTGTACCTAATCGTCTGTAGCTTAGGTATCCAATCAGCTGTGACCACCCTAGGTCGTTAAAGAAACGAAAAAAAGAAGTAAAATTAATTAAAACTTCAGCAGCAGCAATCCGACGGATCGTCCACTCCACGTGCCGATGACAAATCGGGAGGTCGCTCGCCCGCTCGCAACGAAGGTACGTACGTATCGACGAAATTAAATACCCGCACCTACTTCAATCCTCATGTTTGTTTCACAGTATACCTACTAATTTTTAAACGAAGGTTTACGTGTAACACTTGTTGAATCGTTGGTTTTATCAAAGCTTAACTATATGGATGTAGTATTTGGCCCACGCCTCCTCGCCAAAACTCTTAAATTGATTCAGCGTGTTCAAAATGCTTGTGCTCGATTCTGCTTCGATATTCCATTGAGGGCCCATGTGACTCCTTTTCTAAATAAAAATTGCATTTTGAAGATGAAGCATCGTCAAAAGTTACATCTAGCTTGTCTACTTTTTGGCGTGCTTAAACACCAAGCTCCTAAATTTTTGTATGATAAGTTGTCCTGGACGCCCCGATATACGTCTCATGAGTCCCGGCAAAGAGCGATTGAATTATCTACACAGAGACATCGCACGGCCGCTTTTCGTGGTAGTTTCCGTTACTCAGCAACGAAGTGCTGGAATAATATTCCACCTCCGATAAGGAACCTGCAAAATGTTCAAAGTTTTAAAATTAAAATTAAAAATATTCTGTTTGATCATCAAAAGGCTCAGGAAACTCTGAGTATTGATACAAGTGCCATGTAAGACGAAACAATCTCGCACTCACTTACATCCACACGCACACACTTACATCCACACGCACACACACACCTACACCCACACACTCACACATACCCACATATACCCACAGTCCCACACACACTGTCACACACCCACTCACACATATACACATACACACACAAACACACACACACACACACAATCACACACACATAGATGCGCATCCACGCAGTTTCAATTCCGTAACTTACCTGTATGCTAAGAATTGTATTTGAAAAACAATGAATATTATGTAAAAATGTTCACTTATAGTTTTTAGGATATAAATGTATTTGATTTAATTTTTGTTATTTGAAGTTACCTTCATGCTAGTGACGTCATCAAAAGCGGCTTCAACGGAAGACCAGCGCTGGTACAACGAGCAGCACAACGCTGAGTTGAGGCCGGTTTGCAACAATACATCTTTTGTAGCTATTACTTATTGCATATTGTTTTGCTTTGTATTTTGTATAATTTGTTGCAAATAAATGATTCTTATTCTTATTCTTAATTATTTGATGGAAACGAATTGACGAAGATCATGTTGACCAAGTCCAAAAAGCTCTTAGTTTGGAAGGGGCCAGTTATAAAATTTCAGGGTCTAAAGGTGTAATTGATAGACCTTACCAACTGTTTGCTGCTGGTATCCGACCGAAACTTTGTTTTCGGCCATAAACAAGCCAACAAAAACAAAGTTCGTGAATTCAGAAATGTTATATTTTCTTGGAACTATCATGGTTCTTTTAAAGCCTACAATATTGGCTTTTCTCCCTAGATGTAAAAAAAAATACCTACAGCGGAAATATTATATTTTTTTGAGTCTAAATTATTTCCGTTTTCGGCCCAAATATAAGACTAGAACCGAAGCTTCTTTTTCGGTTGAAAATCCATTTTTCGATCGGACACTACTGCTCTTTTACACAATAACAATAACCATTTCCAGGGGTCAACACGGACAACGAAAGGTGATGGTCGGCCTCCACACTGCTGGACCGGCTCGCGCAACGTGGCTTTGCTGCAGACACGCATCTTGCACTACCTCCTACAGGTGAGCTCTTGCAGAATAATCCTGTGCACCAAGATGGCGGGTAAAAGCAGTGCTTTTTTCAACCACAAGTTATAAAAATACGTGAGCCACCAGCTTGCCGGAAATCATCCGGAAGTTCACTCCCGGACATAGGCCTCAGTCCAGCCAGATACACATCGGCAATTAGCCAGTTGCCTGCATCGTCTCCCTGCTGACTTACAATGTCGTCGGACCACCCGAAGAGAACCTACCCACAGAACATCTAATCTGATGTCAGTATGGTATTCCTAATCTGAGCAAATTACGAGGGGGTTCCACGTTGAACCGCTTACCACTGCACTGTTTCTGATGTTCATTCTCTATATCTTAACTTCGTTTGACAAGTCCAAATGTAAGCAATACTTTTAGACCTGACAAACTAAGTTTTTGAAAATAAACATCAGAATCGAAACCATTGAGTAACTTATCAACCAGTTCTTGCCATTTCCTTGATTACCATGTCGTCACGTTTCAGGATGCGCGCGTTACCGCGAGCTGTGCTACCGCGCGGCGCACGCGCACCTCCCTGACGAAGACCCGCCGCGTCCCTGCGTCTGCGTCAACTGCGCGCGCCGTCGTCGCTCCGCTGAACCTTAACTACTGTCCAAAATAGGCGTTCTTTCCACTTTGTTATGAATTATTCAAATTCAGAGCACATTTAGAGATCCTCATTCGTGTAATAGTAGCCTACATTTTATATCCACTGCTAATCGCACAGATTGATTACCTACTTATTTCCCAATTTCCCTAACTTACCAAAGACGTTAAATGAAAAAAACTTCAGACTAGGCCTTTTAGATAGGTACTAATCCATAGACCGTTTTTTCAGATAATCCACTTTCAAACATATTTATGGAAATTAATAGAGTACATGAGAAAAATGCTTTGAGAGGTAAAAGCTTATCCTAAATCTGAGTCTGAAGCCAACGTAGAAATAAAAGTGGCATGTCTTTTTCCATATCCTAGATTCTACCAACGGAAGTCAATTTTATGAGTCCAATCTTTACCCTAGCCCTAGACTTTTACCATTTTGGAACTGCTGTCGTTTTGCTTGTCCTAGTGCCTTACCTCGTCTGTATGGTTGAAGGACCTAATATATAAGCACACATTTTAAATAAATATTCGGAATTGTCATCTAAACAAAGTGTGTTTTTGAGATTGTCGTTGGCCATCTCAAAACTACACGCTAAGATGTTTTAAACTCCTATTTTGTCATTATATTAGAAATTATAATTCTGTGTAATAAAATGATAAAATTGCACATCCAAATCGCTTTTATAATTAAGGAAAAATCACAATTTTGTGTGTAGAATAAGTAAAATCATACCTATCAAAATATTTTAAAAAAAATGTTGTTGTCTATATGTATTTCTGAATCGATGTTTAAATAATTATCTATTAATTATAATTAATATTAAAAGCTTCAACTTAAAAAAGAAAAGTTAAAGTATTTTTCACACATTTTATTTGGACGTTTTGCTACATTGAATTTTCCCGCTAACTTTAAATATAAGAAAAAATATTCTATAGAATAAGTTTATGCCAAACTAGATACTTATATATAACGTGTAGGTGGCTAAAAGTTATTTCTATGGTCCAGAGAAACGAAGAGAAGATATGCTAGAGTATTAAAATTAATGCGTGCTAAATTATTTAACGTCTTAATTTTAGAATCTAGAATTAAGTACATCTAAGTTTAATTTCAATATGACCTAAACCTGTCCATCTGCACAATGAACTTTTTTCGATTTTCTATATTAAAATGTACATTTAAATTCTATTTTATATTACATATTTAATGTATAAACATTTTTAATTACATACATTACATAATTCTGATCTATTTTCGATTGTACTTACCCGATGTCGTTTTAAGCGTAATTATTAATTAAAACATATTTTAAACAAGGCAGGCCTATCTATTCGCATTATAAAATGTAATTTAAAATAAATCAAAAATAAAATTTATAAAAAACCAAACCGACTATTTTATTATTTGCAACATTATCGAGCGAGTTAAGTTCTAATAAATATGAGTAACTTATGAGGTTATGTCGAGGTGTACCAGCGCATCAGTGAAGTGGCAAGTGAACTCTTGGAATGTCAAATTTGTTTAGTTTCGATTTGCACACTCACGTGGGTCGATACGACCACAAGGATACCAGCCAGTCTTATCAGTGAAATTTAAAAATAAAACTTAAAATTAGTAGTAATTTTATTAGAGATAAAGTACAAAACGTCAAACGCGAACAATAACGAATTTGTTCGGGGTGTACGAGCATACATTGTACATAACCACGCACTCAGATTACAATTTTACAAATAATTGGATACTGATCATGTAAATGCACATCGCCTAAAACATGATTACCTCACGAAGTTACAACCTCAACTATTTATATCAACAGGTACTCGATGCTTCCGAAAATGTCAGAATATTTATCTTTACAGGTACTAATAATTTCCATCCTATATTATACGTAATGTAAGTATACAAGTATAGTATTAAAAATAACTGCCAAATTCTTGACACTGATTAACTTCATATGAATAGAGTTCATATTTCACGTCCTAAGAGTAATGTAACTACAAAATATTATTTATTACCTATATTCTCGAACGATGTTACAACTGGGAATTTCTGCTTCGAATGCTCATTAGAAATATCCAAATGGCCAACACTACACAATATGTCCAAAAGAAAAACTAATCTACCAACTTAAAAACATTCGGGAATGAGTCTATGAGAATACTATAATTGTAACAAATTAAGCGTCAAGTGACAAAACGTCAGTTAGTTCCGAAGATGTAAAACTAGGTTTATATCTATAAAGGAAAGTATAAGTATAAAAGGTATTCTAGAGCATCATTCAAATCATTCATAAACGCCTATAGACTTGCCCTAGACTTAATAAATATCACTTTCAATGTATACACAGATCGGACCAATGCAAAAAGCTTGCTTCTCATCGACTCGCCTCCGATTAAAATAATATACAAACTCGAATGATTACGTTTGTAGAAAAATAACTATTTTACATACATTACGAGAAAATTACTTGAGAATAACTAGTTCATGGGACTATCGTTGATTCGACGAATCACTGATCACTGGACTGATTGTCTTTATAAAATCAACTGTTTAGGTTATTAATTGTAAATTGACTGGCAAAAACGCCGTTTCGTCTTCTAAAACACCACCGACGTGAGTCCAACGCTATTGCCATCTTAGGTGGAGTAGGATCTTGTAACTAGCTACAGATCCTAGTAAACTTTCGGCCCGCATCCCCGTGAACTAGCAAGAATCAAAGCATTATGTAGCCCGCGTTACCACGTGCCCTCTACTCGTTAACGCCGGTAAGGATGGTAGGAGGGCGCTGATGCAGACCCGCCGCTGGATGACCCGTGGTGGCTGCGCTTCGATGATCGCTGGTACCCATCGCCAGACCCGCCTGTATTCTCGTAATCATCACCTGCACACATAAAACAAACGTTATCACACCGCTTACAAAGCTCAATATGCAACAGCAACAGTTTCAAAGCAATGAAGGTAATAAAAATCACTTACTCGCACCACGCACCATCTCCACTCACCAAATAGCTTACCTAACTCTCTAGTGTCTAATATTCTAAAGGACTATACCTAGGTCAATGTAAGATCTATACCGCAAGGTAGTAATTATTACTCTATCACCCATAACCACGAAACTACGGACCTTGTCGACTACTTTTAATATTCATTCATTTTACTTTATGAGAGCTTGATTACCAAGTTACTTCTACTTATGATGCTATTCGGTATTTTGTTTTACTAAGACGGGTTGGTAAAGAAACGTATGAGAACCTGAGACGGACGCCATGTCAGAGACGTTACAATACGACGGCTGTGGTGACATCATGCCGCCACAATACATCATTTGGACCTGTCGAATGTCAATTCTATAGATCTAGGCCATTCACCACTAATACGACTGGGAGATGATTTCTACAGATGTATGACTGCGAATTATTATTGGATTAGTTTTTTCTCACGATTCTTCAACGGTGTGAAACATTAAATCGTATTGCTTAATAAGACAAGACTGTTTTGGTCTATTATTGGAGTTAAACATTAATTAAAATCTTTTAGAAACGGATTATTTCATGATGGATTTTGGTCTATGGTATGTTATAATATTATGACAAGGGTGGAGCTATCAACCTGCGGTGGAGTTCCCATTGCCTCGTTCATTAGTGGCATGCTCACGTACTTGGGACTTCCCGTGCTACTCGCCACACCGTCGCCCTCTGCGGTACACAACTACGTTCAGTTCACTGTCGCCCTCTTGCGGTGAAACTACGCTACTATGTCGCTATCATTCTAAACTACACCCAGAGTCTACGCCGCGTAACAAATGCTAAAATTACAGGAAGAGTGGTTTTTAGAAACCTTTTGCGACTTTTTTTATTAAAACAGTTTGCGAGATCGCGGTCAAACAAAACCGTGATAGCAAATAGTTTGAAGAAAAGAAAACAATGACCTTATTTTTAATCGAAGTGTTGCAAGTCATAAGGCGGCGTGGACTCTAAGGACAGTGTCGCCCTCTTGGTAAGCTACTTTTAGATTAGCGTCGGCCTCTATACCTACCACGACCGACTACTGAACTAACTGAATCTGACTACCTACTTGAGGACTGGGTCGATTTTAGTATTGCCATCCCTAGTGTTAATGGTCTTCTATTGATGTTTAACTACCGTCTCTACTTTATTTCGACAGAGAATAAACGGGGGATGATTTGCGACACGTGAGACCTGAGCAAATACGACGTAAGTTGTATGGGTAAATGTTACAGACAAAACTGTTTAAATTTTTATATTATTTATTTAGAAAATGTTAGCAAATCAAAACTACTTCTAAATGCCATAAAAATAGTCAAAAGTAGCCTTGACTGCAGGCTTCAGTCAAAACTAGTTTAGACTGAAAAATATTGGATAACAGTGCTTTTGACAAGATGGCGAAATTGCAATGACATGTTTTTGCCACATTAATTTTTTAAACTAGTTGAAATTGTAACTGAATCATCTACAAAGAGTAAACCTTGCGTTCATCATCTTGAAATTACCTATCCCTAGCAACTATGGATGATTGTCCTAGTACTTCATCGGCAACTGCTGCCGCGGGCCCACGGCAGATTCACTTTCCTCGCCCCGCTCGTGCTGTTATCACTTGCACCCTAACCTTACTTTCTTTGCCCTGACCACATGCTATATTGCTCCTATATATATCAGATATTTTTCAGTCTAGACTACTTTTGAACAAAGCCTACAGTAAAAACTACTCTTCGCTGTGTTTTTTCCAGTTAAAAGTAGTTTTGACTGTAAAATAAATCACACCAAAGTGTTACGCGTCGCATTTGACCAGGCCTTCAAAGCGGGATAGGTAGAGAATTTTGGATAAGTCGAGTTACGGCAAAAATAATATTACTACATACAAAACAAAAGATACGACAACAATATGATTATGGAGTAGGAATTTTTCGCAAAATGTTTCGGAGCAAACGAAATGTACCTATCGATTGACTTGATGTTGTGTAACTTTTACGAATAGCTATTGTTAATATTGAATTAGTCGGATTCGGTATTATTTTGCGAACTTTTTCGCTCCACACATCATATTCTGGGAATACTTGAAAATAAATAAACATATACGAAATACTATACAACATATATATAAATTAGTTTGTGTTAGTGTGTGCAGAGAGGAGTGTTTAGTATTTTACATTTCGGAAACAGATGTCTAATGGATTTTGGCCTTTTGGTATTTTGAAGTTAGGTATTATTTAGTTAGTGCAAGACTATAACAGGAGATCTTTTTACTTTATGCCACCACATAAAAACGAAAAATTATGATATCGAAATCCTATCCCAAAAAAAAGGAATATTCTACGGGATCGGGGATATCAAACATTAAAAATGCCAGTAATATTTTGAAATTTTTGATTTCTTTTAATTATCTACCTTTTATAATGTCCTTAAAAGTAGATATAATATTTCATCATAAGATATTATTTCAAATATTTGCAGTGGTAATATTATTAATTTTAATTAATCAACCAGTAGTAATTACTTAATCCATTAAGATAGAAGAAGCTTAATAATAGGAAACTACGACAAAACTGTTTTTTTTTCAAATACATTACAATCTATATACTTACGTTACCAGTTAAATCTAACACTAAATACATACCCAAAATACCTATAAAGAATAATGCATAATTTCTACTAAGAAAGACCTGTGTTATTTTTCGTGATAGCACTTATAAAATTACATCAATAAAGTTCTCGCGTACAAGCTTCTCGTCTTAATTTAGTGCTTCGATTAATATTATTAATAATTAGAACCGTAATTAACTAATTATCATTAGGTAATTGTCGTTATAAAGAAACAACAAGGACACTCGTGTACGTTATCATAATTTTCATTTTTATATAACGAACATAAAATAATCTTATGTGTACCGCGCGAGATGCAAGATGGCGGCTGGTGTCGGCCATCTTGGAACGCACGCGACGCCTAGGCTTCACC
Source organism: Opisthograptis luteolata (assembly GCA_931315375.2). NCBI lineage: Eukaryota > Metazoa > Arthropoda > Insecta > Lepidoptera > Geometridae > Opisthograptis > Opisthograptis luteolata. The sequence continues at coordinate 10,554,957 of OV928049.1, read as the reverse complement.
AATTTGCACTCGTAAGGGCTAAGTATAGATTAAATATTATAACAAATCTAGATAATAATAGTCTTACAATTGTAATATGCTTAATTTGTGGCTAGGTCGCGGTCGCCGCTTCCAATCTATACTAATATTATAAAGAGGTAAAGATTGTGTGATTTTGAAGGAGTTAATCTCCAGAACAACAATCGTATTTTGAAAATTCTTTTTTGTTTATTTGGGAAATATCCTCGCGGTTGTGACCGCGGGGCACAGCTAGTTAATAATATTTTAGGAAAGTAATACAAATATTTTATGAATACAACGCGCCGTATCGACGCGGCGTTAAGTAAATCTTATATACTGCCGTAAGTAAACGTTACTTTATATATTGTACATCAGTCGATAGTTCATCTAACAATTTTGTAAAATCTAATCGATCGAGAATTATGTACTTTAATTCACTAAGAAAATATAGTTAAAAATAAACAACATCAAATTTTAATTAAACAGAAAAATAAATAACAACTTGCCCTAGGTTTTATATTAATTAATATGTTATATTTAATTGTAAAGCCCGTGCAATTTATTTAACGATTAATATTGGGATCCATAATTACGTTTATATTTAATTCTAGTCTAAATGAGGTTTTATAGTTAGTAATACCTGCATCGGTTTTAAAGTAACTTTCCAAAAGACTACAGTAAAAGCTAGGCTGTTAGTCGGCCGATATTAAATGCAAATTATTTAGATTTACGCGAGGAGTAAAAAAGTGAACTTATAAAAAAAAAAAAAGAGTCGAACGGCTAATCTAACTTTAACACTAGGGGTCTTGTCTTGTATAATTAGTCAATTACGATCATAAATATATTAATTATTTAATTATTATTAAATGTATAGAAGCGGAGCGGGCGGCTGCGTGTGCGAGTCCGCCACAACACCGCTCCGTGCGGCTAAGTTAGTTATCATTATACCAAAATACACTTAAACACGTTTCCTTTATATACTACCGAATAAACATACACATATATAAAAACCGCATACACTACAATATTATAAAATAACACAAACAAGAGTCGAAATGTTAACTACACAACAGTTCTACAGTTAAGCCATGATTATAATATAATTTCATAAACATTATATATTTAAAGATACAGTAATATATCTTATGTCGATATTACTCAGTGTAATATTAAAATGCAAAGGATGATTACGATTACACTCACGGTTTGTACATAGCATAGTGGACAGATCGTGGAGTGATGTCAGGTGTCCGCGGAGCCGTGAGTGGCACCGGTGCCGGGACGCCGCGCCGCCCGAGCGGACTCCACGCTTGACAGACGAAGCCTCTAACGAGTCTTACCGTATTTGTATTTCGCTAACTATTTTTAATTAATAAATTCATCCAATATTTTAATGTTTCTCCTATAATAATAATAATTAAAAACTCATATAAATAGTCTCAATTGATTTTTTTTTCTTTCACAATAATTTGCACTAAGTTTAATGTTGAGTAAATCTAAAATTTCTAATACATATCATACTTTTTTATTTTAAAATAAATTATACTCTTTATAATAAGAAGATTGCCACGTTTGGTTCATTATAAACTAAGTTCTTAATTGTTCCAAGATTTGTGAGTGTTGGGCTCGAGCCCGGTTCTAACACACCTTAGTGCTAATCTTTATTATATCACTGAACATAACATAAATCTATACGCATTACTAAGCATTTTAAAGGTATTATTTTCTAATATTATAACAGGTGTGAACTGTATCGTTCGTAACATCGGTGGATGTATATTATATCTATATATGTAGTAGTAAAATTATATCCGTATGATGAAACCGATGTGATGCAAACTGAACAGAAACATGAGAGGAAGCGAGGCTCGCACGAGCGGAAGCGGGAGCGGGGAGGTTAGAGCGAGATGGCGACAGTTAGGGAGTGGCAAGAAGAGTACGACCGAAACGAACGACTACCTAAGTTGAAGTAAATAATTACCGAGGAATGAATCGAGACAAATTAACCTAACTAACATAGGAACAAAGGTAAACCAAGCGATAATGAAGCGGCGCAATTATACGTAACCTAAGTGGCAGTAGAGCGCCGACGAAGTCGACTCGTTATTATAGATTAGTTATCCACTATTTGTATTGTAGCCAAGGTACGTTCCTTGTCGAATCCTACTTATTGAACTTGCTCAGTCGTAATTGTAATTATATTAAGGCTAAATGACATGTACCAATTTGTAATTATATGAGAATCACAATAAGGCGTTAGTTTATTTTTCTTTACTATTTTACGTTAATTTGGAACACCGCACCCCTCGCCCCGGACCGTCGCTTATAATTTGCTTATTATTCACAATATTCCTCAATAGATAAATTATACTTACGGAGCGATCTTAAATAACCCTATTCTAAACGATCAAATTATGCAATGTCAACAATTTGTTTATTTAAAATATTTATAACAAATCTTACCGCTCGCGGCGTGGCAGTAACCGCCGCCGCGCGTTCTATTCTTTATTAAAATTAAAGGAACAGCGTCCCGTAAGCGTGCGGGAGCGGGCAGTCTATCAGTAGGTCCGTAAACTCTAAGATAATATTACAACAAATAATGTACGGGCCCCGGCGGATGCCGCGACGCGCTCGTCCGCCTCTACGCGATTAATTACTTAGCTTATCACTAAAATTTTAATCAGTCGATCGGTCAAACGATTGAGCGATATAGTACAGTAAAAGACTAACATTAAATTTAATCTAATAAATGTTATTTTAAAATTATAACTCCTTTGCGAGGCGCAGGCGGCGAGCGCGCTGCGGCGGCGGGGCCCGCGTTACCACTAACCGGCCCAGCGGCCGCAAACACCACTATACAGTTTTAAATATATTTGGCAATCACATAAATTAAAACTTTAAAACTATGTGACGAGAGAATCGATTAAAATTATGCTTTACACACAAGTATATAAATATGTACAGGGTGTCCGCGCGAGGGGTGCGCGCGGCGGTGCAGTTACCAACTTCTATATCCTAAATGCTTGAGCTCCGTTCACTTAACGCAGACGACATTATCGTTTGCTCGTTAACAATTTGGCAGGTAATTTTAATTCATTAAAGTATAATAAAAATCCGTATTATTACCATTATCAACTTAATAATTGCGATAAAAACTAAAATGCATATTAGAAAACAAATTAAAATTACGAATATTTATAAAGAATTGTTCCCCTTTTTTAAAAAATGGGAATTATTAAAAATAAATAATCACGTTCAGTCATACTATTTTTCGTTATTAACACATAATTATTTCATTACAACTCTACCGTTTTCCTAAGTCTAGTGGGTGGTAAATAACCAAAATACTAATATTAAATATACATACCGATATATATATCAGATATTTATACAAGTTTAGCTTAAGTTAAGTTTTATAGGTCATTTCCCTAAATTGGCCTTGTTTTACATGTCTGTCAAACGTGCATCACTCGGGCGCGTTGGCGCTCCCTCCGTGCGGTTTACGAACTACCTACTGCGGCCTCCACTACGCGCAGTAGTGGGCTCACACACGACAATACAGCTACGATATTATTAAAAGAAATCATTTATAAAGGAAAAAAATACTAAAAATTCGAAATATTTTGAAAGTTAATATAAAAAAAATAGTTAAGCCCACATCCAAATAGAATATTAAAAGCAATAAAACTGCGTACGCGTAGGGGTTGTACGCGCGATTACAGCATCCTCCGGCTGAGAAGAGGGCGTCGCGAAATGTTCCGGCGAGTAATATCAAAGAGCTAGTCCGTGATCCGTACCGAACGAGATCAGCGTTCAGAGACGTAACGATCACTAAATAGACGAAAACGTGAAATATCTTATCAAAAAAGAAAATCTCCAAAATTGTATATCAACTATGTTACTCGATTATATTTTAAACTATGTAACTATTTTAATCAGTTATCAAAAATTAACGCTTAATTTACGCGTGTGGGTTTGTGTTAATGCAGTCCTCGCGACCTTACGGTTACAAAATCGCCTAAAAAGGCTTATAATTTTAACATTTCATGTATTCGTTTTCGTTATTATTCTAACAGTCAATAAATTAGTCTGTCTCAACATCTATACGTAATTATCAACTTGCATTGTAATAAACTAACTAGGTTAACTTGCGTTTCGCCGTCGTTTGTAAACATCAGACTACATCAATGTAAAAACGTCGTCATAATGATAACCGTCGCCTGAGTATCGAGAAGCTACGGATCGCGTGTGGTGTATGGGGACATCTAGTCGCTGCAAGCTACGTGTGCGCGGGGTCGGTCGGTGGAGGGCGGCGCCGCCTACGCGGCGGGCCACTCCTTGTTAAACTCGTTGGCGTTGAAGTGTTTGGGCGCGTGGTGCGGGTGCGCGTGCACACCTGGCGGCTGCGCGGCCGGCGCCGACGCGTGGTACTCGCCGGCGGCGTAGGCGCGCGACGCGCCGCCGTACGTCGAGCCCTACCACACGAGCACGTTAGCCGCCGCACGCACCGGACTCGGCTGCGGCTCCGGTGCGTCCGGCCGCCGTCATGAGAGGATCGAAATGAGCCCGCCCGACACGACAGTCTCCACCGCTCACATTTATTGGATCGCAACATTGGAACGGCGGGGCCGCATTGGCCGATGCCCCCATGATGTTAGCTTGTATCGTCTTCACGATGGTTTTGATTAAACATTGATCTGATTGCGTGTAATGGAATAGACGATTATTCATCTCTGAACACTTAAAGTACAGCTCTTAATATTATTTGTTAACGTTAAAGTTATGTATTAATGAACCTGTAACAATATGAAAAATCCAAATTTTACTAATTTGTACTTTAAATGCCAATTTACAAGTGTTGAGATGAAACGTAACCGACGGATCATCTCGCACGACTACAAAATGCGATATGAATAATATATAGAGAACTAAGTTAAGCTTATATCTAGTGCGGTGCGATGCCTTTTTGATGAGCGCACTATCGTCGCAACGACCGAACCGTCCATAGTGAGAAATCCCCAGTGTTTCGCGACATTCCCTCATCCGATACCCGCCCATATCTCTAATTGTCTTTCTGGAGGAGCCACTCTTGGCCCTGATCGACCAACTGGAAAAGAAGAACAAGACATTGAGTCCCACTCGCCACAACTGTTTAGCAGGTTTATGTAAGTAGCGCAGCACGTGAAGATGGACCGGGCGAAAGCGTGTGACTGACCCCGAGGGCGAGATGACTCCAGCGGGAGGGGAGGGGAGCGGGAGGGGACACCGGCAGCGCGGTGATGAGAGAGAGACCTTCAGCGAAACTCGGTAACATCACTAATCTTATTGATTTTCACTATGGATAGCGGTGCGAGCGCGCCACCCGCCCGAGGGCATACATCCCTCTCGCTACCGACCGCAGCATAGCTCTTCAAAAATCAAAAAGACATCGCACATTGTGATCTCGCCACTGAAAACATGCAGACAGTGGGCTTCCCAGCGGATGCGTATGTATGGCGTTTGTCGTGATTATAAACAAGCGTTTGGTACACAGCACACGGATGCAGGGGTGGCAAACTAATGGCTCTATAACATAATCAATCATGCTGCAATCAATCGCGCGGGGAAACGCTACTATTTCGCTGAACATCACTCGTTCACCAGCGCTCTCTCGGTCACTATCACCATTCACACCCGTATCGCAAGCAACCACAAGGCAGGCAAGTACAACCAAATTGAGCTATGCGGATTATCAACTGATGAAACGTTCATTTCTATCGTGCTAATCAGGCGTTCGTTCATCTTTTCGTAAATAGCCGTGGTCGCAAAACATAATCACCGTTCACACTGGGTCTACGCGGTATACAAGTGTGGGGAGAACGGATGCGGGACAAAATAAAGTGTAAAGCGCTGGGTACAACATAGGGGATGGGTGGGAGAGTTGCAAGCCCCGAGGTACGAGCAAATAATACAAACACAGGTCTAAACATGATCAACTTGGCTGTACTTTTAGTGTGAATGAGCAAACAGAAGGTTAGGTGATTACTATGCGACACCTGTATCTTGGATTTATAATTTTTCTGTTCATTTCATTAGAAGCATTAGAAGCATGAAGCTAATTTTAATAGGGACGAAAAACTACGACCACGAGCAGGTTTAAATCTGCGTCTTACAGAATGCCGTCTCGGTGCTCTAGGCCATTGTGCTATCGACATGAAGGCCAAACCTTGACTTTTCTTTTAATAGAGGTCTATGAGCATTTCAACCCAACATTCCGAAAAACGCGGATTTGCATCCCGATCGTAGTGTTAATTTTAGCGAGTTCCCAGTCCAGACGTAGCGTGGCAGGTGCACCGTCACTTAAAATCACGTGACTTATGGTCAAACGCTACCTTTGTAGGAGGAAATGTATTGGAACTATGAAGTAGAAAAAACACCAAGATAAAGCTTTCACGAAATTTCAAGGATGATTGTTTGCGTACTTTCATTATAAATGGAAAAGCGACTGTTGTAATGAAATATGATGAAAACAAAAATAAAAAATACAAAGCTTCCCGTTCCAAGAAAAAACACCACACATTGCGGATAAATGCTAAATCTACAATCTCTTACAAGTAGTAACAGTAACTACACAAATACGGGAATCAAACCCGACTAGTCAACCTCTCCGTACAGAGGTCGCCAGACAGACAGTGAAGGAGTTTAGCATTTATCCGTCACTCTGCGATCTAGAGCATTGTTAACAGATTATTATCTGCTCCACACCGCGACCCACTGACCCGGTACATGTTCTAACAATACTCTATTGTTACTAATACGTGCTATGATCCCGTTTTTATTAACATTTAAAAAGGTTTTGTACTTGAATATGCCGTTATAGTAACTCTAGACGTTAGAACAAGATTCAGTGCGAGATTTTACTTGCATTAGCATCTAAATAGATACAATAAAAAGCGCTATAAACATTTTAAACATTCAAAATACATATCTGTTTTAACTTCGAAAAGAAGCACGACAGGTGCTGTAGGTACACATCGATGTTATTGTAGTGACGTCACTAAAGTGCTCAGCTGTGTCTACAGAATGTATTTCAAGTGTTGAAAATATTTACGATAAACTTAACATTTCCGCTCACATCGGATATGTTTTTAAGACGTAGGTATGAATCCTAGCAAAAACCATACCAACACCAGTGCAATGTTTATTCAAAGAGAAAAAAAGTTTAAGTTTAAATCGGGTATCCCAATGGTCCATGCTAGGCAAAAAGCTGAAACACATCGGACATTGTTTATAAGGACAACGTGTATTTATGTCTCGTCATTATGGAATCGCCTCCACCGCTTTCTCTATTTGTTGCACAAGAACTGAAAGGCTCAAAAGAATTAGAAACAAAAATACAGGTCATTCTCATAAGCGTATCCATCTTAAAATAAATTTGTAATCTGACTACAATCAGAGTAACTTTTTTGATGAAAATGAGTAATCTTCTCTTGGAAGTAGATTAAAAACTAAATGTGATTTAATGTCTTGAATAACAATGATTATAGTCATTAAAACTTTATGTATGATACTATAAAAGATAGTACATAATTATAACAGTTTTATAGCATTGTCATCATGACGTATCACGGAAGTGCCGTGTGTGTTTATTGCAAGTCATTGTAGAAGTTTTAAATTTCCTCGAACCGGAACATAATTGAATAATCAGCAATTTCCGTATTTAACAATAATTTAATTAAGCTTCTATGATGACAATTTGCAGTGATAAAGCTCTACTTCTCAAAAACGATTGGTACGGTATTTCGACATTGAATATCTCGGCGTAATTTGTGTGAATTAAGTTTATCAAAAAGGGTCTAGCACGTTGAGGAATGAAGAGTGGTTTATTACCCACTTATTACAGTAAATATTCATGAGTACATACATAGTGAACACTAGTAATGTCATTTATTATTTTTGGTAATGAAATCTCGGCGAATTGGGCTTAAAAAAATTGAAAAACATTTATGTTGTTGTGTTATTTACGTTAAATTACAGGACTGTATTGCGAAAAAATATGTATTATATACACTTTTATTATTTCTTAAAATTGTAGTTTGAACACAAGTCACCTGATATTAAGTGATCATGTGGTCGAACGCCACGCACACTATCTTTTATTCTGTTAAAAATCAGTCCAGTCAGCTTATCACACCCTGTAGGACCTTGGCAAATAAATACCATACCAATCATTAGAGTGAATAGAAAAACCATAATTTTCAAGTAGAAGATCGAATAAAAAAACCTTATTGATTCGACTATAACTGTTACTTTATACCAAGCGAATATTTTTCATAGTTTCACATAAAACTAAGGAACTATAAAAAATTATTACAGATTTCAAAACTTCAACTGCAAATGAATCATAAACATTTCTCACCAACTCATATGGCTTCGATCGTCTACTATCCAAAGAGGCAGTAGTCTTCCCAAACGGAGAAACGGAGACGTGGCAAGACGTGTTCAATGTACACTATGAATTGAAAAACGTCTCGCCACTGCGCCGTTTCGCCGTCTTCCCGAGGCAGCTCAGAAGTGCGCGTGCACAGTGTCGGTACGCACCTGGTCCTGCTGGTAAGTGGGCGGGTACTGCTGGTAGGTCGAGTAGTCAGCCGACGAAGACTTGGAGAGCGCCGCGGAGGACAGGGCGCCGGTGAGGGCCGGGCCGCCGCCTCCCGCGCCGCCGCCGCCGCCGCGCCCGTACATCTCGCCGCCCTCAGACAGCGGCACGTACGATCCGGCTGCGGGAGACGGGCACACGTCAGCTACCGTACCATTGGCGTACGAAAACACGCCCAAAATTTCCTAAGTTTCTTGAGCACCAAACATGTTCTGTCGCTGACTGTACAGAGATGGACGTCGTCGGCTCAAAAGAGGTCTGTCTAATCACACGCCATTCTCCGCTCGGTAGCGTGTGTGAAACGGTCAATAGAAGCTGCACACGCTGATAAATTGTTACAAACTAAATTATGCTGTTTGTTATTGACATTATTATTATGTTTATAATGTTATACATGAAACCTCGTTTATAGGTCTCGTCCAACCCTTTGTATGTTAATGTACCCCGTACCAATACATCAACCACCTGTCCCATTTAATTCATGGTCAGCCCAGTACGTCAATCATACAAAAGGTTTGGATACACGAGTCTGCTGCCTGACACCATTCTATTGTACCGTACCTAAACTCTAACTTCAATTCGATTCAATAAACTAACCGTTCATGGGTTGCCACTTTTAGTTGAATTGAAGAAAAAGTCAGAGTTTAGAATATGGCACTGGAGGTGAAGTTTTAAGTTTAACGGTTTAATATAATTACATGATAATTGTTACATATAAATACACATACATATAAGATACAATGTTATATATCAGGGATGTTGCGAACATCCGCATCCGCATCCGCAAATGCGGAACTTCCGCATAGATTTGGACATCTGCATCTGCATCCGCATCCCCATTAAATCAGTGCGGATGTTCATGCGGATGCGAATATCATGCAAGTAGCGACAAGAAAGAAATGGGTGGGGCCCGGCGGATGGCGCGTGCCGGTCGCACGTGACAATGACCAATGGGAGTGAAGAAATTGGTGACAAGGTTCGAGTCGGTTCGACACATTTGTTGTTGTGGTCTGTGGAGCATCATAATATAAATGTTTCTTGTAAATAAATCATTACGTTTTAGTTTGCGCTGTGGAGTGTGGACTACTTCACTACTTTATTATAAAACAAAGTCCTCCGCGCCGCGTCTGTCTGTCTGTCTGTTCGCGATAAACTCAAAAACTACTGCACCGATTTTCATGCCGTTTTCACCAATAGATAGAGTGGTTCTCGAGGAAGGTTTTAGGTTATTATTTGTCATGTTTTTGTATACATTGGCTAAAATATAACGATATTTGTTGGAGGAGTCGGAAAAAAATAAGCCGTCTGGGAGCTTTCAACGAAAACGCTGCCTAAACCCTTTAAGATATAACAAAATGATGTATGGTGGAATTGTGTATTTTATGTAGGTCTACAAAAAAGTCCGCGATGGCATATGTCTATCTCTTAAGGATAACATACTATAACTACTTTTTTACATTTTAAAAGTTGTTAAAAATGGCGACTAAAATACTTTTATCTTAATCCTTATCCAAATAAATCATTTCGTGTTCAAGATTGTTCCAATACCTGTAGATTACTTTTTGAATTGTTGAAATCGGACATTCCGTTCAAAAGATATTACGAAATTAAAATGTCAATCCAATGGAAAATGAAATCACCGCGCCGCTCGCTCCCCGCCCCGCCATCCATGGCCATGCAGTGGCCGCAGCGCAGCGGGAAACGCGGAGGGCACCGAAGTGCGGGAATAATTTTGGAGTATACAGAATATAATATACGCTTTCACGTCTAAACTACTGAACTGATTGAAATGAAATTTGGTACATAGATAGTTTGAACCCTGGGGAAGGACATAGGATACTTTTTATCGCGATAAACTGTAGCCCACGCGGGTGAAATCGCGGGGAAAAGCTAGTATCGTATAAATATTTATATTTTAAATATTGTGATACAGTGATCATTGTGTGTACTTAAATAAAGAGTTTACAAAAAATAAGGTTTATGGGTGAACTTTAAATTAGAAATTACTTATTACTCGAAGATTTTTATCCTCTCCACCGGGCAGTGTTCCTAGCGAACAATTATTTAGTAGCGCGGGTTTAATTTATGAACCTCTGCGTAATCGCCTTGAACTAGAAAAGGCGGCAACACTCCTGTTCATTAAGTATAATGCTCCTATTTTTAATTTTAATTACTAATATACCAATAGGTGTTTAATATATATTAATTTTTGAATGAATTACAATAAAAATATTAATAATTAAGTTATCATTGTTTTAATTCTTCATTAATACATAATAATGGCTGAAATGATGATGATGATGATGATGCTGGTTTACATAATATCTTAAACATCCGCATCCGCATCCGCGGATGTGAGCAGCCAAAACTCCGCATCCGCATTCGCATCCGCGGATGTAAAAAAATCAGCATTCGCAACATCCCTGTTATATATATACTACATCATCATATTTTGATTTTATCATAAACAGACCGTTTTCTTACCGTATGCTAAGATTTCAGTACAAAATAGTGAACAATGACAACAATATGGCCTGTTTGTGATAAACCTTAAACTCAGCATATTCGCTGTCAGTATCACTCATCCGCGTAATCAACAATGCTAATATCAAACGCTATTGTTACCGTTAGCCGCAAGCATAATAACCGAAAATCACCACTGGTCACGCTCGAGCTAAAAGCGAATCTGTACACGACGAAAATCGCTTATAATCAACCTTAACAACTCATTTATACAAAAACGTTTTTATCCGATAAAAAGCGACGACCTTACAATTTTAGATACTAACCGTTTTCCTACATTAAACTATTGCTAGACTAACAACGACTATTAAAACCAGCTCTAATCTACCTCCGGTGAGTACAAATCGAGTTAACAACTAAATCAAACTAGTCAGCTAAGGTTAAAAGTTGGTCCAACGATACCGGACCCTATTCGAATACATCCAAAGTTCTATATATGCGAGCGAGGATGTTTAGCTATATAAACGCTCGATCCACTTCGTGTTAATGTGTTCTGTGTGCGTTCGACTCACCGGAGCCAGTTGAGTTGGAATTCTGCGGCATGTTCCAGTTGGTCCAGCTACCGCCAGCAGACGCGCCCGCCGGCGCCGAGCTGTAGTTAGCTGCACACCAAATTGGCTACTTTAGCTTTCGTTTCTCGCGTTACAAAATGCAGCTCTGTTTGGTATGCGTATAAGAGTTATTTTTCTTTTTTTCTTCTTTACTGGCATTTGTTACTATTCTCTCTATGAGAGCAGGCCGTGTTCCAGCTTCAAGCATTGGAAACGCAATAAGCTTAAGGTTTATCGTTACGTTGTCTACCTACCTAGTTTACGTCTACTTCTAGCAAAATTAAAAGCTACTCCGTCACTATTTAAATTTAACAATATGATATACAAGTTTACCTTATAGATCTAAACCAACTACTAGCATAACATAACTTATCTTACACTAAGATTTTTCGTACAGGTTTCACCTGTCGCAAACGTTGTAGACTCAAATGCTCACGTGAACATCAAGTATATGCTAATTTGCTTTTATATCCCACAAATATCTGAACGTACCAACAGCAAGATGGCTGAGAGCACTACCTGGATGTGGACGACTAAAAACTAGTAATACCACGCACTAAAAAAGAAAAATCACAGAGTACAATACTGTCCTTAATTACTCCGTTTCGTTCAACACCGGTCCTTAGTCTTATGTACCGTAGAAATCTATACGCAACACTATATTAAACAATACTATAATCAACAAACTACCCTAAAAAAACTTAAATGCTAACAAAGTAGACAGATTAGACCTACACGCACAACTTGTGATGTCTTCTGAAGAAGTAACATTGCATACTTTCTTAGGATACTTGACTCCAAAACCCTTGAAAACAGCGGGAGGAAGCAGTGAAGTCCAAAACTGAGCTATTTTCAGACCTCAACTAGCTTCAAATCAATATGGGAGGAATCATGCTACGTCCTTGGAAAAGCCAAGTCACACTGGTTGTGAAGCCATCACAGCACACTACTGATGCCCGGGCAACACTAAGGTTTAAAGTCAAGGGAAATCAATGCCTATCATCGCGACAAATATTGCGTTAATTCTAAACGCAATTATGTGAGTGGGCTATATTTGAACGGTCAACGAGAATGCACTTGAATTATCGGCTAACGTCAAACGCCAATGTGAATGCCGTTGTCAAATGTCGTGGCCGCACTTGTGTCAAACGTCAATCGTCGCGCTAATGAACGGCATTTCCCATTAGTGTGGCCCCAGCATGAAAAAATATATAGTCGTATTTTTAAATAGACGAAGTCAACTGACGTTTACTGTGTTGTCAGTTTTTGATGAAATAAACATAGTGTTGTGACAAAGTGAATGAAAAAAATCCTGAATGAATGAATAAAATTATTTTATAGTTTGGAACGATTAACTATTCACACTCATTGTTCATTCATCTGATTGAACGAGAACTGAACGCATCACTATTACTTTAAATTTGGCAACATTATTTTACAAAGTGACATTAGCTACTGTCAGCTGGCTTCGTCTAATTAAAAATACGACTACAGTTGAGAACATCACTCGTTGCGCGGGCCCAGTGCGTGCCTACAAAGTGCGTACCAGAGTACTCACCATAGCTGGTGTACCCCTGCGCCGGCGGCTGCGTGTGCTGCGTGTAGTTGTTGGTGGCGGGCCAGGCGGGCGCGTGCGGCGGCGCCTGCGGGCCGGGCGGCGCGCCCCAGCCCTGGTAGTTGCCGGGCCCGGCGCCCGCGCCCGCCGCGCCGTACCCGGCGTACGACGTCTGCCCGGGGGACGTGCCCCAGCCCTGATAGCCCTGCGAGGTTGCCGTGGAGTTAGCGATGGTCACTTGGCTTCAGTGCGACTGGTGTCGTTTGCCTGTTTCTGCTTGGTAACTTGTGTCACAGAAAGTGATTGCGGCTCTATCTATTTAGGTGGGTTTCATCACATTGCCACTTGTGCCCCCGCTAGGCAGTATATAAGCATTACTGTATTTTGGTTGAAGAAGCAATGTAGCCACGGGTCTACTGGAAAATATTCCTTAAAGTAGTACAGTGCTGTAAGAGAAATTTGCCATTCCAAGTTCTTCGTAGCTATGTTAGTTCTGGAATGGCGTAACTTGGTATTTTGTGTATACCTGTGTTGCTCAATACATGTCCCAAATCCTAAAAACTATGTGGAAGCTACCTCTTGCTAAAATAAAGCCACAGAAATCAAAAACTCTTTGGTAAGTACATTGCAACGAAATTCTTCTTGACGCCATTTTGTCAACAACCGAGACATCTGTCACTTGTGGCCTCGTACCGTGATAATAAGTGCAACGACTACCAGCCGCCACCAGAACCAGAAATGTCTGATATTAGATCTCTATTCATCTCTGTACATACCTGCATGATGTTAGGTCCCGGCATCGGCATGTTGATGGGCGGGCCGCCCATCTGCCCGTTATGGCCCTGGATCATGTTGATGGGCGCGGTGGCGGGCGGGCCCCACTGGCCGGCCTGCGGGGCGTCGCCCGGGGCGGACATGGCGCCGCCGCCCATGCCGCCACCGCCAGAACCTAGCTTGCCGGACCCGTCGCGGGGCTCGGCACGCTTGATCTCCACCTATGTGATGCAAACGATTTGTTAGTATGTTTTGTAGGGTGGAATTATTATCAGGTTATTTTTTACTATTGAACACTCCTCTATTTTATTGTGCATGAAATTCATTGGCCTTGACAGGAATACAATTCTATTGTGAATCTTTAGCTAATGCAATCAATAATATAGAATACAAGTATAATGAAAAAATCTATTTTCGTAATAATTGAGCCAAGTACCTACTTCTAAGCAAAGTTCAATGTCAGAACCTTCAGAGTAAAGACATCAAAGGTCAATTATTGTATTTGCACGGCTTCCACATCGATTTCATCGAAACACACAAAGACAACAATCAATGAAGTTTATTTTTATACAACTGCTCTAGAATCAATTTGATTTAATTGGACAAATTGGCTAAAGTTTTGTGTCGCAGATCGTGTAGGCACAATGTTCACAGGAGCACTGTGCTAGTATGAAATGCTTTTCAATGTACCACAAACGTCTGAACGTACCAACAGCGGAATTGCTGAGGGCACTGCCTGGATGTGGAAAACAATGAATTTTAAATGTGCAATGAGTAAATAAAAATATCATTAGCTATCAGATGATCTAGACTTTATATAACATTTAACACAATATATTTACTTTAAACAACAGAATTCTTCAAAATTATACAATGATTTAAAAAAAACATTATCTAACCTGTTTGCCGTTGAGGTTGATGAAGTGTTCCTGAGTGACACGCTCAACCGACATCTCGTCTTCAAACGACAGGAATCCGAAGCCTGCAACAAACCGAGATCACCCTTTTAGTACTCTGAAATAATCCTCAGGTTCATAGTCACTTCAGCCTAACATCTATCTACCTCGGTGTGAAGGTCTCCTCTTTGTCTCATCACTCTTCACGACGAGGCCCTCCTGATCCATGTATTCTGAAATTCCAATATTCTAGCGATTGATTCAGTTCCAAAACTTAAACTAAAGCTTTCTTATTATGAACGCGACTGCGCCGCGTTTGGTTAAAAATTAAACTGCTTAAATCCATGAAATCGTATTTTAAGCACAAATATTGGAAGTTTCAAGAACATGTCTCCCTATTCAATCGATAAAGCGATTGCTAATGCAGCTGACGTGGGACTTTTTCAATGACTTGTAGCAAATTTTGTAGACTCAAAGTTCACAGGAACAGTAAGTATATGCTGATTTGCTTTTATATACCACAAACATCAGAACGTACCAAGAGCATAATGCTCAAGGTAATGCCTAGATGTGGATCAGTTCTATTCAAAAATTAGATTACATCTGATAGTGAATATTGATAGCAATACATATATATAACCTGCCAACTTGATCGTACATCGCCTGAAACTATTTGAGATCGTATCAGATCCTGTCATTATGCCGATGACATTAGACATTTAAGTTAATTTTAAACATGTTATTTTTTTGTTGGGGACAATGATTCGGCATCAAAAAGATCTTAAAAATATCGCGTCATGTTTGTAAATATCTGTCTTATGTACCAAAAAAGGTTTTAAAGTGGTATGCAACTTGATTTTATACAACAGAGTTGCAAAGAAAAAGATACTAAGTTAAAAATATTTTGCAAAAGAATCTCACCTCTGGATTTCTTCTTCTCCTGGTCATACATGATGACGACCTCCATGACTTTGCCGTAGCGTCCGAAGAAGACCCTAAGGTCAGTCTCAGTGATGTTGGACGGCAATCCCCCGAGGAACACCTTGGGGTAGCCGCCACCACGCTTCGGCTTCTGCAGAGTGCGCGGGTTGCACGGCTTCGGGTCGATGGTCCTAGCGGGCAATGATAAAAGGTTAGGGACAGTTGGTGAAAGGGCGCATTAGGGGGATTGTCAAGGAAGTATTTCTGATCGATTAGTTGCTGAATGCTCCGATAGGCGAATCCGGTTAGGATGGGCACAGCCTATCCCAATAAAATTCAAGGATTTTCAACTTTGCTTTTTTTACAAACCATATTAACTTCGGGGTAGTAAAACAACGATTATTCTCACACTTATTTATTTTCCTACATAAAGAAACGATTCAAGAACGATGTTCATAAATATGCAAATTCTATAAGCCTCTATCTGGAACATGTAAAACGGGGTAAGAAGTAATCATCTTCGTGTCTGAATATTAAGGTGGTTCGATTTTCATACAAATTAATATTTCCATTTATGGACAAATGGAGCATAATTTAACACTGAAATCATAGCTACTGGCATTTATTTTGAACTTTATTTGCGGTAAATCATAATTTTCTGAATAAAATAGTAGATTATTATCATAAATATGATTGAAATTATTAGTTAATTTTGTCAATGTGTGAGTGAATGGTGACAGTGTCGTACACCAAGCATACGATTAGATGTGTTTCGCAGCAAATGGCTTCAATTGAACTGTCAACATGAAAATTTTGTTTTTATTTCCAAAACTTGTCAAAACGACGCAGTCTTGTTGAAATGCCATCGGCTATCAAATGATACAACTATTATAATGTGGTAAAAAACTTCATGAGCGTCTTGAGCATATTTATTTGTGGGGAAAGGTTCAATCTAAATACACTAAACGTGTGACGCCATAACAAAAAAAAAGAAAAAAAGTTTCCCGAAACCGACATGGAGCCACGAATTTCAAAAAAGATTACAATAATCATCACTACTCTGGCCCCAGGAAAAGTCGCAAACGAGTTCAAGGACAAATTAAACGACACCACGGAGAACTCAAAAGGTAAATAAATACACTTAATTATAATACAAATGTACATTATGAAAACATAACCCCAAATTGGCTTGTTGCAGTCGTAACGTGTTTGACCATTTTGTATAATCCCTATATTTGGGATTTGGCTATCCACACCCATATAAAGAAATTACCTGTATCCCTATTTATTACAGGACTTACACACTCAACTGGTCTTAAGTGGCATAAAAGTTCCTGGAAAACATACATCCGAAGACGGCTTTTTGCCCCCAAGGCCAAACCTGATCACAATTACGGCCCAAAGACACAAGAGCCAAATGAACCAATAGTGGAAACAGATTTGAAAGAAGCATGTTTCTCAAAACTTCCAGCCTTCCAAAAAACAACGGAGGAA
Source organism: Opisthograptis luteolata (assembly GCA_931315375.2). Classification (NCBI taxonomy): domain Eukaryota; kingdom Metazoa; phylum Arthropoda; class Insecta; order Lepidoptera; family Geometridae; genus Opisthograptis; species Opisthograptis luteolata. Next base: position 10,537,605 of record OV928049.1, on the reverse strand, counting down.
ATAAAAGAAATCGAACATCTGACCATAGGGCAACATGAAAATGATGTTTACACTAATACACTTACTCGTTATTAGTACACTAGCTGTTCCTCGCGGTTTCACCCGCGTGGGCTACAGTTTATCGCGATAAAAAGTATCCTATGTCCCTTCCCCGGGGCTCAAATTATCTCTATACCAAATTTCATTTAAATCGGGTCAGTAGTTTAGGTGCGATAGCGTATAATTATATTCCGTATATGTACTCCAAAATTATTCCCGTACTTCGGTGCCCCCTCAACGCGTTACCTGCTGTAGGTACCCATTATCCTATTTTAATTCTAAGTTAATTTTTCTTGGACCGCACGTTTGAATCGCGCCTGGTCCGCGACCGCACTTTACCTATTTCATAGATTCTCCCGGTGCCCCGCTCACCTCACCGCGTTTCCCGCTGCGCTGCGGTGCGGCGGTTTTATTTTTCTACTACTACTTACATTTTTAAACTCGTGATATCTTTCGAATGGAATGTCCGAATTGAATGATTCAAAAAGTTATGGGAAAGCATTGAAGCAGTTTTGAATAAGAAGTAATTTATTTTGATAAGGATTAATACCAAGATACAAATAAAGTCTTTTCTAGCGGCGGCATCAAAAACTAAATTTTTAAAATAAAATATCACTTATTGTGGCATAACTATAATAGTTAGACATATGCTCTCGCGGACTTTTTTGTAGATCTAAATAAGACCTACAAACCCGCAATACATTATTTTGTTCTAGTGTCAATAGTTTTTGCAGCGCACGCAAAAATAGGTTTTCGATTTCACACCTTGGGTTGCAAAATAGCAATTTTCTTACGGATCCCTAATTTATTTGGAAATAAAATATAGCCTATAGCCTTCCTCGATAAATGGACTATCCAACACTGAAAGAATTTTTCAAATCGGACCAGTAGTTTTTGAGATTAGCGCGTTCAAACAAACAAACAAACAAACTCTGCAGCTTTATAATATTAGTATAGATATAGATGCGACAGGCTCACCGCCAGCCAATTTGGAATGGTTAGTTTTTCAAACTCATGTTTGTTTTTTTAGTAGTCTTTAGTAGACATGAATCCGTGTTTTTCGTATCGCCAGGTTGTGATACAAATTAGAATATACCTTAATTATATCTTTGTTGCAGATAAATGTAAACGAAAAGCGACAACACCCTGCCACAACCACATGAAGAGCATTTTGTATAAAACAATATTGTGACCAATGACATGGCATACCTATGGCCAACACAATGAGTCTGTGGCCAGAACATTGTACATGGAAAAAATAAAAAAAATTGTGCGACCAGCAGGGCTTTTTATTGACGAAGTATTATGAATTATTGAATATTTTAAGAATGTGTAAATAAAAAGACTATTGGTGATATACTGTTTTTTTTTTTGATACTATATAATAAATAATCCTGATTGTTTCATAATAAAGTATTACAATAGCCAATGTCTTTATTGGTAGGAGAGTAGAGAGTATATGTAATACAATGTCTAAGCTATCTTCATTCTAAATTTCATCCAAATCCGTTCAGGCGTTGCAACGAGAAGATTAACGCACAAATAAACAAAACACAACTCACGCAAAAAAATCGCTTTGTAATATTAGCGTGATTATTAAATTTAAATAATATCAAAGAAAATTACAAAAAAACCTGAGGCTGGGATCGAACTCGGAACCTCGTTATTAGTAAAGAACTACTGAGAGTTTCGACCACTGGTCTAACCTATACAGTAATTGGAAGGACGAAATTAGCAAATAGTTTCGTATACAACAAGACCATTGTATGTATGTGTGAGTGAGTAGTTCTGCTGCCATACATCACTACCGCGATATTGTTTGGCACAAATAAAAGTGTTTTGAAAACTAAAACACATTTGAAATATAGTTGGATACATTAAACATATTACGCCATTAGCGGTAAACATATTATTAAGGAATAATAGGCACCTGTTTATTCATAATAAAATAAAATGCGTTATAATAGAACAACAACGCCATCTATTGACGCTGGCGTGCTTAGCTGACCGCAAGCAACCACCTTAATATGACAGTTGCTTGCGCTGCGTGGATGAAAGGTAAAATTGGGGACAAATACGTTGTAAAGCGATGATGACTCAGGTAGTGCGATCGTACAATAACAAAAGCTGCTGAACATGTCTATTTTTTTCTAAAGTACATGTTTTCATAAACAAATTTAACTGATCACGCACATTGATACGCCTGTAAAGTGATGTAAAGTGACGATGTGGTTTTAGGTCGCGCCACGCTACACCTGGGAACTGGCTCTCAAGTGGGTTTTACAGGGGTATCTTCATAGAAATGGGTTTCATGTATTTTTAGAAGCAAACACTTAGAAACATACATGTGGAATGCATAACCCCGCTGTCATATAGGCTAGCTTACACTACTGAACAGTGATTTGTGGTTTTGTTATTTGAAGTATTTCAATAAATGCAGAAAATTATGGCATGCGCGCCCAGTCTAAATTATTACATACTAGCTGCGCTCCGCGGTTACACCCGCGTCTTCCCGTTATTCCGCAGGAACTCTTTTCCGGGATAAAAAGTAGCCTGTGTGATAATCCAGGGTATAAGCTATCTCCATTCCAAATATCATCCAGATCCGTTGAGTAGTTTTTGCGTGAAAGAGCAACAAACATTACATACGTACACACAAACTTTCGCATTTATAATATTAGTAAAAAAGTATCCTATGTCCTTCTCCACTGTTCACACTACTTAACACTCACTGTAAAAGGTACAAAGTATTCTATTATATTGGTATGGATTAAACACGACATTTCTATTTACCTTATAGTTTCTAAATTCACAGAACCACACAAGTTCTAATCGTGAGTTTAAAAGTTATCACCAAAATGAGTAACGATCGGTAACACTGACTTTTATCACAACTGACCTCAAACATATTTATGTATTGTATTAATTGGAGGTCATGGGTATTTGTTTTTATAAATCATATGTGTTTTAAATTAGTTGACCGTTTAGTCTGCTCCTGCCAGCCTCATAAATGGACGATATGGCAGAAGTAGTAGCATAATTGCCAATTAAGTAAACGAGTCAATACATTATTTCCGATTTTACCTCTTAATATATGATATCGATACCTATAACTGGCCTGTAGCAAAGCTCAAATGAATGCACTTTTTTAGTTTTTTTTTTCATTTCACACGAGATTACATACTTTTTTATATAGGTTAAGTCACGCTTGCCTTGCATTTTAGTGCCACCCAGAGTTTTTTGAACTTCAACCGTTCAAAAATCCTACGCAGCAAATGCACTGCAAGCAATACGCTCGTCAGTGTGTGTTATTTATTAGATGCGAAATCTTTTTATAACCCTGTAATTTCACTGGGAACTTCTTCATTCCGGAACACAGTACGTAAACGTATTTATGTATTTTGATATCTCCTAAACATCTGAGCGTAACAACAGCGCAAACGCCAGCTAGACGTTGACAAATGAAGAAATCAACCCTACATACCCTGTTTATGAACAGATAAGTTGTTTGTATGTTTGGTTGTGATTGTGAGACGGTCAATTTCTCTCTCAGAAATCATGCGGCGCGGGCGAAGCAACGAGCGACCAGTCCATTCACTTCTTAATAGAATAAATATGTCCCTAGTTAAGGCCGGTCTTGCCAGCGTGGACATGTGACCGTTCAATTCATATTTCTGTTGGCTTTTTATTTGAGAAGCGAACAATTCGCGTTCTGGGTCACATGAAATGGGATTTTGCATTTATTTCCTATGATTTTAATTGATTTCAATTTTACTTGTGTAGTGTGTATAAATTTCAATTTGAATTCTGGAAGACGTTTAAATAAACACGTTTTTTTCGTCATTTATATGACACAAGTCTACAATACTTTTTTTTTACAACTAAGTGACGAGACGAGCATTTCGCACGCCTAATGGTAAGCGTCACGCTTGCCCGTTATAGTTCAATGACACCCCAGACTTATAAAATCAACCGTTCAAAATCCTGCGCGGCAATGTACTGCGCTCCTCACCCTGTGATCTCATTATCATCCTTTCACGTTCCCACTGCTGGGACTCCGGCCTTCTCTCAGAGAGAGAGTATGGGCTTTAATCTACCACGCTGGCCCAGTGCGGGTTGGTAGATGCCGCATGCCCTAGAATGTTGCAGTTCTTGGACATGCCGGTTTCCTCACGATGTTTTCCTTCACCGTTTTGAGCGATGGCAAATCCGCACATAACTGAGTCATAGGTGCGGGGCCGAGAGGATTCGAATTCGGTGTCGGCGTCTTGTAAGTCGCACACCTAACCGTTCGGCCACCATCGCTACACCCTGTGATATTAGACAATAAATCTATTTATGCCCTAAAGTTTCACTGAAACCATCGGGCTACATTTCGGAATATAGTAATGTTCGCCCACTACTGCTTGGCGGTTGAATAACTAGCAGAGGTGTAGTACTTTTTCAGATAAGACTGCAAAAGAATTCTAACTCTACATAACAATACAATCTACTTCGATTTTTAATTTATTTTATCAATTGGTTTTACTCGTTTTTCGAGATTAGTCATTTTGTTTCGTTAAACAATGAAACAATAACCTATGCCTAGGAACATTGGTCAATTTTATGTAACTATCAGTATTTATTTAGAGATAAATATAATCTCAAAGTTTATTGTTCATAATATGACGAATGTTGACATTAAATATTTCTATATGTTTAAGTACATACACAACTATGTGAAAACACGCTGTTTTCTACTTGTGTACATAGCGTTTGTAGTTAAAAACCAACAATAATGGCAAACAACTTCAATAATTATTATTCTGCTCAGCCGAAGGTGAAATAACGTCACAGCAAACACAATCAAACTCGAGCAGTTCATGAATGATTTGTAAAGTTACCTGAAATGAAGCTTTAAAAGTAATCTAACAGGAAGAAATTGGAACGGGTGCAGCTTGTGGGGTCTGGCCTGCTTTGGTTGTGATCCCGTAACTCATTAATATTCATGTTCCCATATCCCAATGTGTACAACCAAACAAAAGAAATCTTATTAGTAAAGCTAATTAAAAAATATCGGACCATTAGATGTCAAAAAAAAAGCTTGGGATTTTAGTGAACTTGCTCCAATTCAATCAATAAGTAATAAGAATAAAATTGTCAATGTGATCGCGCCAAAAAAATTACCTGCCGGGCGTTTCTTGCCTGTTCTTTTGCCGGCGTAAGGAGGTTGGAACAGGCGTAGCTAGTTTTAAGTTTGACGTTTTAAAGTGATCACAATGTATCCTATTGAATAAAGTACTAGTGACTATTGGATTGGTTTGAATGTTTCATAAAATTAAAATACCTACCTACTGCTACTTAGTACTCGTGTCAATTTTTAGTTAGACATTAATTACCTACATTTTTTCTTTCTTGAACTTATTTTTATGTATTTTTTAACCGTCTTGATGTTCAACCTACTCCTGTGATCTTATTTACGAGACTAAACATTTTGAATCAGGTAAAAGCTTTGCAAAAATAGCTTTGCAGGTGCAAACAATGAAAAAAAAAACTTTTGTGTTATGATATACTTTCACCATTACAGCATTGTTGTTTAGATGTACACAAACCACAACTTTGGTTTGATGGAAACCAGTTAGGTTGAAAAACTTCCAACAAGCAAACAAATCTATTTATAACCTAAAAAACCACACAAAAACAATTTATACTAATATTATTAAAGTTTGTGTTTATATGTAATCTAGAAAACAACTGATCTGACTTGTTGATCTCTCAGTTTCATTGAGATAAACCAAGCCTACGACCGCTTACCATCAGCTGGGTAGTCTGCTTGCTGCTTTATTTCACAAAAAATACCTTATATTAATCTTCACAGAAGTGAATTCTTGGCGAACAGCAACTATCATAATGTAAAAAAAAATTGCTCAGGTATTTGTTTTATGTCTGATGTTGTAAATCCCCAATCCATGTAGTTTCAATAGAGATACTTGGGTGTGATGATAGTGTAAGAGTGGTAGTGTGCCTTACCTGCCATCAAGCTGGTGCGGCCCATTCTGCAGCACCACGTTCACCAGCGAGGGCTCAGCGAAAGTGACGAAGCCAAAGCCCCTGGACCTCCCCGACTCGCTGTTCTTCATCACCACGCAGTCGATCACGTCGCCGTACCGCGAGAAATACCGCTGCAGATTCTCCTGGGACGTCTCCCATGACAGACCACCAACGAACAGTTTTCTGGGCCAATAAATTAAAATTTTTGTTAGGTGTTCAAGAAAATTCGGGGCTATATAATATTTAAGGCTCTTTCTTCTTCCTTGTTGAGCCATTTTGGTTCACCTTACAACATTATAAACGAAATTACAGTGTTTACAATGAAATGATACTTTTCAATAATAAAAGTTGAAACATTAATTAATGAGGGTGCATAGATTTATAAACTGACCTATTCAATAATTAAAAATAACCTGTACAACTGATAAAATACAAAGAGAACAGACACAGTAAGGTACAATCCTAGGTACAGTCAATAATAGAAGTTGGTAACCACATCCATTTTCCTAAAGTGAACCAGATCACCAATGATTAGTGTTGAAGAGGTGAAGTGTGTTGTCTCTTTTGTCACTGAATGTACCTACGATTCAAAGCAAAAAATTATCTAGTTTGTCTTGTTAGTTATAGGGTCAAAACTACTCATCATAGCAAACAAGAGAGTACACATGTTATAAGTGTCATAGAATTCTGGGCCGACCGCACCAATGACTTATTTAACAGGCTATTAAAATCAGCATTTGCCATCACTCTGAATGTTGAAGGAAAATGGGAAGAAAGCTGCATATCGCAGAAACACAAATTTCAAGTCTTGCAAAATCTATCAAGCCTGGGCAATGGTTGTAGTTATAGGTCTACCAGGATCTGATGGCAAAAAAAAAGTTTAATAAATAGCGATTTTCATCTGGCAACGAAAAAAATGTCATCTGTCAACTGAAATTTCAAGGAATTGTTTATGTTTTGGCTTCAAATTAGCAGGAATGACAAGTCTTGATACTTTGGTTTATTGCATCTTTCGTGTAAGTAATAGGGATCGATGAATTGCCAAAATCTTGTGAACATGTAATAAAAATTGAAAATCAGTTCATAGAACAAGATCGATTGAGATGCAGGAGGAAAGGTTTAACATAAATACAGCGTCTTCCTCTTCCGTTGAAGACTTTTTTATGGATGTGCAGTATTTCGAACCATTTTCAAGTTCTGATAGCCTTTAATTAATTAATAAACTCATGGACAGAGTAATTGGAGTTTTTATCTAAATTTCGAACCCCACATTCGCCACAGTAAGATTTTCAAAAATTATCCTTGATCATTGGATAAATTTTTATATTTGCATGTATCACACACAGAATCAGCCACTATAGGGAAAAAAAAGTATCAAAACGTTTACTCCAATTTCCCCCAGTATTGCTAGCGTCAATTTCTTTTTTCCCTTTTTGCCATCAGATTCTATTAGACCTATAACACTCTCTTAGGGCCGGTTTCAATAACCGATCTATCCACGGTTTGACATAAATTTGACATTACTTCTATGGAGCTTATGTCAAATTTCCATCTCCAGCAGGGCAAATCGTGGATGGAGAGGTTATTGAAACTGAAATAGAGAATACCTGAGCCTTAGCAGTGGGCCGTAATAGCCTCCTAACTGGACTGGAGATGATGATGAAACATAACAGGACAAGTTTATGTGTTTATTATAACTCAAAGGAGCTATCAGCATACATTTAAACTGATAACTAGGTTTCTAGGTCTTTTGAATGATTTATATTTTTATCTGTATACCTATCTATCTACTACTGTTACCTACATAATGTTCTAGTTGTACATTGAAGATTAATATAATTATTAGATAACAATAAAGTTTAAAATGCCTACTAAATGACATTAAATATTCTTATAAGGTAGCAATATAAAAAACAAGAGTTCAATTAGTTAAAACCTTTAAGAGTTGTGTTATTTTTTTTTAAATGCCAACTCAAATTTGTGTCAAGTCAAGTATTGCTTCAAGGATTTTAACAGTTGACACAGTTGTAGAAACTGCCTACATATTTTAATTCTTTGCTTAAAAATATGTAGCTCTAGGTACTTTATCTTTTTGTTTACTTTATGTGTGCACATAATTTTGAAAACATTTTACTATTGAGCAATACATCAGTGCTGCCAGTATTGCTTACTTGTGAACTGCTAGCAACCTCTTTTTTGCTATGTAAAAGCCTGTAATGGCAGAAAATTTGAATGAAATTTTATTTAGACAAGTTGTTCAATTTTTATTTTGTGCGAATGGGAATAATTATTAAAGAATTTCACATCAATCAAGTTTATTTTAGAAGTGAATTCCATCAAACTCAGATGACTCAACTTAATCTTATCTTGCATATTCATACCCACTTGTCTGCCAAGTGTTCATTGTAGAACTTTGAGATTGCAAACCTCTGACACATAAAATATATCTTAATGTTACATGCTTGTGCTCACCAAGCAAAATTACTGAGAGGTGAAAGTAACATTCACTTTTTTGCTAGTCTCCATGTGGGGTTAACTTTCCTAGTTTATAGCATATCTATAGATTTAAAGATTGTTTTTTTATAAGACTGGCAAGTCGTCTATGTTCTATATAGAAGAGCATAGATAATTAATTACTTGAGCCTTGTTTTATTTTCTCTACTTTCTTTTCTAGATTATCAAATAAAAAGTGAGAAATAGCTATAGATTGCTGTTTATAGATTGGTTTTTTTTTTAAATAGGTTATGTTTGTGTGTTTCCAATGATACACCTTCCATCAATTGCCTCATATGGTTGAATGTTATTTACTGTTCACAGAGGCCAGTAATTATATTTTGTTGGTATCATCCAAATCAAGTCTAGAAGAAACACGCGCGCGCGAACGTATAAATAACACGAATATTATGTTTATGATGTGAATGTACAAGTACATGACATTTTTCAGAAGATGTAAGTAACCATATGCAAATGAATCAGCACGTTTCGTCTCGTAGGTAAATGAGAACGAGCTACGCGGCCATCCGATCATTGATCTAATAACCTCATTAGCGAAACAAACGACCTCTCCAAATCCTAATGCCCAACTCAAAATACGACGCCAACAAAACCCTATGTCAAAATCACCGATATGAAAAACCAATGATTAGTCACAGAAAGGTTAATTTTACAATATTGCGACGCATCCACATCACAGATTTTGTTAACGAAACAGTTACATAAACTGATTTTGTGGATTTCTTAGCATCGGTGGATAGTATCATGGGAAAGTAATAGCTGCCATGATCGTACCACGCAAGTCGCGCGGCGAGGCTTGGGGTCGGTGCCCGCTAGCCGGTAGAGTAAAGGGAAATTAGGAATTCGCGGCCCGTAACAAAGTCAGGTTACGGGTGACGCACGTCATCAAGCATCAGACAATCCGATTCAAGGGATCTTGTAATGCCATTTGACCGTACATAACGCTTTCCCACAAGCTGGTTATCCGTGAAATGCGACACACCAAGCGAACATGCCAGTTAGGTTGACCTATAAAGGTGGCACATTGGATACGGTCTTAGAGCTAAAATATTATAATTTTGAATACACTCACCCCTTCTCATCATCGTCCATGTCTGGATTCATACGCATAACTTATTACTAATTAAAAATAATGGTTGGCACCGGTAAAGACACCCAAACCACACAAGCACAGACCCACACGAATGATTATGGCGGACCAACCACTTCCGCTTTCTCAAAACGAGGCATGGAAGTAGGAAGTAGCCAAATACGCAAATATTAAATACTAATAGTATACGGATAAGTATTTTTGTATTTTTTTTTTCACTGAACATATGTAAAATAATACAGAAAATTTAATTTAGTAAATATGAAGTAGATAAACGTTTAAATCATTTAATGTAACATTAAAAGTATTGAAATGAAGAAGACAAATTTTTAGTTTCAGTCAGCTTGTCACTAGAGGGCAGGGTTATTATTGCCAATATTGCCATATGTGAAAAATATTTTGGTTCATGAACTTGTCATTATTTTACAAAACTGCCTGTGATGGAATCTTGAAAGAGATTTATTTTCTTTTCGCAATGTATAAAATAGTATTATAATTGTTTTTTGTTTCAAAGACAAAACCATTCTATTTAATGTCAAATTTGTTTTTCGCATAGTTTTCTCTGTCACTTAGGTTGAGGATATACCAATTACCAATGTGATTATTTTTGCTTCTACCTCTCATTAGGGTGTATTTATTTTAGTGTCTAAAGTGGCCTTTAATCATGTTATTATATTGGCTGCCCTTTCTTGTGCATTATGCAGTATTATAGACAATGAATGCTGTTGATTCTGATATGCTTTTCTGAAACAAAACTATGTTTGACAGTTCTGAAAGTAATGCTGTCCTTTTTAAACTTATGTGATCAGATAAAGACAACAATGGTGTCGATTCGGTTTTGCATTCTCTAAAACTAAACTAAGTTTGGCAGGTCCAATAGTAATGCTGTCCTTTTTTACTTCAGTGGTTAGAAAATGGCAGCAATATTATTAGACCTGTCAAATTTAGTTTAGTTTTAGAGAATGCAAAACCGAGTCGACACCAATAACTTTCGACCTGTCAAATTTAGTTTAGATTTAGAATGTATAGCCAAATTGACACCAATAAAGAGCATTTAGAGTAAATAAAGGCACGTGCCAGTACCAGTCTAAGTAATCAAACTCAAAACTCAAAAATATGTTTATTCAACAGGATACATTGTGATCACTTTAAAACGTCAACTTAAAACTAGCTACGCCTGTTCCAACCTCCTAATGATGTGGTGCACAATGCACAACGATTAGAATAGAGCGTGAGGTTTTCTGTAAGCTGGAAAAACCATGGAATACAGATGGCGCTAACCATACGTGAATATCTCTTTTTCCATTAATTCATTTTAAAAAATCAAGGCATCGGAGCCCATACAGCAAACATGATACAGCTGGAAATACAAAATATTATTTGTCTGTTAGCCATGGCATTTGCTACCAGTCAACTATCACTTCACTTCTCTGTATAACTGCGTTATAAGCTTTCGCTAAATAACAACAAGGTTAAGCACGGCTGATTGAATAAATGAAACAAAAGTTTCATTATACAAAAGAACAAATGCCAAAACGGACCTGAGGTTGTACGAAAACAAGCTATGTATGAAAAAAAATATATACATAATAAAATTATACAAACGATCATTCAAGGCGAGTCCAGAAAAAATAAAATTGAATATTTCGATTATTGATCTTCTGGAAGATCGATTCAGATCAGGCAACCCTAACCTTTATTTGGGTTTGATACGATACTATTCTACTATTTTTGTTTGTATTCCTTTTTTCACACACGAAAAACTGTTATAGGCCGGTCGTATAACTTCAATAGACTATTCCGGTAGCCAAGTTGGTAGTGTCCCTGCCTGCGAAACTAGCGGTCCCGGGTTCGAACCCGGTAAGGGCAAATATATGTGTGATGAGCACGAATATTTGTACCGGAGTCTTGGATATGTCTATCTATATAAGTATTTATTTCTCTATATAAGTATGTATATCGTTGTCTAGTACCCATAACACAAGTTTCGAGCTTAATTGGGGCTAGGTCAATTTGTGTGCAATTGTCCCCGATATTTATTTATTTTATTTATTTATTTATTCGTAATTTTTATACAAAATATATTGCGGTCCGGTCCAAGGCAGTACGAAAAGTGGCCGATGTTCTTTGCTTGCTCCATGATTAATTAACGCCATCTATCGGAATTTATGTACACTGTTTTTTATTGCTTGTCGTCAATCTTCAACTTGTCTTATGACAATAGCATGTGCATTTGTGCAGTCAGCTGCCTACTGCCTATAATAAACATAATTTTATGGTTTAAATAATATGGTACGAAAATGAGAGAGAATAGGAGATTGTTCATTTATTTATTCTTGTTTAATATTTTACTAACAGCACATCAAAAAACTATATAGAAAGTATAACATACGAAAAATATCAGAGGTCCACGGTACGTAGCGTATTATTTACATCAAAAATCGTAATGAATAACAGGTACAGTTGCCACTGTTACTGGTATATCTTCATAAAGATTGAAGTGAAAAGGAAAGCAAACTTCCAACTGGAAACAAAATAGTTAAATCAATATTTTCATAACATTTAAAAGTAAAGAGGTGCAAGTTAAAATGCAATTAATTTAAAATAATTAATTGCTCTGCCTCATATTTTGTATATCAGTTCACCAATTCACAAACACCTCTATGCTTAGAAAGTATATTGAGTTTTCTATGCAATGCTCTTCATAGTACCAAAACTGTGAGACGAATAGCGTGATTAGGACAATATGTGATAATTATGACATGTAACATGTTGTATCTTACTAAAAAATGTCCCAAATCAAACAACCACCCACCTGCATCTTTCAGGCGTAAAATTAAGTAATACTGTGAGCATAAACTTTAACTTACCCGGAAAACGTAAGATATATCTATCATAGGATCTATTATTTGTATACTTGAGGGTGTTACTTGGGGTATTTCCATACTTAGATTGCAATATTCTGATGTTGTTTTCCCTACATTTTGATAAGTTGTTTTGGACAGTTTTTTTTCCTTAGTAGCATACCCTGAAGATACAGTATATTGCAGTTTCTGAAACAAATTTAAGATATTCTGCTTGTGTATAAGACTGTTTATTGCCATCTTTTTTATCATTCAATGAAATAATACAGCATGTGGTAATCGTAAATGGTATATATTACGGTAGGTACTTTACTTTATAAATTACGGTCTTTGTATAGATTTACGGTGATGTCAGAGGCACAAGTGACTGTACGAAGCTAGCTAGCATGCTTACTTCAGTTAAACTCATGATTGGTGCTGCGATTTTAAAAACTGACCGTTATAAAAAGTCTACACAGAACTTACTTGTACTAATGTGACACTAATATCAGATATCCTGACCCTTTTCTCATTGTTGATTGTAACATCAAAAGGAATAGTTTGTCTTGAAGCAAACCCTTTGTATGTTTTGAGATGAATTGTTACCTTTCCTAGTAAACTTTTAAAAACTCGATTGAATTCATAAAAACACGGGACCTGAAAATAAATAATTTATATTGAACTAAATTACTTTTCATCTGTTAATGCAGTCAGCTGTTAAAAAATGTGTCCTGAAAACATACCAACATTTCATCCAAGTTATTTATATTGATGTTTCCTAAAACGTTAAATGGTACAACTTTTCTTATCTTGTATTTTGGTTTACTCTTAATCTTGATGACGTAATAAACTTTTGCTAGAGAGCTTTTGAATGTTGATGGTAAGTCATGGGGTAAAGCGAAGTGGAAAGGATAACTATATGTCCCCGCTAGAATCTTGGTTCCTGAAAAACAGTATATTTGTAATTGATTATTATTATGTCTGTATTTCTATTATAATGGCATTAAATATGCAATGAACTAATTTATTATAGACGGTTTACATAGTAGCTCAAAGTTGTTTATTCAAATCATACGAACCATGCCTGAAATTCCCAAATATATCAGTCGTTTTTACAAACAAAACCTTTTTATGCTCTGAATAAATTTTTATATACGGAATAGTTGGCATGGCTCTGGTCCATTGGGCTTTGCTTACTCCTACCACTTCCAAGTCGATGGCTGGAACATTGAAATTTTGTATAATTATAGTAGAGGTAGCTAAGTACCAGGTACATAGTACATACTAGGTATGGTTATGCACATGATAGTTACTCTTAAGTAAAGTAGGTAAATAAGATTCAACTTTTAATTTGTTGTCATCTTATCCATTTTATGTCATTTGACAAATTAATAAATTGAAATGAATAAATCTTTTATTTTGGATTTTATATCTCGGTTGTTAAGCACTTATGTCAAATTTGAAGTTAAATGGTACTTAAGTTGAAATTAATTTGGAGATACATAATTGTTTGATTATTTATAAAAATAATTTCGGCTTACATTCTATTTGTTGATCCTTGTTCAAATCTAAAGTCACAGTTCCAGTAACTATATCACCCGTGTAAAAAAATCCTCTTGAATCGCTGTTTAGGCTCACTGTTACACGTATGTTCCATGACATTGTTGTTTACCTTAATTATTTATATTAGTCAAATTTAAAGAAAATTGAGGAGCAAAATCTACTTGTGTATTTTGTAATCGCTATCTTATAGAAGATACGGATAAGCCAGTATTGATAACTGATTGGTGATACCTTGTCAAAAATAGATTACATATTTTTATTTATGAACTGGGACGTTATTTAGATGAATAGAAATATAACATCTGACTCATACGTAGTTTTCATTCGTGTAAGTAGGTGGTGATTATAATAATTATGTTGGTACGAACATAATGAGGCAAAATGGCTCTGTATATCCCTATCCCAACGTTTGTCAATCTTCGTCGTTGGATCTTGGTGTTGGTTGACATTTACAGAGTTGCCATACCGTTTCATAATCTGGCCTTCTTTTTTTGTCTTCTAGCCCTATCAAAATATTCGCTAAACTTTGACATTGACACCTCATGGTATGATGACTTGACGATTTCATTTTTTGACATTGACTTTTTGAATAATGGGATCGGAATCGGAATCATCAGAAATTAGATGAAATTCCGTGGTTTATTTGCATCGGTATTTCGCAATGATTGCAGTTGTAAAATTGTTAATTCGTTTATTTAGCAAGTAAAAAACCGATAAACCGATACGTGCGATGCTAACTAAAATTAATTGATTTCCTTTGCTCGTCCTGTGTGCGTCCTACGCATAAAGTGCGAGGTTATGTTGCCATTTGGATTTTCAAAGTGAAAAGTAAGAGCGCTGTATTTAATTTGTTAAATATTTCTGCAACTACTCATTTATACGCTGTAGAGGACACGAACAGCTTAAGATGATGAACAATTTATTCGCTTAGTAGAGTCTTCATAGCTTGGTTTGTTTATATTAGTGAAAATGACTTGAAGTTATGTTTTCGATATTACGGCACGTAGCAGTGTACATACAGCTGTTATGTGTGTGGTCTAATGTGTAGGGAATGTACTCTATTGAAGGTTCGATTATGCAAGTGCTTGCTTGATTTTCAATACCTTATTCAATCATTTATTGTTAAATGTTCTAGTTTAGACATTACAAAAAAAAAGAAATTCAGACAATACTTCTTGTAATATAGTAGTTGTTGTCTTTCTAGTAGTAGTATAGTAGTTGTTCTTGTTCTTGTAATCTTCTTGTTGTAGTGGTATACATGATAGTTTAACTCAAAATCATAGGAATACATAGGTAATTGTTTCCAATTGCTAGGAACTGGTGTACCTGATTTCAATACAGGTGCCAAAGTTGTTGTTTTTATTAAATGTATGTCTTGGATTGAGTAAGATACATGTATTGTATAGTTAGTAAAAAAAAAATCACAGATATTGAACATTATTTCCCCAAAATGGTACCTACATCAAGGTGATGTTGTATGTATGTTTGTCTTGAAGTACTTCTAGGGCTTGAATGGATGGACTGATCAAGACAATGAGGTGATTTTTATCATTTCAACTTGTGGAATAGGCTAATAGATGAGACTTGCACAAAACCAGTGTAATTATGTAATCACCAAACAGTGTCACATATTACTGGATAAAGTGGTCACAAACAGCAATTTATATTGTAGGGAGTAGAGGAGAAGCATAACCTTTACAAAAATGACAGAACCTTTTGTAGAGGTAAAGTTTGTGAGTTTGGCTGTAAGACGTAGTCTCTGGAACTACTGATCTGATTTTAAACCTTTTTTACTGTTATAAAGCTAGACTATCCCTGAGTGGTATAGGCCATGTTTTATTGCAATAAATATCCCGTGGGTGATATAGCAAATCTCTCATAAAGTCTTGATTGAAAAGAACTTGAAAAAAGGACAACATCAAATTTTTTGAGATCAAATTAGTCACAAATGTTATGCTACAATGGAGTGGTGGGTTATGTGAATAAAAACTGTATCACCGGCAGCCTAAATCCATACTGATAAATAAGAAGAAAAGATTTGATATTGTTCCGGATGAACTAAAAAACTATTGAACCAATCTTGCTGAAACTTGGTGAGGAGATAGTTTGAACCTTGGAAATGGACATATCTGATACTTTTTATTGCGATAATCTGTTGCCCACATGAGCGAAACTGTGGGGAACAGCTAGTAATAATAGATATTTGTCATGTAAGGCTACAACGTTGTATTGAAACCTGAGCAAGCAAAGATTTCACAACTTTTCACCTCACTACAGCGAGGAAAATGCTAGGTGCAAGAAAACAGATAAAATTAGTTATTTTTTTCATGCAATTGTTGTGCTGGCCAGTGCGATTATTCCAAGATTGGCACACTGAAATGAAATAAGTATTGTTGCATTTTAAGTGAACTGACGGTATGGAAAATTATTGGGTATAAAGGTTCGAATTCTAATACACATTTGCACTCGGATTTCGAATGATAAACAGAATATTTCCGAGCATGTGAGGTGAAATGTATATTTCTATATCAATGATGTTTTGTGGAAAGGTGTATGCCATAACTTCTTTGACAGATTCTCCTTTTCTACAAAAAAACCAACAATACTTTTTAATGTTATCATAAGCAACATTTTCTTCAGTAAACAAACACCATGGACCCAAACATCTATGCCCTGGTCTTGGACACCCTGAACAGAGCCACCAGCCAAGACACAGAGATACTAAAGCCGGCGGAAAAGCAGCTTCAGGAATGGGAGAAGGAACCTGGCTTCTATTCTGTACTACTGGTCAGTCTAACTTAAGACATAACATACAATATAATAGTCTGAGTTATGCTGTTCTTTTTTTACTTCAGTGGTTAGAATAAGACAGCAATACTATTAAACCTGTCAAACTTAGTTTAGTTTTAGAGAATGCAAAATCGAATCGACACCATTGTATTTGGATAAATAGTTTGTGTTAGGTAGTAAGTACTTAGCTTTTCAAGAAGAAACTGTAATCCGTACATCCTAATATTATAAATGCGAGAGTCACTCTGTTTGTTACGTTGTTACCTTTTCACATCTATACTGCTAAACCGATCTTGATAGCATTTGGTGTGGTATTTCCACACCCTGGAGAAGGATGTAGATTCTTTTTATTGCAATAAATTGTAGTCCACAACAGTGACATGGGTATTTTACTTATATATATATACATATTTATTTATTTAATAATCAGCAAGCTTGAGTCTGATGTGTCTACATCTCAGTGAGTAGAAGTTTAGCAATGTCTAAAAAATAATTGATTGATCATTTAGCATTGTAGCAGGGAAGGATTGCTCATTTGTCACCAGTTTTCAAGCTTATATTAATTATAGGAATTTATTCAGGATACAAACACACTTTCTCGTAGTCTGTTCTAGTTGTGCACCACTCTGGAAGCGAGGAAGTGGTTTGCAGTGCTTGGTTAACCAATTTTGATTTAGTTTTCTTTAAAAATTAATATCAATTCAAAATTTCTATTCACAGAATGTCCTATCAAACCATTCCATAGACAGCAATGTTCGTTGGCTCGCAGTCATGTGCTTCAAGAATGGCGTAGACCGTTACTGGAGACGGAATGCTCCCAATGCCATCACAGACGAAGAAAAGGAGAAGTTAAGACTCGGACTGCTGAATACAAATGTGCTGAGCGAGCCAGTTGCACAGATTGCTACACAAGAAGCAGTGTTGATCTCGAAGATTGCTAGGTAGGCTTTCTTTGTTTTACCTTCGTCATCATCATCAACCGGTAGAAGTCCACTGCTGAACATAGGCCTCCCCCTTTGAATGCCAATAAATGGCAGCAATATGATTATAGTGTACCCTACTTCTGCTATCATACTAATATTAAAAGAGTTTGTGATTATATACTAATTTGTTACTTCTTGTTGAAACTAGCTTAATAAATTTGAGTAATATTATAAATGGAGATAGCTTATATTCTGGATTTTCTTAATTCATGTTACATAATCAAACTTACACTGTGCCACCAGGTTTGATTGTCCAGCAAACTGGCCCAGCCTGGTTCCTGAATTGATGGGTGCACTGAAAGCTCCACAGCCACTCATCCAGCACAGATCCTTGCTGATCTTTCACCATCTTGTCAAGGCTATGGCTTCCAAGAGGCTTGTGGCTGATCGGAAGACTTTCCAGGTATGTGGCAGATACGGCTTCTAAATGTTAACATGTGACTCATCATCATCATTATCAGCCTTTCACGTTCCCACTGCTGGGAATCTGGCCTTCTCTCAGAGAGAGAGTATGGGCTGTAATCTACCACGCTGGCCCGGTGCGGGTTGGTAGATATTGCATGCCCTTGAACGTTGTGGTTCTTGGACGTGCCGGTTTCCTCACCATGTTTTCCTTCACTGTTTTGAGCAATGGCAACATACATTTCTAGTTTTTGGCATTTTCGCCTGACTAGCTACCCTCAAGTTAAGAATTTGTCGCCAAGCCCCTATCGAAGTTCTCTGGCAGCCTCACTTGAGCTCCCAATCCAGAAGTAGCGTGGCGCCACCTTGATCCACATCATCACTTGACTTATGGTGAAATGTTACCCTGTACAAACAATGCTGAAAGTCTCAGGTCACTTGTTGAAAAAATATAAACTTTCACTGAGCAAAGTCGCTACAATGTTTATACTCATCACTGGCTTACTGAGTCTGTGACGCTGTCAGATGGAAACAATGGAATAACGAATCGCTAGCTGCTTGCTGTCTGTACCCTTTAGTATGATAGACTCCACTTCCAGTTCAACAATCCCTTTGATTATTCCAGGAACTAACGCACGCAGTATATCCCTTCATCCTAAGCCTGTGGCATGAGAACACCGACATCTTCCTCCGTCACATCCAGGAGGGCGCCGCCACGGAACTGATCACCGAGCACTTGGAGAAAGCGCTGCTGTGCCTCCGGGTCCTGAGGAAGCTGACAGTGTTCGGCTTCAAGAAAGCACACGAGAGTCAGGATGCTGTCGCGTTTTTGAATGTGGTTTTTGATAGGGCTAAGACCAGTTTGGAGTGCAGTAAGTGCTTTTTTAAATACCCTACTAATCCTCATCATCATCAGCCGAAAGAAGTCCACTGCTGGCTCCATGTATAAGTTTGTGCCTATGGATTGATGGATGTTTGTTACTCTATCACGCAAAAACTACTAAACGGATTTTGATGAAATTTTATGTGGGGATAGTTTAAACCCTGGAAAAGGACTAAGGATACTTTTCATTGGGACAAACTAGTCCTCGCGGGTGAAATCATGGAGAACAGCTAGTATTATTTCCAGTACACATTGAAGAGGTAGCCATAATAGACAGTTTTGTTTGACAGATTTAATCACTGACGCCATTGTTACTTGACCATCGTGGACGTCTTCTGGCTGATGATGAGTTCATCATCCACTTTTGCCCTGCAATGTTTTTTCCACATTAGATTACACCAAAATTATTTTCAGGAAAGCTCCTCAAAGGCCGCGGCATCTACCTTTTGGAACTCTGCGAGAAGTTCATCATCCACCTAACAAAAGTGGCCCTGGGCGTGCTGAGCCACCACCCCTTTTCCTACGTGCCTCTCATCCGACCCTCGTTGGAATTTGCACTCTATTACTGCTTCACAGAGCCGGGAATGACGTTGATATACGAACGGTTCACGATACAGTGCCTCAATATAATGATGTGTATACTGCAGTGCGTTGAGTACAAACCACCTAAAGGCGTGGTCAAGGATTCTAGTGAGAGTAAGTTCATGCATATATAACCTATACAACCTAAGCAATAGAAACTTGTTTAAAAATACCAAACAACTTTTTAAGAAGAAAGTTGGGGTCAGAGTTCCAGTAGTGTTCTAGCTGCCTCACTTGAGAGCCCAATCCAGACATAGCGTAGACTACATTGTCACTTAACATCAGGTGTGGTCAAACGCCCTACAAGATGAATAAATGATAACTTAAGAATTCTTTTCACACTCATCTTGAGGGACTGAAAACTGCAGTATATTCAGACTTAACGAATTCATTTTCTCAATAGTGACCTTACAAGCGTACCAAGCCAAGATGGAAGTGCTGGACCCCAACACAGTGTGCCACATGTGCCGCCACCTAGTGACGCACTACTTCGTTCTGAGTGCGGACGACCTGGCACTTTGGGACGCGGAGCCCGAGACCTTCGCCACCGACGAAGCCGGCGAGTCTTGGAAGTACAGTCTCAGGGTATGTTGTAGGTACTGTAGAATGTACACCATGTGATCACTTTATAACGTTAAACTCGTCATCCCCTTTCCACCATCGGACAAGACGTATGGCACCACGACACCCGTATTTGGTTGATATTCCCCCGATCAGAGAAGGAGTGGAACACTATGCCAGCGTCATTGTTTCCCGATAAGTACAGTTTTGGGAGTCTTCAAGTCAAGAGTGAATAGGTATCTTCTAGGCAAGCATGCTCCATCATTGGCCACGTCTTCACTTTCCAACACGTGAAGCTGTGGCTAAGAATGAATAAAAATTTTAAAACAAGCAACGCCTTTTTCAACCACCTTATGCCGGCAAAATAACAGAGAAGTAACGCCCGACAGGTGATTTTTTGGATTTTATTATTTTTACTAATTTATTGAATTGGAGCAATTTCATTACAATGCCAAGTTTTTTTGTCATCTAAATAGTCTGATATTTTATAATAAGGTTACTAATAATATTTTGTTTTACATGGACTCGAATTTTTGTCATCATATGAAGCCTAGAAGTGGGTACCGCAATTTTATCTCAGTACTTATCTTTTTGAAGCTAATCCTCACTATTGTTCCAGCCCTGCACCGAAGCCCTCTTCATGGAGCTGTTCCCGTTCCGTGACGTAGTAGGGCCGGAGCTAGTCCGGCTGCTGTCGTCGGTGCAGCAACAGCAAATAGCACCTGACGACCTGCCCGCCATATTGAATAAGGACGCCATTTATAACGCCGTGGGATTGGCAGCCTTCGACCTTTATGACGATGTGGGTTCACTGTTCTAGAAGTTTCTTCTTCGAAGTACCTAAGAGTTCGACGACTTGTTAATTATCTTTTTTTTAACCGGGTATTTACAGAAATATGCGAAAGAAAGTTAAGGGCTTAGATTGATCAATCAGAAACGAGAAGAGTTTACGATAACCAATGAGAGACGAGAAGAGTTAGCGATAGCTAATCAGACACGAGAAAAGTTAATAACAACCAATTAGAGACGAAAACTGATTTTCTAGTCACTAATCAAAATGACCTTTAACACTCCCTTTTTACGATTGAATTTATGAAGATGAAAATTCAATGAGTCTATTTTAATTTCAGGTCGATTTCGACGAATGGTTCACGAAAGTGCTTAGTCAAGAGCTGAAAATCAAAGATAATAATTATAGAATAATTAGGAGACGAGTTTGTCAACTTATTGGTAAGTAACAATGAATAAAATTATCCACCACGCTAGCCCACTGCAGGTTGCCAGGTAGACTAGTTTCCAGCCCCAGTGTTGGCATTTGTAGCCAATTTCCCACTTATTTCGGCATCTATTGCAGGCCAATGGTGCGGCGTGCGCGCCTCCCAATCTCTCCGGCCAGCAATCTACGCAGCCTTACTTGAACCTCTCTCGAGGACTGACGAAGATGCAGCAGTGAAGTTGGCAGCCGCTGAAGCGCTGAGAAGCACCATTGATGATTTTAATTTCGACGTGGACCAGTTCGCGCCGTTTGCACCGCACGCGATTGCAGCGCTTTACGAGTTGCTGGTATGTAATAGTATATTTTTTAACTCGCTAAGAAGTTAAAAACAGCTCTATGGTCTATTGGCTATTTCTTTTACTTTTTGTGTACAATGTCAACGATTTTTTTTTTTTTTGGTATGGTATGGGTTTTTTATGCCTGAAATAAATATATTTTATTTATTATTTTTATTATTGACATAGCAAGCTGAAGTATTAGTTTGCTGGTCATATCATAGGTAGAATCGAAAACCACGATGAAACCATAGCTATGTGGTAGGGCATTTTCTAGTGCTCGTCTAGCTACCATCCTCTAGTTAAGAATCTGTCGCTAAGCACCGATCGTTCAGGCAGTCTCACTTGAGAGCCAGTTCCCAGTCCAGTTGTAGCATCAGTTGATCAAACGCTACTCTGTAAGCTGTAAGTAAAAAATAAAAAATGCAATAAATATTACGATGATGATCTCCAAGTTTAACACTTATTTAACTCCCAGGTGGAGTCCGAGGAATGCGACACGAAGATGCACGTGCTCCACGTAGTGTCCTACGTGATGGAACGAATGGGGGCATCAGTGGCGCGAGGAGGGGGCACCGCGGCGCTGTTCGCGTACCTACCGCAGCTGTGGCACCACGCCGCGCACCACAACATGCTGCGAGCCGCCGCGCTCTCCGCACTCGTGCACCTACTGAAGGTGAGTGACAGTGACAGTAGACCCCCCCACCTTGCAGGCGCTGGGCGAGTGCTCCCCCAACATCCGACCGTGGGTGCTGGGCGTGGTGTGCGAGTCGACGCGGCTGTCGGAGCCGGCGCACGTGTGCCTGTAGTGACAGTAGACCCCCCACCTTGCAGGCGCTGGGCGAGTGCTCCCCCAACATCCGACCGTGGGTGCTGGGCGTGGTGTGCGAGTCGACGCGGCTGTCGGAGCCGGCGCACGTGTGCCTGTAGTGACAGTAGACCCCCCACCTTGCAGGCGCTGGGCGAGTGCTCCCCCAACATCCGACCGTGGGTGCTGGGCGTGGTGTGCGAGTCGACGCGGCTGTCGGAGCCGGCGCACGTGTACCTTCTAGAAGACGCCCTGGAGCTGTGGCTGGCGGTGCTGGAGACGGCGCCGGCCGCCGACCGCGCCGCGCTGCAGCTGCAGGACAACCTGGCGCCCATACTGGGTGAGTGGCGGGGTGGACGGGAGGGGGAAGGAAGGAAGCTTGCTGGTAGAAGATTTTCTTTCTAATGAAATTTAAAAAACATAACAGCATTTTTGACAACCTTCGAGATAAATCGAAATTGCTGCACTGGCCAAATGAATGCGAGCAGCGGCCGGGAAAAGTTGTGTGAAATATCATTATCTGTCGAGTTTAGTGGCCAAAGTAACTCTGTCTGTCTGTTACCCTTTCACGCCTAAACTACTGAAGCGATTGAAATTAAATTTGTTACGGAGTAAGTTTGAACCCTGAAAAAGACATAGGATATTTTTTATCGCGATAAACTGTAGCCCACGCAGGGAATAGCTAGTACAATATAAATTTTGGAACACAGAACCAAAGAAGATTTGTCGTACCCTTTTTTCCAGAAACATCCTCGGAGCATCTCCGCATAGTCGTGTACATAATGCAGGCATACACCCTCCTATGTCCCGAGGAGTTCCTCTCCGGCGCCGGAGGGAAGTGCATGGGCATACTGGACGACATGCTCGGCGATATGAGGACGGAAGGAGTCATTACCGTCCTCAAGATGGCCGAGATTTGCGTCAGCGTCAGTTTCCCCGAGAGAAATGCGTTTTTGGGTGTCAAGGTTATATGGCCGATACTTCTGAGGACTATACAGTGAGTATCCTACTAATATTAAAAACGTGAATGTTTGTAAGCATGGATGTATGGATGTATGGATGGGTGTATGGGTGTATGTATGGATGTTTGTTACTCTTTCACGCAAAAACTACTGAACGGATCTGTATGAAATTTGGAATATAGATAGCTTACACCCTCGATTAACACATAGGCTTTTTATCCCGGAAAAAGGTTCCTGCGGGATAACAGGAAGACGCGGGTGAAACCGCGGTGCGCATCTAGTAAGAAAATAAGTTGCTTGATGTTCCATTTTAAAACATCGTAATTAAACCATAGCTTGATGGTTGGGTATTTTCTAGTGCTCGCCTGGCTAGCTACCACCGTCATGTTAAGAATCGCCATAAGCACCTATCGGTGTGTTCCGGCAGCCTCGCTTGAGAGCCAGTTCCCAATCCAGGTGTAGCGTGACGCCATCAACTATCATCACCTAAAATCTGGTAATTTGTGGTGAAACGCTACCCTGTAAGTAGTAAAAAGGCTAATTCCATTACCAACGTTATGTCGTTCCAGAGTGCTTCTAGAGAATGATGACCTACCAATGGTGCTGTCAGTGCAACTGTGCCTGGTGTCCCGCGTCATCCTGCTGTCCACAGACCTCTTCTACAAGGCGATACAAGAGGCCGCCAATGGCCTCGAAGAATACGACTCGGACCCTGTCAAGGTGTTGAATAGGTGATGTTATTTTTTTGAACCTTATGTCGATCCGGCTTGAAGGACCACTTGTGTTTGGGAAGTCTGTTAAAATTTATGGATATTGGATTGGTTGCTTGTTTCACTGTTTTTTTAGGGTTCCGTACTCAAAGGGTAAAACTGGGGTCCATTACTAAGACACCGCTGTCCCTCTTTTTGTCTGTCTGTCTGTCACCAGGCTGTAACTCATGAACCGTGATAGTCAACTCGTGAACGGGTGCTGCTTGTGGGGTCTGGTCTGTTTTGGTTGTGATCCCGCAACTCGTTAATATTCATGTTCCCATATCCCAATGTGTACAACCAAACAAGAGAAATCTTCTTATTAGTAAAGCTAAATAAAAAATATCGGACTATTAGATAACGAAAAAAGCTTGGGATTTTAGTGCTTGCTCTAATTCAATCAAATAGTAATAAAATTGACAATGTGATCGCGCCAAAAAAATTACCTGCCGGGCCTTTCTTGCCTGTTCTTTTGCCGGCGTAAGGAGGTTGGAACAGGCGTAGCTAGTTTTAAGTTGACGTTTTAAAGTGATCACAATGTATCCTATTGAATAAAAAACATTTGAATTTTGATGATGAAAGTCTGAGATAAAGTGGTAATTATTGATTTAGGAGCATTATATTTCAGGTTGCTGCACGTGTGGACGGAGAAGATGAATCTAGTGACGCAGGTCGAGAGGTGGAAAGTTGTTGGTGAGAATCATATTCATTAATAAACAGTGTACCTTCAATACAAATTTTTGGTAGTAATAGTAACGCAGATGTAGTAAAACAAGCAAGTTAGATGAACACTGACTTTATTCAGTATTGTAAGGTAGACTGTAAAAACATAACTTAAGTATAATGATAATGATAATATTATATTAATAATGAACTACTACCTACATGTAGAATAAATCAACAGATGATATTAATTCTTACTACAGCAGACAGGTCCCGAAACTTCCGGGGGAAAACGGCATATCCATATTAAGATAATGTAATGAATTTGACTGGTTAGTCCAAAAATCAGAATAGATTTCTCGATCGATTTTTTCGGTTTATTTTTCTCCTATTACAGGGTTTGATATTTTACGAAAACTATAAAAGTTTTCGTTTCCTTCCATACATTATTTTTTCAACGCGCCTTATCGAAACCAGGAGGGTCTAAAATCGGTAACACGGGTTATTTTAAATAGTTTTTTTCGTATTGTAACAAAATTTTCGATTTACTTATATAATTTGGGCAGTACGAGTTGCTGCTTTGACAAGATAACTTGACAAGCGGTAGTAAACTTTGACGTTTACGAACACTTTTATAGTTTTCGAAACTGGTTCTAGGGGTACAGTCCACTCCGAACGTGTGCGACTTTTCGGTCTAGGCTGAAATATTGCATATGGACCGCTACATCTCCCGGTCTCTGGATCAGGGAATCCGTGTACAAAATAAAAGTAAATAAATAAAATAAAATAGAATACAATACATTACATACATAAATTAAAATAGGTATCAAAAATTGGTTG
Organism: Opisthograptis luteolata; assembly: GCA_931315375.2. Lineage (NCBI taxonomy): Eukaryota > Metazoa > Arthropoda > Insecta > Lepidoptera > Geometridae > Opisthograptis > Opisthograptis luteolata. The sequence continues at coordinate 10,511,752 of OV928049.1, read as the reverse complement.
CCTGTAAAGTCGGTATACGGGCGAAAGTTTTACGTGACAACGACTTTGAGTGGTAAAGGCTAACCATGCCCGAGTGGAAGGGACGCGTGCCTCTCACTCGCTCTCATTGTGAGCGCATAACGTGAGCGGAGCGTAACGCAGTTTCTTGAAGTGTCACCCGGCAAACCAATTTATAAGACGTTGTCACGTCAAAATCCAATTCAGAACTTTTTTTTTTCTTTTTATGAATCCCCATTGACAGTTCAGTGAACTCGCCACTTAGAACGAACTCTTTTAACCTTTGAAATGTCATACTGTATTTTTCTTCCAGGTTTAGGTTTAGCAGCTCTGCTGACGACACAGAACGCCACGGTTCTGCAGAGGTTCCCCGCGATACTCCTCAATTTGACAGAAGTCCTGAATGACGTCATGAAGCAGGAAGACAATGGAGTTTATGTCGAGTGAGTAACAATTTAAATGGTGATAATTTAGTTGTCCGGATGTCGAAACCTGCTTTTTTGGTAATGGAAAATATTGTAATGAGAATAGAATAGAATTATTTGTTTGCGTAAAATTTTGAGGAGTATTGCCAGAGTCATTGCTAGAGTTAACTCTGTAAAATATAATAAATAAAAAAATCCAACTGTTAATTTGTATAACCAAAAGTGGTTACTTATTACTTACTAGGAGCAATATAAATCCAACCTTAAAAGGATGCAGGAAAATTTTCGTAAAAAGTATATGGGGATGCCGCTGTAGGCCGTTGACTTATAATAATACCAGCTGTTCCCCGCGGTTTCACCCGCGTGGAACAGCTAGTATGACCGCGATAAAAAGTATCCTATGTCCTTCCTCAGGGTTAAAACTATCTCCGTACCAAATTTCATTTCAATCGGTTTAGTAGTTTAGGCGAGACAGACAGACAGAGTTACTTTCTCATTTATAGTATTAGCAGGGATATATTAGCGGTGATATCAAAACTCGCCGCTAGGGGCGCTTTACAAAAAACCCGGTTACGCGGTAGAACGTGTTGGCTTGTAGCAAACGTGACATTAGGGCTTCACTGCATCTGTACGTTTGTCCCGCAGCGGACTGGTGGCGCTCCCCGGGTCGCGGCCCGCGTCCCCGCTGGAGGGGCGCGGCGGCGCGGCGCGCTGGGGCGAGGGCGCGGGCGCCGACACGCCGCACGAGCTGCGCCGGCGCCGCCTGGCCGCCGCGCACCCCGCGCACGCCATCGACCTGCGCGCCGTCACGCACCACCAGGTACCTGCGCGTGTGTAGCGGGCTGGTGTCGCGGCCCGCGGCGCGCTGGGGCGAGGGCGCGGGCGCCGACACGCCGCACGAGCTGCGCCGGCGCCGCCTGGCCGCCGCGCACCCCGCGCACGCCATCGACCTGCGCGCCGTCACGCACCACCAGGTACCTGCGCGTGTGTAGCGGGCTGGTGTCGCGGCCCGCGGCGCGCTGGGGCGAGGGCGCGGGCGCCGACACGCCGCACGAGCTGCGCCGGCGCCGCCTGGCCGCCGCGCACCCCGCGCACGCCATCGACCTGCGCGCCGTCACGCACCACCAGGTACCTGCGCGTGTGTAGCGGGCTGGTGTCGCGGCCCGCGGCGCGCTGGGGCGAGGGCGCGGGCGCCGACACGCCGCACGAGCTGCGCCGGCGCCGCCTGGCCGCCGCGCACCCCGCGCACGCCATCGACCTGCGCGCCGTCACGCACCACCAGGTACCTGCGCGTGTGTAGCGGGCTGGTGTCGCGGCCCGCGGCGCGCTGGGGCGAGGGCGCGGGCGCCGACACGCCGCACGAGCTGCGCCGGCGCCGCCTGGCCGCCGCGCACCCCGCGCACGCCATCGACCTGCGCGCCGTCACGCACCACCAGGTACCTGCGCGTGTGTAGCGGGCTGGTGTCGCGGCCCGCGGCGCGCTGGGGCGAGGGCGCGGGCGCCGACACGCCGCACGAGCTGCGCCGGCGCCGCCTGGCCGCCGCGCACCCCGCGCACGCCATCGACCTGCGCGCCGTCACGCACCACCAGGTACCTGCGCGTGTGTAGCGGGCTGGTGTCGCGGCCCGCGGCGCGCTGGGGCGAGGGCGCGGGCGCCGACACGCCGCACGAGCTGCGCCGGCGCCGCCTGGCCGCCGCGCACCCCGCGCACGCCATCGACCTGCGCGCCGTCACGCACCACCAGGTACCTGCGCGTGTGTAGCGGGCTGGTGTCGCGGCCCGCGGCGCGCTGGGGCGAGGGCGCGGGCGCCGACACGCCGCACGAGCTGCGCCGGCGCCGCCTGGCCGCCGCGCACCCCGCGCACGCCATCGACCTGCGCGCCGTCACGCACCACCAGGTACCTGCGCGTGTGTAGCGGGCTGGTGTCGCGGCCCGCGGCGCGCTGGGGCGAGGGCGCGGGCGCCGACACGCCGCACGAGCTGCGCCGGCGCCGCCTGGCCGCCGCGCACCCCGCGCACGCCATCGACCTGCGCGCCGTCACGCACCACCAGGTACCTGCGCGTGTGTAGCGGGCTGGTGTCGCGGCCCGCGGCGCGCTGGGGCGAGGGCGCGGGCGCCGACACGCCGCACGAGCTGCGCCGGCGCCGCCTGGCCGCCGCGCACCCCGCGCACGCCATCGACCTGCGCGCCGTCACGCACCACCAGGTACCTGCGCGTGTGTAGCGGGCTGGTGTCGCGGCCCGCGGCGCGCTGGGGCGAGGGCGCGGGCGCCGACACGCCGCACGAGCTGCGCCGGCGCCGCCTGGCCGCCGCGCACCCCGCGCACGCCATCGACCTGCGCGCCGTCACGCACCACCAGGTACCTGCGCGTGTGTAGCGGGCTGGTGTCGCGGCCCGCGGCGCGCTGGGGCGAGGGCGCGGGCGCCGACACGCCGCACGAGCTGCGCCGGCGCCGCCTGGCCGCCGCGCACCCCGCGCACGCCATCGACCTGCGCGCCGTCACGCACCACCAGGTACCTGCGCGTGTGTAGCGGGCTGGTGTCGCGGCCCGCGGCGCGCTGGGGCGAGGGCGCGGGCGCCGACACGCCGCACGAGCTGCGCCGGCGCCGCCTGGCCGCCGCGCACCCCGCGCACGCCATCGACCTGCGCGCCGTCACGCACCACCAGGTACCTGCGCGTGTGTAGCGGGCTGGTGTCGCGGCCCGCGGCGCGCTGGGGCGAGGGCGCGGGCGCCGACACGCCGCACGAGCTGCGCCGGCGCCGCCTGGCCGCCGCGCACCCCGCGCACGCCATCGACCTGCGCGCCGTCACGCACCACCAGGTACCTGCGCGTGTGTAGCGGGCTGGTGTCGCGGCCCGCGGCGCGCTGGGGCGAGGGCGCGGGCGCCGACACGCCGCACGAGCTGCGCCGGCGCCGCCTGGCCGCCGCGCACCCCGCGCACGCCATCGACCTGCGCGCCGTCACGCACCACCAGGTACCTGCGCGTGTGTAGCGGGCTGGTGTCGCGGCCCGCGGCGCGCTGGGGCGAGGGCGCGGGCGCCGACACGCCGCACGAGCTGCGCCGGCGCCGCCTGGCCGCCGCGCACCCCGCGCACGCCATCGACCTGCGCGCCGTCACGCACCACCAGGTACCTGCGCGTGTGTGTAGCGGGCTGGTGTCAACAAGCGCGCGAGAAGACCCTGGCAACGTGTCATCATCATCATCATCATCATCATTCAAACATTTTGTATAAGCTGTCATTTCAAACATGTATAAACTATTGGTCTTCCTATAGTGCGTGCGTGCATGCGTGCGTGTGTGTGTGAATGTTTGTTACCGCGTATCACTGTAACTACTAAACCGATTTTGATGAAATTTGGAATGGATACTGAGCTCGATCTTCGTTTCTCACCCAACTACTGCCAGCCACGCGGCGTAAGTCGTCGCTCCACCTCATTGGGCGTCCTACAATACGTTTGCCAACCGACGAGTACTGGGAAAGTTTTTATGGAGATCACTACTTTTGAATAAAAACAGCAATATTCCACTAGTAAAAAAAATATAAGTGCCTTATTTACAGAATGTCCCGTTTTTCAACTGCCTCTGTGTCATGTACACTGCGTGACGACAAGGCAACTCGACATAGGCTGCGCGGGATGCTGGGCGGGCCACGCCGAAGGGGGACTGTATCATGAAACATTACCTAATCTTACCTTACCTTGTTTCAATTGGCACCTTATCTTACCTTACCTTGTTTTAGTTGGAACCTTATCTTACCTTACCTTGTTTTAGTTGGAACCTTATCTTACCTTACCTTGTTTTAGTTGGAACCTTATCTTACCTTACCTTGTTTCAGTTGGAACCTTATCTTACCTTACCTTTTTTCAGTTTGAACCTTACCTTACCTTGTTTCAGTTGGAACCTTATCTTACCTTACCTTGTTTCAGTTTGAACCTTACCTTACCTTGTTTCAGTTGGAACCTTATCTTACCTTACCTTGTTTTAGTTGAAACCTTATCTTACCTTACCTTGTTTTAGTTGGAACCTTATCTTACCTTACCTTGTTTCAATTGGCACCTTATCTTACCTTACCTTGTTTTAATTGGAACCTTATCTTACCTTACCTTGTTTTAGTTGGAACCTTATCTTACCTTACCTTGTTTCAGTTGGAACCTTACCTTACCTTACCTTGTTTCAGTTGGAAACGCTTAAGAACCAAGTCGGCCCGGAGACGTTCGAGCAACTGGTGCAGTCTACGGATGCAGAAACGTTGCAGCAAATCAGAGAATACATACCCATCTGAAGTATGTTGCTAATATTAATGTTTATTTCTATATGTCATTCTATGCATATATATGTATGAGCTTGCTTATGAAAGTGTTTATATTCAGACTGATTTATATTCAATGGATTATCAAGGATATCTCAGAACTCCGATGTCACAGCGCGATGACACATAATATAGATAAAATAAAGTAACAGATACTTATTTTGTTATTATTTTTTATTTTTGATGATATGTATGTATGTACTTACATTTTAATTGGAGATGACATTGATTAATTATCACCAACTCGGCAACTATCCAGACGTTTCTTTCACACTCGTCAGGAATGACGCTTAGTTGCAAATTACAAACAGCAATATGCGTGAATAAAAAAATTTGAAAGTGAATTTGCTGCAAATATTCTCGATGTGTGTTAATGTCGATTAAATAAAAACAAATAAACTAGCAGACAGATTTTTTGTCTAGTCGTTTTTCCTTCTATAATTGTAATTGGAGGTGACATTGGTGTCGATTCGGTTTTGCATTAGGGATTTCACTTGGAGGGAAAAATCTATTAATCAATAATCGATATAAAATCGACTCTTTAAAATTAAATCCATTGGTAAAAAATCGATTACTTAAATAAAAAATAATCGATTTTTTATAAAAGTAATAATTTTTTTCTAACTATTCGAACAGTTGCATTTTTTTGTACATTGTAATAAAATTACTCAGAGTAACTTATAACTGCAAAATTCGATTGAAATGTGTAGTTTGGCTACACATTAGTTTATTCTCCAATAATACAAACATCTTTTATTACTTTAAAAAAGAGAGTAGGTAAAAAAATCGATTTATCAATAATCGATTTTTCATATTTAGATAATCGATTATTAAAAATCGATTAAAAGAAGAAGAAAATCGGTCATTTTTCACATCCCTATTTTGCATTCTCTAAAACTAAACTAAGTTTGACACGTGTAAAAGTAATGTTGTCCTTTTTTTACTTCATTGGTTAGAAAAAGACAGCAATACTATTAGACCTGTCAAACTTAGTTTAGTTTAAGAAAATGCAAAACCGAATCGTCACCTATGTTTGCTTATTATGCGATGGTGCCAAGCATTATCTAGATGTCTCTTTCACACTCGTTGACAGCAGTGCGCATAAGTAACAAAAAAATATTCTAACTATATTTGCTGCAAATAATCTCGATGTCTTAAAGTGATGATGCCACTATACATTTTATATTAAGTTTATTTTTTTTTTCAGGATTTTTTCCACGGAATCATTTTGAGTTCAGTACATCTCTAAAAACTTAATTATGATTTACGAAACTAGACTAACATGAGCAAGCTCTTAAGGTTCGTTTTCTATCCCATCGTTTAAAGCAGCGACTTACATGTCTGTTTGTATTTTGTACATTTTGTATTCATATAATTTAAATTTAAAAAAAATATGTTTTAATTTTCTACGTTAATTTCTATGGGATGCAACTAAATTCTGTATAGTGTCGAAATTAATTATGATAAAGTTGATTATTAATTTTTGATGTAATTAATTAAATAAAAAAATGTCATTTGCTTGCACTACTATATTGCATCTAAGAAACAAAAAAAAAGTTATATTAAAAAAGAAAATTACATCTCCTATTATAAAAGTTCAGGGAAGATGAGTTAATGAGCAAAGCTTTTGTCTTTTTTAATTTATTGTTGCCAAATTAAAGTAATAATATAATAATTGCACACTTAGGGTACGTTCCGATATGCGTCATAGCAGCACATACCTCAGTAAACTACTGAAACCCACTGACAGCTGCAAGCAGTCACCGTGAACGCAAATCAGAACGCGCCCAATTTTGCATCTACCTATGTACTGAGAATGTTTGAAACGACAGCCTTATCAATAGTAAACTATTAAACAGTAACATTTTGTGTATATGTGATATACGATTTTCTATTCTACAGGGTTTATTTTATTTTATCAGAAACCTCTCGCGGGTAGCTTTTTATCATAGTACTCAATAACTTTTGTTCTACGACTTTTATTCATTCATACTTTCATACGTGCATAAAAATAATATAATTGGTAGCTCTAAATGATAATAATACTATGAACGTCATGACTGAAGAAGTGTTAGACATGACTACAAAAACTTTAAAAAATATTCTATTAGAAAAAACGTAAACTGAAGTTGTTAGGTATGATTGTTGGAAGCTATTACTAGAGATTTCTAGTTAATTAAAATTAACCCTGTTTAGGTATATATGCATACGTAGATTTAAGTACGCGATATACGGTATTCTGTTTATTTTTGTAGTTTATACGGTGATTTTAAATCAAAATAGAGAATTGAAATAGTTTGGGTTTTATACCTCGTTACGTAGGGCTTTTACAAATAGACAGCTAAGCTAGCGTGCCAATCTTAGCCTTCTGTGTGAACAGGATCAAAACTAGTTTTAATTTACGAGAGCAAAAAATAATCAATAAAATCGGATAACTCTGTAAAAAAACACGCGTCGACTCAAAAATGTCTTCCTTGTTTTTCGTCAGTTATAAAATAATATATGGGGCCTTAATTATTTTAATGAGTTCCAAATAATACGGACACTACACTGCCACTAACAGACTTCTAGGTAGTTAATATTTTTTAGTTTGTGACTGCAGAATAAAACAGAATACCTACTGCAGGTCGGTTATCTAAAACTGTCACGTTCACAGTACTCACACCACAGAAATTCCGTTACACAGTAGTAACAACGAAATGATAAGCGTCTCTGTCGCTCTCATAACCTTGACCGCGTGCGAGAGAGACGAAATGACTTCATGATGCGTATGCAGTGCGACGTCATGTCGTGCGCAGTCGTGTGAGTGTGTTGTAGCCAGGTTTAGACAAATATAAATATCAGGGGATTTTTGCACACAGATTGACCTAGCCCCAAATTAAGCTTGAAACTTGTGTTATGGGTACTAGATAACGATGTACATACTTAAATAGAGAAATAAATACTTGTATAGATAGAAATATCCAAGACTCAGGTACAAGTAGTGTAGTACAAGTAGTGTGAGTAGTGCTCATCACAAATATATTTGCCCTTACCGGGATTCGAACCCGGGACCGCTAGCTTCGAAGGCAGGGTCACTACCAACTCGGCTACCGTGTCGTCAAAGTTAGATAACTGACCTGTGGGGATAGTAAATAGTAATAATAATGCACTTAAATACCATAGTCTGTAAGCCGATGACTTGTTTATGCCGATCGAGTTCTCGACCAAAACAGAAGTAGCCGCTAAACTACTTTTAAAATCAAAATTACGTTCGTTTCGTGTGATACAATATTGTGACTTTATGGAAGCAATTGAACTGTCAAACACTCAAAACATGTTTCTTTAGACCGATGTGGCGCAATGGGCGGATAGCCGAATGCGTGAGGTCGCGGGTTCGATTCCCGCTACAAGACAAATATTTGTGCATTGAAAAAAAAAAAAAGCGCAAGTATTTGTTCTGTGTCTGGGTGTTGTGGATCCCCGGTCCTCGTAGTTTCTGATACCCTAGATACAGGGAAACCTAGTTAGGGGTCAGAGCCTATGTGCTCTATGGCATTATTATTATTTATTATTACTTTAATAAAATACAACATGTGACGACTTTAAAACGCCAAACACAAATTTTTACAAAAATGAAAAATACTTGAATAAAAATTATAAAACAAAAACAAAAAAAGTGTGACTGTAACTTTTTTAGTTTGACTTGTTTAAGACTAGCTGCGCCTTGCTGTTTCGGGTATGTTCTAATGCGTTCTAGGCAATTATTGAAATTGAAAAACTTTTATTTCAGAAAAAATGTGTGTCAATTACACTGTTGGTTATATTTTTTTGTATGAATCACCACGTTTCAACCATGCATTCAATATGAAAATTAATCAATTTTTTAGCATTGTTATAAATAAATGAGTTGATAACAAAATTAAGTAAATCACGAAACGGGATTTAAATCAATTCAATTGTTATTACACCATCAATCATATTATTTTGATTTGATACCAACAATCTTGTTTTTTTTGGTGACATGCGCTACCCAGTAAAGCCTAAAGCTTTGAAATGGCTTCACGGAATGAAACTTGGTTTAGTTTACGCTACTTACAGTTTCCGAGGAATGACGGGAAAACGGGAGCGAGCAAGTCCCCTTTGTTCCATAGGACATAACGTCATCAGACAAATGAGATTATTTTATACTCAAGGGACTTCCCCCGGCGGTCTCTGCAAAAGATTCATATCACACAAAAAAAGATTATAGGTATCAAGATATGATATGACAACGCATTTAAACATATCAGAAGCCGAAAAACAGTGTCAGACCGATTACCGATAACGTCCCGAGACTTATGCATAATCTGTACAATGATTTATTGTCAATAAACGCATTTCTCGCTTTGTTTTTATTCATCCGTCTAGTACTATATATTTAAGAAATTTCAAACCATTAATAGTACTGGGATAATATTATCACACCGCACTTAGACTGGTATTCAAAAATGACACCCAAGCATTGATCTATGTTTGAGTAGTGTTTAAATGACATTTATGTATGAAATGACAGACCACAATCTAGGCTCAAATAGAGCTTGGGTACTGCTTAAGCTTCATTCTAGACTACCGGCCTAAAAGGGCCTACTCACGGTGCAATCTGAGTATAATTTGACAAGCAGTTTTAGCCAACTAATTTCTCCGCAAGGCCGTGCGCTCACATGAGCTAGAGTCGAGGTGGCGTCGAGGTCCCGGCGCACAAGTGGCGCGTCGTAGCTACTTTTTCTTCTATAGATATAAATAGCAGTGCGCTCACACACTAGAGTCCTAGCGTCCTAAATTATGTAAAGAAAAGCAATTGTATCGATACGTTTGTATTCCACACGTGTACGTGTTTGTATGATATAAATAATTTAATTAATAAAGGAAATGTATTAACGCATATTTTTTTATCGCTCGAATGTAATCTTAGCTTAGAAACTGTATACTAATAGTGGTATGTACTATTAAGGCTCGCGCACATTAGGGTTGGACCGCGCCGCAACGCATTCATTTCTTTCAAACATTATAGCTATAACCGACAGATGCATTGACATTTTTCGATTTTTTGCGGTGCAGCCCGCTCGTGGTGTGAGCGAGGCTTGAGGGTACAGTAAGTTATAATATTTCAATGGATCGCCTAGTATAAATTGACACGCTACGCTACTATAAATTCTAAACGTTTCCAAATACCACCGCGAAATTTTTATCGATTGGGGGTCAATTTATACTGGTCAATAACATTTTGTATATTGCACGGATTATGCTATGGTTTATATTTAAAATGAAAAGGATACGCAAAATGAAATGTGTCAATGGAAAACTTTTTATTTTTACCATTAGATTAAGGAAAAATTAGTAGTAACCCACAAAATAGTCCTATAACATACAAGTCGGTTATCTAAACCTGGGACATTCGCACTACTCACACCAAAGCAATTTCATTATACAGTAGTAAAAACAAAACGGTAACCATCTCTGTCATCCTCGTAACCTTGACCGCGTGCGAGAGAGACGAAGACACTTTTCATGATGCGTTTGCAGTGCGACACCTTGCGCTAATTCAGACACAAATGTGTGTATTAATGGTGTAATGCTGTCCCTTTCTTACTTCAGTGGTTCGAAAAAGACAGCAATACTGTTAGACCTGTCAAACTTAGTTTAGTTTTAGAGAAAGCAAAACCGAATCGACACGATTAGTTAATTTTGAACTAAAACAGGATTGCCCTGTTGTTTTCTCCTGCATTCATGGTATACGCTAGTTTCCGTCTTCTAACTATGTACCAATTTTAAATGCAATATAATTATTATATATATGGATCTACTAATTTAGCTACTACATTCGAAATAAAAAAAAAGTTACAAGTTTCAAACAATAAAATGGCGTAATTTTTCAAACGTAGCATTTTTGGAAATGTTAATGATTTTTTTTTGGACTGGTTTGAGCACTTGTTTGAGTTTTTTGTATTTATTTATTTAGTTACAAACCCCTCAGACCTCAACAATATTTTAATTATTCAACGCCTTCCATCTAAATTAAATGAGCTGTAATATAGTAAACTAGAGACCTCAGGGTTTAGTTCCTACATTTTTTACCGATTTACCTCGCAGACGTTAAAAAAACGCTAAATTTAATAATTTTTATCCGATATTTTTGTTTAACTTCAAATTTTTTAAAAGAATACTTCTTTATAAATATGTAGATATGAAGTAGATTAACATTTATATATATTTTTTGGTTATTTTCTCTTTTACAGTACAGATAAAAAATGGTTGTGATTTTAACCCCAGTTTTCAGCTAGATCTTGTAAACCCTGCCTGAATGAAATTTTTACTGGAGATTAAACCTTGTATGATAAATTGATAACTAATAACTTTTGGTATAATATAATCGCTCATGTATGGATTTTTTTTAATAACAAATTTATTTGTAGGACATAAATAGATAAATCATAGATTTGACATAGGCGAGACGTTTCAAAGTTCTTTCTTTCATGCTATAAAGAAATTTAATGAAAGTTAAATTAAAAATCTATACTTACGAAAGTTTATCCAATACCTATCCTAGTCTTAGTTAGAACGCATAGTTTGGTGCGCGGAGACGATGCAGTGACACATCTTTTGGCAAATTTATAGAAATAAAGTTGTTTTCCAATGAATACAATATTTTATTTAAAGGTAACCCCAGATAAAATTATAACCCTTACTACTAAAAATGTACCTACGCAATGGCCGCAGTCGGCATTTCAGGCCTTTAAGTTTGAATGGGAAAATGTTGGCCTAGGGATAGCCGAGACACATAATTATGAGCCCGTTAATGCCTAGTTGTGGCCAAGACCACAGTAGGTATATAAAGAACAGTAGTTTAGCTAAGGCCGCTCGACGAGTTAATTGCCTACTCTTGCGGTGACGCATAGGCGGCGCGTTCCGTACTGAGTGCATGGCCGCGGCCCCGGCCGCCTCCTTTCGTTTATGTGATTGTGTGCGTGAAAAGTGCGTGCGTACACGGTGCCGCTACTCACGCACACATTCAAACCGGCGACGGCCGATTTATATGAAGCTGAACTACTACTCCTTTACTATGCCAAGACTTTACCTAAATACCTACCTACTTTCCTATAATGCGTAGTACAGTCAGCAACAAAAGTGGCTAATCATACTAGATGTTTCAAATATGTTTTAGAGCAGTAAAAATTGTTTTTTTTTACATTTTACAAGGTAGCGTTTTGACAATAACATAACACACTTGATTTTAAATGATGATGTAGTCAAAAGTTAGTGTTTAAGATGATGTTTGTAATCGGAAAATGTGTTATTGTTCAGCGACTTTTGTCGTTGACTGTACCAGTACCTAGTTAGGTACATTTATTTATTTATTTACATACTATACTTACCTAAGTTCAGAATTGCTTTTCTATTAATCCTTACTAATATTGTAAATGCGAAAGTAACTCTGTCTGTCTGTCTTTCACGTCTAAACTTCTGAACCGATTTAAATGATAATTGGTACAGAGATAGTCTAGGGCCTGAGAAAAGTCTTAGGCTACTTTTTATCACGCGGGTGAAACCGCGAGGAACAGTTACACAGAGAAAAATAATTTGACTTTCCTTCTGAGTCTTACCTTCCAAGACCGATTCCTTCCTTATTTTACCTTAGTTTTCCTTCTGAATCACAATTCTTTCTCTTTTGACTCAGAAGGAAAACGGTATTTCAGAAGGTCTTTTTTCTCCGTGTAGTTGTATATTAAGTATATGACGAGCCAAACAATCAAGTTGGAGAAAATTGACGGTGTCTCTTGGCTAGGTACTTATTGTAGAGCGCAATCCAAAAATGGTTGAGAAAAAAGACCTACAACCATTTTTCAATTACGTAGGTTGGTATCAGCCTCTTACGTTCCCGCTGCTGGGACTCTGGCTTTCTCTCAGAGAGGGTAGGTAGGTATAATTAAGTAGGTACCTAATATTAGAATTACTTCTTTATAGATTAATGATTGATGATGATGATGATTTGATGATTTTTTCTTCTCTTTAGATTTTTTTTCTTTATAAAAATCTTAAATACTCCTAAATCAAATTTTAAGAAAGAAGCGATCTAGTTATTTAGATAAATTGTTCCCTGAATTTATGAAAACTGTTCCTACCTTCTTAGGACTGCCAAATAAAATAACACACGCACACAATCTAAGAAAACACAGTAGCTATTAGCTACTATATACCTACTTATGAAATTACATGTTTAGTAGGTAGGTACTCCATTTCGTATGATGCCGTCTCAAAGATCAACACCTCAACGGCTTACCATGCGCCGATGGGCCCTTACCTCGAAAGATCTATGCCTCCATCATTGTAACAATTTCCATAAAATTTGACTTATAGGGGAGATAACTTGCATATCAATCGTATGCAATTTGAGAATGGCACCTCCACACAGACGCCTGCAGGAAAGTACAAACTCAACAAACCACAGAATCTTACTAAGTGAACACTTTTCAACTCCAGAAACTCGAAAATTCGTCGTGGAAAATTCTTGCCAGCAAACTAGCTTAGTTTATACGGTTCGCGTGATTTCTAGTACTCGAGGGCACGTCTTGAGTCTAATAGGACTGCATTTCGGAACCTGATGTGGGAGAACGGTGGAGCTAGGGCCTTGGCAGTCCGCCAAGCAGGGCCGTCTAAGGCTATGCAGGGGCCCTAGGCCACTCAACGTTTGGGCCCTTTATGAAAGTTAAAAAATGTAGGATAATTCCACTAGTTGCATCGTGATATTGCTCTATGGAACTGATAAGATTTTCTCAATAGTTCCCTGGATTGCTAGGTTTCATGGAACTACTGAAAATTCTCACACGGTGAAACTAGTAGAATGATTCAAAATTGATTGTGATTCGCGTCAAATTGTACTTTGGTACTTCAAATTGAATTATTTTTATTGTACCTACCTATTTCAAAACTCGAGAGCAAGAAGTTGGCAACAAATTGTCATGAAATTAAAGGAAAAATGTGCTGAGCTACCACCCCTACTATCTGGATGTTTAATTATAAATCCGATGACTATGTATTCTAATGATTAAATGGATAAAAATACACATGTTAGGTATAGGAGCACTAGGTCTTGACAGTTCCGGGCCCTCAGGCCAGAGGCCCTGGGCTCGGGCCCCACGTGCCCTTACGATAAAGACGGAACTGCAGCCAAGTGGGTAATCCCTCTTGCGGACTGGCGATCGCGAGGTTAACAAAAATTGACTTGAAGCTGCTTGGATGTTGGTGAAGCATACCTTTACCGTTTACTGTCGCAAAATGTGATTTAGAAATTTTGTAAACACACTACCTAAACTATTTATAGATAGGTAGTTATCTGCTATATGTGGCTACATAACCTAGTGCTGTCTGGTCTGTAGAAAGACGCACTAAGGGACCTAAGATAATGATTGATGAAATTTTATATTACTGACATTCTTTTCCTTCTGAACTTTAATTGCGTATTTTCATTTTGTTACTTTATTTCAATGCTTTAAATTGTACAAAAATATTTTTTTATATAGGCACGTGTATGTGATAAATGTAGGAATGAGCCGATTTATCACAATAAAACATATTTTATCTATTTTTTATTAATTTAATATTAGTGCATTGAATACTGCTTATCTAAAGCCTCAAAGCGCACCTATTTAAAGCCCTGTTTTTAAGTTCCGATAAATTTCGTGATAATAATATGCCGCAACGTACAGTGACAGAATACGAGCCAATTCCAATAATAAAACAATTAATGCCGTATCTCACGCCGCCGCCGCGCCGCAGGCGCCGTGTTTGCGTTGACGGCTTACAGACGAATATGAAAATAACACACATTTTTAAAAAGTGTCTCAATTAGATTTTATAGTACTTGAAACACAATTTTTTTTTTATTATTTATTCAATCGTTATGTGCCAAATGCATGTAAATTTTGCATTTTCGAATTTCGCGCGTAATTTGACGAAAACGCTAGTCGCAGTGGACGTCCTATTGCTCTGTGGTCATGACGTCAGTCGGTTATGTAAACAAATGCAGTGACGTTTTGTGTGTTAATGTTAGTTACTGTTGTTTATGTTTACATAATATGACGTAATAACATGGCGACTGCTATTTAAATGGTGTCAATGGTGTTTTCAAACAGATTAAAAGCCGAATCTTTTGAATTCAATTATAAAATTTAGTTTGCTATTTTATGAACTAAAACTATCGATTTCCGACTGCTTTTTGTCTAAGCTCTCTCAATAATATGTCTTTAAAACTTTTCACAAATAGAGTAAAATACCATCTTGCGAACTCCCTCGCACTAATGGTTAGTTAAACAAGTGCGAGTGAGACAACAACAAAACAAGATGGCTGACGTAACTGTACCACAGTAGACATAAAGAGCAGTAGCTCAAATAGGAAGAAACACTTAAATCACAGCATGTCACGTGAGCGCTCGTTGGTAATGTAGTAATTGCATTGTTTTGGACTTATAGAACTGATGACTATTATAAAAAAGTAAAACCCACATAGAGCAAAATAGGGCTATAGTATTTCTGATAAGTGCGAAAAAGACCTTCGTCAGGTGGCTTGTGGTCAAACGCTACCCAGTAAGAATTAAAAAAAACAGAAATAGGTAAGTACGTGAAATTAGTAGAATATTTTATGTAATTATCTCCACAATTTCGTGTTTTTTTCGTAGCACCTACCTGCTTGTGTAGCACTCGGTCTGGCGGCGTAGACAATAATTAATTGTTCAGAAAATGCGCTTGTTCGACTACTGCTCTCTTATGTTTACTCTGTGACAATACTTACATTGCATTTTATTGATATCGCGGTGTCCGTTCTTGATAAACGCACAGTGAACTCATTATATAAACGTCAGATTAGGCCTAATACAACAAACTTATCTGTGGTATTTAGACGTCTACAAGCAGAATTAAATGTTTCAATTTCAAATTTGTTGCATCTAACCTAAAATTTCATGTACTTACTAAGCACAGAGGTAAGTATTTACCCATATTTTCTTTTACAAGATATTTACCTACGCAGCATGTTTATGTACTTATATTATTGTAACGATATTATTTACATATATTATTCAGCCAGTGTTTTAGAGTTTACTTTGTTTTGTTTAGAATTAGGGGTATAAGTAGTACATATGATACTGGTGTCGATTCAGATGTGTGCGTTCTCTAAAACTAAACAAACAAAGACTGACTTCCAAGTATAGTTTTATTTCACTTCGCTGTTTTTGTGGTCTGTTGTATTTTTTTTCTCTTTCAAAATGAAATAATAATAAATGACGGAGAAATCGATGAACATGCATTTATATATATATACATATATTATAATATCTATGTACTGTTAATTTATATATTATTTAGTAGGTACCTACGAAGTAGGTACTAAGCTTCGGTGCATACAATCAAAACAATAAGCAAAAAAAAAACATTTTCTTTCAAAAACTACCGCGTAAGTGGACGAGCGTTAAGATGTCAAAAAACTCACCTACCTACCTACCTGGAAAATAAAGAATAAACGTATGTATATAGGTCTTTCTTTTTCTTATAATTTATTTAATTTTCTTTAGTGTTTGCCTAAATGCAAGCAGGTAACGCATTACTAGGTTATAGGATAGCTTTACTACTAAATGTTGGCGTCTATTTGAATATGATTGAGGTATTGGTTATAGATTATTTTAAAATATTATGTAAGAAATATTTAGAAATATCCGACTGTTATTCTACGTGTCAATAAGTTCAATTGCTAAAAGTCTAAATTATAGAATAATAACGGTGTCGATTCGGTTTTGCATTCTCTAAAACTAAACTAAGTTTAACAGGTGGTATTGCTGTCTTTTTCTAACCGCAGAAGTAAAAAAAGGACAGCATTACTGTTAGAACTGTCAAACTTAGTTTAGTTTTAGAGAATGCAAAACCGAAACGACTCCAATATCTTCATATGTTTCTAATATCTTAGGGTCACGAGGGTAGTGCAGTGCAGTACCATATTTAGAACTGTTGATGTTCAAAACTCTGGGTGGTACTGTAAATGGACAAGCGTAAAGCTTACCATCAGGAGAACGACTTGCTCGTCTCGTCACTGTCGGCTTTATTTGCCAATACGAATGTTTTACCCAAAAAAAATAATAATAATCGTGCAGCCGAAATCGAGATATTGCTTTTTACCATCTACCTATGTACTTATCTATCTATCTTTATCCCTATCTTATCTTTATTATTATAAAAGTAAAATGTTGCCACTGTTTGTTTTTCATTCCTGAAAATTTTAAATTTTTATTGCAAAGCGGCGAGGCATATTGCTAATCTCTTTTATTACAAAACTATATTTTATTTTTATTTTTCAGAACTTATTCCTGTGATGTCATCAAGAATAGAGAAACTGGTCCAATCGTTGGAAAGTTTGAGGAACACTAATTACAGCACCCCGGAACTCTCTCGTGTCAGCCATTCAAAGGTTGAAAACGCGCTCGAACTCATATTCGATATCGGCAGAAAGAAAATAAACATCACAGGGGAGCAGAGACAAATCGTGGGTCGTCTCCTGTTGGATGCCATCAGACCAATACAGATAAACGTGGAACGTGTCGGCTGTCAGTACAGAACCAGCCTAGGATCATCTATCCTTAGGAAGCGATCAGCCATCGAGTTCTTGATAAAAGACTACGGAGACTTGCCAGTTGGACAAGGAACGAAGTTGTCTGACAAGCTTGCCAGTTCTAACATACAGGAAACCACCTCCATTCTAGACGAGATTATCTCCAAGTGGCGTAACGTTTCTGATTCGGACGAAGCAGAACCAAATCAAAGGATTATTGATGTACCAAACCACACTTGGTGGTCTTCATAACATATCTAACTTATTAAAGAAAAATGTCTAGTATTTTTGATGCGATACCAGTTGTAGGGCACGTAAAAGGTGCATTGCAATATCTCACAGGGGATAGAAGAGGAGGAAGAAAAGCGATGTACGAAGCTACTAGGTCAACTGCTGTCATTGCGGGAGGAGCTGCTGGAGCCCTGGCTGGTCCTGCTGGTATGGTAGCGGGTGCAGCCGGCGCCGGCGCGGCCTACGACACTGTCAGCTCAATAGTCACCCAAACACCACAAGGTTTCATTTCGGGTGTCTCAGACATCGCTACAGACATATCAAATGGCAATGTGCCTATTGGACCGGTAATTCGAACAGGTATTGGCGTCGGCGCAGACATAGTTGGTGGGCTGGCTGGTCCTACCGTCGGTAACTGTGCGGCCAACGTTCTCGCAGTTGTATCTAAATCAGCTGGTAAAGAGATTGTTAAACAAGTCATCATAGCAGAAGTTGTTGTTGTGACTGCATTTTCTTTACCTCACGGAGCTTCACGATTGGTCACTAATACTTTCGAAGAACATTCGAAATATCGTAATTCCATTTGGTCACCATCTAGTGGAAATACGCAAGAAGATGCAAAGTCAAACTCTAGTGGTCGGAGATCGAAGACAAAAAATAATAAAACGGATAATTCAAATAAATCGAAACCCTCTAGCACTGATAGCGCCGGTGGCCAGCCACCAAATGATAAGCAGAACAAAAACAAGAATAAAGAACATACCGAGGTCCAAGCTATCTGGGAAATAAAATTAGTGAAAATATTTCAAAAAATTATAGGATTCTTAGGAACTCTATTAAAGGATGTTACTATTAAGGGTAAAACCATTTTTGATAATATCAATCCGTTTCAGAAGAAAAATCTGAAGGAATTAATTGCGGAAATAGAAAAGAAATTTGACTATTTGGACTTGGAGGGAGTAGTCAAAATTACTCATGATTTGTTAGTGCAGCTCGAGGCAAATGACATAACTTTCCATAATTTTGTGAACATAGCTAAGTTTGTTGTGGCTTATCTAAACGAGCAGCTAGCTCAACGAATGGATGCCTACAATGCTGCACCTTCTAAATTCCCAAATATATCTGCAGACTATTATGAACGTCGGAGGCAACTTGCAAAAATAATTATATCAGAAGTAATCAATTCAATGGGTGTTTTATCAAATCTTTTTAACGGACTAAGAAATGAAATTACTGAACTAATGAAAACGATAAAACCTCAATTTGTTAATGTCATAGCTGGCCTGTATCATTACTTTAAACACAAATTTATTTCATTAATTAACAGATTGTTTACTCCTTCTGAGTACTTTAGTCTTGCACGGACGGCACTGATTAGATTGGTTTCATTGCCACAATATAAAGCGCTGGTACAAGCTGGTGAAAAGAGAATTGTTTATCAAATATACCACGGTAGTATTGGTAAGCGACTTACGGTTGTACTGAAATTGCAAGCTGGAAATTGGAACTTATCGTCTTGTTACTACGAAGATGAGGACTTTCCTGGTGATAAGGATGGAGATGAATGGATAAATGGTGACAAGGTTCGACGTTGATGATAAATTCGATTGATTCTTCTGTTATATTTTGTATTCACATTGTATTTACCTACATTTATCGATATTAATTATTCAATAAACAACATTAATATACGAAACTGCAAATCTTTTAATGTGGAAGGGAAATCATTCATGTGCTAAGGTTCACTATAAAACGAATAAGATTACAGGTAGATCAACTATTGATATGACACTGTCACAGAAATAACTTCGCTATTCCAAGGTCATACAAAATCAATTTCATGAAACATATATCACGACAAAGTAACGCGATGTCGCAAAATCTTGACACTTGACATACGCAAAACAATAACCGGTTTTACGAATTCAAATTCAAGAAACTCACCGTCCAAATCGGTTCAGAACCTTAGGAGATTACCCCTACAAACAAACAAACAAACAAATTTTATATCCTACTGTGACGCGCCGTAACAACGGCTCGTTTATCCACTCGCCTGCCATTCAAATATTCCCGCGCCTAACGTTTCGGCGGCGGGTCCAACCAGCAGCGTCTGCGTTCGCGCGTTGCCACACTAGCGCCGCCGTGTGGTAGCATTAAGAAAGATTCGGGCACGCGACGCCAACAAGATGAACAAGAGAGCGTACCCTAAGACTGTACTTACACCGCTCGAGCGGTTCGGCGTCCCGCGCGATACATTGCTTGTATGAAAGGAACAGCTACCTATAAGTATTCAGGTGACAGGGTGACACATACATAACTTCGTGTTTTTTTTCTTACCACTTTTCTAAGCTATTGTCGGTGGTAATTTTTTTTTATTTTTTATTAACCTAAACTGTCCCACTGCTGGGCAAAGGTCTCTCCCATTCCTTTCCAGATATCTCTATCCCCCGCAACCTCAGGCCACCGCTCCTCAAATGAGTCAAGGTCATCACGCCATCTTTTTCGGGGCCTGTCTCGGCGACGTCGCCCGTTCTCAGGTACCCACTGCGTGATGATCCTTGCCCAGCGATCCGGGCGCATCCGACTTACGTCTCCCGCCCAGTCCCACTTTAGTCTAGCAGTCTTTTGCCCTACATCTGCAATGCCCGTTTTGGAGCGTTTTGTTAAATAATAAACAAATAAAACAAATAAATATCGGGGACAATTGCACACAAATTGACCTAGCCCCAAATTAAGCTCGAAACCTGTTATGGGTACTAGACAATGATATACATACTTATATACAGAAATAAATACTTATATAGATAGAAATATCCAAGACTCGGGTACAAATATTCGTGCTCAGCACACATATATTTGCCCTTACCGGGATTCGAACCCGGGACCGCTAGCTTCGTAGGCAGAGACACTGCCAACTCGGCCACCGCGTCGTCATATATAGGCAACCCTAGCGCTCGAGATGGGCTTAGCGTATATAAAATGAATTCTAGGAACACTGTACCCTTAAGACTGTACCTACTTACATTGATTATTTACATTTACAGATATGCCTGTGTGAAACTGTATATAAACAGTACTCTAATATCTCAAGAACTAGTACCACGAACGATTCTGTTGTATCTCGACGTCTAGAAACGGAATTAATTATTATTAAAAATATATTTCACATTTCTAATATCTAACCTGAAAGTTCATACAGATAAGTACAATGGTAAGCACCTATGTTTTCATTTACAAATGCCATACGTACATAATAAAACAAGTATTTCACTATGGCAGGAAGGCTTCATTGGCTAGCTAAATGAGGAATGAGCTTCCATCACAATCCTTTCCGTAGTGTTACAAATTGCAATAGGTGACCTCGATTGTTCGCAAAAATTATAGTAGGTACCTACTAGTTGAGCCCCGCGGTTTCACCCGCGTTTTCCTGTTATCCCGCAAGTACCTTTTTCCGGGATAAAAACCTATGCCTAAAGCCACCGTAACTACTAAACCGATTTTGATGAAATTTGGAATGGAGATAGCTTATACCCTGGATTAACACATAGACTTTTACTTTTATCCCTGAAGAAGGTTCCTGCGGGAACACACAGGTGAAACCGCGGGGCGCAACTGGTGTAGAATAAATGCCTCTTCCTTTGGCGACAAAATGGCTGTACCAACTTTGTTGTTTTTGTGCATTTAGCTAGTTTCCTATTTTCCCGCGATTTCACCCGCGTCGCATACAGTTTATCGCGATAAAAAGTATCCTATGTCCTTCCTCTGGGTTCAAACTATCTCTGTACCAAATTTCGTTTAAATCGGTTCATTAGTTTAGGCGTGAAAGTGAGACAGACAGACAGACAGAGTTACTTTCGCATTTATAATAAAAGTAGGGAAAGTAGGGATGAAGTTCTCAGTACTACAATACTACTGACTGTTTTCTCCGCATATTGTAAACTTGGCAAACCAGGAATGCTTAATTTCTACCTATACTTACGTGTGAAGCTGCGTGGCGGATCGCTAGTCTATTTTTATTAGAAAGAGAAGTTAAGTAATATTCATTTTCTTTTCAGAACTCATTATTCATGTGATACCATCAAAAACAAAAGAAGACAAACCCGGAACACTACATCGTTTTCGTAAAAAATCCAATTCGATTAAGAAAAATGTTTAGTTTTTTGGATTCGGTACCAGTTGTGGGGCACATAAAAGGCGTAGTTCATTATGCTGTTGGAGATAAAGAAGCTGGAGCTAAATCGATTCACGACGCTACTAGGACAACTACTGTCATAGCAGGTGGTGTTGCAGGCTCCGTGGCAGGCCCAGCCGGCATGATAGCTGGCGCGGCCGGTGCTTGCGCGGCCTACGACGCCCTCGATTCAGTGGTCACCGACAAGCCACAAGGCGTTATTGCGGTTGTATCAGACCTAACCAGAACATAATGGTATTTCCAGTAGACATACCTCAATGCAAGTCTGTCACCAAATCTTGTGCCGTTGAGTGTTTCAATACCCTTTAGTATGGTTTTACTGTGACGCTTTCAGCAGCGCGGTTGGTAAGCGTCGCGAGCCACGAGCTTCGCGTCTCTAGGACCGCGTGTGGGTCAACTACGTAACGATGCTAGAGTCGCAAAGCTCGTGGCCTGCGACGCTTACCAACCGCGCTGGTGAAAGCATCACTGTAAAACCACACTTAATTGGCATAAATGTGTCAGTAACTATTTACTTTATTATTGTCAATGTCATGAATTATTTCAATTAATTTTTTAACTCATCTAATGCTATATTTATATTATTATATATCCCACAGATTAGGAGTAGATATATCCTATTCAATGTGCGCTGTAATATTGTATGCTTTATTAACGGGGTAACCGATGAGATTCCTAAATAAATAAAAATTATAAATCCTTAATATGTTCATTGCTGCTGTTTTTATTTTTTAATTCCTTTCCTTTTGATGAACCCACGTTCTACGTATCGCAAGCCGACGCGCGACGTCACTACCACTGAGCCATCATCGCTATGAAATTATTGTTGCCATCGGACTTGGAAGCTATAATATGTATAAGATAGTGGCAGCTTTCCGGGAATTGGTAGGTATCAACATACACGTGCCTTCTCGATTTAACTCAAGGTTAGAGATCAACAGTCTAGTTTGCCGGGCACTGATAGTGCTATCTCTGAGGAGCGCTTGCATGACACATTCAATTTGTAGTGCAGTGAAATGAATTATTGAATTGTATCTTATCTATTTGAAATAGATAATCATAATATGATTGAATTAAGCCTGTATTATGAGTATTATGACAAGTATTGTATTACATTGTTAGGGTTAGGTATATAAGTAGGTGTATTTAACAAGTTATCCGCCCGGCTTCGACTTCTGGTGGATGGAGGTCTTGGAGGAGCGGTTGTTGTATAAGTTTGTAGGCAAAAATAATGCAAAATTGCCAAAAAAATGAATTTTCTTCACACATTTTGTTGTAGTGAAATTTTCAGATTTTTTAATACTAATTCCGCTTTTCGGGGCGGAGACAAATCCAACATATTTATCAAAGATTACAAAAATCGTTTAGCCGTTCCTGAGTTATAAATGCTAACCCAACTTTGTTTTACATAATTATATAAAAGATAGATAATGGTGTCGATTCGGTTTTGCATTCTCTAAAACTAAACTAAATTTGACAGGTCTAATAATAATGCTGTGTTTTTCTAACCACTGAAGTAAAAAAAGGACAGCATTACTCTTAGACCTGTCAAACTTAGTTTAGTTTTAGAGAGTGCAAAACCGAATCGACACCAATTGCTTACAATCATGCAAAATTACTTGTATCTTAGGATTCTTAGGTCGCCTCGAATTGGGTATGGGCAGGTGGTACCTAACCTCAGAACTATCAAACACGAAGGTCCAGGGTTCGAATTCAGCAATGAGCTTGAGCTTTTGGTGAAGAAAACATCGTGATGAAATCATAGTTTGGTAATAGAGATCTGTCGCCAATCCCCGCTATCGGTGCGTCCCGTCAGTCTCACATGAAAGTCAATTCCAATTGTTTTCAAAGGTTGGAGTACAGTATTTTGAGAGAGTAGTTATTACAGCATTTCGAATGTAACACATTCCTTTTGCTGTGGGAAATGCTAATTCTAGGCAATGTGTAAAGTTCAATTTACTACACAAATATCGATTTTAGGGATTATAAACAGTTTCCTGGATTTCAACATAAACACTGCTGCAACTCGTCAGTTATTGTGCACGGCTGTTATTATTACGAATGAGTCAGTAGTAGCTGCTAACGATTTCCTTTAGACGTTTGATGATGCGTGGCGATGCACGGGGAACTGCCAAATACGAAGTGTGAGGTTGCAGGTTCGATTCCAAAAAATATATTTGGAAAGTGTGAGATAGCGATGATGGCTCAGTGGTAGTGACGTCGGCTTGCGATCCGTAGGACGTGGGTTCGAATCCTACAATGAGCTTGAGCTTTCAGTGAAGGAAAACTTTGTGATGAAACCATAGCTTGGTGGTAGGGTATTTTCTAGTACTCGCCTGGCTAGCTACCACCCTCCCTTAATCTGTCGCCAAGCACCTATTGTTGTGTTCCGGCAGCCTCACTTGAAAGCCAGTTCCCAGTCCAGGTGTAGCGTGGCGCCATCTTCGACCACATCGTCACTTAACATCAGGTGACTTGTGGTCAAACGCTACCCTGTAAATAGTAAAAAAAAAAAGATAGGATTCGAACTCAGTGCCTTGTAAGGCGCACATGTAAATGTTTGGCCACCACCGCAAAACTAGGTATTGTATTCAATACAAGTATTTATTTATTTATATAAGTATGCGTATCCTTCACTAGTACCCTTAACACAAGGGGCTAGATCAATTGGTGTGCAATGGTTCCCGATACATATTTATTATTGTTCAGGTATTAATGGCCAAGTATCTTACTTATGAAGGCTTACAGATGAACGAGGAAATGTGTTAATTCCATTTCCACTAATGCTTAGTTAATCTAGTGCAAGTGGGACAATACTAGTAATAGATAGCTGACATGACTGTGCCACAGTGAATATAAGGGGACAGTAGCACAACTACTTAGGAAGAAACACCTAAATCTAACGTGCATACAAATTCGTCGAATCCTATAATTATAATAAAATTCCGGCCAAGTGCGAGTGGACTCGCACGCAGAGGGTGCGTACAAATTTGATTTTGCTTTTGGTTTTGCTATTACATTTTTACAGTTTTTCCTTTACATGTGCTGGAAGACCTTGCTTCATGCCAAATTTCATGACTGTAGGTCAACGGGTAGTACCTGACTTATAGTTTTTAATTCCCTTGTGAATACGTAAATACATGCGACATAAACGGTCATATCTTTTGGTGACGTTGATTTACAATTTTGATTTTTTCACAGCTGTAAGAGCCGAGTATAAGATATAAATTTTCACTTGGTATTTGATACCTATTACGCATTTTTGAAAAAAAGGGTCGTGATTTTGACAGACAGACAGACTGCCATAATTGTGTTTACTGTCAGGCGAGCGACTCTTTTCTCTTTCAGTTGCATAAAAAAATAGAAATGATAAATTGTTTTCATTTATTTATAGAGCATCGTGTCTTTTTAACTTTTTACCTTCGCAAGTATAGCCGCTGGTAACCCTGGCTCTCGTACCGGCGCAGCCGTAGCGTAGGTATCATTGACTCTGGGAACACGCCTTGATGAACTACTGCTCCTTTATATCTACTGTGACTGAACCTATATTAACTATTTACATCTACAGATATATGCCGGTGACTTGATAAACAAACAGCAACACTCATATATAAACGGAAACTGAGATCCTAACGCTTAGTACAACGAACGATCTTGTACCAAGAACGCCACAAGCGGAATCAAATGTAATATTTATTGAATATTTTTCATAATTAACATAAAAGTTCATGAAAATAAATACAGTGGTAAGTACCAAGATTCACTTTTACAAGTAATATGTATTATGGAAGAAGGCTATACGGTGTTTTTTTTTACATTTAATGCTTGGTTTTGACTAGCGTTTCACCACGACACTGTCTCACTCCATGAAAAGCGACGATGTACTACCCAAAATGCATTCTACTATCGTTAGCGCTAATTCCTGGGGTTCTATGTTTGTTTGCCTGTTTCCTTTTCACGCCTGAACCTCTAAATCTCTCTTGAAAATTAGTATGAAGAAAGTTCGAACCCTGCATGGAGAAAAACATAGGATATTTTTATCACGATAAAGTGTAGCTGGTGAAAACACGGGGCGCAGCGCAGCTATTCTTAACATATTTTGAGATTTGATTTTCATTCTGCTTTATTATATTGGATGAAAATATATTTATAATATGCTGGCTTGTGTATGATAAATGTAGGTGTGTGTCTTTTTGAATCCATTAAAAGAAATTTCATTTTTTTTCTATTTATTTTTAGCGCATAGGTACGCTATGATGATCAGCCTATTACGTAACCACTGCTGGCACACAGACCTACTCTCAGGGAGAGAGTATGGTCCGTGATCTATCACGCTGGCCATGTGTGGGTCGGTAGATGTCGCATGCCCTTCTATATTTTGATTCTTGTAACTTACGATGTTTATAGACCTTTCTTTAGGTTCTGATAAATTCTGTGATAATAACATGCCGATACGCCCAGTAACTGAATACGACGCTAATTCCAATAATATAACAATTAATGTGGTATCTCACGCAGCGGCGCAGGCGTCGTGTTTGCGTTGACGGCTTACAGACGAATATGAAAATAAAAAATTGTGCACTTCACTCGCACTAATGTTTAGTTAAACAAGTGCGAGAGAGACAACAACAAAACAAGATGGCTGACATGGCTGTACCACAGTAGACATAAATAGCAGTAGCTCAAATAGGAAGAAAGATCTGAATTACAGCATGTACGTATTTCATAACGCTGTTTACACGGCAAATAAAGTAGTTTAGGTAGCGTTAATTTCGCATGTCACGTTAAATCCCTTGGTGTCACGTGAGCACTCGATGGAAACGTAGTATGTATTTTTTAATTGTTTTTGGTAATCTGAATTATTGTAGTAGTGATAATTGTTGTAATATTAAGGCCCACGTAGAGCAAAATAGGGCTATATCAGCTGATAAGTGCAAAATGGACAATTATAATGTAGTTAAGTACCATCGAAATAGGTATATAAAATTAGTAGAATGTTTTATCAGAAAAATTATTTTAGACTACACTAGTTGCGCCCTGTGGTTTCACTCGCGTCTACCATTTATCCTGCAGGATTTTTTTTAAAGTAAATTAAAGTAGCCTATGTGTTAATCCAGGGTATAAGCTATTTCCAATCCAAATTTCATCAAAATCGGTCTAGTAGTTACAGTGATGCGTGGTAACAAACATTCACACACACAAACTTTCGCATTTACAATATTAGTAGAATAGGATATTTTATATAGGTATACAATACACAACATATTATTATTTTTATACAACAATAAGTTTTCCAAGTTTTATATCCATTACCAATTCATTGTAACAATTCCGTGTTTTTTTCGTAGTACTTACCTTACTTTTATAGCCGGCCGGCGTTGATAATTAATTGTTCAGAGAACGCACTTGTTGAACTACTGCTTTCTACTGTCTACTCTGTGACAATCTGACAATACATTGCATTTTATAGATAACCCGGTGCCCCGGTGTCCGTTCTTGTTAGACGCACAGTGAACTCTTTGAATAAACGTCAGATTTATCTTAATACAAAGAACTTAACTGTGGTATTTAGACGTCTACAAGCAGAATTAAATGTTGTTTTAAGTTTGTTTGTTGCTTTTAGTTTGTTGTTTAATTAGTTTCTGTTCTAACCTAAAATTTCATGTGAATAAGTACAGTGGTAAGTATTTACTCATAATAATATCTTCTTATATATAAAAATCAATTGCTGTTCGTTAGTCTCGCTTAAACTCGCGAATGGCTGGACCGATTTAGCTAATTTTGATCTTGAAATATTTGTGGATGTTCAGGGAAGGTTTAAAAGGTGACTTTTTTGAATTGGCGATACGAAGTTCGCCGGGTCAGCTAGTCTTTATATATAAAAATCAATTGCTGTTCCTTAGTCTCGCTAAAACTCGAGAATGGCTAGACCGATTTGGATAATTTAGATCTTGAAATATTTGTGGAAGTTCAGGGAATGTTTAAAAGGTGACTTTTATTGGCGATACCAAGTTCGCCGGGTCAGCTAGTTCTCATAAAAAAATAGGTAATTAACTACGCAGGATGGCTAGGTGTGTCATTGCAATGACATAGTATGTATTGTTCAGCCAGGTTCAGCCGTAGTAGCCGTGACATGTTTTACAGTTTCGGAACTTTATTTTGTTTAAAATAAAAAATACACCTGGTAACACAAGTGTTGATTTTACAAAATTTGACAGGCGAAAACATTTTTGCAAGATGTCGGGGGTTTTTTAAATTTTAATATTCTAGCTAAATGTCTAGAGCTAGCAACCAAACGAAGCAAGCAGTCGCAGAATTGAGTACCTAATACTTACCAAAGTATACATATTTGTTTGCATTAATGCAAGTCACGATAACTAGGTTTTAGGGATTACTAAATATACCTATAGGTACAAACCTATGTACATATTACTAACTTACTGATTGAATGCTGAGTCCAGTGTCTCCCTGATTTAGAAGTGATGATGTTCAAAAATCTGGGTGACACTGTACGACTTGCTCGTATCGTCACTCAGTCGGCTTTATTTTCAAGATTATTTCTTCCAAAGTAACTAAATCGTACCAGCAGAAATCAAGGTATTTTTTTGTATACCTACTTCGCTATCTTGTCCTTGAAACGTTGTCTGTTGGTTTTTATTCCTGAAAATCTTAACTGTTTGCTGCAAAGCCGGGAAGCAGACTGCTAATCTCTTTGATTTATTTAAAAATGTACATGTTTTATTTTTCAGAACGCCTTATTCCTGTGATGTCATCAAAAATAGAGAAACTGGTCCAATCGTTGGAAAGTTTAAAGAACACTAATTACAGCACCCCGGAACTCTCTCGTGTCAGCCATTCAAAGGTTGAAAACGCGCTCGAACTCATATTCGATATCGGCAGAAAGAAAATAAACATCACAGGGGAGCAGAGACAAATCGTGGGTCGTCTCCTGTTGGATGCCATCAGACCAATACAGATAAACGTGGAACGTGTCGGCTGTCAGTACAGAACGAGCCTAGGATCATCTATCCTTAGGAAGCGATCAGCCATCGAGTTCTTGATAAAAGACTACGGAGACTTGCCAGTTGGACAAGGAACCAAGTTGTCTGATAAGCTTGGCAGTTCTAACATACAGGAAACCATCTCCATTCTCGACGAGATTATCTCCAAGTGGCGTAACGTTTCTGATTCGGACGAAGCAGAACCAAATCAAAGGATTATTGATATACCAAACCATACTTGGTGGTCTTCATAAAATATCTCATTTAATCAAGAAATATGTATAGTATTTTTAATTCAGTACCAGTTGTTGGGCACGTAAAAGGTGCATTGCAATATGTCACAGGGGATAGAAGGGGAGGAATAAAAGCGATGAACGAAGCTACTAGGTCAACTGCGGTCATTGCGGGAGGAGCTGCTGGAGCCCTGGCTGGTCCTGCTGGTATGGTAGCGGGTGCAGCCGGCGCCGGCGCGGCCTACGACACTGTCAGCTCAATCGTCACTCAAACGCCACAAGGTTTCATTTCAGGTGTCTCAGACATCGCTACAGATATATCAAATGGCAATGTGCCTATTGCATCGACAATTCGAACAGGTATTGGTGTTGGCGCAGATATTGTTGGTGGGCTGGCTGGTCCTACCGTCGGTAACTGTGCAGCCAACGTTCTCGCAGTTGCATCAAAATCAGCTGGTAAAGAGATTGTTAAACAAGTCATCATAGCAGAAGTTGTAGTTGTGACTGCATCTTCGTTACCTCACGGAGCTTCACGAATGGTCACTAACGAGTTCGAAGGAAGAACCTTTTCCACGAACACGTCTAGTAATAACACAAAAAAAGAGGCACCAAAGAAGTCACATTCTACCGATTCTACAAAAAATAAGGATTCCAGTGGTCAGACATCCAATACGAATAATAAAACGGATGCCTCAAATAAATCGGAATCTAAATTACCTAGTTCCGGTGGCCAGCCACCAGATGATAAAAGAAACAAAAAAGATAAGAAAGTTCCGACTCCGGTCCAAGCTATTTGGGAAATAAAATTATTGGAAATATTGAAAAAAATTATTGCAGAATTCTTAGGAACTCTATTAAAGGATGTACCTATTAAAGGTAAAACCATTTTTGATGACATCAATTCGTTTCAGAAGAAAAATATGAAAGATTTAATTGCGGAAATAGAAAAGAAATTTGATTATTTGGACTTGGAGGGAGTAGTCAAAATTACTCATGATTTGTTAGTGCAGCTCGAGGCAAATGACATAACTTTCCATAATTTTGTGAACATAGCTAAGTTTGTTGTGGCTTATCTAAACGAGCAGCTAGCTCAACGAATGGATGCCTACAATGCTGCACCTTCTAAATTCCCAAATATATCTGCAGACTATTATGAACGTCGGAGGCAACTTGCAAAAATAATTATATCAGAAGTAATCAATTCAATGGGTGTTTTATCAAATCTTTTTAACGGACTAATAAATGAAATTACTGAACTAATGAAAACGATAAAACCTCAATTTGTTAATGTCATAGCTGGCCTGTATCATTACTTTAAACACAAATTTATTTCATTAATTAACAGATTGTTTACTCCTTCTGAGTACTTTAGTCTTGCACGGACGGCACTGATTAGATTGGTTTCATTGCCACAGTATAAAGCGCTGGTACAAGCTGGTGAAAAGAGAATTGTTTATCAAATATACCACGGTAGTATTGGTAAGCGACTTACGGTTGTACTGAAATTGCAAGCTGGAAATTGGAACTTATCGTCTTGTTACTACGAAGATGAGGACTTTCCTGGTGATAAGGATGGAGATGAATGGATTAATGGTGAGAGGGTTCCGAGGGAATGAAATATTCATTATAACCCTCTGTTAATAATCTTTTGTCATTTTTTGTCTTTTGTTTTGTCGATGTCTATGATATTCTATAATCAATAAATAACACAAATTCAACTTTAATTTTTTTTAATGTGGCCTTTGAGGAGAGATGGGTTGTAGGCACTAAGTGGATACGGTTACGTAAACCAGAACCAACCTACATGTCATTTTTGCGATTATTGGGTTTACTGATACAAACCTATACGTACAAATGTTCAAGTTGTTTATTTTAGATTAATAACTTCACAGTCTTGGTCTTATCTTATGAGCACTGTTTATAGAAACTTACACAAGTTTGTGACAAAAACTCAACTTGGTATCTCAAAATTGACATCTTTTGGATTGGTTCAAGATTTCGTAATTGTAATATCCAAATGAAGGAGATAATTCAGTGGGAAAGGTGACACTGATACAAAAATTCCTAACCACAACAAATATTTATGCTTAGGTATACATATAAATATTATTACGTAGAATGTAATTTTCCATATAACTTGTACATAAAAATCGCGTCCAAACCAGTTTGAAAAGTTTTTTTACATCTTGCATACCATTTGACCGCGAGTCACCTAATGCCAAGCGATGTTATGGTCGAAGGTACCACTTTGCTCACAGTTTACAGTTTTTGAATTAATTAAAATCGAAAGAAAATCTTTCTTACTATTAGAACCGAAAAGTTGTTTCTAAATAGGTTACCTTTTTTATTACTCGCATTGTAGCATTTTTTATTTATTTTTACTATTTACAGGGTATCGTATGACCGCAAGTTACCTGATGTTAAGTGACGTGGTGGTCGAAATTGGCACCACGCTACACCTGGATTGGGAATTGGCTCTTAGGTGAGGCTGCCGGAACACACCGATAGGTGCTTGGCAACAGTGACAGAATCCGAACATGAGGGTAGAATGGTTTTCTAACGATGTTTTCCTTCGCTATAAAGCTTAGGCTCATGACAGGTTCAGAACTCAAGGCATAAGGATAGCAAATTGACGTTACTATCACTATCGTCACTTGAAAAGGCTAATATTTCTAAGCGAAACGCCAATGTAATCTGGGGCCCAAATATAACAATAACTGTCAAAATATGTATTGAATTTTGACAGTTATTGTAATATTTATCGAATGTACGAGAGTCTTTCCGCAGTGCTACAAACTGCAATCCTTCAAGATGGGTGTGAAAGGAGTCCTTATGGGTCGGCAACGCATCGGCAACTTCCCTGGTGTTGCAGATGTCCATAGGCGACGGTGACCGCTTTCCATCAGGCGGGCCGTCTGCTTGTTTGCTAATCGTTTACATAAAAAAGTGATAATCTGTTCGCCGCGAGTATTGGGCCTTGGAATTGGAATGTAAAATTCATTCATCATGTTTGATGACGTTGCTTGCACAAAGCTGTTTACTCTAAAAGCGCTTATTATTTCAGTAGACAAGGCAATTTTACTGATAACTGAACAGACCTTAGACTGCCGCCGCGGGAGCACTTTGTTTTTTAAGTCGCTCCCGCGTAAAATTGTACAGAAATTGCAGAGACGGAACGTAATTAGTCGAGATAGCTCCCCAAAGTTTATCCGCATGTCTGCATTTAGGCTACTGAATTAAAAAGGCTTATTAATGACTAGCTCTTCCCCGCGGCTTCACCCGCGTGGGCTACAGTTTATCACAACACAAAGTAGCCTACGTCCTTTCTCAGGCTCTAAAATATCTCTGTACCAAATTTAATTTAAATTGGTTTATATCGGTGAAAGCGAGACAGACAGACTGTGTTACTTTCGCATTTAAAATATCCTAATATTATAAACGTGAAAGTTTGTGAGTATGGATGGATGTATGGATGTTTGTTACTCTTTCACGCAAAAACTACAGAACGGAATTGAGTGAAATTTGGAATGAAGATAGTTTATACCTTGGATTAAAACATAGGCTACTTTTTATCCCGGAATAAGGTTCCTGCGGGATAACGGGAAGACGCGGGTGAACGCGGGGCACAGCTTGTTAATGATGATAATAAAAATATTTAATATAATAATACTAAGTAGTAGGATTTTGCAAATACCTGCTTTGGCATGGTATGTATGTGAACGGGTATAATTTGATCTGGTGCTTAGTACTTAGGTAAAACACATAAACTCTGTAGTTATTGACACCGAAACTTTAGACCAATAAAAATAAATTTTACAAAAATAAGTATCGGCTAGGCTTATCTCTTACACCGCAATTCCCTAGACGACTTTTCAAAGAACATGATTGCTGATAAGCATTTTAGAGAAATATTTGCAGACAGCTATATTTTCTGTGTAAATTGACCAAGCGATTTTTATTTATTCAGCTGAGTGTCGAGACGAGCCAGTTGCTTGCCTGATGATAGGGTTTGCTCATCACAGATTAGTGCCAATCAGAATTTTGTACTTCAAAAGTTCCAAATCTTCTTCCGGCTGATTGTGATCACTTTAAAACGTCAAACTTAAAACTAGCTACGCCTGTTCCAACCTCCTTACGCCGGCAAAAGAACAGGCAAGAAACGCCCGGCAGGTAATTATTTTGGCGCGATCACATTGACAATTTTATTCTAATTACTAATTGCTTGAATTGGAATAAGTGAACTAAAATCCCAAGCTTTTTTTGTCATTTATATAGTTCGAAATTTTATAATAAGCTTTACTAATAAGTTTTCTTTGGTTGGTCATTAGTCATTATTATTGCAGTAAACGTATATACCTACGCCATATATCAACACTTCAAAAGCCCTTATTCGCAGACTAAGGCAATCAGCGATTTGTAACACAAATACCAGTACCTTCATCAAACAGCCAGCGCGTGATGTCCTCCAGTTCATTAGCTTATTTATTCTTGAGAAAGTCCCGGCTATCCGAAGAGCAAGAAAACTAATGGTGACGGCAACACGAGACTCAGCTTGTGGACACTGGGTAGGGGATGAGAGGAAGCGGGGACCACTGGCTTTCCACAGTATCTGCACACGAGTCGTTTTGCATATACACGTATGGTAAAGACGAAGCAAATACGATACCAGCAGGCAGGCAGTGGCAGGCCAGCAGCAGGCAGGCAGTGGCAGGCCAGCAGCAGGCAGGCAGTGGCAGTGGGGGGGGGGGGGAGGGCAGTGGGCTGAAAAGTTCTACACACGAGTCGTAGCGTACCTAGGTGTATCGTTTGGACCACAGCTACTGAGAACTGATCCATATTATGAGAGTATATTCTGCGCTACGCCTTTCCTTATGAGAGATCATCATCAGCCGGAAGAAGTCCACTGCTGAACGTAGGTCTCCTCCCTTGAACGGCTATTAGCCATTTGCATCCATCGGCTCCCTACGACTCTTACAAAGTCGTCGGTCCACCTAGTGGGGGGCCTACCTACAGAACGTCTTCCGGTTCGTGGTCACCACTCGAGAACCTTTCTTCCCCATCGGTTATCGGTTCGTCGAGCGATGTGGCCTGCCCATTGCCACTTCAACTTGCAAATTCTGAGAGCTATGTCGGAGACCTTGGTTCTTTGGCGAATTTCTTCACTATCCCTTAGGAGAGATATGACAGTGAATATCTCCTACGCTTCTTTGCGACAACGCCTGCAGACTTGTTTGAACATGTACGTGCTCTTATTGATACGCTTACGCTACGACGCCGTGTGCGGAGGGGGTTAGGATAAGGCCAAAACGCAGGAGTTTGATGAAAAACCAAAATCACTGACGTAGTTTTTCGAATTTGCACTTTGAAATGGCTATGAGCAAGCCAGTTGAAGCTCATTGTAGGACTTCTGGTGACCGAGTAACCGCTCTCCTCTCCTGACTTGTTCCTCGTAATAATTTATGAACAGAAGCTGGCTCGGGGACGCGGCAATTAGCCGAAGCATAACGAACGCTCCAAATAAATATCATTTCATGATTAATGTCGCCTTCATAAATATGTTGTCCACCGGACACTGACGGGCCGGCCGTTGAATCGTCCGCTATGAAGGGTTCATTTGTCAAATTGTAAAATTGTGGTGTAAAATTTAGATATTTACGCGAAATTATGCCTTTGGATCGACAATTACAGCGACATTTACGGCCGTTCCCAATAATCGATCTATCCACGGTCCTATTGGAGATAGTAATTTGAATTAAGCTCTATAGACGCAATGTCAAATGTGATCTCATGTGTAGTTATTCTACTCTTTAATACTGTAGGAACATATACACCCTTATAAGAATTTTAAATAAATATAAATAAAGAAATAAATATAATAATAATATAAATATAAATATCGGGGACATCTGCACACAAATTGACCTAGCCCCAAATTAAGCTCGAAACTTGTGTTATGGATACTAGACAACGATATACATACTTATATAGAGAAATAAATACTTATATAGATAGAAATATCCAAGACTCAGGCACAAATATTCGTGCTCATCACACATATATTTGCCCTTACCGGGATTCGAACCCGGGACGCTAGCTTCGCAGGCAGGGACACTACCAACTCGGCTACCGCGTCGTCAAATCAAAGTACATTATACTTTTTTTCTGATAGTAATTTGACGAGAATATCTCTCACTTAGCGCTTGTCCATCACAGTTCAATTCCATGCAGTATATTGAACATTAACAGTTCAAAATCTTGGATGAAAAATTTAGCTCAGGCGATATTCCACGTGGGAAAAAATACTCGTCGATTGAGAATCATCTTTTTTCTTTTCGTCTGTTAAAAACATGGTTGCCACATTATTCGTTAGTTGTATTAACCGTTAATTATTCTGGCGTTCTTGCGAGTCGGTTTAACGCCAAAGTTAAGCTTACAAGCTCTCGATCAAGTTTGTAACTACGCGGTTTACACGGAACTACAGAGGGCTTAACACACTGCTTAAGACAGGAAAGGTTACCAAACGAAGAACGTGAGACTTATTCAACCACCAAGCTGTAAAGTGCAAATATATAAAGTGAAGGTGTAAATAGATTTAACATTCTGTTCATCTGTTACGTAGAAGAACAGATATCTCAAAACTTTACTCCTATGTCCTCATCCAGTCCCTTACCTAGATTTGTTTTGTTTCATAGAAGAAGAGATGCCTTAAAATTTTACTCTTAGGCCTCATCCAGTCCTGTAGCTAGTTTTTGTTCTGTTACGTAGAAAAAGAGATGCCTTGAAACTTTACTCCTATGGCCTCATCCAGTCCATTACCTAGTTTTTGTTCTATTACGTAGAAGAAGAGATGCCTTGAAACTTTACTCTTATGGCCTCATGACCTGTCCTTTACCTAGTTTTTGTTCTGTTACGTAGAAGATGAGATACCTCGAAACTTTACTCCCATGGCCTCATCCAGTCCCTTACTTAATTTTTGTTCTGTGCCACTAGACTCGCCCGCGTTGATTACCAGTATTCACAAACTTAGATCTATTTGTTTTACGTCGTCGCCGTTCAGCTTCAGGTTAAGTTTTAATTGGCGTGAAACGATATTGGAAACTACCTCGTGAGAGCTTGCACTTTTTGTGCGCTAAATGAATTTAGAGTGCTCGATTTAGAAACTTTGTAATGAAGTGAAATTCAATTTTGTTTTTCCAAGTAATATTTATACAAATCAAATATATACAATTGGATAAAAAATTTAAACTAAATACTAAAGCTAAACTATCTATATAAAACAAAACATCTACAAATAAAAAACCTGATTTAGGTCGCTGCCTGCAGGTAGAGTGCCCAAGAGACTGGCGACATTACCTCTTTGAAGGCTGAACCGTTGACCGAGGTAAGCGCCAGCCCTTTGGTCACCCGTGGCGTCAACGAGGCGCTTGGAGAGCTCTTTAAAAAGCATAAGAGTGGCAGGACCCCACGGACCAAGCGTTTCAACCCCAAACGGAGCAAAAATATAGCCATCATTTTGTTTTATGCACCTTTTTTGTGCACATAGTGGGAGAAATAGAACATTACTGGTGACAAAAGAGATGAAAAAGGAACAATGCTTGGTACGTTATCTATCTTTGACGGAAAGGTAGAAAGGACGAAAGGATAGGAGGTAATTTCATAAAATACTGATCGAATTCAAAAAAAAATTCCTTGACTAATACGAAGCTACATGATTCGCCATATATTCTGATAAAGTAAAGTTTACAGTATGTAATCACGATATTTGTAAAACGAATGAGCTCTCGGTGCACGAGCCCAACTCGCACTTGGCCGGGTTTGTTTTTATCCGAATCTAATCCATCCGAAATGGGCAAAGTTACTTCAATAAACCTTCGAAGGCCATATTTATCCCATACACAATACACGTCACGCGCTGTAAGGGCCAGTTTCTACCCCAAACTTTTTCCTTTTGGCGGATATACATGGTATTTCCCACACAAAACTACGAATTCGCATCGTATCGAAAATATCTGTGAATATCGCACGTATGCACCACAAGAGCTTCCGATCTGATTCGCATTGTATCGCAGTTTTGTGTGGGGGCCCTTATACTAAAATAAAACAGAACTTTTGAAGGTTACTTACACAAAAAAATCGAGGCTTAAATAGGTCTCGTTTTCCTGTAAAATGATTTTTTTATCAGCTTAAGGCAAGCCTTGTCTTACCTGATGGTTTGTGATGACGAGATCGATGATGGAGCATGCTTCTAGGTAACCCATTCACTCTCTAAACAAGAAAAAAGAGAAAAAAGAGATGTTATGATATTTTTACGTGCTATAAAGTTAAGCAATCATGTAAGCTATCTATATTTCAAACTTCATCCAAACCTGTTCAGCCGTTTGAGCGTGAAGGAGTAAGAAACAAACACACTCACACACAAACTTTCAAATTTATAATTTAACTTTCCCTGGTCCCCAGACAAGTCCTTGTTGTTTAATGCCGTGTACACCCCCCCTTTCAGTTA
Organism: Opisthograptis luteolata; assembly: GCA_931315375.2. Classification (NCBI taxonomy): domain Eukaryota; kingdom Metazoa; phylum Arthropoda; class Insecta; order Lepidoptera; family Geometridae; genus Opisthograptis; species Opisthograptis luteolata. Next base: position 10,474,245 of record OV928049.1, on the reverse strand, counting down.
TTCCGCGCACGATTCTCGATTTATCCCCGCGTATATCGATGTATCGGCGTATGACGAGAATATTGACTGGCCATTCCAATTGTGGCCATCGAAATGAATGGGCTGGAGCTATTTGCGCTCGTTTGGGACAATTGTTATGGGGTATGAGTAAAATTTGGACAATGCTGTAACATAGCTATTTTGTTTATACTAGAGGCGATAATAGTTTGGTGGTAGTGACGTTGATTTGCAACCTGTAGGTTTGAATCCCTTGGGCCGAGTGGCTGGCAGTAGCTGGATGAGAAGAGCCGAAGATCGGGCTCAGTGGCGTACCTTGGGAGAGGCCCATGTCCAGCAGTGGACTGATGATGACGATAATGAGGTTTGAAAACTGCAAAAAGATTTCAGATTTCAGTTTTCAGTGAAGAAAGCCATACTGACCTCGCTGTGACGCGTGGACCTGCGCTGCACTGCGCGATTTTACGCTACGCCGCTTTACGCTGGACTACGCTGTGCTACGCCGCTTTACGCTGTGCTACGCTGTACTACGCTGTGCTACGCCGCTTTACACTGTACTACGCTGTGCTACGCCGATTTACGCTGTGCTATGCTGTACTACGCTGTGCTACGCCATAATACGCTCTGCTACGCTGTGCTACACAGTGCTACGCTGTGATACACTGAACTATGTATATGATCCAACGTATAATGCAGAATAGAGATGAGATCTTACCTTTTGTTTTGACAGATGGGTCAATAAGTCATGATCAAAGACTACACTGTAAAGTCACGGTTAAGATTCATGACTCATGACTCGTAAACTGTTAAAGATACTTTTAGTTTTGTTTATCAGATGGGTCGATAAGTAATGATCAAAGACTACACTGTAAAGTCACGGTCATGAGTCATGACTCATGAACGGTTAAGGATGCCATGTGTTAAGTTTGTGTACATCAGCTCTGTTATCGTTTGTGCTGACGCATGTATACCGCAAATAAACGGTTGAGATTTACAAGAAGTTTGTAACATAAATATTTACATTGTTCAAGTGTGCAGCACATTTATACTGAAAATAGGATAGAAACGGAAATTTCAGCAATGTGCATTACATCTTCAGCCATCTGGAATTTGGATTTCATGTCGACCTGAGATTAAAAACAAAATAATCGCTTAACCTATTTATTATTATTTACAAAAAAAAACCGGCCAAGTGAAGTTAGACTGCAGCAGCAGAGGTCGAGTTCAATTTTTTAATTTTTTTTTACTATTTACAGGGTAGTCTGATGTTAAATGACGATGTGGTCGAAGATGGCGCCACGCTTCACCTGGACTGGGAACTGGCTCTCAAGTGAGGCTGCCGGAACACACCGATAGGTGCTATTATTTTGTTTTCAGTGGATGATAAAATAGAGATACAGTTAGGTATACCCTTAAATTATTTCAATTATTCACTTGGGTATTAACTACAGTTAAACAACACTTGTCAAATGTAAAATAAGCCGTTTAATTATATAAAATAGCATCATATCCGATTACAATATTGTTAAAAACTAATAAATAATTCTAAAAGTAAAAGCAAGATGACAGTGACACACACGAGTTTGTGTATTAATTAAGGTTAGTTATTGATTATTTATTTTTAATTTTATATAAAAAGTATGTATCTCTTGTAATTAATATAACATGTGTTGCATTATTAATTATAGGGAAACATTTACTGCATAGTATAATTATATAGTTACATACTGAATAAAATTATCAGAATCAGAATCATTTGTTGCATGAATACAGGTTATAAGGCGATGTTACAAAAATATAATACAGATCTCCATATATATTATTGTTATTGTTTGTTGTTATTATTGTTTATATGATTATTATTAATTCATTTTTGTTTAATTTATTATTATTTAAATAATTTTCAGTAATTATTTTCTATTAGATACATCAGTTTATTGTTATCTTGTTATATGTTACGAATAAATTACAACTTGAATGATTATGTATACTTCAAAAAAACTTTCTTTTTATTATGATGGCACAGAAGCCATCAATTGACTGTTTCAACTCTCGCTTCAAGGGTTGATGTGATGATGGCCCAATGGTAGTGACGTCGTCTTGTGTTAAGAATCTATCGTTAAGCTTAAAAGCCAGGTCCCAACCCAGATAGCGTGGTTCGTCACTCAGCATCAGGTGACTTGCAGTATTTTTAATCCAAGTGTTTCTACGGAAATGTATGAGGAAACTTCTACATTTTTTCATTATTAAACCATACATCTCCTTCCTTGTCATCCTTATGCGCTTTGTCGATGATAAAACAAGAAGACAACACAATGCTACGACCTTGAAATTTGATGACGATCTTTATCCGCCTACCGAACAAAACGACGAACATTTCAAAAGCGACAGTTGATCTTACATTTCTGCTACTTTGGGCCTCTACCAGACTATTGTATCTTTGGTATTGTTTGAGCTTGCTCAGAACATGTCTTATCCAGTCGAAGTATTCTCTGACAGAAAGGACACCGTGTTCTTTAACGTATCTGTGCTTAAAGTAATGGTAAACTGCCGAGAATATGTCTCGGAAATATGGAGATATAGTATTAGGTGCCGTAGTTTCAGTCTCGATGTCAAATCGCAGCCTCGCAAATGTATCGACTATTCTTTCGACAATATCTGCTAAATCCATAATGCAAGATATAACTGTTGCATAAAGTTCCTCAAATTTTCTTTTTGGTATGGATCTATCACTTTGTCTTGCTATAGTTTCAGACATCCTATAAAGCAAAATGCGATCTTTTATCTCATTATTAATATAAACCGCAACGAACTCCATGAGGCTAAGGAAATTCGGGAACGTTATATTTTCAGGAAAGTGATTTCGAAATATTTCTATCACTAATTTTACCACTTCTTTTAATATGCCATCGTTTAATAGTCTTTTGATTATTGTTACCAAATAATCGATTTGTGGCTGTTTGAGGTTTTCGAAAATTCGACAAATGTTTCTTCTTGTAAGCGATTTTTCATTACCAAAGATACTTGCCAATAAATTCAAGAAATCTTCAAAGTAATCTGGCTCCACCTCTTCGGATTTTTTATTGTTATCTTTATTTTCTTGTGGTTGCTGAGAGTTTGATCCAGTAGTAGAACGTCGTTCCCGTTCTTCTTGTTCACGTCTTTCTCTTTCTTGTCTAGCCCTACGTTGTGTTTCTTCTCTTTCACGTTGTTCTCTTTCTTGTCTTGCCCTGCGTTCTGTTTCTTCTCGGTAACGTTGTTCTCTTTCTTCTCTAGCCCTACGTTCTCTTTGTTCTCTGTCACGTCGTTCTACTTCTTGTCTAGCTCTACGTCCTATTTCTTCCCTATTACGCTGTTCCCTTTCTTCTCTAGTCCTACGTTCCACTTCTTCTCTATTGCGCTGTTCCATTTCTTCTCTAGCCCTACGTTCTAATTCTTCTCTATAACGCTGTTCCCTTTCTTCTCTAGCCATACGTTCTCTTTCTTCTCTATTACGCTGTTCCATTTCTTCTCTAGCCCTGCGTTCTCTTTCCTCTCTATTACGTCTTGCATTTTCTTTTTCTTCTTCTTCAGTCCTTTCCTTAGCCTGCATAGTAACATGAGCCGATACCAAAACAACTTCTGCTTGAACCGCAGCAGTTTTTAAAACCGTCTTCACTGCGTTTCCCGTTACTGTCTTAGTTACCACTTTTACTGCTTCTTCTCCAGTAATCTTAACAGTTTTTTGAATAGCTTTTTCTCCAACAGTCGAGACTGCTTTCTTCGCAATATTTTCCACAGTTTTTTCCACTGCTTTTTCTGAAACTTTATTCGCCGCACTAGAAATGCCGCCCATTCCTAAACCACCGACTCCATCCATTCCGAGTTGAAATCCTGTGCTCGCTATTGAACCAATTGGATTCCTCCCCATTTTAAGATCATCTCCTATATTTTGACATCCTTTAATGATTCCTTGTGGTTTATCCATAGCTACAGAAGCAACACCATCGGTGGCCATACCTGCATACATAGCTGCCGCTACAGCTCCTCCAGGACCTGCAAGAGATCCAGCAGCACCTGCCCCGAGGACTACAGATGTCCTGGTAGCTTGGTACATAGCTTTATGTCCACCTTCGTCGTCTCCAGCCACATAGTGGATAACTCCCTTGACATGGCCTACGACGGGAATTGAATCCAGCACGTTAGATATAAAATTCATTTTCAATACTTTTAATACAACTTACTCTCTAAATAAATTACTTAGTTTACTTAGACCACCAGGTATGGGATGCTGGTACTTCCCTTGCACCGGCACTTTCTCTGTCACTTGAGCCCTCGTCAGAGTCTGTCATATGACACCATTTGTTGATTAGATCGTCGAGTATCGTGACGCTTTCTTCTATATCTACTGTCTGGAACTTTTGAGCTAGAGTCAAGTTTCCGACTGGAAATTGTGAGTAGTTATCAATCAGGAATTGAATTGCAGATCTTTTCTTAAGAACAGAATTCTCGAGTCTCGTTCGGTAGACGCAAGCTGTGCTCTCGACGTTGATTTGTAAAAGTTCTATGGTGTCAGCTAGTAGAGCTCCAAGGGTTTCCTTCTCTTCAGTGGTGAAGTTATTATTTTTCAGACCTACTTGGTAAATGAGATTGAGAGCTTTTCCAGCTTTGTCGTTGTTCAGTCGGGCTCTGGCAGTGTCAGTGTAGTCAGTAGTCTTCAGTTCTTGTAAACACTCAACCAACTTCGTTATCGCCGACATCTAAAAATAAATTATCAGATAATTGTATTAATATGCTGAAATATTGTCTATAAAAGAAAAGTTATGTTTATATTTATGAGATAAAAAATTATACCTATCATATAATAATCTTCTATATATGATATATATCTGTTCTATTTATGTATATTTAATAATCCAAAGACTACTGTAATTTTTTATACCCTAAAACTCATCTGTAGCTTATTTATAATTCTTTTAGCTAAATATTAGGTAAGATATATATAATTAAAGCTGCCAGGGTGTGTGTGTGTCTGTTTAAAACCTACTAGGATAAAAAAACCGCTGAAACCATTTTGCATTTTTTTATCTCTTTTATGCTGACGATAACTAGTAAAAATAAAATTGATATGATAATACGTTAATCTAAATAACACAAAGAAACTTTAGAAAAAAAACTATAAATAAACACATTGATCTATGTATACATATTGGGAAAAAATGTGCACAGTGCAATCTTTTTTTTTTTTAAAGTCGCATTTCTCCAGATCTATAATTACCAAGGACTTATCATTTTTATACTTATTATATTAAATACTGCTTTGATTTTTTTAGACGTTTTCGATACTCACAAATTGGCTCGAGGTAAAAATAATGTAGGTACAATTTGTTGCAAATAAATGACTCTGATCCCTTTTAATATCCAAACCAAAAAAAAAATGGGCTCTCCATTAACTAAAAATAAATTGATATTCACATAACCATATTAAAGACACATATTAGTACTTTAGGCATTTCAAGAATAATTAAATTAATTAATGAAAATTTTAAATAAGTGTACACAGATATTGGTGTCGATTCGGTTTTACATTCTCTAAAACTAAACTAAGTTTGACAGGTCTAATAGTATTGCTGTCTTTTTCTTACCACTGCAGTAAAAAAAGGACAGCATTACTTTTAGACCTGTCAAACTTAGTTTAGTTTCAGAGAATACAAAATCGAATCGTCACCATTTCCTAGCAAAATTTTACTCACCGAATAGTCTTATATTGAATTTGTTTGCACTGTTTTGAATAAGATACGTATTACATGACAGTTGAGCTGCCGAGTTGCGAATGCCTTCTCACTTATATATCAAGACAAGACGTCATGCATACAGATTAGAGACCGATACCACTAGATACTAGAGTCCGATCGAAACTGGTTTTCCGGCCGAAACCGAAACCGAATATTCGGCCGTTGCTTCAGTTTCGGCTGAAACCGAAACCGAAACTCACGTGGACAAGTATAAAATTCCTTTAAAATACTGAAATTTGGTGCATTTTACCCATTATGAGAATTTTTGCGTCGGGCGATAACGCACTGACTAAGTTTTGTTGCTACAGAGCTATCAAAACGGCGCACGACAATTCCCGAACAGGGCCGCCAGCGTCCGCCAAAGCATTGCCGCGAGAAACGAAGTCAGGCGAGAGTGCACTTCAACTTTCGAAATCAGTTTCGGTTTCGGCAAAGTTTCAGCCAATTTTAGCCGAAACCGCCACCGAAACTCGAATCCGAAACCGAACTTTCGGTCGGATACTACTAGATACCACATAGCGCCTTATCTAAAAGCAATAGCCTCTCGAATGCAGCACCTCAAACAGTGTAGTGTGTAATGAGAATAACCATTATAGCTACAATGTCTGTGTGCGTAAGAAACAGTGTTGTCATCTTCATAACTTTTACCCGATTAAATGGAAATTAAACTGAAAAAGCCTTGCTGGGGCCAAACTTAGATCAACGTCAAGGGAAAGGTCAATGCCTATCATCGCGATAAATATTTCGTTAATTATTTAACGCAATTATGTGAGTGCTTACACTTGAACGGTCAACGTGTATGCACTTGAGTTATCGGCTAACGTCAAACGCCAATGTGAATGTCGTTGTCAAATGTCGTGGCCACACGTATGTCAAACGTCAATCATCGCGCTATTTAACGGCATTTCCCGTTAGTGTGGCCCCAGCATAAAAAAGTGAACTGACAATGCGAATTTTGGAGTATTTTATTTTTCAACTAGCTGTTCCCCGCGGTTTCACCCGCGGGGGCTACAGCTTTATGCATGCAAAGTCTCAGCCCGATCGCTTTAAAATTGACAAAGTTTCATACAAACTTTCATCCCCTATTTTATCCCCTTGGAGGTAGAATTAATCAAAATCCTTTCTTAACGGATGCCTACGTCATAACATTTACCTGCATGCCAAATTTCAGCCCGATCCGTCCAGTGGTTTGGGCTGTGCATTCATACTTAGATCACTGTGTCAGTCAGTCGCCTTTGAGTTATATATTTAAGACTTTGAGATCTATGCAAATAATTAAATTTATTGCAGTAAAGTTAAATATCCTACGAACATTTTAAAATAGATGCGCCCCGCGGTTTCAGGAACTTCTTTTTAAACCTGCATTTCTTTTATTTGTAATTTTTTCGATAACAGTCTTAGACAAAAAAATGGTTGTAATGAACCCCAATGTTCAGCTTGATCTAGAAATCTACGCCTTAAAGCTTCAAACGAAATTCCTTTCGGCACACGTGCTTCAGAGGTTAGATTTCGACATAAGACATGTGTGGTATTCAGCCACACAGTATAAACACAGCAGAGTGATAACTCTGCAGGTTTCACAAAAAAAAAACATTTAGGTACATAGGTACATTGTAGGTACATTTTTGTTGCAGATTTGCTTATATAACGAAGTATTAGCGCGGTAGCCGAGTTGGTAGTGTCCCTGCCTGCGAAGATAGCGGTCCCGGGTTCGAATCCCGGTAAGGGAAAATATATGTGTGATGAGCACGAATATTTGTACCTTAGTCTTGGATATTTCTATCTATATACGTATTTATTTCTCTATATAAGTATGTCTAGTACCCATAACACAAGTTTCGAGCTTAATTTGAGGCTAGGTCAATTTGTGTGTTCCCGATATTTATTTATTTATTAAAAATATAGAAATTAAGAGTTGCGTTGGCAACTCCCCTGGTGTATGTAGGTGTCCATAGGTTACGGTGACCGCTTCCTACCAGGTTGGCCGTCTGCTTGTTTGCCATTCTATTATATAATTAGTTAGTTAGTTAGTTACAAGTCAAGCTAATAAAAGTGTTTTAAAAAAAATATATAGTTTAAAAAACTAAAAAAAACACTTTAAAAACGCACTCAAAAATATAAAATAATTAAATTGACTTGTATTAGTTACGATATAATGGTTAATTCAAAAAGTGTGGAGCGCTTTTTGGTTGTGTGTACTTTTATTTACACAGTATAAGAAGCGCTCCACACTTTTTGAATTAACCATTATATCGTAACTAATACAAGTCAATTTAATTATTTTATATTTTTGAGTGCGTTTTTAAAGTGTTTTTTTTAGTTTTTTAAACTATATATTTTTATTTTTTTACTTTTTAGTCTTTTGTTACCAAGTCCAATCTATCGGACTCATCAAAAGGAATCACATGAGCCCAAACTCGAGGGGTTTACTAATAGCCACTGCAGAGATCCCCTACCCACCTTCTGACTGCATCATCAGACCCTCGTCACCAAGTTCAATCTATTGGACTCATCAAGACGATTCATATGAGCCCAAACACGAGGGGTTTACTAGTAGCCACTGCAGAGATCCTCTACCCACCTTCCGGTTGCATCATCAGACCCTCGTCACCAAGTTCAATCTATTGGACTCATCAAGACGATTCATATGAGCCCAAACACGAGGGGTTTACTAGTAGCCACTGCAGAGATCCTCTACCCACCTTCCAGTTGCATCATCAGACCCTCGTCACCAAGTTCAATCTATTGGACTCATCAAGACGATTCATATGAGCCCAAACACGAGGGGTTTACTAGTAGCCACTGCAGAGATCCCCTACCCACCTTCCGGTTGCATCATCAGACCCTCGTCACCAAGTCCAATCTATTGTACTCATCAAGACGATTCATCTGAGCCCAAACACGAGGGGTTTTCTAGTAGCCAGCGCAGAGATGCCCTACCCACCTTCCGGTTGCATCATCAGATCAGGTCAATGATACCAAATTATTGCATTGTCACCAAGATTACATACACATACAAAGTTTCAAGTCGATACGACAATTAGAAGTAGGTGAAAATTGACTTCTAAGATTTGATTACATTGTTAGTTAGTTAGTTAGTTAGTTAGTTAGTTAGTTAGTTAGTTAGTTAGTTAGTTAGTTAGTTACAAGTCAAGCTAATAAAAGTGTTTTAAAAAGAAGACAAAAATAGGGTAGGGAGGGAACATAACGTTACCTTGTTACCAATTTTCTTCGTGTAAATGGGAAAATCTATTTCTGCTTACGCAAAGATGCGAGAGAGTTAACAAACCCGACAATCTGATAATTTATGCTTGCTATTTTTAGTGGTTTTGGCTCTCAAAAATTGGTGAATTTTATAAGTTTAACTCAAGGTCAAGGTTTAGGTACACTTATCTCTTGACGTCGCAAGACGATTAATCGATTTAAACTCCCACGTGCAATTATCTCAGAGATAAAAAAATTACTCGGGATTCTGCAAGTAAGAGAGAGATCTGGATGAGTTAGACTACCGATAACATTAAATATACTGTGAATTCAGTATTAAATCTTGCGAGCGCGCGAGAATGTTAGCTGGGGCCGCCATGACAGTTTTGCAATTAGGCGCCACGAAATGGCGGCCGTTTAGAACTACCGTGCGGTGTAGGTAACGCTGTGCGGCATTCATAGTGGTACATTGGTTTCTTGTGGCGGGTGATACCAGGAGTATATAACTTCCATTTTGGAAGAAATGAAAAGACGGTTTTACCTACCTTCCTTAAAATTTTGTTCAGTAACTATTTCTTCAACTTGTTCATTAAATGTCGGGAATTTATTATTAGAAGATACGAGATAAAAAGTTATGTAAAATAAGAAAAAAAAAAATCAAACACAGTACGCTAAAAATTTGGTAAGCCTCCAGAAGACGGCAAGGTGCCCAAAATGCTGGCAGCATTTCGGGAATAAAAAGATGATGCTCAAAATTGCCTGAAAAACACAAAGTTCCGGCGCCAAAAAATACTTACTCCTATTTTTATATAATTTTATGTGTTTCTAATTAGACATTTTTCCAATTTCTGTAATCAGTTGCTATCATAAAAAATTAGATGAATATATTTTCAGGCATTGATTTTAGAACTTATATACAATCTGTGTACTAAAATCCGTACGTATCCGAAAATAATTTGACATCTTTTTTTTTATTTAAATCACCAATATCGACAGTCACATATTATGTTTCATAACTCAATAAACAATAATTATGTAAAAAAAATTGATTTGTATTTTTTTGCGCCGGGCTTGGGTAAATTTTCTATGTTGTAGCTTGGGCATCCATTTTGTCACTCAATATTTTCCATATCGACATCCTCCACTATCCCACGAGTCCATCTCTAACTTAATCTCTAACTTAATTTCATAAAAACTAGCAACTTCTCAGAGAAAGTAAAGAAGAACTTCCCGCCCCTTGGTTAAGGCCACAATCACGAGAGGAAGCAAAAAGGTTTATATTATCAGCTACGAGCTTTTCTAATCTAAAGAACTATTTTTCTTTGCAACTGTAATCGAAATGATTTATCTTCATTTTAAAAATTAAAATATTATGGACCTTGGAAAAAAGAAAAGAAAGTAGGTAGGTGCATAAAAAAGATTTTTAAATTCACCTTAGCTTTTAGGCTATTGTTTTAATTTTGTTTTTGTTGCTCTTTATTGGAAACCCCCTTTGTCGCCTGCGGGGTCAACGCTGTTTTGACCAGGGGCCCAATTCTCGCAGCGTGACCCGACACTCCGGAAGTTGGGCGCGAAGTCACGTAAAGCGGAGTTCACGTTTTGTTAAGGCCCTGCGGCCCAATTCTCGCGGCGTGATATATTATCACATTCGATAAAAACAAAAAAAAGGTATGATGTGTTTTTTTTTTAATGGCAATTAATTGTTTTTTTTTTATATAAATATCGCAATACCTGTCAAGATATGTATTGAATTTTGACAGTTATTGCGATATTTGTCAAATGTGATAATATATCACGCCGCGAGAATTGGGCCGCAGGGCCTTAACAAAACGTGAACTCCGCTTTACGTGACTTCGCGCCCAACTTCCGGAGTGTCGGGAGATTAAGTGACTTGCATCCGCTCCTCCGAGGAACTGATTCTGGCAAGGCTACTCGCGTGGTAAATTGTTTACGATCGGAGCTACATTGTCTTCCGATGATGCGAGCTTTCATTAATTTTGAATTGTTTTAGTCGGAAGAGGACACACCTAACTGTAGTGTCTATTAACTTATCATCATCAGCCTTCCACTGCCGGGACTCTGGCCTTCTCAAAGAGAGTATGGGCCACGCGGGTCCAGTGCGGGTTGGTAGATGTCGCATGCCCTTGAATGTTGTGGTTCTTGGACATGCCGGTTTCCACCAGACGTTTTCCTTTACCGTTATGAGCGATGGTAAATCCACACATAACTTATAAAGTCATAGGCGGGGCCGAGAGGATTCGAACTCAGTGTCAGGGCCTTGTAAAGCGCACGCGTTACCGTTCGGCCACCATCACTCTATTAACTTATAACTAGTATTAAATCATTGTGTTTGCTTGAATTTTAACAGTATAGTATTTTTTTTACACGGTGGTGTTTGATCACAAGTCACTTGATGCTAAGCGACGATTTGGTCGAAGATGATGCCACGTAACCCCTGGATTGGGAACGTTGGGACTAATAAGTGGGTGCTTGGGGATAGAGCTAGGCGAGCATTTAAAAATGCCCTACCACCAAGCTATGGTTTCATCACGATGTTTTCCTTTACCGAAAGGTCGTGTTTATTGTAGAATTTAAACTCACGACCGAATTACTACCACTGAGCCAGCTATGATGTTTGTTCTACGACATGGGCAATAGGTCTTAGTATAGTGGTTTATTATGACAGGGTTCCATACATCCAATGAATAAACGAAATCCTTTCCTCTCGCTACCGACTCCGTCAACAACAGCTTATCTTCTCTGAATTTACTGAAGAAATTTGTCTACAATCATCTAAACTAAACAGTTGAATGGCTACCAAATCACGACCAAACACCTTTTCCCATGATTTTTTGCACTTATCCTTGAGTTCCCATCCCGGTTAACATTTCCACATGGCGGAATCTTGCGCAGTACGCGTAAATTGCGTCCCCCCTCCCTAATGGCGTCGAAGCGTACCCAAATACAGAGTAAATATCGACATATCCCTACATTAATGGAAGCAGTAACAAAACTTCATACAAATAAATAAATAAATACACACATAACGCTCTGGCAATCACTTACATAGTTCTGACCCCTAACAAGAATTTCCCGCATCTGTCAGATACTCAGATACTACGCAGATCGGGGATCCACAAAGCATGTATAAACTTTTTTCTCGTCTAAACGGTTAAAGTTGTCTTGTGTTGTGTGGTAGAAATCGCTCTAAGCGATAAGACCGCCCATTGTAACACTAGCTCTAAGATCTCTTCTTTTATGTTGTTGTGGTGAAACAATAAAGCGTTATCTATCCATTTATATCTAAACAGCTAGCCAATTTTGTTGAAATTTTACACGAAGATAATGCAGTCTACAGACCACAACATGAAATACTTTTTCCCGGAAAAATACAAACTTTTTGCGAAAAACCTAGATAATGGAACAAGGGTGAACTCACTAGAATTGTTTTAAAGCCATTTTCTTACCCGATAATGTGCTGTTAGGCAGATAAAGACAGCCTCGATCTCGATCCTGAATCATCTCGACTTGAGGTTTTTTCCACTTATAGCATAAGCCTTTGACCACATGTTGCCTGAGGTTAAGTGACGATGTGATCTAAGGTGTGGCTATGCTACACCTGGATTGAGAACTGGCTCTGAAGTGCGGCTGCCGGAACACACCAATAGGTGCTTGGAGACAGATTCTTAACTAATCGATACAAATAAATAAAATTGAAGAATCTGCTGGCCGTTGTATGTGTGTGTATGTGTGTGTGCGCATATGAAAGTATATACGGTACTTACATCAAAAAATCTATTTTTAAAACTTTTTAATTTTTTTTTTTTTTTTTTTCTATTTTTATTTTTTTATCTGTATTTGTTTCAGAGATTAGGCAGACCTAATCTCTGAAACGGCTGGACTAATTTTGACGGGACTTTCACTCGCAGATAGCTAATTTTATAAGGAATAACTTAGACTACTTTAATTTTAGAAATTTGAACCCTGGGAAAGGTCATAGGCTGTTTTATTGCGATAAACGGTACCTAGTTCACGTGGGTGATAGCTTGTATGTTATATGAAGTTGGTTTACTGATGTGATTGTATTGTAGCACCAGGCTTTTAACGTATTTGAATAAGTCCTCCTCAGTAATCCATGGCGGAGCGGTATCGAAATAGTTTCTTTGTGTCGCTTATCGGGCTTTAGAAGAATCCGATTGAATTTAAATAGCAGTGAACTGTCTAAAGGAGACACTGTTAAAGGTTTCAAAATGGGCCACCTCTATGAACAGTCAGCGACAAAAGTAGCTGATCGTCCTCGATTTTCCAAATGGTTTTCAAATCAGTAATTATTATTGTTTATCTTGATGACAATGCAATATTTTGGTATCATCGACCTGATCTGATGATGGAGCGAGGAAGTCGATAGTGGAACTCTTCAGTGGCTACTAAACCCCTTGAATTTGGGCTCAAACTATTTGTTTTGCTGAGTTCTATAGTTTTTTATAAGACCTTGATAATATTAATTTTAATTAACTTTTTATTTAAATAAAACCACATCACTTACCTTGTAACTCTGACATTAAACATTAGCTCCAAAACTCATCTGCATTATGCATTGCTTTAATTGTTTCAAGTCTCATAAAGTTTGTAGGAAAGTGCGTAATGTGTCCACAAGTTTGGAGGATAGCGGACATTCTACAACTGTGTGCAACATGCAAGCGTATGCAAATAGTCCTGGTTGCGGTGACCACGTTCTCTTTTTATGGATTTCTCACTAAGAGGCTTGGTGGTAGGACATCCTCTAGTGCTCGCCTGGCTAGCTACCATCCTCAAGTTAAGAAGCGGTCGCCAAGCACCTATCGGTGTGTTCCAGCAACCTCACTTGAGAGCCAGTTCCCAATCCAGGTGTAGCGTGGCACCATCTTCGACCACATCATTACTTAACATCAGGTGACTTGTGGTCAAACGCTTGTAAAGTGATAAAAAAAAATGATAGGAGATAGTATTTGACAGACGATGTGGTCGAAGGTAGGGCCACGCTACGCCCGGTTTGAGAACTGGCTCGGCTACTGGAACATACCGACAGGTGTGGCTGGCAGTAGTTGGATGAGAAGAGCCGAAGACCGGGCTCAGTGGCGTACCTTGGGAGAGGCTTATTTCCAGCAGTGCACTGATATTTATTTATCCTTTCGAAAAAAGCTCCAGCATGCGGAACCTATTCCGCTAGATTTGTTGTATTCAGAACATTGCCACCGGTGGTGTTTTGCTGAAGGTATTTGCAGTTTAAGCCAAACTTGTCGTAAACCTGGCTCTGGATCAAGTGTTAAGATTGAGCGTTTTAATTTTTTTATAATCTACTGATTCCGTGCCACGGTAGGAACGCTATAAATAGTGACTGTGTAAACAATTTCTATCCCAAATATCACTCAAAACCTCAGCTTTGAGCAAATTCAGCGTGATGAACCAACAAAATAATATACTACTCACTCACCACCATTTGCATTTATAATATTGGTAGTTTGATATAGAATGGTGGTTTAGTTGGATACTTCAATTACTTAGTATAAATAAGTGAAAACATAATTTATAGAGAGATGTGTTACAATTTAACCTATTTGAACAGAGTGAAAGTGGCCTAACGGGGCGTGCACCTTGCAAAACGCCGATACCAAGTTCGAATCCTCTCGACCCGCAACTATATAAGCAATACTAAGTTACGTGTGGATTTATCATCGATCAAAATGGTGAAAGAAAACATGCAACATCTGCCAACACGTACTGGGCCAGCGTGGTAGACTACGGTGGCAGTGGGAACGTAAATAGGCTGATGATGAGTGAACAGAACGGTTAGACAAGGTCCGCTATGAGCGCTCCAGTTCCGCTACAAGCTCTTCTTACACCAAATCGCTAAATGTTAATAACTTGGCCTGAAGCATTTGTCACCTGCATTGCGAGAATGTTTGTTCCACTCACCTTAGAATGAGGTTTGCAATGAAATCTGTAATGTCATCTTGTGGAAAATTATGTCAAAACAGCACACATGGTATACAAAGTGAAACATAATGTCCCTATAAACTCGAAGTGAGGGTATTCCACACATCCAGGCGAACAAAATAAAAACTAAAATAAAAAAATAAAAATTCTTAAGTTGTCTCATCGTCATCATTATTATTTGATAAGTATTATATGTATAGCGACAAACCGATAACCGATGGGGAAGAAAGGTTCTCAAGTAGTGACCACGAACTGGAGGACGTTCTGTAGGTAGGCCCCCCACTAGGTGGACCGACGACATTGTAAGAGTCGCAGGGAGCCGATGGATGTAAATGGATAATAGCCATTCATGGTGGCGTTCAAGGGGGGAGGCCTATGTCCAACAGTGGACTTCTTCCGACTGATGATGATGAACGAACTAATTATTAAACACTTGACACTGGCTAAATACAAAAAGTGTTTTATAAAACAGTGCAAAGACATAAATAAAAAAATGCAATTGGCAAGACTAAGTAATCAAGACTGCTAAAATTTTTACTAAATACCTATTACCAACAAAGTAAAATTAATTAAAGAGCCATTTGAAACCTTTAATCCCCAATACAAGATAAGTAATTGATTAAAGATAAATTAATGAAGCAATGCAAAAACTAGGAAGGGATTCCCGGAACGATCGAGATAAGTTTGTTCTAATTAGAAACCGATGAATTGGCCCTTTCGAGTGCCCGCCACTTGCGTCCGATTGTACACTAGTCTGCAGTACATAAACTTGGAATTTTTCTACATATTTTGATCACTCTACAAAGTAAACTTAAATATAGGTCCGCCTGTTCCAACATCAGCATAAAAAGGGCCGAAAACGCGTGGCAGGTGATTTTTTGGCTGCGATCACATATACATTTTTTCCCCTATTTTTGAAATGAAAGCAAGTTCATTAAAAATCTTCAGTTTTTTTGTCATCTGATATTATATAATAAACTTTTCTAATTACAAATGTTTTAGGGTTTAGCAACACAATGATAGAACTAGGGTCGAATTACTTTCAAAATGTCTTTAAGTACAGTCAACGACAAAAGTAGCTGAACAATCACACTTTTTTCTATTATCCTCATCATCTTAGACACCAATTTTTGACCTCATCATCATCATCCAAAATCAGGTGTGTTATGTTGTGATCAAAATGATAGTAATGTAAAATGTAAAAAACAATAATAATTACTGATTTGAAACACATTTGGAAAATCGAGAACGATCAGCTACTTTTGTCGCTGACTGTACATAAAATAATGTATGATATATATTTCAAAATGTGCAAAAGACATTTTCTCTGCAGTTTAGTTACTGTTTTATATCTCTGCATCGGAAGCCAACGCCAAGGTAATTAGCGACTGCGTTTTTAATGAAATTTTAATCGAACCATCGACTTTTATTGAATCAAAAAGATCGACTCCAATTGGATTTTATTGAGAGGGGAAAACGGGAAGTTTTCTTAGTTTATGGAGTTAACGCGAAAATGTTTAGTTATTTTTTAATAGTAGTCATATAGTAACGCGTACGCCTGGAAACTAGTAGTAAATATAAAATAAACAATTGAGTCAATAATCTGTATCCCTGTGATTGATTACCTTGACACTATGGACAGTCTGTGGTATCCATAGGCTAAAAATACAAAAAAAAAAAACACTAAATATTTCAAGTAATCAACATAGCTTTGTTATGTCCAAAATAAACAGCCAAATGTGGATGTTAAAACATGCGACGTCGTCGCGTCCGCTGTGGGTAGATACAATTTGTATAAAACATTCATAATAGCGGGTAGTTCGAAACTTTTCGAAATTATCACTGCATTCAGAGGAGAAATTTATTTCGAATTTGTTTGTAGAGCAATAATTTTATAACAAATATTTACGCTTAAACTTTATGCAAATTTTAACTCGTTCCTTTTCAAATGATTCATATGAGAAAAAGTGCAATATTTCATATACAATACATTTAACAGATCTATACTAATGTTATGTTATTGTAAAATTTCAGAGTTTGCGTGTATCAGGTTGTACTTTCCAAAACTACTGAACTGGTTTTGAAAATTGTTACACATTCTTTCGGGCACATTAAATTTACTGTACTGAATAAGAAACACAGCGTGTATACCGCGGTTTCACCTGCGTGGACTACAATTTACTGCAATGAAAAGAATTCCATGATATTATGCCCATTGATATTATCAAAGGTATGGTGTAAGAATCTTTAGCCACTAACTATTTTAACTTCAAAACCAAACATTAAATTTTTTATATCAAATGAGCGTAAACAAAAAAGTTCTGAGATACATCTTCCATCTTTGGACGTTAAACGAATCTAATTTTTGAGCAAATATAAAAGGACAGTTCCTCTGAATACGAAATGAGGGGGTAGGTTATAAAACAGGTCGTTATGTTTGTTACACATGCAATAGACTAAACATGCGACCCGGGTCTGCGTGAGAGATCTACAATGCTCGCCTACTTGTTTACTGGGATGTAGGAAAATAGAGGATAGGGCAAAAAAGAGGTTCAGATTTGAAAAGAGTTTTCCGTTCGGGCAATACACATAGTTTGGCCATATGCATATTTCTTTCATCTAAAGCTGCGATTCAACGGCGTGCTTTTCAACAGATGAGACCGGACGGCGCACGTTGAATACACCCTGCCAGTGGCCATCTGACGTTGTGCGTGCCTGTCTGATCGTTCCTAAGGTTCACTTTCCAACTTTAAATCAAGCCGCGCCAGACCAGATGACCGACCGTGGGATTATTCCTCTTTTCGCGTTTAATACCTAGTGTGGACGCTTTTGAGCGAAGGAACCGACGTCTACCTCTTGTTACGTCAATTATTCTAACCCACAATCAAGTCGCAATTCGAAGACGCTATTATTTTCTGAGCCATTATCACTTCAAAATAGTGTTATATTTGATTTTTACCTTTTTTGTGACTTGTGGTCAAACGCTACCCTGAAAGAAGTAAAAAATAAATAAAGCTTATAAATAAGACCTTCACCGCTTCCCAAAAACATTCCGACTTCCAGGATCTGAGGCCGGGCACGTGCCAACCGTTTGTTTCCATACACAGCCGCCTCGTAGGCCGGCTGACTTCGGCCATAACCGGGGAATAAAGCTTTGATGCGTGCTATATTTTTAACTAAAGAAAAATTGAGGGTAAACTTCCTGGGAGATCCTAGTTTTTATAGACAGTACGTAAAGTTTTAAGTTGGCAGTTAAGGGGCCTACTCCCGTTGCGATTTGTCTACGATTTGGGTGTTACAATCTGCCTGTGAGCCCACAAATTGTAATGTTAGTAGGCATGTTGTGGCTCTACTTACTTTGCAATTTGCTGGCTCACAAAAGATTGTAACAACAAATTGGCTGTCGTTATATTGTACCGTGTGTAAGCACTTTGAATCTGAATATCGAGCATTGGGTTAGTAATAGGGCATTATCTAGTACTCACCCGGCTAGCTTTCAATCTCTTCTTTTTGCCCTGGTCTTGGTCGGCGCAGTATGTACTCTTCTTCCACTCTCCTCTCTCAGCTGTCATCGCTTTATTCACCCCCCTTTCATTCATATCGGCCCATATATAGTCCATCCCCAGTCCAGGTGTAGCGTGGCGCCATCTTCGACCACATCGTCACTTAACATCAGGTGACTTGTGGTCAAACGCTACCCTGTAAAGAGTAAAAAAAAAAAAACACTTTTTCTTTGGTCACCCGACTAGCTACTGCTCTCAAATTAAGAAGAATCTGTCGCCAAGCATCGTTATCGGTGTGTCCCGGTATTTTCACTTGAGAGGTAGTTCCCAATTCAGGCCTAGCGTTGCGCCAACTTCGACCAACAAGTAGGTAACTTGCGCAAAGCAAAATAATTGTGCGCAGTAGATACAGGTGCTACATATTAAATTATATTTCTTCCTATTACGAGTCTATGTAAGAAGTGCTATATTCCAAGTTACAATTTGTATCCATTTAAGATTGCCTCATTTTTCCAAAGCCTGGTCACTGTTTTCCACTGTACCGCATTAAGCCGTTTATTTTTCGAACAATATTCAAGGATTTCTGGCTTTAAATCGTGGGCAGAGACAAACAAGATTGTGTTGCGTGTTGAAATCTGACTTTTTAACAAACTTTTATCAGTGTAACTTTTCAGCAAGAGTCATCTGATGTTAAGTGACGATGTGGCCGAAGGTGGTGTCTAACTACGCATGGATTGGGAACTGTCTTTCAAGTGAGGCTGCTGGAACACATCTTTAGGTGCTTGGCAACAGACTGACTGTACTGGCGTTTGTCATGTATTTTAATCTGTCGCGCTCGAGTAAATCCCAAAATCCCCTCTTGGGCTCGCTTACCTGAGTGTGAATTTAATGTGCAATCAAATGATTAATTGATTTACTGACTATTAAGATAACAACATCGTAACAATACAAGAGTAAAGTGTACTTATGATTTGTGTCCTGATGAGTATTTCTAGGAAAACATAAAGTTAGTTGCTTAAGACAAACTATTTTAAGCATATAATACCTAACTGAAGTGCTGTAGTATCTAACATCGCAATAGCAACTAATTCACATATAAACAAAGATTACTTAGCATTACTAGGTATTCATGAGTAACCTCTTGAAACACCTATTCTACAGTCAGCAAAAAACTTAACCCCTGCTATAGTTTATAAAAAGTATTAAAGATTTCGTTTCCTTCAGTCATTATCAGCCTTTCACGTTCCCACTGCTGGGACTCTGGCCTTCTCTCAGAGAGAGAGTATGGGCTGTAATCTACCACGCTGGCCCAGTGCGGGTTGGTAGAAGTCGCATGCCCTTGAATATTGCAGTTCTTGGGCATGCCGGTTTCCTCACGATGATTTACTTCACCGTTTTGAGCGATGGCAAATATGCACTTATCTTATAAAGTCATAGGTGCGGGGCCGAGAGGATTCGAACTCGGTGTCGGCGTCTTGTGAGTCGCACGCCTAAGCGTTCGGCCACCATCGCTCCCCTTCCCCCTTCCCTTTCCTTCAAAATAAACGTATATTCCATTCTATTCTAAACTAGCTAAGCCCCGCGGTTTCACCCGCGTCTTCCCGTTATCCCGTTGGAACCTTTTCCGGGATAAAAAGTATTCTATGTCCGTTTCCTGGTCCTAAGCTACCTCCCCACCAATTTTTAGCCAAATCGTTTCAGCCGTTCTTGAGTTACAAATAGTGTAACTAACACGACTTTCTTATATAATTATAATTATATGGATTATATTCTATTCTATACTCATCATCATCAGTCTATTTCTTTCCCACTGCTGAGACTGGCCTTCTCTCAGAGAGAGAGAGAGTATGTTTTATACCCACTAATTGATAAAAATATTTTGAGTGCAAAAGTACAAATCCTCTCGGCTCCGCACCTATGACCTAATAAGTTATGTGCGGATTTGCCATCGCTCAAAACAGTGAAGGAAAACATCATGAGGAAACCGGCATGCCCAAGAACTGCAACATTTTCAAGGGCATGCGACATCTACCAACCCGCACTGGGCCAGCGTGGTAGATTACAGCCCATACTCTCTCTCTGAGACAAGGCCAGAGTCCCAGCAGTGGGAACGTGGAAGGCTGATAATGATGAGTACAAAAGGTACAGTCAGCAACAAAAGTAGCTGTTCATACTAGATTTCCTAAATGTGTAATACGTAATTCGTAATTCAGTATGGCGTGGTTTTCTTTACATTTGACAAGGTGTCGCTCTGACCAAAACTTATCAAACCTGATTTAAAGTGATGATGTGGTCAAAGGTTGGTGTTTAAGATGATGCCGGTAGTTGGAAATTGTGTTATTGTTGAGCGACTTTTGTCGTTTTTTTTTTTTTTTTTTTTTTATGTACGTCATTCTGGTTTTTCTTCGGACAGTAATGTCCGGAGACTTTTCTCAGCTGACACACCTTGTCACCAATTTGCTCTATTGTTACTACCTACCTTATTATATACCTTATTATATATTATCTACCTTATTATATATCCTAGGTATTGTTTATATACATACATTGTTTTTATATATTTATGCTGTGCTGATATATATTCAATATATATTGCCAGCATAATTTATTTATCTATTTCTTTTATTAACCTTTATAACTAACTTTTCACAAAATTTCAAAAATATTTCTCGACTTTCATTTTTTAACATAATTTTACTAACACCTTCTTTATTTAATTTTAAGTCTATTTCATTCTCTAAGTCATGCCTTTCCCGACCGAATACAGGGCAGTCAAAAAGAATATGCGGCACGGTTTCAAGCACGCCTGCTTCGCAGATGCACGATGGGTTCTCCTTACACTTGAACCTGTTCAAGTATTCGGAGAACCCACCGTGCCCCGTCATCATCTGGGTTGTAAACCTGTTTGGCACAAACTTTTTGACCACCCTGTATGCGTCCACCGCATCTGGAAGAAAAGACTTTTGTCGTTGACTTTACAATATAAAACAACAGAAGAACTCGGAAGCGTTTTAATTTTAACACAATTTCAGTCTCTCCACGGATTCGATATTGAAAAATATTTTTGCGCAACAAGTAGGTTCATACACAGGGTCGAGATTCCGTAATTCCGTGGCAAAAATGTTTGGGAAATATTCGGTTTTCATCTCTTGTTGAGGATTGAAAAATCTCTTCAATTATTGATGCAACAATTTTCTTTCATTGTGCGAGTTCTTTTTTTTTTACTATTTACAGGGTAGCGTTTGACCACAAGTCACCTGATGTTAAGTGACGATGCGATCGAAGATGGCGTCACGCTACACCTGGACTGGGAACTGGCTCTCAAGTGAGGCTGCCGGAACACACCGATAGGTGTTTGGCGACAGATTCTTAACGAGAGGGTGGTAGCTAGCCAGGCGAGAACTAGAAAATACCCTACCACCAAGCTATGGTTTCATCACGATGTTTTCCTTCACCGAAAGCTCAAGCTCATTGCAGGATTCGAACCCACGTCCTACGGATCGCAAGCCGACGTCACTACCACTGAGCCATCATCGCTATAATTTCTGTGTATTTCACTCTGTGAGCCATGGCAGCTAACGTCCGATATTAATAATCGATCCTGATCCGTTATCCGCGGTTTTGGATCGATATGTCATGTCATAATATGTCATTTTAGTAGTAATACGTCAAGCCCTAGAATCGAATCGAATCGATCCAAAACCACGGATAACAGATCGGGATCGATTATTATTTTGGGCGTAAAGATATTGCGCTTGTGTTTATTGTCTGTGAAGAAGCACACGGTGCCGTCGCATACACATTATGACAAGTCACTCTGTCTCTCTCGCACTCGGCCTAGGTTTTGATAAGCGTGACAGAGGTAGTTAATGTTATGTTATAACACGCTTTTTGACTATTATATATAAAGGGGACTTTCTACATCACACTAAGTTTATTATATACAACAAATCAAATATATACAATTGGATAAAAAATTAAACTAAATACTAAAGCTAAACTATCTATATAAAACTAAACATCTACAAATAAAAAACCTGATTTAGGTCGCTGCCTGCAGGTAGAGTGCCCAAGAGACTGGCGACATTACCTCTTTGAATAGCTAGGCTGATTCGTTGACCGAGGTAAGCGCCAGCCCTTTGGTCACCCGTGGCGTCAACGAGGCGCTTGGAGAGCTCTTTAAAAAGCATAAGAGCGGCAGGACCCCACGGACCAAGAGTTTCAACCCCAAACGGAGCAAAAATATAGCCATCTCCAAGAGATGCATACTTCCTCCGTTTGAGGTTTTCAGCAGTTTCTGCCGCCGTACCTGGCGCCCTACTAGTTGCCTGTAGATGGGAAGGCGCCAGAGTGTCAGCGCACGTCGCATCCCAGATCAAAGGCCGCCCACGACTCCACGGGATCAATGACATACCATCGGGCCTCTTACCATCGTCACGTGCGATACCGTTCGGCTCTAGAATAGCCGGCACGTATATAAATAAATAAATAAATAAATGATATATTTATTTTTCCTTGCAAAGGTACAATGTAAGAATGTAATAACAAATATGTATTATTGTTAAGCACCCGTTCTGCAAGGAACTGGTGCCTGCAGTAGGCATAAATTGCCTGTGTCACAGGTCACCAGGCCCCACTCCACGGAACTAACATAGACACTTAAAACTAGAATGGAAAAACTGAACATAACAAAAAATTTAAAATCTAAACAATAATAATTTTATATGTGGGTAGGTAAATAAAAAAAATAATTATGAATTGAAATATAGCGCAAAATGTTGTTCGCAGTAAATTTGCGCATCCTGTAGGTATGTGAATATGTTTATTATCATTGACGCACAATACTGTTTGGTTTATTTTGGAACTTGTATAATATAAATCAAATCTTAATCATTTTTTTAAATTGTAGATGTTTAGTTTTATAGTAGTTTAGCTCTTAGTATTTAGTTTAATTTTCTATCCAATTGTATATATTTTGTTGTTTTGTTATTTATTTCATTAATAAAGTAGTGTCCAAAATCTAAATCAAATCAAATTGTTTATTTGCTAGAATACCTACATAATTATTATTACAATAGACCTTATGTCAAAAGATAAGATACTTAAACTTATGTGCAATCAATTAATGATTGCCTATTTTTAAAACACTTTTATTAGCTTGACTTGTAACTAACTAACTAACTAACTAACTAACTAACTAACTAACTAACTAACTAACTAACTAACTAACAATGTAATCAAATCTTAGAAGTCAATTTTCACCCACTTCTAATTGTCGTATCGACTTGAAACTTTGTATGTGTATGTTATCTTGGTGACAATGCAATAATTTGGTATCATCGACCTGATCTGATGATGCAGCCGGAAGGTGGGTAGGGCATCTCTGCAGTGGCTACTAGTAAACCCCTCGTGTTTGGGCTCATATGATTCGTCTTGATGAGTACAATAGATTGAACTTGGTGACGAGGGTCTGATGATGGAACCGAAAGGTGGGCAGAGGATCTCTGCAGTGGCTACTAGTAAACTCCTCGTGTTTGGGCTCATATGATTCGTCTTGATGAGTCTAAATTGTACTTGGTAACAAAAGACTAAGAAGTAAAAAAATAAAAATATATAGTTTTAAAAAACTAAAAAAAACACTTTAAAAACACACTGAAAAATATAAAATAATAAAATTGACTTGTATTAGTTACGACATAATGGTTAATTCAAAAAGTGTGGAGCGTTTCTTTACTGGGTAAATAAAAGTTCTCACAACCAAAAAGCGCTCCACACTTTTTGAATTAACCATTATGTCGTAACTAATACAAGTCAATTTTATTATTTTATATTTTTCAGTGTGTTTTTAAAGTGTTTTTTTTAGTTTTTTAAAACTATATATTTTTATTATATGTGCCTCCTCTTGTATTTAAGTACCTAGCCCATTAATTAGTGTTACTAGCTATGCCCCGTGGTTTCACTCGAATGGACTACAGTAATGTCATGCCCCAAATTTGGACAATTGATATTAATTTTTTTGACTTTTCTCTTCTCTTGTTTCTCATACTATGGTTGAAATATACATAATACATGGTTGAATCATCCTATATCCTACTAATATTATAAATGCGAAAGTTTTCGCGTGTTTGTGAATTTTTGTTACCACGTATCACCGTAACTACTAAACTGATTTTGATGAAATTTGGAATGGAGATAGCTTTATACCCTTCCGGCCGCCATCGCAACTGTGTTTTGCAACCAGTTGTCTACGAGAATTTTTTAGCCCTTTATGGCAACCAGTTGTGATAGAAGAATATTTACTCTTGTAACGCAACCAGTTGCCAACACGGTATGTTTCAAAATATGTACTGGATTAAAACATAGGCTACTTTTTATCCCGAAAAAAGGTTCCTGCGGAATAACGGGAAGACGCGGGTGAAACCGCAAGGCACAACAGTATTCTATTAAAGTAAATAATTTATTTATTATAGAAATAAAAACCACAGTTAAAGAATCAACCACATTTTTATTTTAAGTAATCTTATCTACAGTACCGATGAAAAGATTAAACACAGTGCACATTTAAGTGGTTACTTCTGATATAATACAATAAATGAAGAACATTATTGGTATACTGAACTTGATTTGATTACAAGTGTGTACAGGGGAATGACCACTGGCAACACAATTATCTATATGTGACAACAACATTAATAGAACTGACACATTTTGCAAATTACTTAGCATAACAAATTGAAAAGCTTAAAACTACTTATACTGAATTTGATTTGATTACAGATGAGCACAGGGGAATGACCACTGGAAATACAATGTGACAGCTGCAACAGCGATAGATCTGACACATTTTGCGAATTAAATGGCATCATCATTATTATCAACAGCCTGTATCAGTCTACTGCTGGACATTAAACCTCTCCCAAGGTACGCCACTGAGCCCGGTCTTCGGCTCTTCTCATCCAACTACTGGCAGCCACTCGCCGCAAGTCGTCGCACCACCTAGTCACAGGGCGTCCTACACTACGTATGCCAAGTCTCGGTCTCCACTCAAGAACACGTCTACCCCAACGGCTGGGTATTGGCTCTGCGACTTGTATGAACGAGAAAAAAAATGGTAGGTATGTATAAAAAATTTAAAAACTTAAAACTACTACTTGATAAGATTACATTACCCCTAGTGCAAGTTTCGAAATCTATAAAAGTTTTCGTAAACGTCAAAAATTTACTACCGCTTACTTGTCAAAGTGGCAACTCGTACAGCCTAAATGCAAAACGTACATAACTCGAAAACTTTGTTCGAATTCGAATACAACGATTTAAAATATCACGTATTTTTTAGACCCACCAAATTTTTGAAACGAAAACTTTCATACTTTTCGTACACTATCAAAACTTGCACTACGGGGTACTGAAAAAAGAAATACAACTATTTGCTGTTTAAGTCACAGGAAGCGCATTTTGTTATAGGACTAACGATTATACGTGCAGTGGCCAAGCTGGATCCAGCTCCTGCTGCCTCAGCTACAATACCAACTGTGCCAGTCACAGCTCCTGCAGCTCCTGTCGCTATGACAGCTGTGTTCATCGACTATCAAAACATGTAGATACTAGGGGTAATGTAACTGTTGTGCACAAAAAACAAAATATATACAACTACTTGTTGTCCGAGTCACTTGTAGCGCCTTTTGTTATAGGACTGACGATAGTGCGTGCAGTGGTGTGATCCAAGCTGGCTCCAGCCCCAGCTGCTCCAGCTACAATACCAACTGTGCCAGTCACAGCTCCTGCAGCTCCTGTCGCTATGACAGCTGTAGACTTGTAGCTGCGATCATCGAATTTATCAAAACTTGTAGATACCAGGGTTACTATAACTGATGTGCAAATAAAAGAAAAAAGAAAATATATACAACTACTTGCTGTCCGAGTCACTTGTAGCGCCTTTTGTTATAGGACTGACGATTGTACGTGCAGTGGTGTGAGCCAAGCTAGCTCCAGCTCCAGCTGCCCCAGCTACAATGCCAACTGTGCCAGTCACAGCTCCTGCAGCTCCTGTTGCTATGGCAGCTGTTGAATTTGTAGCTGCGTTCATCGACTGGTTCCCACCAGCTGTGTCGCCTACGGCATAGTGCACTACGCCTTTTACGTGTCCCACAACTGGGATCGAATCCAAAAACTTAAACATTTTTGTTTGATGGGGTGGGTCCTTTTAGCCACTGAGTGTGATGCTGGTGTTTCAAGAGAATGGAGATGGTTTCCTGCGCCTTCAGATCGCCCTGGTTCTGAAAATAATAAAAATATATTACACTTAGTTAATATAAACTAAGTTCGGTTGATGACAACAGTCGCTGGACAAGAACAAGTTTTAAAAAAATCAAAATCATTAGTTTTTTATTCAGTAGTTCACTGTGATCACTAAAACGTCAATCTTGAAACTAGCTACGCCTGTTCCAACCTCCTTACGCACTTTAAATTTTGATAAGATATGGAGATAATTTAAATACTGGGGGTTAAATTGACATATTTTATGTTGCGTTTCAATAACCGATCTATCCACGGTTTGCCCTACTGGAGATGGAAATTTGACATAAGCTCCATAGAAGTAATGTCAAATTTATGTCAAACCGTGGATATGTTATTAAAACCGGCCCATATAATACTTTTTATAGCAATAAGCTCTGATCCATGCGGGTGAAACCATGGAGCACATGTAGTCATCATCATCACATCACCACATCATCATCACACCATATCAAATCATTATATCTGATCTTATCTTTAGACTATAAATGCAAAAGCTTGTAACTGATTTTCTATGTTTGTTAATCCTTCGCGCTGAAACAGCTCAATGGATTCGAGTGAATTGATAAAGGTTCCGGCGGAATAACACGAAAACCACGGATGTAGCCGCGGTTGATAGCTTGTATTATTTATTTATAGGTGTGGTTTTTAGGCCCTCAGACAGATAATTCAAGACTTGTCTATAACAAAATTTCAAGTCCGTATAAAGAGAAAACTCATTAGTAAAGCTTATTATAAAATATCGGACTATCTAGATGACAAACAAGCTTGGGATTGTAGTTAATCTATCTATCTATCTTTCTTTCTATCTATCTATTCTCCCTATTTCCCCTATTCTAACCATTTTCGGTAAACAGCCAAAACAGTCATGCTCACGAAAGTGACTGCTTGCAGCGGCGTCATGTGTCGGGTTGCCCTCTTCCCTCTCATATGGTCGAGGAGAGCGATGGCTGGCACATGCGTCAACTCGTGAACGGGTGCTGCTTGTGGGGTCTGGTCTGCTTTGGTTGTGATCCCGCAACTCGTTAATATTCATGTTCCCATATCCCAATGTGTACAACCAAACAAGAGAAATCTTCTTATTAGTAAAGCTAATTAAAAAATATCGGACTATTAGATGACAAAAAAAAAGCTTGGGATTTTAGTGAACTTGCTCCAATTCAATCAATTAGTAATAAAAATAAAATTGTCAATGTGATCGCGCCAAAAAAATTACCTGCCGGGCGTTTCTTGCCTGTTCTTTTGCCGGCGTAAGGAGGTTGGAACAGGCGTAGCTAGTTTTATGTTAACGTTTTAAAGTGATCACAATGTATCCTAATAAATAAAAAAGTTTTGAATTTTGAATTTTGATAACTCAGTGTTTGATAAATATCAAACAAACAGATAATGAGATAAAAAACTATAGATATGAGTTTATCGATCTATAATTATCTAAAGCCAACCCACGAGGCCGTAATCGCAAATTTAAGCTAAAATTGGGTTAATTACGACTTCTATTTTCTGTAATGAAGATAATATAAGAGAAAGAGAAAACAAAGAGAAAGCAACAAAAGAGAGAAGAGAGTTAGGGCCGGTTTTATAAACGTCCGTTAGTTAAATGTCATACGAAATTTCGGTAAATTTTACTGTCAAATTTTAGCACGGATAATCTATGTATCTTTCTATGACAGGAAAAAAACGTTATAAAATGTTTATTGTATTGATATTATTTCATATTATAGCAACCTCCTTTTTGTATTATAAACATTTTTTCTCCTACCCTATTGCATCTCGTAACATACGATATACACATAATATAAACATAACAATCGGTCAAGCCGAAGGAGCTCGCAAACAGTGTGACGGGAGATTTTAATATAAATTACTATAATTATGTATTTACAGGAATAAGTATTTTAGTATATATAATTTTACTACAAATATTATACAGTTATACTGTTTATTTACATCTAACAGATTAGCCTAGATCTCTAACTAGGTCATTGACCTGGGTTTTCCCAAAATATTGTTTTCTCAAACGTATAGTAAGTAGCCTCAACAACTTCCTCATATTTTTTCTGTTCCCAAAACAAGTTTTGAAACAAAGTTTCAAGGCTGTCTTTTTCTAACCACTGAAGTAAAACAAGGACAGCATTACTTTTAGACCTGTCAAACTTAGTTTAGTTTTAGAGAATGCAAAACCAGATCGACACCATTGTGTAATCCATTAACGCCCGAAATTAATAATCGATCCTTCCGGCGGTTTTGGAGCGATATGGCATGTCATAATATGTCATTTTAGTAGTATTCTGTCAAGCCCTAGCACTAAAATGACATTTTATGACATGACATATCGATCCAAAACTGCGGATAACGGATCGGATCGATTATTAATTTCGGTCGTAAGATACTAGTAAAACCTTTTTGCATAGGTAAATGTAAATTATAATAACACCCACACAATCACATAATATACATATATATACATAATTATACTTTAACCACTAATTAGTTTTCCCTATATCTAAGGGTAGACACTACGCGGAACGGGGATCCACACTTCACATCGCTTGGTGGTAGGGTATTTTCTAGTACTCACCTGGCTAGCTACCACCCTCTTGTTAAGAATCTGTCGCCAAGCACCTATCGGTGTGTTCCGGCAGCCTCACTTGAGAGCCAGTTCCCAGTCCAGGTGTAGCGTGGCGCCATCTTCGACCGCATCGTCACTTAACATCAGGCGAAGTGTGGTCAAACGCTACACTGTAAATAGTAGAAAAAAAAAAAAACAACATCCAGACACAGAACAAATATTTGCGTTTTTTTTTGTTACGCAAATATTTGTCCAGTAAATGAGAATGTACTTACCACTGTGCGGATTCCCACAAACTTTTACGTTAGATATTACAAACAAGAAATAAAAAAATTTACTGTGCCGGCAGACGTACTGTATCACGCGATAATTCGTGGCACTGGTTGTAAATAATTTAGTTCACTGTTTAAATGAGTTTCAATCAGTGTTACCACTTAAAAATTTCATTTCACCCTAGTTTCTCTAAAAATTATCCTCAAATATTCGAAAAAACCTTTGAGATTCCTAGATAACATTGAATCGATTTGATTGATGCACAAATTATTGTAATAAAAAATGTTAATCCTCTCACGTATGCAGTCTTAACTTTTTAATTACGAAAAACAGGTAGGTACCTTCAAAAAAACGGAAATGTGAAGTTTTCTGGCAGCTGAAAAAACTCAGTTCACCATGGATAAATGACGTTAGCTAACCATATTTTAATTTAGCAATTATTAAAAATAAAAAAAGCAAAGGCATCAAAGCCCTACCTAAATCTTTGGGAAAATAAAATAGTCCTAAATCATACATACAAAAATTTTACATAATATTCGTTTCGCCCTAAAAAGGACGAAATCCCTAAAAGTGGAAACACTGGTTTCCATGTTTATTTATCAACAATGTACACTGGCTTATCCATGAAATACAATTTATCAATGTAGTACACTCACACGCACTCACACACACACAGCCACAGTATACTTAAAGAAGCAGTAGGTCACCAAAGCTGTTCCCGGGACCTGCCACGTGTCTCCATAACTATGAAAATTGTGTATTAGCATGTTGCCAAGTTAAAATTGCGGCGTTTTTATACGAGTGACAGGTAAGTTTTTTTCACGATATAAAAAAATACTTCATAAAAATTCAGTAGAAACAATGTATGTGTGTTTTACTGTGTATACTAAGACATATACTTTAATTTTTAAATGATGTATAAAATTTAGGTAAATCTAGCTTACTTACTGTACTGCATTACACTGTGACAACATACTGGCCAATGTTTAAAAATAGCCATAACAAAAACAAGATTCGGTTATTCCCCTTGTTTTTTGGCGCGTTTACACGCTAAAATGTACTTTAAATGAAGGTGCTATACAAATAAACAACCGAACGAACTTACCATTACACGGTGAAGTCAGTGGTCGCTACTCACTCACTACTCGCTACTCGCTATACGCCACGGACATTTACTTCTTACTTCATGTGGCAAGTGCCCGCTACTGACCAAAAAACGGTACAACTTTCACCACTCGTGCGCAGAGCTGCCAATCAGTGGGGAATTCCCTGAACGTCGAGGAATGGGATCCTATGACATTCGTCATCTGTGGGCGAATGTGTTTTGTAATTAAAACGCCATCTAGTGTTTCTTAGAAACAACTTCTTTTTTTTGTTTCTTTGTATTGCTATTCTAAAGACATGTTTTTCTTTACCAACAAAATAAGTTATTTTATAAAAAGTGATGGTCCAAAACGATTTAGTATCGTGTACAAGGAGTGTGACTTAGATCTTCATGGAAGATAACAATGATGATAAGTTGCGATTGCTGTTAATCTTTAAGTTTGTTATTTTACTAGATTAAAAGTCAGTTTAAATGTAGATTGAAACAGATATTGCGAACAGATAAACACTTCCTGTGTTTGAAGTATTTAAGTATTTTTCTGACAGCTAAAGAAAAGTAGTTCTTAAATCATAGATAGATGGCACTGAGAATAAATGTTTTTTTTCAATCGCTATTGAATGAAAAGTGAAGAGATCGAATCCTATAGCAACAAACACATTTTTTTTAAGAGCATAGGGCCTATAAAAAATATGTGTCACTTCGTGTTTTTTACGAGGCAAAAGGTGAAGCAAAAAAGTGCGTTTTTAATGACGACGTGGTCGAATGCTACATCTTGAATTTTCCATAAGTACTAATCCATGATTCATTTTTACTGCATCCAGGTGAATAAATTAACCTGTGAAATAGTCTGGCAGGTTCTATGACACACCCCTCTGTGCAGTGCACTGCAAAAGACACCATGTGATTTACATCCCCCTGAAGAAGGAAACGTACCGCTTTTATGACAGCACTAAAGGGTTGTTAGTACTCACTTTATATTCGATGCTAAAACTTGAGATGGCTGAATTAAATTTTAAAGTTCGCATCCAGTTTTTCGCTAAAGTTCCCAGTCTGCTGGCGACTCGGTCTCGTTTTATTGCTTTAACTCAATTCAAATTTAAAATATTTTTATTTTCGTAGAATACAACATGACTTTAAATCTTCAAACTAGCTTCGCCTGTTCTAACCTCCTTACAAACAGGCAAGAAACGACGGCAGGATTTTTTTTGGGCGCAATCGCATCAACAATTTTATTCTTATTTAAGTAACTGATTAAATCGGAGCAATTTCACTTCAACCTTTAGATTTATTATCATTAATATAGTCAGATATTTTCCTATGTATTGTAGTAAGCTTTACTAATAAGGTTTATTTTTATATGGACTTGAAATTTGGGTTACAGACTAAAAGACAAAGAAACAGAATAATGACATTCCATGAAAAAAAGTTTTAGTAACGTTACAAAATTTTACTAAAGGCGATAGAATATTAGAATTAGGTTTTATAACGGGATATTTACTTAATTATTATGTATTTGTTTTTGTTTGAGTTCTCGATATCGAGGGAATACCGTGAGTTTTGTGTGTCGAGATTGCGAGTGACTTGTGTGAAAATGGTAATGTCATCGTAAGCAAAAAACGTGCGAGGAAGCGGGTAGATAGATACGTCTGCCCGTTATAACATCAACAATCCTACCCGCAGAAACTTTTAGTATTCTCGTGATCATGGCACTTGCAACAGTGCCGAAATATCGAGAACTCAAACAAAAACAAATACATGGTAATTATCCCGTTATAAAACTTAATTCTATAGTTTTTTATAGTTTATAAAATAAGAATGAGAAAATATTTTTCTACTACATCTTAAACAAACAATGTTTAAAGCCATTTATTATTCTCTAGAAGTTTATCAAACTATTTACAGTACCTAGAGTATTGTAGTATGAAACAAAAGTTTCCAGCCAGCATTGGTGAGTGGTGCCAAGTGTTGCGGAGTCTCGCCTTTGTACAACTTACAGTTTGACTTGGTAATCTGCTCGGGCTAATCTTGGCACATGAATTTTGATGGGGATGCTTATGCTGCGATGTTTGTGACTGTTTTTAAGCTTGGCAAGGTATTTTAGTAAAAGGTTACGTTGGAACAAACAGCTCTAGTGGCGGTGATCCATATTAAAATAAAACAAACAGTGAGAGAAAAACAAACTGTCTGTCCGAGTGAGAAAAAAACAAATGACTGTCTGTCCGAGTGAGAGAAAAACAAATGACTGTCTGTCCGAGTGAGAGAAAAACAAATGGCTGTCTGTCCGAGTGAGAGAAAAACAAAAGACTGTCTGTTAGAGTGAGAGCATAACAAATGACTGTCTGTCCGAGTGAGAGAAAAACAAATGGCTGTCTGTCCGAGTGAGAGAAAAACAAATGACTGTCTGTCCGAGTGAGAGAAAAACAAATGACTGTCTGTCCGAGTGAGAGAAAAACAAATGGCTGTCTGTCCGAGTGACAGAAAAACAAAAGACTGTCTGTCCGAGTGAGAGCATAACAAATGACTGTCTGTCCGAGTGAGAGAAAAACAAATGACTGTCTGTCCGAGTGAGAGAAAAACAAATGACTGCCTGTCTGAGTGAGAGAAAAACAAATGGCCGTCTGTCCGAGTGAGAGAAAAACAAATGACTGTCTGTCCGAGTGAGAGCATAACAAATGACTGTCTGTAGTGAGTGAAAAACCTTACGACTAGCTTTGTTTGTATGATCCCGAGACTCGCGAGCGTCGTTCAGAAATTCAATATATCGCTTCCCTTTTAAACCGTCAGAGAGATAAACTTTAAGCACTAGATACAGTATTTTATGGGATAGAGTTATGGATCATAATTACCGTGGAAATTTGAGGCGCACTATTAAGATAACAGTTGTAACGACCGTCCGGCGGTAATAGCTCGCTGCTGATGACTATAATAGGACTAGGATTGTGTAAAATTGATCTACATTTAGGATGAGCAATATTGGCAAAGTATCGATACTAATATCGGTATCTTAATATCGATATTAGGTACAATGTTCATTATCAGCTTTCACGTTCCCACTGCTGGGAACGTGAAAGGCTGATCTGGCCTTCTCTCAGAGAGAGAGTATGGGCTGTTATCTACCACGCTGGCCCAGTGCAGGTTGGTAGATGTCGCATGCCCTTGAATGTTGCAGTTCTTGGGCATGCTGGTTTCCTCACAATGTTTTCCTTCACCGTTTTGAGCGATGGCAAATCCGCACATAACTTATTAAGTCATAGGTGCGGGGCCGAGAAGATTCGAACTCGGTGTCGGCGTCTTGTAAGTCGCACGCCTAACCGTTCGGCCACCATCGCTCAGGTACAATGTTATCGACTCCAAAATATATCGGTATTTTTTAACACTATTAATACATACCAAATTTTAATCTATCGTACCGCTGGAAGCAGCTTGTGAATTAATAAATACAAGGGACAAGGGACCGATTGAGTGAAAAAACCCATAAAATATCTGACATAAGTGAGCATGTTTAATTTTTTGGAAGTATATTTTGAAGTATCGGTATTTAAAATCGATAATTAAATGATGTCAACATCGATATCAACATATCGTTATTGTGGACATCCCTAATTTTCATTGTGTGTTTGTTCAAATTAAAGCTCATTTAATACTGCTTTATGCTTTTTCTATTTCCTTGACATGGCGTGGTGGCTTTTTGGTTACAATTTATCTATATTTCTCTCAAGACTTAAGACACTTTTGATCTATAAGTGCATTGTGTTTCTTTAAATTAAAACTTATTTATTTAGGACTGCTTTCTCTTGGCTGTATCTGTATCACTCACTTTTAATCCTCAGACGTAGTGACGCGCGGGTTTTGCTTTTTGGCCATATTGTATCTAATGTGACTTTCAATATTAAATACTTTTTTTAAAGTATTGTTTAGCAAGTTCCATGTTGTATTTTAATGTTAGTTGTCCTGAATAAATCTTTCGCTACGGAGATCTCGCACAATCCTTTCCGCCATAGCGTGCGCAAGTCTTTACACAGATCCCCGCAGAACTAAGATCTCCGACTGCGTCCGACGTTAAGACTCCAACTCCAATCTGCGTCGAAACTTGACGTCTTTTGTAGAAGTTAGCGAGCTATCTGGTTAGCTGCGATGTTTGCTATTGTGAGTAATGAGTATGGTATTTAGGAATCTGCAAAGTTCTCACCAAAGTAGTTCTGACTTTAGCTCTGAGACGTAAGTTTCATATTTGTTTGCTGCTTTCAATGTTTTTCTGGCATTTGTAGCGTTACTAGTGCGTTAATGAAGTAATTAATTTAACTTGTAGTTTTTTACTTCTTTCATCATCATCATCATCATCAGCCAACCTCCATTGCTGAATATCGGCCTCATCTTATGAACGTCAAAATGATCGGTATGTAATCATTTACATCCATGGGCTTCCCACGAATTTTACCTACAGAAAATCTTCCGGTTCGTGGTCGCCATTCGATAACCTTTCTTCCCCATCGGTTATCGGTTTGTCGAGCGATGTGGCCTGCCTATTGCCGTTTCACCTTGCAAATTCTGAGACCTATGTTAGTGATTTTGGTATTCCGGCAGTTTAACTTTAGCTCGTGTAGTCAAACAATAGTCCATAAAAATTTATAGCATTTCGTGTGTGCGTCAAACAGGATTCCTTCAATACGATTTTGGCATATTTTATGTCCAATAAATGCAAAACCACTGCAGTACCAATTGTAGCCCGGATTATGTCGCACAAACTAACGCCACAAAAACGTTACGCCTGTATTGGGAACTGACTCTAAAGTGAGGCAGTTGGACCACACCGATAGGTGCTTGGCGACCGATTCTTTACTTTAGCTAGCCAGGCGAGCACTACTAAATGCCCTACAACCAAGCTATGTTTTCATCACGAGGTTTTTCTTCACTGGAAACTCAAGATCATTGCATGACCCACGACCCATACTGATCCATGACCCATCCATCACGGAACGTCACTACCATTGCTTCACACAATTCAAATTCATTCATCACAGAAGACCGAAGAGCTGGCAGCTACCTCGGACGAAGAATTAGTCTAGCCATCCAAAGGGGAAACGCTGCCAGTATATTCGGAACCTTGCCTAAAGCGACTTTTTTTAATAATATATTGTAGTGATTAGGTTTTTTTTTATTGTTATAGTATATATTTTTGTTTTAATTATATCAAATAAAGTTATACCATATTCAAATTAGTACCTAACGGTGTTTGATTATGAAAACTACTACTTTCATAACCGATTATCAATTTTAGTAACCGGTACAATAAACTTTTGTTTCGGAAACCATTTCAGCTACCAGGCTTGTGTTTGTTAGATTAGACCGAATCAGAGCAAGCCTCTCCACTGAATAGGGCGTAAGTGCTAGCCCTACTTCAAACTTTGAGGGAATAATGGAGACGAATAATTGAATTTTAACCAATTCTCGCGCACAACTGTATAACCACCCGCAACCGTTGTAAGCTGACCTTTCATACCTACTCGAAATTGAAGATAGACAGACGGTTCGTGTGAGCGACGCGGCTCTTGTTTGCTGGACGAGACGCAAGGCCTGGCTCAAAGGGTCTATCTATTGGTATAAAATGCACTTAGAGTGGCGACTGTTTTGTTCGGGAGGACCTTTCTGCGATGGAAAGTCTATTTCGTTCTATTGACGTGTTCTGAGATTTATAAGGAGAGTCTATTGCTGGAACTTGTATAGGGCTGGAAATTGTTACTTTTATGTCGTTGCATTTATCTAAGAAATATGTGACCTTGGAATCGGTTTACAATTGCTATGAAGCGACGATGACTCCGTGGTAGTGACGGCAACTTTTTTAAGTCGTTGGTTGGAATTCTGCATATGGGTTACTTTGTGATGAAACCATAGCTTGGTGGTAAGGCATTTTGCAGTGCTACTATTAGAGTAAAATTATGTACAAAACTAGAGCTGCGTTAACAAATTCGACACTCAAAAATAAATATTGAATAACGAAATATCGCAATTAAAAAATATATCGACGATATAATTATATCGTTATTTTTTGCCCAAACCTAAAGATAGGCTGGCTTTCTCCCACTATTACTGACAATAGCAACCTCAACATAAATCAAGCTTCACACACTCAATAATACATCATCATCTTCTCCAATCTTTCATAAATAAAAGGGAGAGACCCCAAAAAGTCGAACCTGCGATACCTCTCGAAATTAACGATTTCCAACGAAATTGTGACGTCACCTGCCAACCTTGAGCAATCAGTGCCATGGAAAAACGGCCCACGTCAAAATAGGGTAAACTTACCTTTTGGGTTTGATAAATGATGACAGGATCAAAGACGAATTAGAAAAGAATATTAAAATAACGTGAAATAAATTATTCACGTTGGAACGGGACGGGGATGAATTTTAATTTCTTGGGACGTCAAAGAGTGGATGACAGATCTTTCTTAATTTAATCTGTGGATATGATAGACGTAAATGATGGATAACTAAGGTAGAGCTCAGTTTGGCACCCACGGTTTTTTAACTCAAGAAAGTTATCCGGAAGATGTTCCGTTGTGCCTACAAGGGTTCTGTTCTATTACCAATCTAAGTAACCCTAAAAACCGACCAAGTCGAGTCGGACTCACGCACGAAGGGTTCTGTACCATTATCTATAAAAACAGCAAAAAAACACGAAATACATAATTTGTGAAAATTTCAACTGTCTTAACTATCACGGTTCCTGAGATACAACATGGTGACAGACGGAAAGACAGACGGACAGCGGAGTTTTAGTAATAGAGTCCCATTTTAACTTTTGCTTACGGAACCCTAAAAAGGACAAAAATTTAACGAGTCACCGAGAGTAACTGAAGCGTGACATCTATGTTGCTCAAACTGTTGTATTAGATTACATTGTTACTCCTTGCAGAGGATCAAATGGCCTCATTTTGAGCGAGAGAGAATTAACGAGGCGGTTGCTGGGAAAAAAAATGAATTATGACGTCACTCGACGCCTGGTGATAATCATCCCTCTGTACTTTATCGCCGCTGCGAATAATAACTCCGGGTTTATTTTTGTTATTAGATATTTTTTCGTTTGAGCGCTTTTTTTCTTGAAGGCATTCGGAACTTCCTTTGTAAATGTTGAGAGACGATTTAATGATAATTTACTGAGAATGTGATGGATTAATATACTGTGGGATGATTGGTTGTAGCTGAGTAAGTAACACGTACGCCTTACAGAGCACCGATACCGAGTTCGAAGCCTCTCAGCCGCGGGGCGCTTTTACTTTAATAAAAGTTAATTTAGTACGCTAACTCACAAAGATTACTGTCTCAAAATATAAATACTGAGCCCAATGATCAAGGGAGCGCGTATTTTTCAAAACCTTACCAAGTCCCACTTAATTCTCATTCAAAAGTTTCCGCCGCAAACTTGAACGATAATTTCCAAAAAGTTTTCCATTAGATTTAGTACTTTATAAATTGTGGCTGAGTCTCGGTAAATTGTTTTCGTATTCTTGAACACGTTTGGTGTTTAAATTAGAAGATGAATATAACATATTATTTGTGCCACAGAACCCACAACCGTTGGGGTAGACATTTCATCGTGAAGAAATAACAGACATAGAATCTTTCGCACCACACTATCATACTTAATATTATAAATCTGAAAGTTTTTATGTGAGTATGTGTGTATGTTTGTTCTCTTCCATACTCAAACAGCTGAACGGATTCGAATGAAATTTGAACGTGATCAACAAAAAAAAAGTTCGGCTCAACACATTTCGGTTTAATTTGGATTAGAGATAGCTATACCCTTGGTTAAAACATAAGCTACTTTTTATCTGGGAAAACTGTGACGCGAAGCTACTTTATAATATAAGTATGACAGTGTTATATGATTATCACGATACCTGATCTGAGCCACAAATGTATCAAGAAATACGACATCAAAAGATAATACCTCAGCAAAGACCGCGCTGGATCCAATAATATCCATTATCCAGATAATCTGTGGCAGGGCTACAGGCTACATCAGCACACCTGTTCCATAACTCAAGAGAAGCAATAAAGAGAAAAACTTGCGCCCATAATGGACATTGATAATGTCTGCCCTAACAGAGCGACCATCGCGCGTGACTGGAGTCTGGTTAATAATGACTTTATCTGCTTTTAGCCAGTTTCGGGTAGTTTTTGGTCCACTGCCTTTTGATCCTTGGCAAGTTTAATGGCTTTGAAACTGGCCGAGTCTGTTTTTTCTTAATTCGTTTTGTTAATTTGAAAAGCATGGACATTAACGCTCAATAGAACACAGGTTGGCATTTAGGGTAAGTTTGCATCAAAGCGTTTCACACATGTCTGCTTTAGTAACCGTGAGTGTTCGTTTTTTTGTCTTTTTTGCGCCTGGCGAGTTTATGAACCAATTTTGTTCATATAAAAAAGCCATTATCACAAACCGGAAGACGTTCTGTAGGTAGGCCCCCCACTAGGTGGACCGACGGATTGTAAGAGTCGCAGGGAGCCGATGGATGCAAATGGCTAATAGCTGTTCATAGTGGCGTTCCAAGGGGGAAGCCTATGTTCAGCAGTGGACTTCTTCCGGCTGATGATGACGATGAAGTACAAATTTGATGACATATTTGTATGAAATGACAGAATCAAATCTGTACTCAAATACTAACGGTGAAGGAAACCATCGTGAGGAAACCGGCATGCCCAAGAACTGCAACATTTTCAAGGGCATGCGACATCTACCAACCCGCACTGGGTCAGCGTGGTAGATTATAGCCCATACTCTCTCTCTGAGAGAAGGCCAGAGTCCCAGCAGTGGTAACGTGGAAGGCTGATAATGATGATGATGAGTCAAATACTAATTATCGCTTGAGCGTTGTTCTAGAATTCCAACCTCAGTATCATTATCAGTGGCTTCTATAATATGATAGTAACGTGACTAACGTGATACCTTTTCCTCACTACATTAATCAAGTACGCAATAACTTTCGCACGAGGCGAAGTTGTCAGATTATCGCGTAACTTCATCTGACGGTGGTGTAAGGCGAAATTAACAGGGGGTCGGGCGCCACGTCAACCCTTGTCCACGCAATCCAACCCTGGAAATACAGGACAATATACAGGGTAGATGACGCATGCCCTTGAATGTTGCGGTTCTTTGACATGCCGGTTTCCTCACGATGTTTTCCTTCACTGGAAAGCGACCAAGAGGCAGGAGTCCTTTGGTTGGAGTGACCAGATCCGCAACACCGCCAATAAGAATGTCCACGAGGCTATTCACATTACCAAAGACCGAAGCAAATGGAAAGCGATCATCCAGAAAATAATTCGTAGAGGTCACGACCCGAAGCAATGAGGATAACGATACCCGCACTGGCCAGCAAACTGAAAATGAGGGATGGTGGCCAAACGGTAACGCGTACAAGGCGCTGACACAGAGTTCGAATCCATTCGGCCCGCACCTATGACTTAATAGGTAATGTGTGTATTTGCCATCGCTCAAAACGGTAAAGGAAAACTTCATGAGGAATCCGGCATGTGCAAGAACCACAACAGTCAAGGGGTTTGGGACATCTACTAACCCGCGCTAGGCAGCGTGGAAGATTACGGCCCATACTCTTTCTTTCTCTCTCTGAGGGAAAGCCTGAGTCTCAGCCAAGGGACGTAATACACTGAGAAAAAAAATCTGACTTTCCTTATGAGTCTTACCTTGCAAGACCAATTCCTTCCTTATGTTACCCTAGTTTTCCTTCTGAATTACAATTCCTTCCCTTTTGACACAGAAGGTAGGTGGCTGTCTACAACTCATACACGGAACAAATACTTGCGTTCTTGTTCTCATTGCTCAAATATTTGTCTCGTAGCAGGAATTGAACCTGCGACACCACATCAGACGTTTTTTAAAGCAAATTAGATATGATTTCCAAACAAATGCTGTATTTAAGATACAGTGTAAAAAGACTTGGAGGTTGAGCTTAAGAATATCATGAAAACAATTTGGAAAAAAATACGAAAAACAGCAAAATCTACTGAAATTTAGTAAGAAAATGCAAAACACTTCATTTTTAGTAAATTTTTATGGGATATGACATTCATATTATTATTGCAAAGTTTAATTTCACTAAAATTCGTACATGACATGTGAATCAAAAGATAACTTACTAGTTTATCATAGAAAAACCATACAACATCCACAAATAACTGACCCGTCCCTCCACTCTGTTCTATAACAAATCAGAAGTCTGCGGGGAAATAGTGCTAATTAGAAGGGTCTACTAAAACTGGTTGTTCGGTTCACCCACAGTTTTCTCGATTAGTTCCTAATGGGGCGGAACGAAAGATTAAAGTTTCTGACATATTCTAGATTGCTTTCTAGAGACATACGCATCGAGATACGTTTGGCGTAGATTTAAGGTTTAGTCTATGTTTAGTGCTTTATTGGGCTGACATTGGAACGATATTTCAATACTAACACATTAAATATCACGTAACACACAGCGAAACTACGGCTTGGGTCCGTGACTTTATATTGTGACGACGCGGTAGCCGAGTTGGTAGTGTCCCTGCCTTCGAAGCTAGCGGTCCCGGGTTCCAATCCCGGTAAGGGAAAATATATGTGTGATGAGCACGAATATTTGTTCCTGAGTCTTGGATATTCCTATCTATATATGTACCTACATATTTATTTCTCTATGTAAGTATGTATATCGTTGTCTAGTACCCATAACACAAGTTTCGAGCTTAATTTGGGGCTAGGTCAATTTGTGTGCAATGGTCCCCCCCTATATTTATATTTATATTATTATTATTTATTGTGAAATGGGAAAGCAACTCTAATTTTTGTTCGTTACAATTTCAATTTCAAGTCAATATGTTTCTTTTGACGGGACGTTAACAAGGCCCCGACACCGAGTTCGAATCCTCTAGGCCCCGCACCTATGACTCAATAAGTTATCTGTGAAAACATTGTCTGGATAGCGGCATATCCAAGAACTACAACATTCTAGGGCATGCGACATTTACCAGCGCCTTGGCTTTTTATGGATATTTTAATCAACACAACCGTCTTTTTGCAAACAGGACTTTCATAGGATAACCTACTTGAAAATTTGTAAAGTTATGTTGTCCATTCGATAAAAAAAATATCTTAACCTTAGTGCTAATGAGTAGTAAAACCGATATTCTGAATATTTCTCAACCAACCCTTAATTAAGAGTAAGTTAATAAAAACAAAAATCCAACCTCTTTTCAGTGGGATAAAGTAAAGGAAATCATTAAACGTGTTTCCTTCACTTTATGAATGAAAAATCTGATGAACGAGGGACCTTATTAATTAAACAGCGGGATGAGGATTTCAATAGATTGAGTAAGCTATTTTACTCCGTTTGATCGCGAAGTACTTACTTGTTATCAACCAGAGTACTTAATTTAATCACGAGGGAAGAAAAAGGGGGAAAAATATTCGTCTTCAAAACGTCGGTCGAAATTTCTAAAAAGCCAGCTGCTTACTTGTTCATTGATATTTTAACACCCCATTCGATTCCCTTAGGGGATAATGTAAAACTAAACAAAAAACATCTTAGTTTGCTCCTACACCAATCTTGAAAGATTAGTAAAATAAAAATAGATAAAAAGTGGCCTATGCTTTATAAATCCAGGGTATAAGCTATCTTCATTCCAAATTTCACTCAATTCCGTCTACACGGAAAAAAAGACCTTCCGAAATACTGTTTTCCTTCTGAGTCAAAAGGGTAGATCTTGTGATTCAGAAGAAAAACTAAGGTAAAATAAGGAAGGAATCGGTCTTGGAAGGTAATGACTCAGAAGGAAAGCCAGATTTTTTTTCTCAGTGTAGTAGTTTTTGCGTGAAAGAGTAACAAACATCCATACTCACAAACTTTCACGTTGATAATATTAGTGGGAAGCACAATCTTCAATGCCATAGACAAGTCAATAGTTACAACGTGACTCGTAGCTTCTGAAAACACGTCACTTTCCCCCAAATAATATTGACAAGTCCCTGTCTGTTCAGATAGTCAGCTTATTGGAGAAGGCACAGTCATTGTGTGATCAGCATTAGCTGTGCAAGCGGCGAGGACAAACATACAGACTCTTGTTGACAAGCTATATTGAGATATGGCATAGATATATGAAACATTCAGGGCTAATATAACGTCACTTATATTACACCGATGAGCGATGGTGGCCGAATGGTAACCGCGTGCGCTTTACAACGCGCCGACACCGAGATAACAAATCTGAATATTATTAATTTGTTGTTTTATTACAGTTGGTACGGAACCCTCGGTGTGAATAAGACGCGAGTCT
Source organism: Opisthograptis luteolata (assembly GCA_931315375.2). NCBI lineage: Eukaryota > Metazoa > Arthropoda > Insecta > Lepidoptera > Geometridae > Opisthograptis > Opisthograptis luteolata. The sequence goes on along the minus strand of OV928049.1, from coordinate 10,431,217 downwards.
TATCCAGTTTTTAAAAGGCAATTAATTTTATGATAATTAAATAAGAATATTGAATAAACATTCGTAGAAACGAATAAAAGTGCAATGTGCAATAAAAGCGGGGGTTTTTATCTGTCCAATGAAATTCAAAAGTGAGTTACAGAAAAATACATTTCGTGATGTTGTCCAATAACTGTTCTTCAATCAGGATTTATTTGAAGCTGAAAACTACCAAGTTATTTTCATTTCCACTAGAGACTTCATTATATCCTCACATACGCAAACAAAAGTAATAGAGTCACATAACGCAAAGGTGGTATGACAAAATTCGTAAAAGATGTGCAGTGCTGCGACCTGAACTTTGCTCTCTGCACTTATCAAGACATATTGCTTAAAGCCAACATAAGCTCCACACTGTCACAGCCAATGACAAACTGCTTGAATACATGCGTCCCTTTTAGAATCAATCTAATCAATGTGGGAACTATCAAGATGGTTTGTCATTGACCACAGCCCTCTGGTCACCCGTAGTGTTAACGAGGTGCTGTTGAGTTCTTTGAAAAGAATTCAAACGCTACAAGAGTTTCAAACAGAGCAAATACGTAGCCTTCGCCAAGATATGCCTACATGTTTCGCTTGAGGTTTTCAGCAGTTTGGTAGTAGATGGAGGGGCGTAAGAATGTCTGCACTTGTCGCATCCCAGATCAATGTCACCCTCGACTATAGGAGATCAAAGACATACTGTTTATAATCACAGAAGTGCTGTCAAGAAAAACACGATGGCTGCCGGAACACACTGCTAAGTGATTGGTGACATATTCAGAGTTATGCACGAGTTTCACCCGCGTGGACTACATAAAAAGTATTTTTTGTTCTTCTCCAGGGTTTGATCTATCTCCACATCAAATTTCATCAAAATCTGTTCGGTAGTTTTTACGTGAAGAGTTACAGAACATTCATCTTACCATCGTCACAAACTTTCAACTTCAAACTTAACTTTTGCTAGCTGCTTTCCGCGACCGTGTGTTGTATTAAAGTACACCCCCATATTTCGCTGTGCATCCCCTAAAAGCCACACACCCCCGCGCTTAGAAGTTAGCTGCAGTGTCGAACTCTCATTGCGTTGAAGTTTATAATGTCTTCATTCAAACTCATTATACTTTCTGAGTTAAATGTTAAGAAAAGGGCTTTGAAAAACATAGGTAGAAATTGTAAATCTATCCGTACTATCCATCCATATTATAAATGTAATGTGGAGTTAATTATGTCTGTCTGTTTCTTTGTTACCTTTTCACGCTTGAACTGCTGAACAAATCTTGATGAAATTTGGTGTGGAGATAGATCAAACCCTGGAGTAGGGAAACTCTTTTCACTACTTACTTGGTAGCGTTTGACCACAAGTCACCCGATGTTAAGTGACGTTGTGGTCAAAGATGACGTCACGCTACACCTGGATTGGGAACTGGCTCTCAAGTGAGGCTGCCTGAACACACCGATAGGTGCTTAGATTCTTAACATGAGGGAGGTAGCTAGCCAGGCGAGCACCAGAAAATGCCCTACCACCAAACTATGGTTTCATCACGATGTTTTCCTCCCACGTCCTACGGATCGCAAGTCGAAGTCACTACCACTGAGCCATCATCGCTATTTCATCCCCGCGAGACTTTATGATTCAATCCATTAACTTTAAACCTGAAAAGTTTCCACAAAGTAGGTCGCCCAGCTGCCCGCGGGCTAGCTACCACCTAATTCGTAACAGGCCATTCTGTTATCAGCCGCAGTTTCCCAAATGGCGGCTTCATAAAACGCTGAATTACCATAGATTAAACAATCGCGCCTATAGCGCAGTTTCAGTAGATAACAGCTTAAACGACTGTCACAAAATTTTCTTTGAACCATTTATTTAGTTTTTGCAAACATGAATAATGTTCGCTTTGGGCGGGTTGAAATGGATTTATCTGAGTACTAGCTGTTCGCCGCGGTTGCACTGACAACGTCTTATAATTTGATAGAGCCGGCTGCATGCACGAAAAAACATGACTCATGCGGCGTTAACTCACTCTGCGGCGTTACCTCGCTCTGCGGCGTTACCTCGCTCTGAGGCGTTCCATGTAAGGCTTGAAGTGCAAGCGAGAGCGCGGAACGAGCGACAAAGAAGCACAATCGGCCAATCGACGTTGTCACGTTCAACTATCGTCAGTAAACCGACTTTACAGACAACCAATTTTTTTTTTCAACTATGTGCCGAGTTGAGCAGGTCGTGAGCCTGATGGTAAGCGCAATGTGTGCCCATTACAGTACAGTTCCATCCATAATCATGAATTTTAGCAGTTCAAAATCTTACGTTTCTCATTCTTTTATTCATTTTCAGCGTTCATCATAATATTGAGATTTTAGAAGATTAGTCTTCACAGACTCGGCTCCCTTATATTATAATGCATAGAGTATAATTACAAACATATCACACTTGTATCATAATGTTCTATTACGAAACAAGTACGTTAGCTGTGACGTTAAAGTAAGTAATATTGCCGAAAGGACGCGAACAGTTGATCTAAAGCCAGCCACTCTCGCCGCTGCACCCCGCACGCGTCTCCCACGGTCACTTACTCCGCAATTTGCCAGCGAGAGGTTATTCTTAAAAATAATAGTTTGTTCGTCGACGCGTTATAAATAAATGTCATAAATAAATTTGTGTCAAACATTTTAATAAATCAAAAGTTCTTATACTAGTCTTGTTTTTCATCGCATGTATATACATATATACAACTTGTGTGCATTGATCATTACAGTCTGAACTTCTTTATACAGCCTCGTTTATAATTACAAACATATCACACTTGTATCATAATGTTCTATTACGAAACAAGTATGTTAGTTGTGACGTTAAAGTAAGTAATATTGCTGAAAGGACGCGAACAGTTGATCTAAAGCCAGCCACTCTCGCCGCTGCAGCCCGCACGCGTCTCCCACGGTCACGTACTCAGCAATTTGCCAGCGAGATGGAAGACCGCAGTCTCCCTACGTGTCGCGTACTTTATTGCCGGCTTTATTTTTAAGAAAATAAATTTATCTTACTGACTACGCGGACCTTTACTTTGTTGTTGTTGTTGTTTTTTTTTGGTTTGGAGAACTACTTGGTTTTACTTTGTTAGAGTTGGGTGAAGCTCGTTTTGTAAAGGTAAATAATGTGCGCTAATCATTGACTGACTGGAATCATGACGAAGGCCTGGAAACTTTGATGATAGAGTCCTCCACTCGAAAGGAGAAGACTGGCTGACTGACTCACTGATTCTGTAACGCTGTCAAACAGAAACTACGACTCACTTACTCTCTGCTTTGTAAATGTAATGATTTTTAACACTTTTATTCTATTACTTTTTACAGCGTAGCGTTTGACCACAAGTCACCTAATTTTAGGTGAAGATATTTCTGATGGTGGTGTCACGCTGTGCATGAATTAGTTTATGTCTAAACAATTAACAATTCAGATATTTTTTTTTTTAATTATATCAAATATATATTTATTGACATAAAAGTGGGATACAATTATAAATGGGTCCATGGACTCCTGAACTAGTTAAAACGGTATTTCAGGAGCCAAGGCTTCTTCCATCAAATGACAAATAATTATGTGGTGCGCGTGTGTGTGTGTGTGTGAGTGGGTGGGTGTGTGTGTGGGTGGGTATGGGTGTATGTGTATGAATTATATTGTTGAAAATGATTGCTGTATCACCACAATTTTCTTTGCACATCCAGTAAAAAAGTATAATGCAGGATTCCCCTGTAAAATATTAACAACCTAAAAAATTGTTTGAAATAAGCTGTACTTAGCATGTTGGCGCTTACTTTAACAGATAAACCAAAAAAATTAAATAACGATGGAATAAAATACTCGTAGTATCTTTGCAATATCAAAGTATCGGTACAGTCACCGAAGTAGCATTGTTCGCAGACTAGTGTTTCACAAAGGGGGTTCCGTCCGATATAGGCAACATTTCAATAATCCTCAATATCCCAGACATGCACAATCCTGCAGGTCGGATGACTCATAAAGCTGGCTTAACAATGGCTTTAAACTGAGTCGCTGTTAAGGTGTTTAACGCTGCCTTTATCTGAACATCAAAAGATATTACTTCTTGGAAAGGCTTATAAAATGAAGCATGGTTGTGGATGCATAAACACATCATATAACGAGCAAAACACCGAGTTCAAATCCTGTTTCGATCTGCATATTTTCCATTGCTCGAAACATAGAAGGAAAGGATTGGGTGGAAATCAGCAAGTCCAAGTACCACAACATTCAAGGGACATTTGCCAATCCGCACTAGGCCAGCAGTCCCAGTTCCAGCAGTGGGAACAGAATAAGCAGCAAAACTGACATTTTTAAGTTAGGAAAGCAAAGCTTATTTGCCAGTCTTCGTTCTCACTGATGGATGGGTCATAAACCGTCTCATAAACAAAGAGAGAGTGTGGGTCATAATCTACCACGCTGCCCAGTGCGGGTTGGTTCCTGTTACAAGGAACGATGGAAAATCCGGACATAACTTATTTACAAAGTCATAGGCCGAGATGGGATTTGAAGTCAGTATCGGTGCTTTCTAGGGCTTAAACTGAATAAATAATGCAATCGGATACTACTCTGCCTGTTGATAATCCGACCACCGAAGTAGGTCAAATTACCAGGGCATCATGAACCAGTGGAAGGTTACCTGTCTTTAATATTTTCATAGTTCGCGCGTCGAGGGACACCTGTTGCTTTGTGAGCCATTCTTTCGCGGCGACTCGTTAAATACTTGATGACCCGCTTCACAAGTTGGGAGGCGAGCGGTGTTGACAACGGGTGTTCTTATAAGAAAACTCTGGGTAAAATGTGGCTTGAGTGTTTGAGCAATTTGCTAATGTGTATGATGAATTTGTTGGCGGTGCTTTTTTTGTAGAATTTAGAAAGGCTAGTGTTTGACAGCAGCTGGAGTTAAAAGGCCAGGTTGTAAGTACTATAGAGTTACAAACGAGTACCCACTAGACACCGGAAGACGTTCTGTAGGTAGGCCCCTCACTAGGTGGACCGATGACGTAAGAATCGCAGGGAGGCGATGGATGTCATTCATGGTGGCGTTCAAAGGGGAAGGCGAACATAGGCCTTCCCCATGCAGTGGACTTCTTCTGGCTGATGATGATGATGATGACCTACTAGGATAAACTTTGAACATCTAAAGTCTTTTGTGGAATAGATCGGTATACTACGTTTTTGTTCATATTTGGTATGATAGACCCATGGAACATAATGTTCGGTAAATAAATAGAACCATTGAGGTCTCATATGAAGAAAGTTTATTTTTTTATTTACAGGAACACTATTATCAGATTCATGAATTTTATTTTAAATCTTTCACAAGTTTCCACAGTGTTACAAATTGCAGTCTTTCAAGACGGGTGTGAAAAGAGCGCAAAGGTCGGCACCGCCCCTGGTTGCAAATGTCTAGAGGCGACAGTGAGCGCTTACCATTAGCGTCAGCGTCTTAGTTTCTTGATAAGTATAATTTGGGAACCTTCAAGTCAAGAGTAACTTCTAGGCAAGCATGCTCCATCATCGACCTCGTCATCTCTTACAATTATATTTATAGCGATGATGGCTCAGTGGTAGTGACGTCGGCTTGCGATCCGTAGGACGTGGGTTCGAATCTTACAATGAGCTTGAGCTTCCGGTGAAGGAAAACATCGTGATGAAACCATAGCTTGGTGGTAGGGTATTTTCTGTACTCGCCTGGCTAGCTACCACCCTCTTGTTAAGAATCTGTCGCCAAGCACCTATCGGTATGTTCCGGCAGCCTCACTTGAGAGCCAGTTCCCAGTCCAGGTGTAGCGTGGCGCCATCTTCGACCACATCGTCACTTCACATCAGGTGACTTGTGGTCAAACGCTACACTGTAAAGAGTAAAAAAAAAAAAAAAAAAAAAATCCAGTGAGACTGTGGTCAAATGCTTACCTACAACGTAAATTATCTGTGGTAAATATAACTTTTAAAAAAATATATACATTTTGTAATTATTGTGTGAATGAATTGGCAATGGATGCAATCAGTTCAGCCGAGACTTTATTTATCGAGTGCGCTTCGATTGTAGCGCAGCAAAATATATTAATTTTCACTGCTGCAAAACAAACTAGGCGATGTGTGGTCTATGTTAAAAGGAAAGCGTCTGTTAATTATTGAGGCCATTTTCACTTCAAATGTTTGTTCGTTTGTATGATATATTGGCCAACTCTATTTCCCGAGTTTTTTTCCTTTAGGCCTCCAACATAGTTTTAAAAACCTGATACAGAAGCACAATAGCGCTCAGTTGACCTTTTTAACTTGAAAATGGCATAATCGGATATTCAATATTAATTTTGATATATTTTTGTAGCCATTTTCCAATCCAGGCGTACCGCGTCATCCACCATATCATCGCTTAATATGAGGTTAGTTGCAGTCAAGCGCTCCGCTAAACACCACACCGAAGAAACGAAAGCAAATGCTTTGGACACATGGTATGTTGTTTGAGTGTTTTTTTAAATCAGGATGACACAAACGTACATGGATTATCAGGCCGTGCATTATTGGCTGTACATTATCAGGTTGTGAATTATTGTTGATACAATAGGCCCCCCTTCGGATCCGAGTGTAATCTGTCTTAAATCGCGTTTTCCGTTCTGTAGCGCAATAAATATTCTACGGAGATTATTTAAAAGTTATTCGCCTAACCTCTGAACTTGTACCACGTCCCAAACAACACGTCTTTTCGCGTCTAGCTCTCGCCACAATAAAGGACTTTGCTGTGTTATTGGCTCCAATGTATTGTGCTTGGAGTCTGACAGCCAATCAATGGCTTGCTACAGCGAAATATCGTTGCGGGGAAAACTTTTTTTATTATTGTTTAGTCTTTCAGTAGGTATGTATTGTACCTAGTTACCTATCTGTTGTGATGTAAATCTTTGTCAATAATGTGTACAAAGTTGTTTTTTTTGCCTACACAGTCATTCTGCATTGAGTCGAAGCGATCGATTATGAGTCAGTGGTTGTCACCAAGAAGGAAGACAACAAGAACGTAAACACGTGAAAACGGCAAAATGACCAATATTCTGCCTGGTTTTTACAATAACCAATCAGAACGTTTTTTTCTAGTAGAGATAAAAAGATTACATAAGTATACCATAGAAGTGACGTCATATTCCTGTATCTAGTTCGACAAACTATTGATAAATAGAGAGAGAAAAAGCAAGAGAGTGAAAAAAAGAGATTATCTTCCCAACTATCCCACAACCCTACTTCATTGTTACCGTTTCCGTACACAGTTAAATCCAGGTGCTAACTAACTTCACTGAGAATTCACTCATTAAAATCACCTTACAATCGGCGGCATTGAATTAAGGACTTCAACGTCAAGCGGCAAGGTTCAAAATCATTTGCCATCGAACAGGTTATTTTATACGCCACCTTGAGCAATAAAGAGCTTGTAACGAGGTCCGTAAAAGAGTACTTCGATTAGTGTAAGTAATAAATGAGCAAGGTAACTTCCGATTTGGTACAATTTAAACGACTTTCCACTAATTTCTGAATGAAAAAACTTCTTGCTCAATACTGGTCGCGTTCAGCTGGACTTTGAAAGTATTCAACTTAAGAGTAGTAATTACGACGGTAAATTTAATTAAGAGAGACAGGGAAACATGATTAAAAAGTTTTAGGTTCATTTTTTTTGACTAAAAGTCGGAATACGTTTAGTTTTTTACTTTTTTGGGCTAGTGGTCACAATTAGATGGTGGTGTCATGCAAGAAGAAAAAAACCTTCGAAAATACATCTGCTGAGTCAAAAGGGAAGGACTTTTGATTCAGAAGGAAAACTAAGGTCAAATAAGGAAGGAATCGGTCTTGAAAGGTAAGACTCAGAAGGAAAGTCAGGAATTTTATGTCTGTGTGGTACTGGTACTCCTCATCAGAGAATAGGTTCTTATAGGAGAAAGAATGCATAGACCAAGTCAAAGAAAGGATTGACGTCATGGCAAAACAAGAGGCCAAAAATATGGCCGAGGATCGGACAAGATGGAAAATGCTTTACTGATAAGAGCTCAGTTCTGTGTTTCGAACCAAACGTTCAAAAGTTACGGAAGTCTAAATTTTGCTATCAAAATAGCCCCGAAGCTTGTGCCACCTTGAGAGACCTCCTCATAACCTTAATAAGTTGAAGGAACTTAATCTAAGTTCACAACTTTGATTAATTTCTCCTGTGAACGAAGATGTAATGAGAAAAAATGTGTATTTGACAGATTGCGTTGGATAAAGTTCGCTTTTACATTTATCTTGGTCCTGCTGGATTTATGGAAAAAATATACTTACTCACTTTGTTGTCAAAGAGTTTTCGTTTTAATTACAGCACTAGCGATCCGCTTCGTGGTTCTTTTATCCGGGAAAAATTAGCCTCTGTTGGTCTCTGTGATATAAACTACTAAATAAATAAATAATAAATAAAATAAATAAATAAAAAATCAATTTATTGCCACTACACAGAGACTTATCCTAGGTTCCAGTTATACTTATCTAATTAATTGTAGGGCAATAGGGCAGTTTCAGCATGTGCTGCATTCCCATAACGATTATTATGTGAGCGCAGCGCTGTTTTTCAAACAACCCTATGCTCGGACAGATCTTCGCCGATTAAATTAGTTACAAAAAAAGCGGTATATTTCCGGGGTTTCTTATATAATAGCATTACCTATTGTAAATACTAAAACTAATACGGGTACGTTTACATGATTGACATCGAAAAAGGGTGCAGATGTATGTGTGTGTGTGTGTGTGTACGTGTGCGTGTGTGTGTGTTTGTGTGAGTGTGTGTGTTTGCATGTTGTTTTAGTGTATAATTAAAAAGGAATATCGCTTGTCAGCTCTAACAATGTGTTTTGAAGGTTGCTTCGAAATTGTGCTTTTGTCGAACAAGTAAATTAATTTTTAGTCGTATTTTACAATTACTAGCACTCATTTTTTTCCTTAGAGGTGGTGGTAAGTTGTTCCAAATCTTTGACGTTCTGTATTTGAAGCAACCTTGAAAACCTGCAGTACTATGCTTTGGAATGGCTAGGATGTTTTGCATTTTTGATCGGGTGATCTCTAATGAAGTTAAATTTTTCAAATAGGTACTAGCTGTTCCCTGCGGTTTCACCCGCGTGGACTACAGTTTATCGCAATAAAAAGTATCCTATGTCCTTCCTCAGGGTTCAGACTATCTTATTAATAAATTTCAAAAAGATCGTTTGCACCTTAGTTTATTCGAGGCATGTTCAGCTGAGGACTGACACAGGCTGATGATGATGACTTGGGTGAATTTTGTTAATATCTGTTACCTCTTCTTGTAAGTAGGTATCTAGTTTTGTGGTTGAGTGATTAGTTGCTAAAGCGGTAGCGTTTGACCACAAGCCATCTGTGGTCGAATATGGGGACGCGCTACTCCTGGACTGAGAACTGGTTCTCAAGTTAGGCTGAAAAGGTAAAGGTAAGAGAAAAGTCAAATAAATAAAGCTTACAGGTAATATAAAGTTAAAAATAATTTATGAGATCTCCACAGTAAGAAATAAATACTAGCAATTAGTGATAATTGCTTTTTATTTAATTTCCTTTTGATAATATTGAAATATGAAATTGTTAATTTACCTTCTAAAATGTATTGGGAAGTATATTATGTTGTTAAAATTTGATATTGTTTATTTTCATTTATATTTTTATTTGAGTGGCCAGTTTTATTTTCGCTTTTTTGTACAGTGCGTCGTTGTTTCCCAATAAGTATAATTTGGGAGCCTTTGAATACTGAAATAAGCTGGAGCGTTCCGTAGAAGAAAACGTAATGGAACAACAGCTGGTGGAAGGGCATTGTTCAGAACTCGCTTGACTTGCTAACAACGAGTTAAAAAGTTAAGAAAAGGTCACCTGTTCCGAGTAATCCGGCAGCCTCTCTTAACGCCACCTTTAACCACATCATTGACTTGTGGTCAATCGCAACAAAAAATTACAAGGGTACGCCTTATAGACGAAACGAAACGATTTATTCTTTGATTTTGAATCTATTATCTTTGTAAATATGTAAGAACATAGGTACCGATGTAAGACCAGGCTCAGTAGCGTACCTTGGGACAGGTCTTGGTCTATATCCAGCAATGATAATGATGATATGAATGAAAAACATTTAGAGATAATAATGTAAACCCCTGTACACCCGAACATTTTAAATAGCCTACAAAAGCTTTCAAACTAACGAAAAGGAAAATGTTTGTAACCGAATGTTTCAAAAACTTTTTACCGTTGGTGTTTAAATTTCTCTGCTTTGACCCGAGACTGTAATTTATGGGCTCCATAAAAGGGAATATTTCGGCCCGGGTGCCATGATTTGCATGTTTTCTTACACGTGTTGTGTTTGAATATTAAATTTTTCAAGTTTTATTTTATTTTCGTATTAGGGATTTTAATTTTGGGGAGAGCACGGTTTATTTATCCGTTACGGTGCTTTCGTGTTTAAATAGATATTAAAAAATGTAATTAAAATTTTAAAAAGGTACCTTCATTTTTATTTATGTCCATAGCGATCTAATCAAAAAGCATGTTTAAAACTCTTTTTGGAGTGTTTTTTGTTTTGAACGCACAATCAATGATATCGTTAAGGAACATAGTCCATAATACTAAAATAACTGAACCTTTATACATCTGAATCAATAACTTGTCTTTCACTCTATTTCATCCCACTTAACTCTGACTGGTCCATAAAATAACGATAAAAGAGCTGACAAACAAATTTGGACCCTTTTGTGTTGTATCTCTGGCTATACGGCCCATTGATGGCCCAACCAGAGTTATGATCACAACACTAACTTTGTGGGTCATTTACTTGTTTATAAAGCTTTTATGGACTGTCAAAGATTTTAATACGAAACACACTTTTGATAAGACAAATCCAAAGACCTGTACTTACAGGGAAGCGTTTTGATGTGATGTTAAATAATGATTTGGTTGACGGTTACGCCACAATCCAGTCCAGTCCAGTCGGAATTGTAAATTGACTCTTAAGGGGCCACCAGAACACACCATAGGTGCTTAGCAACAGATTATTTATTAACTAGGTATAGCAGCTGGACGAGCTCTAGAGAATGCCTTACCACCAAACTAAGGATTCATTACGATATTTTCCTAGGTCGTAAACTCAAGCTCCCTGCAGGTTTCAAACCACGATTCACCAAGTCACAATAACCTATCATCATTTCATCAGATAGGAAGGTAGATTTTTTAGTGTACCTGGCAAAGAAATTGGCGGGCGATAGCATTGCAAAAGATCAAAGATAAAATTGCTGGACCCAGTACTAGGCTCCGTAAAGTCAACAACTCCTTCAAAGGTCAATAACGTGTACGTTTTTTCAACAAAATCTGAAGTGAAATTCAAGACTTGTCTAAAGCAAAATGTCAAGTTCAAAAACGAAATCTTAGTATTATTAATATAAAATTTTAAATAAATGTGATCACGCCCAAAATATCACCTGCCGAGCGTTGGTAAGGAGGTTTTAAGTGTGACGTTTTCAAATCATCACAGTCATATTGTATCTTAATTCCTACTAAATAAATATATATAAACTTCGGCCTAAACATTTGATCTCTTAAATAAAACAGAACCAAGCTACAAGAAGCAAATTTTCTCTCCTCAAATTATTCGTGCAAATTCGCAGAAATCCGGTCACGCGTCATATGACACAATCCCATTCACTAGCCTGAGTTGTCAGACTACACAATGCAATAAGGGTTAGTTCCAAATGGGCCAGGATCAGCTCAGAGCGCACCAGCTATCTGTCTAGTAGACAAATCGCCCCCTCAAATGGGAGATTACTGCAAATCCTACTTTAGTTTACACCGATATGTAGCAACATAGAACCGTTCTGTACCTCTAGTATAAGTAACAAAAACAATGAAAGTTTTCGTAAACGTCAAAGTTTACTACGCCAACTTGTCAAAGTGGCAACTTGTACATTCAAAAAGTAACTCGAAAGCTTTGTTGGAATACGAATAATAAAACGATATAAAATATCCCGTATTACCGATTTTAGACCTGCCATGTTTCGGTAAGGAACGCTGAAAAACAAATGTATGGAAAGAATCGAAAACTTTTATAGTTATCTATCAAAACCTGGACTGTTTTATACTTGCAATCTTTCAAGATGAGTGTGAAAAGAGGTCGGCAACGCATTGGCGACGACCCTGGTGTTGTAATGTAAAAATTTATTTAAAAATTATAAGAAAAATATAAATTAAAATATATTTATTAAAGAAGTTAGTGAAGTTTTTACTTTAGTGAAATTGACAATGTGATCTTGCCAAAAAAATGTACCTGCCGGGCGTTTCTTGCCTGTTCTTGAGCAGCGTAAGGAGGTTGGAACAGGCGTAGCTAGTTTTAAGTTTGACGTTTTAAAGTGATCACAATGTATCCTATTGAATAAATAACTATTGTCTATTGAAATGTGATTTGTTACACTGCGGTGTGATACGCAGTCACCTTAAGCTTGAGTCCTCAGATATCTTTGCGTAGACTCAGTCTAGTTTTATTGTTTGTACTTCCATTTTATGAGGAATTCATGAGTAATTTGCTTCGGATTACTGCTAAAGTGGGTGTCGAATACTTAATTGTCAGTTTATTTTGCCAGGCTGAGTTTTAGAACAGATTCTGAGCGGATCCTTGTTTAGAAGATTTATATTTTTGTTTGCTGCCAGGCTCTTTATCAAATTGTTGCTAGTGGTTTCATCGTGTCGTACTGTCCATTTATTATGACTTTCTGTGTAATAGTAATAAATTGAATTGTTGCTATGTTTTATTTATTTACTATACCCACGTTGTCAGTTCAACTTTCAATGAGAATCTTACTGAGAACAAAAATAGTTTATTTCAAGTAAAATGTATCACATTGTTGTACCGATTCGTAAAAATGTTATACTTAAAATGAAAATGACCAATTTGAATATGGCTTAATTTTAATAAATAAAAATCCAAGTTTTTTTTTTTGGAAAAATGAAAGGACAAAATATTGTGGTAGTTTTTTTTATTTTTTCTATAAATTACATTTTATAATCATCATCATCATCATCAGCCGGAAAAAGTCCACTGCTGAACATAGGGCTCCGTTTGAATAATAAATACCTAATATTAGTGGTCCATGTGTTTTAAAGATTCATCGCCATACATTGTCCTCGATCCAGTCAATAAAGCTAGAGACCCTGGTATAGATCCCGGGCAGGTTCGGTAAAGCACAGTTAATACCGAATGACGTCACGCCGATGACGTAGTGCATGGACCCCTGAGATGTGGTAGGGAGGGGAATCTTCACTTGTAGAGGTCCACCGGAGTCACCCTGTAAAAGTAAAATTTTATAGTTGATAACAAAACTGCCAAAAATAAACTTTATGTTAAGTGTATTTGAATACATTTTCAAGCCCCAAATGTATTTTTGTATATCACGTTGTTTAAAAGAGTGAATATTCAATAGTAGATAGATACAATTAAACTTGATCATGACGTGACGCGATTTGAGCGACATCTATTCGATTGTCGATTCAAATTGCATATAACTACGTCCTTATGGAGCGATGCGATGCAATTCAACCAATTGTGTCTTTAGGCTGCCTCAAGTGAGGCTGCCAGAACACGCTGTTAGGTAGCAGATTCTTAACTCGAGAGTGGTATAACGAAAAGCAATTGCAGCAATTTTTTCTCAGCAATTGAAAATGCCCTACCACCAAGCTATGGTCTCATCACGATGTTTTCCTTCCCAGAAAGATGAAGCTCATTGCAAGATCCAATCCATAACATATGGATCGTAAGCCAACGTCAGCTCTTGTGAAAACGCAGTCTGAAAGTCTGACTACAAGGAGAAAAAAGACCTTCCGAAATATCGTTTTCCTTCTGAGCCAAAAGGGAAGGATTTGTGATTCAGAAGGAAATCTAAGGTAAAAAAAGAAAGGAATCGGTCTTGGAAGGTAAGACTCAGAAGGAAAGTCCGTTTCTTTTTTCAGTGTAGTTCAACTTTAGTACCTGACAAGCATCGACTCCTCCAGCCAGTTTCCCTGCGCAGAGCTGGTGGTCGTTCACTCCGCACCAGTGCCGGTTGCAGGAGGGCCTCAGCAGTCTGTCACACAGCTGCTGGTCTATGACGTCTACTACAGCTGCTTGAAGCTCTGGGGACGTGGTGCGACTACCTGGAAATAAGGTTTTCTTTTCTTTTGCTGCTGGCATTGTAGAATTTTAAAGGAGTTGCCCGGTCAATGGCTTTTCTCATCCAATCACTGCCAGCCACTCGGCGCAAGTCATTCATCCTACACTACGCTTGCCAAGTCGCGGTCTCCACTCAAGAACACGTCCACCCCAACGGTTGTCGGTTCTGCGGCTCATATGACCAGCCCACTGCCATCTCAGCTTGCTAATTATGTGAGCTATGTTGGTGACCCTAGTTCTTAGTAGTGCAATAGACCTGATCATCATGACTCAGTTGTACAAAAACCCGGTATCACGTACCTGTTTCCACCACACCCCATCCAGTCAAGGTAGCCTCCGAACCAAGGCTGCTCGTGTCGAACTGACTCCACAAGCAAGCTGGCTGGATGTATTTGGTGAACTCCACGTTTTTCTCCAACTCCATCAGGGCTATGTCGAAGTACTTCTTCGGGGAAGCGTAATTGGGGTGGACGATGATGCGGATGATTTTTTCGTCTCTTGGGAGAACTCCGTTTGAGAACTGTGTTGAATATAAATATAGTTCAAGGTATGGTGTGAAGAAACTACATGGATCGATGCATCTATCCACGTAGTTGGCCTTAGGACAGGTTAAGAAATAAAATAAAAGGGATGGTGATCTCAGGTCGATAAATCAAAGAATCGACGAAACGATGGATCGGTTGCGTGAATCAATCTGACACTTTTAAATTGAAATTCTATTTTATTCTTTTTTGGTTAGAATGCACCTAAACTTCAAAGATGATATTTTATTATTCAATTATGGTTTAAGTTAATTACTATAATCTCAATAGATGGCCATAATATTGGTTTAATTGCTGGCTTCAATAATGCTAATGATGTCATAAATTGTCAGATTAAAATTAGACGTAATTAATTTTGTTGGGTTCGAAAAAAAAGCGATCTTTGCGTAATCAATCTCAAGCCTTCGATTTTTTTGGGATCGATTCTTTGGACTTCGATTTGAATCTATTTAAAAATTGATTGTGATAGCTTCTGTCCATTGAGACATAGCTTCTAAAGGTAAAAAATTATCTTACCTAAAATTAAAACACAATATGTTACAAATAGAACTGAGTAAACTTACCGTGTCAATAATATTCTTATCGCCAAGCCTAATGATCTTCGGTACAGGGTCTTCGATGGTAGTGTCCCTGGAAGATGCACTGGAGCAGTGAGCGGCCGTCAGGACAAACTTGGAGCTAATCAGGGTACTCCCACATTTGAAGACCCATGTTCCTATAGCGGCCTTCCAGCCTACTGCTCCCTGGTATCAGATATGGACAAATAGTGGCTTTAATAATATAAAAGATTATTATATAAACGTGAAAGTTTCTGAGTATGGATGGATGGATGGATGGTTGGATGTTTGTTACTCTTTCACGCAAAAACTACTAAATGGATCTGAATGAAATTTGAAATAGAGTCAGCTTATACCCTGAATTAAACCCATAGGCTTACTTTTTATCCCGGAAAAGGGTTTGTGCGGGAAGACGCGGGTGAAACCGCGGGGTGCAACTAGTTACAGATATATTGCAGTCTTTGTCATTTGCTTAGATACAGACAAGGACAGCAATAGGTTTTGATCGGTTGTCAAAGTTAGTAAACTATTCAAAACCCGCTCAAGGCATAAAGGATATACGGCCTGTTTTATATGAAACGAAAGAAAAACTTTGAAATTTGAACACAGCCTACATTTAATGTCTTTTTTCTCAAAAACAATTGGACAAAAAGATTGGACTTGAAATCCCAATATCGCTAGCACAAACATTCAAAACCCGACAGCAAACACTAGTTTTTGGGGTCGTTGTGCGTGCGTGTGTATGTGTGTGCACTGTGCTTGGGTGCATGTGGATATGGGAAATGAAATATTGTCTTTACCGGAGCTTTATCCTAGAGTTTGTGATGGTTGATACAATAAACAAACAAGAACTTCCAGGAAAAATACAAGGTATTGCGTAATTCAGTAACATTACCTATAATAACTTACCATGTGAGGGAACTCCCCGGGCGCCGTATTCCGACCTCCTATTGCGAAGTGCACTCCATTCGGACCTTTGTTTTTTAGCCGGTATGCTAAGCCTATAAGAAACAAATCAAGCTAATAGAAGTGTTTTAAAATAAGTCCTAGAAACCCAGTCCGTTTCCTAGCGTAGTTCTATTTTCCATACAAATTTGAGTATCCCACTTGATCTCTTTTGAGGACGATTTCCTCAACTTCAGCATAGCTAAAACGTGGCTGTGTGGTTTTCTCAAATATAGTAGTTAAACTAACTGTATTTTTTCCAATAACTTGTTAAATTCTTGGGCATTAAACGTGAAATATTTTGAGAGCGATGGTGGCCGAACGGTTAGGCGTGAGACTTACAAGACGCCGACACCGAGTTCGAATCCTCTCGGCCCCGCACCTATGACTTAATAGTTATGTGCGGATTTGCCATCGCTCGAAACGGTGAAGGAAAACATCGTGAGGAAACCGGCATGCCCAAGAACCGCAACATTCAAGGGCATGCGACATCTACCAACCCGCACTGGGCCAGCCTGGTAGATTACAGCCCATACTCTCTCTCTGAGAGAAGGCCAGAGTCCCAGCAGTGGGAACGTGAAAGGCTGATAATGATTTTTCGTCAAAGATTATTTTCGACCACAAATTCCACTTACATTCAGCCCCTCTTTTGGCCATTTCTTCTCTGTGTTTCACCTCCCAAATATAATCGTAGCACTCTGTAATAAAATAAAAAACTTTATTAAGTACCTATGATATATAGGTTCTTCATGATAAATTTGACATGTAAGGTTCATTTACTCCCAAGCAAAAACGCGATTAAATCGTGCAATTAACAAATAGACTTATTTTCAACGAACATAACACCACCGCGAGCTAACTTGACGACTTGACGCCAACGCCATCTAGTTTAATCGATACATAACTTTTTATTAAATATTGATGGTTTCTTAATTAGCTGATTCAACACCTATCAATATCACAGGGTGACGAACGCAGTGCATTGCTACGCAGGGTTTCAACAGTCAAAGTTCAAAACTCTATACTGAGAAAAAAACTCCTGACTTTCCTTCTGAGTCTTACCTTCCATGACCGATTTCTTTTTACCTTAGTTTTCCTTCTGAATCAAAAGCACCTTCCATTTTGACGCAGAAGGAAAATGTATTTCAGAAGGTCTTTTTCCTCAGTATTGAACTGTAAAGGCCAAGTGTGACTTTTCCTTCAGATACATGAAAGAACAAAGAAAACTTACTGAGATCACTAATTCTTTTCCCTGTTACACTAAAATCAGGCTTCGCTGAGTATGTGTTATTCAAACAAGGGTTAGACTTATCCAACGCCCTTGTGACGGGGGATGCTGGGGTGGCTCCTGGCGTAACGGCATAACCCCAGTCCCACTTGTCTTCTTGCTAAAATCAAGAACAACAAAGTCTCGATTAGATTTCCTCTAATTCTAGTGGAAGAAAATATCGTGATGAAACCATAGATGAGTGGATCGTCAGTTTTTAATCCAGGTGTAACGTGGCGCCACTTTTGACCGTGTCTTGTGGTCAAACGCTGTTTAAAAATCATTGCAAAACAGTTAAGAATATCCAAATGAAATAACCGGCGCTCTAGCACGATAGTTTGGCTTTTCATGGAAAATTGTAAGCACGTTATTGATCAGTGTTAGCATTCTGATTTAGGCATTTAGAAAGCTAATAGGCTAATAATAAGGATTAGTTTTTCTGCGCAGAAATTTTTTTTTGTAATTTTTTTTTTAGTTCATTGTTATAGTATATATTTTTGTTTTAATTTAATAAATATAATTATCTACTTTTGTGTTAACATCTATATTTATATACATCACTTGACGACGGCTGGACGGATTTAGCAGATATTATAAATTATAAATTTTTCTTACTAAAAAATGTAAACAACAACAATAAACGGATATCTACAACTGTTATTAGCTTCATAGTTTTCCTGTTACTCTCTAGAGAATAAGTGTTTGTCACATACAAACTTCCTCTGCAAATATGTATTGTTTCAGTATCTATTTCTCACAGTTACCTAGAACTAATGCTAATCTTGGCTTTAATGGATAAATCTTAATTAATTTATACGAGTACTTCAACTAAAATAACCTGTACGAGGCAACTTATGCACATTATGATGGGTATATTGTATATATTGTACACACCCACACACAAGCGAGCGAGCCCCAAAAATATAAAATAAATTAAATTTGTTCCATTGTGGTAAAAATAACTCGCACAAATTCACGCTATAACACACAAAACAAGTGATAATGGAATGTCGAAAAGGCAAAATGAAAAGAACACATACACACATACAAAACACACACATACCTACACATACACACACACACACACATGCAAACACGTACATTATGGGTATACCCACATACATACCCACACTCCAAACCTCAGTCACAAGCAATCTGACCTACACACATTTATGGGTGTTAACACACACCTGTGGGTGGTCGCTAGGAGCCGACTCATATACATATACCCATATAGCCTCACTTAGTTTCTCAGCTACTAGCAAGCCAATCCATATACACACATGGTTGAATTAACTTAAAAACTTACCCGCTTAAATCTCTCTAAAGTCTCTAAATTATAGTTCCTCGCTTCTTCGGATTGATCGACGTGTACTGACGTAACTGCAATAAAATTAAGACAATCAATATAAATAACAAACTTAACTACAACACAAATTACAAAAAAAAATATATGCGAAAACTGACCTGATGAAAACAGTGACAAAATCAAAAGGTTGCATTTCATTACGAGAAGGTTGCTTCACTTTTGTATTTGAAACCATAGACGAATCGTCTATGTCGAAACTAAAACTTCACTTGTTTTTTTTATCAGAACGCTAATGCTAACAAACACGGTCTTGAACTGTCAAAAAACCCCACGGACAATAATCACGCAGTTCATCAAATACTTGTCAAACTCGTTTAGGATAATGCGTCACAACATTCAATTATTTAATGAATGGTTCATAGCAACACGTCAATTCACAAACAAAGCATGATTTCGAAAGGTGCTCGTGTATTTATAATGCTCTTGACTAAGAATGACAGTTGCTTGCTTGACAAGGGAAGTCCCAGCTCCAAACAGGTTGGAGTAGAGGAAAAGTCATAGGTAATGCTAATATGTTGCGCCCACGGTTCTATGGTTTTCCCATTATCTCGCAGAACCCTATTCCCAGGATAAAATATATTTATTTATTTATACTTTAGCACATAAAATTGTACATGGAGGACTTAATGCTAGAAGCATTTTCTACCAGTCATCCTGGACGTGCACGAAAAACGGTAGCGGTGCAGCAAAATGAAAGAAAAAATAAGTAATAATAATGGAAAGAAAAATTATTTATATAGTATATATTTAATATTATAGACATACATACAGATACGAAAATAAAATAAAATAATTGCAATATACAGGACGTGCACGAAAAACGGTAGCGGTGCAGCAAAATGAAAGAAAAAATAAGTAATAATAATGGAAAGAAAAATTATTTATATAGTATATATTTAATATTATAGACATACATACAGATACGAAAATAAAATAAAATAATTGCAATATACTTACATATTAATACATACATATTAATAAAAATATATACATAAAATAAGAATACATACATATTTTATCTACTTAAAGATGGAGTTAAAAATAATAATAATAATAATAATTGTACATATAATAGGATTTAGTTTTCAGAGTGAATCTTACCGATGAAGTGGTTTCTAGTAAGTTGCTTCAATGTATTTAGTTTTAGCCATTTTTACATTGAGGGGAAGCTCATTCCACAGCCCGACAGCCACAGCTGAAAACGAGATGGCTAAAAAGGAAGTTCGGTGAGGGGGATGAGTGAGGAGAAGGTTGGAGGAGGATCTTAATTGACGTTCATGGGTGTTGGAGAGGTACTGGAAGCTGTCTTTGAGGTAACTGGGAGTGGAAGGGTCGTTCAGAAGAGAGTAGAGAAGGCAAAGAGTCCTAACATATCTTCGTTCACGGATTGGCAGCCACTTGAGTTTGGCTCGAAAATCCGAAACGTGGTCGTACTTCCTCAAGTTAAATATAAAGCGGATACAGGTATATATCCTAGATGTGTAAATTCAAGGTATAAGCTATTTCCACCATTAAGAGGATGACTCCGAGACTAAGCTGTAAATTGGGGTTAATTCGAGTTACTATTATTTTCTGTAATTATAACAGTAAACAATTAAAAATACGAAGGTATGATAATTGACAGCGATGATGGCTCAGCGATAATGGCAGCGGCTTCTGATCCATCAATAGTCAATAGTACTTTATTCAATAGGATACATTGTGATCACTTTAAAACGTCAAACTTAAAACTAGCTACGCCTGTTCCAACTTCCTTACGCCGGCAAAAGAACAGACAAGAAACACCTGGCAGGTAATTTTTTTGGCGCGTGGGTCGTGGGTTTTAATCCAGTTCCGGCCCGAAGATTCGGAGAAACATTTTTGTGGTGGTCCTAAAGTTAGCTGTCAGCAGTTATTTTCTTTTGTTTCTTTTACGAGTTAACTGATAAATGATAATGATAACGTTTCACGCAAAGAAACCTCTTTTACAATATATCACATTTACGTGACGCGAGTAAAAATCAAGTAATTTCCAGACGCGAAGATTTTATCTGTACGATCCACCATCTCACCTGGTGTTAAGTGACGATGTTTTCGCGGATGGTAGCACGCTAAAATATGTATCCTAATCTTAATAAATTAGGGTAACATGTTAAAATGTAAGGTAAGTATAATTACTTAACTTACATATTAGCATGTTACAATATATTATTTTAAATTAATCTTTTATTTAAAAAAATCTCTGACTTTATTTTAAGGGTATTTAAAGTGGAGTATGACGCCACCATCAACCACTTCGCAATTTAACATCAGGTGACTTGTGACATAACACGATACTGAGATGCAAAAAAGCGTGCTTTTCACGGAGCGTCACGATGCTAGTTAGAGGTCAACCCCTAAAACACATTGGCCCTACTAGCTCCCTTAAATTCGCTGGAAAATATTATTTGTGTGAATTATTATTATTGTAACTAATACCTATACTATACGATTTTTGCTAACATATTCTTTAACGCCCGAAATTAATAATCGATCCTGATCCGTTAACTGCTGTTTTGGATCGATATGTCATGTCATAATATGACATTTTACAAGTAATATATCAAGCCCTAGTACTAAAATGACATATTATGCATGACATATCGAACCAAAACCGCAGATAACGGATCAGGATCGATTATTAATTTCTGACTTAACTTAGCACACTTACTCAATGGATTATGAACTAGAATTAAATTTAATTAATTATTTTTCAAATCCTATCCATCAAATTTGAAATAGCTCTCGAAAACGAAGAGAATCAATCAGCTAAGAGAAGATACAGAGTGCTCCAGTATTCCATTTGAAGCGATCCCGGAATCGGTGGGATTTGCCCTAATCTGCCTCTAGATGGGACAATCCGTCCTAGTTTGCATCATTTAGCATTCGTTTATATAGTGAGACTAGGTTTAAAAACATTCTCTTCAAGTTAAATCTTGGTTGAATTAATAAAACACAAGACCCACAGCGTTGTCCGCGTCAAAGTTGATAAATTCAAATTTATATCTAACACCCGCATAGAGGACGAATTTTCAAAAATTTGAAAGCAACTGTACCAAAAATTCATGATAAACTTTAGCTGTCTATATCTAATCGTTTTCGAAATTTCTCCAGACACGCATACTTACAGACAAACTAGAGTTTCTTGCGCCTGTATAACTTTAGTATAAAGACGCAAGAAACACGAAAAATGCAATAAACCAAAGTATCAAGACGTGTCATTCCTACTAATTTGAAGCCAAACCAAAAACAATTCCTCGAAATTTTAGTTGACAGATGACATTTTTTTCGTTGCCATATGAAAATCGTTAATTATTAATCTTTTTTTTGTCATCAGATCCTGGAAGACCTATATATACCTACTATGGATTATAAATATAAAAGGTACTATCTCTGCCTTTTTATGTTTGTTACCTCTTCAAGACTAAACAGCTGAACAGATAAAAATGTGGTATGGATAATGTTTAAGCCCTGGGAAAGGTCCTAAATGAAATTTTTTCATCGCGATATAATAAGTAGTCTACCCGGACGTAACCGTGGTGCCAGTATTAGATAGTATTTGTAGATTTTATATTTATAATAAGATGAGTGATAGGTATAGAAAAATGTATAGGCCTTGTTAAAACGCTATCATGTTTATTTTCTAGACTTGTGGCCAGACATGCCCTTCAATCCAGTCAATGAAGCTCGACACTCTTGTATAAATTCCAGGATGATTTGGTATAGCACACCCAATGCCAAATGACGTCACTCCAATGACGTAATACACGTCTTCTTTTGCGCTGCCTGAGATGTGCTGCTTTACTTGAAGTGGGCCTCCGGAATCTCCCTGGAAAGGAATATGATGTTCTTTATTTATATCTTAAGGAGTAGCGTTTGAGTACCAATCACCTGATGTTAAGTGACGAAGCGGTCGAAGATGGTGCCATCGAGAGGAAACCAGCATGTCCAAGAACCACAACCTTCAAGGACATGCGACATCTACCAACCCACGCTGCGACTGCGTGGTGGATGGATTACGGCCCATCTATTAGAGAAAAAGCCAGATTCCCAGCAGTGTGAACGGAATAGGCTGACGATGATAAAGAAAAGATGTAAGCACTTGAAAGCTTATTCCTACCTGACAAGCGTCCACACCACCAGCTAACTTCCCAGCACAGAGCTGACTTTCCTTGAGCCCCCACCAGTTCCTGTTCCGCGAGGAGTAGAGCAGCTGGTCGCAGAAGCTAGAATTGATGATGTTCACAACCGCCGCTTGAAGCTCGGGAGATATGTCGTAACTACCTGAAAATACCTGACATTGGTTATCTAGTTAACATTACTGATGAGGATGTGATTTAAGGATCTGTACTAATAATGATAACGCCTATAGTATCTGATTCCTACCTAGTATTTCCTGTATCTATCAGAAGTATCAGAATGAAACCAGCTCCATCAACAAGTACCGCAGCACTAGTCCACGTAGTATTTGATACCCCAGTTACAGGGAATCCTAGTTAGGGGTCAGAGCTATGTATGTAATGGTGTGGGTGTTGTTATTACATATTTCATTGTTTGCTATAAAATGCGGAAGACGTTCTGTATGTAGGCCTCCTATTAGGTGGACTGACAGCATCGTTAGAGTCATGGGGATCCGATAAATGCAGAATTCTGATAGCTGTTCTTGGTGGCGTTCAAAGGGCATAGGCAGGCTATAATATCACCTGCGTGCAGTACACCCCATCCAGTCAAAGTGGCTTCCGATCCAAGCTCGCTCACATCATCCTTCGTCCAGAGACAGGCTGGCTGCATCCGCCAAGTAAAGTTGACTTCATGCTGCAACTCAATCAACGCAATATCGAAGTACTTCTTCGGAGGTTTAAACTCAGGATGAACGATGATCTTGGAGATGTTCACATCTTCTGTGAAGTAGTAGCCGTTATTGTCCTGAAAAGTGAAATTGCTTCAATGCAATCAGTTAGGTAATAAAAAACATCATGTAAACGCGATCGCGCTCTAAAATTTAGGTAACTGTCGGGCGTTTCTTGCCTGTTATTTTGCCAACGAAGTTGGAACAGGCGCAGCTTGTTATGATTGGTGGTCACATATGTATCTTGATATATGAATTATTTTTGACCTTTTACTTTAAAAAATAAATAAGTAATCTGTGTTACAACTACTTTGAGCCATTCTAATGACCTCATTACCAATATTAGTTTCGTCTAAACTAATGTAATTCAATTTGGACTTTGGAAGTCTCATCTTGCGTTCACTGTATGAGAAACTGTTGAGTGACATCAGGCTTATGGTTTTTAAATGCAGTTGCAATTAATTGGCAATAGTAATGCATCATCAAAACGTACTAGTATAGGATATACGTTGATGTATGCCATAATGTCATGTTAATCGTAAATGTATATAATATGTATCATATAATACCTGAGAAGCGATTTGTGGTTGATGATGCAATACATCATTATCAAGCTATTACATTCTCACTGTTGAGACAATAGGCCTCCTCTCAGAGAGAGAGAGTATGGGCCAAAAGTCCACCACGCAGGGATCGACGCCGTGATAAACAATGAATCTGAAATCAGCTCCATACAAAAACGCAAGCAAGCTGACTAATGCCGTAAGTTCGTATGCGCCAAAATAGGGTTTTTTACGTTTAAAATGAAAACTATCGTTAATTTTATAAAATTAAATCTGTAGTTCTTTGAAGAATGTGTATATATACCATACAAACAAAAACAACTCTTAAATCGGTTTTGTATGCCTGTAAAATGAAAATCTTTTTTTACAGGGCCATTTTCGATCATTGTTTGTCTGCTATGAAAGTTAACCAATCGTGTTATCCATCCGACAATTTGATATCAAAAACATGATCAGATCAGCACATAAATATTAGCTCTGTATGTTTTGTAATTGCTGAGAAAAAAGGAAATCCCTGCAGCCAATATTGCCAATTCATCGTCTTAACGTGCCCTCCAAAGCACGGAAGCACGGATTAGGTAAGAAAAGGAAGAAAGAAGAGAAGGAACGAAACGAGAGCAAAATAATACAGAACGACTAGATACTCCCCACTAGAAACGCTTCAGCTCTGCTAAGCACTTCGATTTGTGGTTGATGATGCAGTACTAAATACTCACAGTTTCAAATATATTCTTGTCATTGAGCCTCACAATCTTCGGTTCGACGTCTGCTAGAGTGGTATCGCGTGACGATGCTTTAGAGCAGTGGGCGGCAGTGAGGATGAACTTGGAACTTATGAGGGTACCACCGCATTTGAATATGTAGCCTTCAACAGCCGATTTCCATCCTATGGCACCCTGGTAGAAACAACAATTTCAACTTTAGTTATACCTGTGCAGGCATTGTTCCTCTACCACGCTGGCCCAGTGCGGGTTGTTAGATGTCACATGCCCTTGAATATTGTGTGTAGACGAACACACAAACAAAGTAAATCATAGCCTGAGAGTTACAGTAATTCATCATTATCATTATCAGCCTTCCACGTTCCCACTGCTGGGACTCTGGCCTTCTCTCAGAGAGAGTATGGGCTATGATCTACCACGCTGGCCCAGTGCGGGTTGGTAGATGTCACATGCCCTTGAAAATGTTGCAGTTCTC
This sequence comes from Opisthograptis luteolata, assembly GCA_931315375.2. Classification (NCBI taxonomy): domain Eukaryota; kingdom Metazoa; phylum Arthropoda; class Insecta; order Lepidoptera; family Geometridae; genus Opisthograptis; species Opisthograptis luteolata. Next base: position 10,405,661 of record OV928049.1, on the reverse strand, counting down.
GGGCATGCCGGTTTCCTCACGATGTTTTCCTTCACCGTTTTGAGCGATGGCAAATCCGCACATAACTTATTAAGTCATAGGTACGAGGCCGAGAGGATTCGAACTCGGTGTCGGCGTCTTGTAAGTCGCACGCCAAACCGTTCGGCCACCATCGACAGTAATTAAAGTTAGTTAAATCTATTAGCGCGCTGTTATTTCACAGGCTATATCGGTCTTTGTCTTCTTTTGCGATAACGGGGTAGGTCACTAGTTTCTAAAATTATACTCTCATGTTATTACCATATGAGGAAATTCTCCTAAAAACGTAGGCCTTCCGCCCACGGCTGCTGGTGGTTGTGGACGACCCTTATTAACCTTCTCCCAACCTGAAATCATTATTGACATTATCACCTATGACGTCCAGTCCTGGATTTATAAATAGGCCGTATAGGCCGCGGCCTAGGGGCGGCAGCGTCCTAGGGGCGGCAGATTTCAGAGGACAGTCACTCGATTTCAGATGATAAAAGTCAAACACGTTCACTGGTTTTATACACTTTAAATAAATCCTTATAGAAGAAACTATATAGAAAAATATAAACTATGATGATACTCGTATTATAAATGATTTTGCTATTAAATCCCGTAAACATTGTAAATCTTGTTTCATGTTTACACTTTTTCTTAATGTCTAATTCTTTCGTTTATTTAACTTTAAGGCATTCTAAATGTAGTAAGTAAACTACAAATGGAAAATTATTATTTTAGAATGGTATGTACATGAGGCGGCGGAAAAAAGTGGCTTACACTCATAAAAATATAAATCCGACACTGATGACGTCGTGGCACAGATGACAGTACCCATGCCTGCTCAGCTTGTAATCTCATCCGAGGATCCCATGCGACTTTTAATTCCATTCAGTGAATTGACAGGACTAAATGACTGATTTTTTTTTACTGCTTACAGGGTAGCCTTTGACCACAAATCTGACGACGTGGCCGAAGATGACATGACGCTCCTGGATTGGGAACTGGCTCTCAAGTGAGACTACCGAAACACAACGCACCTATGCTTGGCGACAGATTCTTAACTTGAGGTTGGTAGCTAGCCAGGCGAGTACTAGAAAGTATACTGCCACCAAGCTATGGTTTCATCACGAGGTTTTCCTTCACCGAAAGCATAAGCTCATTGTAGGATTCGCGCCCACTTCCTACTGTTCGTAAGCCGACGTCAGTACCACAGAGCCATCATCGCTTCATTTGATGTTTGGCTTTAGTTTCACCTAGATGTTATAGAATTACCTAACAAACTTACATTCAATATGTCTTCTCAGTGCTTCTTCCCTTACTGTTTTGTCCCACTTGTATTCTTCACATTCTGAAAGCAAAATAAAATAACTATTACCGACACTTAACAATATTGTAAATGCTAAAGTTTGTAAGTGAGTGAAAGACTTGTTGGTCTGGTTTTGATAATGACTCCTGTGGGATAACGGAAAAATAAATGTTACCATGAAAAGCGCTCGAAGCGGAGTTTGCCTAATGGTTCTTAACTGATCATCTAGGCTAAGCAACGTTCTCTGCGATCACTACTTGGATGGGTGACTACCGGAGGCCTTGGCACGGTCTTAGAACTCCGACACTGTACAGCAGGGATGGCCAACTTCATTAGACTCAAGATCGACTGTTTCGAGAACTGGCGCAGGTGCGTACTTACAGTACGGCACCTCAGACTCAACAAGGCTGTACCGAAGGGCATGTTGCTGGTGGATGATTCTGGCTACAAGGTTATTATTATTATTTTTGACAAACTTGTTTAGTTTCTCTCCAACGACGGAGGTAAAATTTGCACGGGCCGGAGCCAAGTGCTTATTCCAAAGATAAAAATTTCCTAACTATCCTACAGGTGTTCAGTATGGCTGCCTTTTGAAGCAGTTTGTAAGCTGTGTCCGGGATGTCGAGCAGTTCGAGACTAGCATGTAAAGTTTTGGGTATCACCCCAGTGGTTATTATTATTATTATTATTGAGTCTGCTCTGATCGACCGGTTGGTCACCCCTGCGTGATGAGCTCACGTGGTGTATTATGGCCCATACTCTCTCTATCTTTGGCCTTTGTCCCAGCAGTGAGAACCTAATAGGCTGATAATGATGACGATGCACTTACTTTCGTCACTAATCTTCCGGCCGGGAGCATTGAAGCTAGGCTTCGTAGGAGTATAGTATGGGCATGGATCTATTTTGACAGGTGCGAGAGTCGTAGTAGTTGTAGTACTTGTGCTTAGCTCCCCTTCATTTCTGTTATCAACCTGAAAGGAAACATAAAACTGCCGATAAAAATAGTTTCTCTTTTTTCTCCTTTTCTCTTTTTCTTATTTTTTATTTATATAAGTACTTCTCTTTATTCATGTCTCTTTATTCGATTCACTTTATATATATAAATATAAGAGAATAAAGAGAAGTACTTATATAAATAAAAAATAAGAAAAAGAATATATATTGCAATTATCTATTTATTTATCTAAGCAATGTCAGGTTGATATGGCTTACTCTTTTCTCTTTTTACTTTCTTCTTCGTCTACTTATATTCTATGTTAATATGTGTTTTATCATCACTATCACTATTTTATCTTATCTTATTTATACCAAAGTTTATGTTTGTTATGTTATTCCTTAGTTTTTTTTACATTATTAGATTTAATATTTAATGTTTTTTATAACTATTTACATACTGGAATGTTTGAATTTCTGAAAACTGTTAGGCCTATTTGTTTTTATGTTATTTTTTCTTTTAAGCTGTTTGTTTTCCTTGTATTATATAAATAAAAATATCTTCTTATATATTTTATTTGGTTTCTTTAATGCGAACCTTGCAAGCATCTTTGTTTTCTGATATAAATTTGGGAGCCTTTAAGCCAGGAGAGAATATGTCTTGAACAAAAATTTAAGTTTGACACATTACAAACAAAAAACTGACTGATAGGGCGAACAGCTGACTATGAGGCAAGAAGAAGCGAGGTCGATTCCCACTACAGAAATATGTTTGGGTATTCAAGACAGTGTTTTATTATAAGTGTTCCGTGTCTAGATGTTGTAGTTCCCCGAACCGCTTAATTTCTGATACCCTAGTTAAAGAAATTACTTGTCAGGGGCTAAGGTCTGATAAGCTTGTGATTCCGTGGGTGTTATTGTTATGATCTATTATTAATGCATTAAGTATACTATTATTTATGCGTTCTAGCATTGTAGTTAACTATTATTTATGTTTCTGCATTATTTTAATTTGGCAAACTTTTCAATTTTATGACGATATTTGTTCTGTCATCTACATTTTTTCTATTGATGTGAGACGCTTCATCATACTTTTGAATAATGTACTCACATTGCTGTCATTTTTTTCGTTTTTATCATCGACATAGCCCCAAATCCATTTGTCACTCTGAAAGAAATCACACTGGTATTATAAATTAGAAAGACTGTAAGTGATGTTTGTTACTTCTTCACACTAAAAAATATGTATATACTAGCTGTTCCCCGTGGGTTCACCCGTGTGGGCTACAGCTTTATGCATGCAAAGTCTCAGCCCGATTGGTTTAAAATTGACAGTTTCATACAAACTTACATACCCTATTTTATCCCTCAGGGGGTAGAATTAATCAAAATCCTTTCTTAGCGGATGCCTACGTCATAACATCTACCTGCATGCCAAATTTCAGCCCGATCCGTCGAGTGGTTTGGGCTGTGCGTTGATAGATCACTGTCAGTCAGTCAGTCACCTTTTAATTATATATATTTAGAAGATAGTGAATAGTTATTTGCTAGGGTTAGGTTTTGAACAAGGGTAGAAGTGTTGGGATTTGTATGTTTTATATATATATTTCTATATAATGTTGCAATCCATGCACACCATGCACTTCCTTTATATAAATTTCATTACTTACTGTATCCTCTGTTTTTGAAGAATTATTTAAGAGTTCTGCTGTAGACACTGAAATTTTATCACAATTTTCATTTCATTAAGCTTTATCTTCATATGCTTTATATTATGATCTATAGTGAACTCAATGTCTTTACAATGCTCACTACAGCCAACAAACAGGGTTTTCCCTTAAAAAGCCATATGGAGGTAAAAACGCCTCTCTGATAAGCACTTCTGGTATTTTTAAATCAATCCATTAAAAAACACACTTATTAATATTCCCCTAAGAAATAAAAATTGAATGACCTGCACAAGACAATGTTAAAATCACTAAACTAAATTGCATTTTTTTAACATAAACATTTATTGGTAGTATAAAAAATAAAATTAATGCTTTCTGCAATAATGTTTTGCTTCGAAGAATGCACACAAGCGAATGTTCATAATATTATACCCGTATCTACTTGAGGCGACCCTATGATATCATCAAAATCGTAAAACTGGTTGTTCATCGATTACGTCAATCACGAATATCATCTGTTGTTAATAATTAGCTCGACCATCCTCACTTTATAACACAATGTCTCTCTGTCTGTCTATTTGTCTGGTTGTAGCTTGTGTGACTATGTATTGTAATATCCTACTAATATTATAAACGTGAAAGTTTGTGAGTATGGATGGATGGATGGATGTTTGTTACTCCTTCACGCAAAAACAACTGAACGGATCTGAATGTAATTTGGAATGGAGATAGCTAATACCCTGGATTAAGACATAGGCTTTTTCTCCCGGAAAAAGTTTCCTGCGGGATAACGGGAAGACGCGGGTGAAACCGCGGGGTGCGACTAGTCGTAAATGTGTGTTATAAATGTGACCATTTACATAATGCAAAAAATGAAAAATAAATAAAAATACAATTCAGGAACAACTGGTTTTGTTTTTGTACGAGAAGTAGAACTCTGAAGTTTTGCTTGCTACAGCGTTGGTGAGGGTGAAGACATCAGATGGGACGTATAACAACATGCGAGCCTTGATTGATCAAGGTTCGCAGATTTTTACTACTTTTTACCATAGCACCATTTTTAACAAGAAAAGAAGAAGCCGCGGGCAAAAGTCAATACAATACTCGTCCATAGAACTAAATTAATAATAGCAAGTAATTATTTCTGTGGCAATCTGTTATTTAACCTTGTGTCAAGTTCATCATACTTCTGATTAGGGTTAAACGAGATAAGGTGTCTGTCACCCGCGTTATTAGTTCCGGTTTTGTATGGGTTCTGTACACACAGGAGTACTGACTGACTGACTGTTTATCTTTATAATTACTTTTCATTTTGAAGCTTCTCCATATGTTTGCATAAAATTTTCATAAAAGTATAGCAAACAACTGTCATGTGAATTGCGATGTTAAATAACCATAACTAATAATACCAGGCGACTATAAAACAAAAGGAGGCTAGCGGGGCAGGTGCGTTCAATTATTGAAAGCACTTGTTGCTTAGAGCGAGTGAACCGAGTTAAGTGCGGAACTTGGCTTGTAAACCCTTCATAATGCAGCTAATACCCGAACTAGCTCTTTGAAGATCTGACACCCTGGTACGGGCCGTGGAATCGATACGTTACAGACCTTGGATTATAAATTAGATTTGGCTTAGATCTTGAATTAATGTTACTCGTTTCCCAGATTAAATACCTTACTAACTTTGACAGCCTGAAGGTTATATAGTTGTCTGGAAGAGATTGTTTTGAGTAATAAGACCGCCCTTGTAACACTTACAAGTTTTATTCTTTTTCTAGCTTTAGAATTCTTTGTATTGTAAAAAAGTAGCCTTTGTGGTTCTCTATGGTCTACATCATAATTATATGTGAAATTTTAACAAAATCGGTTGTTCCATTTGGGTGTGAAAGAAAGCCGAATAAACAGACGATGTTCTTATTTTAATATCCTATAACCCTAGATTTTTTTACCATGCCTGAAAAAGTTCCTGTAGGATGAAGGAAAACCCACGAGTATAACCGTTGGGCGCAGTTAGTGGTGGCATAAAAATGACATACAAGGACGGAGTCTAGAGTAAATTACTTAGCAGGTAAACACGTATGCAAGTTTAGAGCTACGCTTAAACACAAACTTAACTTACGAAGCAGGGTTGTCACTATGCAGATTTTTTACAATTTAGCAAATGCTGATTTTTTGTTATTGGTATCAGATAATGCTGATGCTAGAGGTAGAAGTCCAAGTTACTCGTCTAAGTTTTTTTTGATTTCATAGATTTCATAGCGTTATAAACTATTGCAGATTCAAAAAGACTTTTAATGCTAGCGCGAGTTGTGACCTGACGAAAATAATAAAACAAGGAGTTTTGAAAGTCGACGCGTATAGTTTTTTGCTAGGTATATGGTTTATGACGCCATCATGGGGAGTGGAAACAATCATATATATATTGTGCTGTCGTCAGAAGGCTCTTTGCAACATTATAACTATATTTTTTGTGAAATTTAATATTTTGGATGTATGTTCTCAATTTTTATGTTTCTGTTTTTTGGGATGCGTCCACCAGTAGCTACGGCCTACGACTAGGAAAACGTTCATCAAATTTACGTCTAAATAAAAAGTAGATATAAACTAGTAAATAAATGTAGATTAGATTTTACAAACAAGTGACAATATGATTTGAATATACGATTTCTGATTGGATAAATAAAACTCCCAAGCAAAAGTGACACGTGACTAGTGCTCAATAACCTCGTCCCTTGCGGTCGGTCATGTCCGCAGTTCAAGGATCTTGGGGTCATATCAGGATACGAAAATAGATTCACAATAAAATAATATATATCACTAGCTGTTCCAAGCGGTGAGTGACTGTATGTTTTTTACTCCTCACGCTGGGGAAATTTGGAATGGAGATAGCTTATCCCCTAAATTAGCACATGGGTTACTTTTTATGCTGCTAAAAGCATCCTTCGGGAAAGCGGTAAAACTGCGGGGTGGCTAGTAGAATATGAGTTTATACATTAATTACACTTGGGGTAAGTACAAATGGTTAAAAATAAAAATGTGACTGTCACAAATCCAACCCAGCATAAAGCTGGTTTCCATGGCATCAATTTAGTGAAGCAAACATCACCAACAATCAATGCTGATACTGGAAATAATGCTGAAAATCCGCAATTTTGATGGCGATGCTAATTTTTTAATTTTTTTACACTGCTAATAGGTATGCAATTGACCGCAATCCGGCCTGTTGCCATGCGTAGATGCGGTCGACGGTGTAACACGCATACCTAGAAGGTACCTGTTCACTCTTGCCTTGAAGACCCCCAAATTGTAGCGATCGGGAAACACAGATTCCGGCAAGGAGTTCCGCTCCTTAGACGCATGATGTAGAAGCAAAACGCTTCGTGCGTATAGGTGGAATATCCACAATATACCGAATATTAGTGCCAACCCTAGTACGTAGTATAATAAAGTTGTGCAGAAGCTGATGTCATAGTGTGCCGCGAGATAGCTCAGGAACTATGCCGCTGTGGCTCAAGTATCAACATCTTGTTGCTACTTGGATTACTGAAAGTTTGATGTGGTGGTTTTTATTAAACGTGGCAATTTTTGACTTGAGTTTGATGAAGGTCTTACGATGGGTTTTTGTGTTGCGGGCGTCGTCGCTATACTATTGTGTCTCAATCCAAAGCGCGATATCATCAAAACTAATGCATAGATTTAAATTTTTTTTTTTTTTAACTTTTAATTTTAAATTTTTTTTTTAAATTTTATTTGAAAAATTAAAGTGAATACTGTATTTCGCATGATGATTAGATGAAAATTTCCTATTATGTTAAAAAAAACTAGCGATAGTTACTTTTCTTCTACCCACCTCGATTTATTTTTTACATATTATAGGGTAGTGAAACAAGTCACCTGACGTTGAGTGACGTTGTGGCAATCTGTAGTAGGTCATGGGTTTGAATCCGAATCTTACAACGAGCTGGAGCGTGAAGAAAAACATCGCAATGAAATCATAGCTCGGTCGTAGCGTAGAAAATTTCCTAATGCTCGCCTAAGTAAGTACCACCATCGAGTTAATCACTGTCCCCAGCACCTATCAGTGTATTCCAGCAGTTTCACTTGAGAGACAGCTCTCAATCCAGGTCCACCTTCGACCATAACCACCACTACCACCACCATCAAAAGCCTATACGTTCCCGCTGCTGGGACTCGAGCCTTCCCTCAGATAGAGAGTATGGACCGTAATGCTAACCCAGTGTGGGTTGGTAGATATCGCATGCCCTTGAATGTCATATACTTAACATCAGCTGACTTGTGGTGAAACGCTGCCATGTAAGGAGCAAAGAAAACTTATCCAGTCTTGTTCGTATTTACTGACAAGCGTTAAGTTTGTGATATTATTTAACTATATTCGAGCCGGCGATTACGGAGTTTCACGTTGACTATGAGGCGACGCTAACAATTCATAAACGACAAGCTGTGTCCCGCGGTTTCACCCGCATGAAGCCTTTAAACATTTTAGTTGCAATAAAATAGGCAATAGTTGAATATAAAATGTGTTTGTTTGTTTATTCTTCTTTCACAGTCCAACGGGTTTTGCGTAGAGACTAGAGAGTTTATTGAAAAAAAGTGATATAGGATACACATTATTAAAAAGACAATACTTAAAATTGATAAATATATTCGTAAACATAATAAATCCCTTTTTCTTTTTTTACACCACAACAGGGTTATGTTTCAAAATACAGGATGGGTGTGAAAAGAGTTCTTTAGGGTCGGCAACGCATCGGCGATGCCCCTAGTGTTATGAATGTCCATAGGCAACGGTGACCGCTTGCCATCAGGTGGACCGCCTGCTTGTTTGAAACTAGTTATATGAAAAACAAAAATTAAACATAATTTGTATAGCAGTGTGGTGTGTACCATTTAAAACGGGCAATTAAAAAAATTAAAAGATTTAAAAACAAGCAAACAAGATTAAATTACCTTTAAACGAATTATAAAAGAAAAGGCCGCTATCAAAGCATCTTACCGCTAATTACCTTCTTATCAACATTCTATTTACTGGCGAGAACAACAAACAGAGATCTGCAAACAGCATCTGCCGTCACTTGTATAAATTGATATCTCAAATGAAAAAGGTACGGCCATTTATAAGCGTGGTTAAGAGCGAAGAAAACGAATTTACAACAACAAAAGGCGCAGATAAGCTGCGGAGAAAACAAAATTCTAGATGCGAGAGATAAGGCGGCGGGTTTTTGTTGTGATTCCTTGGTTTCATCCTACGTAGTCCACTATAATCGCCTTGGATTGTGACGGGTGCCACCCGCCTTAAATGCAACTACGGGGAACCAAATAAAAAAGGGTCAGTAACTCAAATCACGACAAAAAGTTAAGCTAAAAAAAAAAAACAAGATAAAACGCAAGTTATTTTTATTTTAATTACTTACAGGGTAACGTTTGACCACAAGTCACCTGATGTTAAGTGACGATGTGGTCGAAGGTGGCGTCACGCTACACCTGGATTGGGAACTGGCTCTCAAGTGAGGCTGCCGGAACACACCGATAAGTGCTTGGCGACAGATTCTTAACATGAGGGTGGTAGCTAGCCAGGCGAGTACTAGAAAGTACCCTACCACCAAGCTATGGTTTCATCACGATGTTTTCCTTCACCGAAAGCTCATGCTCATTGTATGATTCGAACCCACGTCCTACGGATCGCAAGCCGACGTCACTAGCACTGAACCATCATCGCTATAGAACAATAGTCAATGACAGCTGAAAGGTTTTTTTACATTCAGGTGGAGTTACCTACATTATAACTTACACTTATAGCATCAGTATGTAACAAACAGATAGAGGTATAATTTTCGCTACGAAGACAAGTTTCACTAATCACTGTCACTGTCAATACTTTCTCAAATTTTCTATGATAATGAAGATTCCTTGCCAATAACGTGTGACGTCATTATGTGCTTTAGCAGTCATTGCACGCAGATAACGTAACGCGCTAACCGGAAAAACTTCAAGCTACAAAATCTACCCGCGCCTACCCGTGCATAACTCAGCTGGTTAATAAATTTAATAATATTTCCTTAAACGTTTAATCCCTTGTAAAAACTTCCAGTCAAGTTGTATTAAATAATCAACTAATAGTATATGAAGTTACTAGGCTATTATGATGGAAAGGAGGTCCCGTTAAAAGTCCGCCTTGCAGTGTGGAGCCTTAACAAGAAAAGTTTAACAAGCACTTTAGTAAAGATGAAGTAAACTCTCTGTCCATGAACTTTTTTATTTAGAAATTACATCATTTTGAACTAACAAGTCAAGAAAACTATTTTAAAATGTTAAGGACCTGAATGACGTCATTACATGCTGGCTTAATATAGAAGTTTTTAAATAAAATTTCATTCTAAAAACATTTTAACACTGGCGAGCAAGGAATTAAAAAACCAATACGTATTTTAAAATTTTCCTCCTCCTTTTGATGCAAAAAAATGATCATCATCAGCCTGTATCAATCCACTGCTGGACATAGGCCTCTCCTAAGGTACGCCACTGAGCCCGGTCTTCGGCTCTTCTAATCCAACTACTGGCAGGCACTCGGCGCAAGTCGTCGCTCCACCTAGTCGCAGGGCGTCCTACACTACGTTCGCCAAGTCGCGGTCTCCACCATATTGTACAGTCAGCGACACAAGTCATATTCAATATTCAATTTTCCAAATGTGTATCAGATCAGTAATGTTTGAAATACTTATTTTTTCAACTTGATAGCATTTGAACACGACACACTCGATATTAAGAAATGGTGCTTTGGAAGGTGAGTGTTTAAGATGGTAAAGAGAATCAAAATCTAAAATATAACTCAAAGGTGACTGACTGACTGACTGACATAGTGATCTATCAACGCACAGCCCAAACCACTGGACGGATCGGGCTGAAATTTGCCATGCAGGTAGATGTTATGACGTAGGCATCCGCTAAGAAAGGATTTTGATTAGTTCTACCCCCAAGGGGATAAAATAGGGGATGAAAGTTTGTATGAAACTTTGTCAATTTTAAACCAATCGGGCTGAGACTTTGCATGCATAAAGCTGTAGCCCACGCGGTTGAAACCACGGGGAACAGCTAGTAAATTTATATCTTCAGCTGCTTTTGTCGTGGATCATACCACACTAACTTACAATCAGACCAACCCTAATTCCCCTTTGACAATAGTTACCCAACACTACGGTCAATTAGCGCACAGCTTCAAGTGATTCACAACTCCTAATGACGGACGTGATTTCTGTTCGAAACTCTAATGCCTCGGTAAGTTGAATGCGAGTCGGTCAAAGCGGTTTGTCTATTGAATTTGTTGGATACATGCATGCTTCTTGAAACCAGAATGTGTAGGTTAATAATTAGTTCAATTCGTATGTCTAACTAAGAATTAACGAGCGATGGTAGCTGAACGGTAACGCGTCTATCTCGGCCTATGACTTTAAAAAGTTTGTGCGGATTTGCCATCGCTCAGAACGGTTAAGAAAAACATCGGGAGGAAACCGAAATAACCAAGAACCACAATATTTGAGGCCTTGCGAAATCTACCAACCTGCACTGGGCCAACGTGGTAGATGATGGGCCATATGACTCATTACTCCCTGAGAGAAGACATGTGCTTAGGCTTAGGGCGGTATTGAAAACTCCATCAATAGATTTAGCTCATAAACTCAAACTCAATTGTTTTTATTCAATAGGATAGATACATTGTGATCACTTTAAAACGTCAAACGTAAAATAAGCTACGCCTGTTCCATCCTTCTTACGCCGGCAAAAGAACAGGCAAGGTGCGAAGAAGAAGGAGGAGAATTGATTCTAAAGTCACGCACAGCAGTAAAAGCAAGTGAATGCCCCATCATCGGTTAGCCTGCAGAGCTAAAAATGTTATAAAACTTCTTTCTAGTTTCTCTTACCTTTACAATCCGATCGCATAGCACACGGTGTTTGTCACACACCATCCTGGGCAAATCCCCGTATTTATCCGGGAACCCTATTGCGAACCCGTTCAAGAGACTCCAATTTGTCACGTGGAAGTCTAGGCATTTGTCTCGTTAGACGGTGTGGAAGACAACCTGAATAGCTTAAGGTGGAGACTGTCATTCACACACTCGTGAGCATTCACTCGATGTGAGTACCTACGAATATTCGCCATGTCAGTACAGCGAGCCGAGCAGCTTGACGACGAGCACCCGAGCGTGCTGGCTGTTGGTTTTTTGGCGAATCCCTTTGAATGTTGCAATACTAATCAGTCGCTAGTACAGTCAGCGACAAAAGTAGCTGATCATACTACATTTATAAAAATATGTTTTAGATCCCAATAAAATCAGTTTTTTTCACATTTTAGAAGGTAACGTTTTGACCACACCTTAACACACCTTATTTTAAGTGATGATGTGGTCAAAGATTGATGTTTAAGAAGCTGCCGGTAATCGAAAATTGTGTTATTTTTGAGCGACTTTTGTCGTTGACTGTATGAGCGTGCGTTCGCCATAATGACTACAACTGCTGGGGATGGAGCATAGTCAAGCATATATTCGTCGTGAAGATTCAGATGTCATGGACAGAATATTTACATTGCACGAATGCTCATGTCAAACCCCACCTTTAGGCTAGCACATATGGTTTTAAGTGGGTATGTAACATATAAAAACGTTACCTACCAAGTCCAGTGTTACCAGCCCTTCCAGTGTTAGCTGTCGTGTAATTTGTCCCACCAAAATGAATTAGTGGGATAAAGTGGACTTCGAAATTTTAAATGGTCCAATTTGTCATGAGATGACTTGCGGCCAAAAGCTACACTGTAAAATCAAAAAAATATCTTCGTGCCTCCGCACCAGAATTGTATGTGATCTCAACGGTTTTTTGCTACTTACAGGGTAGTGTTTAACCGCAAGTCAACTGAAGTTAAGTGACGATGTGGTCGACGGGTCGCGCCACACCTGGAAAGGGAACTGGCTCTCAAGTGAGGCTGCCGCAACACATCGATAGGTGCTTGGTGACAGATTCTTAACATAAGGCTGGTAGCTACCCAGGCAAGTACCTACTAGAAAATACCCTACCACCAAGTAATTATTTTAATCACGATATTTTTCTTTATTGAAAGCTCAAGCTCATTGTAAGATTCGAACCCATGTCCTGGGGATCGCAAGCCGACGACACTACCATTGAGCCATCGTCGCTATTAAAACTATTTTATTTTCTAAAGAACGAGTACTGATATCTTATAACAAGCCAATTTGCAAGCAAAAAAACCGACTTCAAAGGTTTTCTCATGGATGCCATTCTCATAACTGGACCAAATTGAAATGGGACCACACGGGAAGCACCAGCTTTCAAATAAATAAAGGATCATCAAAATCGGTTCACCCAGACGAAAGTTCTGAGGTAACAAACATAAAACAAAAAAACATACAGTCGATTCAGTCGAGTGGGACCACCTCCTTTTTTGAAGTCGTTTTTCTCATATTATTCACCATGTCGTTTCATTTCGCGAACAATCCAATCTACAGGTACCATTGTCTTTATTTTCCCAAAAAAACATCGATGTATCATCTTTCTCCGGGTTCATTTGGGTTAATTAGCAATGACAAAGTGTCTATATTGGCGGTGTTCCATTACCTTCTTCCTACCGAATGCCCTGAGGACGGAATTGGCTGATTTTTGCGCGGTCTCGTGATGAAGACTCGTGTTATTTTTTGCTTCTATGTCTTTATTATGTTAACGTATAAACGCATTGGGTGGAATAAATCAATTTTATTATTATATTTACTGCTCGGCATTTCAGGTGATTCGCTTGGTGCGAATATATGGAGTGTTTGAGAATAATGACATTTTCTGCCAAATATACTAGAGAGCATACTAAGGCTGGTTGTTATTTTAGTATGACACTCAAGTGTATGCAATTACAAACTTAAATACACGGAGAACCTTCCGAAATACCGTTTTCCTTCCGAGTGAAAAAGGAAGGACTTAGAGGAAAACTAAGGTAAAATAAGGAAGAATTCTGTCTTGGAAGGTAAAGACTCAGAAGGAAAGTCTAAATTATTTTCTCAGTGCATGTGCTTAGTATATTTTTCCAGCGTCAAACACATGTCATACTTTTTCGTTTTTCGTTACATAATTTAAATTTCAATATAAATAACAAAATAAAAACACACAACATAATATAAAATATTAAATAAAACAACCTATCAAACCTAAACGATACAACTACTTAATCTAATAAACCACTACCAGTTGGCAGCGTTCCCAAAATGCTGGCCGCATTGCCACGTAGAACGGCATTACTTATCCATGGCGCAAAATAACGTCCAGCATTTTGGTCACAGGTAGCATCGACCAGTCGCTTCGATATAATATGTCAGGAAAAAAAGCCAGTAAACAATGGTTTATAAACCCAGCGCAAGTAGGCACGTCGAACCACAAAGGGGATGCTACGAGCATTCCCTTTACGAATGACAAAAGACGAGTATAATGACAAAGGAAATCGGGTTATACCTAATGAGCAAAATTCGATGCCTACTTACATTTTTGAAATTCTTTTTCTAAGCTTAAGCATGAATTAATAAACAGCCTTGAGAGGTATAGACGGAAATAAACGCCTTTCCTTTTTTCCTCATTTTTTTATTACTATGTCATTTGCTTTGGTAGTTTACGTCCATCCAAAGGTTGTCTGGTAGACAAAGCTTTAAATGATAACCACCCATTGTAATAAGTACACTAAGAAAAATAATCTGACTTTCCTACTGAGTCTTACCCACCAAGACCGATTCCTTCCTTATTTTACCTTAGTTTTCCTTCTGAATCACAAATCCTTCCCTTTTGACTCAGAAGGAAAACGGTATTTCGGAAGGTCTTTTTTTCTCCGTGTAACTGAATTTCACTGGTTTGAATTCTTTTCCAGTCTTCATATTATATTGTATGTTTTTTCAATATCTCAAATCGACTGTTAATCCGAGTTTAATATATTCAACAAATCCCGTAAAGCAGCTCAAAACGCTCCAGTTTAAATCATAGATTGCAATAAAACCTCGAATTAATCTCGGTGAGAGGACGCGAGCGGTGTGAACACCGCACCCACATCTGCAATTCAATCCCAAGTTAAATTGCTCCGAGCTGAACTGAATTATTCGCCATCTGCCATAAACTGCCCATAAACTATATTGTATGGCTTAATTTGTGGATAACTAGCTATTTGGATGCTGTATAATAGTGGGCGAGTCCAACGTGGTCGGAGAAATTAAATCGTCCCGGCTGCAAACTCAAACTCAAATATTTTATTTAATAGGTTACATGTAAACATTTCAAATGTCAAACTTAAAACTAGCTACTCCTGTCAAAGTCAAAGTCAATTGTTTTTTTGTTTTTTTGATACATTGTGATCTTGGCGAAATTGTGGCAACCCCGCAGAAGCCATTTACAAAAAGTTGAAGTTACATTATACATGATCACTTTAAAATGTCAAACTTAAAACTAGCTACGCTTGTTCCAACCTCCTTATGACGGTAAAAAACAAGCAAGAAACGCCCGGCAGGTAATTTTTTGGGCGCGATCACATTGACTTTTTTATTCATAACATTAATTGATTGAATGGGAGTAAGACACTGCAATCCAAAATTGGTTCAGTGGTTTGGTCGTGAAAAGGTAAAAAAGAAACAAACAGAGTAATTTTCGCATTTATAATGTTCGTATGAATTTTATAGATACAATTTTGACATTAAGTTTTTTAAATTATTAGTATCTTAATAATCTCACATTAGAAGTTACTATGTCTCTCGAACCGATTATCAAATTAGTAATTACCAATAGTTATAATCGAGACTTTTTCACAATCGAACGATTCGATTAGTAAACCTCATACCCATCTCGCCGCTAGAAAAAACCTTTGTCTGCAAGCAAACAATAAATTTATTTACGACACGTTACCCGTTGAAAAGGCGTATAATCGCGGGTTACGTATCCTTTCGCCTGACAGGATTCGAATATGGGGTTTAATTGGGTTTAAACACCGCATGTGATTCATTCAGAAAATATGTACTTCCTATATATAAACGTGAACGTTTGTAAGTATGGATGGATGGATGGATGTTACTCTTTCACGCAAAACCACTGAACGGATCTGAATGAAATTTCGAATGGAGATAGCTTATACCCTTCTTTTTTTTATATGTTTCCGTCCGCCGCCTTTTGGTGGGGCGGGAGGGGGTTACTCTGACAGTCTACCCATCCGCCCCGACGGACCGGCCCGGAACTCTCTCATTCCGGGCCTCACACACCAGGTACCTAGGCACCTAAGAGGGGGGTGTCCAGCTTGACACCCTCCGATACAACATCCCTGGAGCGAAACAACATCCCTGGAGCGAGATAGCTTATACCCTGGATTAACACATAGGCTACTTTTTATCCCAGATAACGGGAAGGCGCGGGTGAAACCGCGGGGCGCAACTAGTGCTTTTAAAACTGTACAGTCAGCAACAAAAGTCGCTGAACAATAACATATTTTCCGATCGCCTTTATCATCTTAAACACCAGCCTTTGACGGCATCATTACTTAACATCAGGTGTGTTGTCTTGTGGTCAAACATTATCTTGTAAGTTGTGAGAAAAACCCAAACATTACTGATCAAGGTGACATTTAAAAAATCAAGTAAAAGCAGCTAATTTTGTCGCTGAGTGTACTAGCTGTTCCCGCGTGGACGTTTATCGTTTTTCGTTTATCGCGATAAAAAGTAGCCTATGACCTTTCTCAGGCTCTAGATCTAGACTATCAAATTCAATGTCAAGAAAACTAGTGTCCTCTAGGGCATATCCGTGACCGTTGTTAAGCCATTAATTGAAATGATTGCACCCGAATTAGCCCTAATATTTAACAAATGTATTGACGACGGCGTGTTTCCTGATCTGATGAAACAGAGTAAGATAACACCCTTGTTCAAATCGGTTACAACGACTGACCCTAACTTTAGACCAATTTCAGTATGACCAACATTTAGTAAAATATTCGAAAAACTTATTCTAAATCAATTGCAAAGACATTTCTTTGCAAACAAAACAGTTTGGCTTTACGCGGGGTCGCTCTCTAGCTGCTGGTGTCAAACTTAAAACTAGCTACGCCTGTTCCAACCTCGTTACGCCGGCGAAAAAACGGGCTAGAAACGCCCGGCAGGTCGTTTTTTGGGCGCGATCACATTATGAATTTTATTTCAATATACATTATACATGTACACGAACATTAAAACTGTGTCTAAAAATAAAACGTGTCATGTTATGTCCACATTGAAAAGGCGTATGCAGGCCCTATCGCTCTCGGTTGACGAGTTTCGAATACGGTTTAAATGATTTTAAACCGAATTGAAATGACACGCATACGGTGAAAGTGGCGTGAAAAGGTTATATGTGATTGCTTTAGTGACTAATATTATAAAGAGGTAAACATTTTTTTTTAGTTCTAGCAGTGTCACTTGACTATTGTCAAATTGACAGCAGACATAATATGTCATTGACAGTTGTAACTTGGTGAAATAGGGGCCTAATGTTAAATGACGATGTGGTCGAAGATGGCGCCACGTTCCACCTGGACAGAGAACTGGCTCTCAAGTGAGACTGCCGGAACACACCGATAGGTGCTTGGTGACAGATACTTAACTTGCGGGTGGTAGGTATCTAGCCAGGCGAGTACTAGAAAATGCCTGGCTGAAAATGGTTTCATCACGATGTTTTCCTTCACTGAAAGCCCTACCATCAAGCTATGGTTTCATCACGATCTTTTTCTTCACCGAAAGCTCAAGCATTGTATGATTCGAACCCATGATCTACGGGTCTCACTTCGAAGTCACCACCACTGAGCCGTCATCGCTTCAAATAATGAAGTATTTAATGTTTAAATTACAACGAGCAATTTATTACTGGTAGAATATTAATTTCCAAGAAAATCTAAGCGTAACTAATTAACGGTGTTTGGTTACACTGCCATTCCTTGGTTTATGAATTTATTAGTTCAAACAACCCTTTATTTCGCGACTTTATTTTTTTTGGACGACGCGGTAGCCGAGTTGGTAGTGTCCCTGCCTGCGAAGCTAGCAGTCCCGGGTTCGAATCCCGGTAAGGGCAAATATATGTGTGATGAGCACGCATGTTTGTACCTGAGTCTTGGATATTTCTATCTATATAAGTATTTATTTCTCTATATAAGTATGTATATCGTTGTCTAGTACCCATAACACAAGTCTCGAGCTTAATTTGGGGCTAGGTCAATTTGTGTGCAATTGTCCCCGATATTTATTTATTTATTTATTTTTATTTAGTTAAAAAAAAAGTGAGCAAATACCAAGAATTTCTATTGTTATTTATTATATTTATTTATAATTAGTTGCGCCTCGCGGTTTCACCCGCGTTTTCCCGTTATCCCGCAGGAACCTTTTTCCGGGTTAAAAAGTAGCCTATGTGTTAGTCCAGTATACATATAAACTATCTACATTCTAGATTTCATTCAGATTCGTTCAGTAGTTTTTGCGTGAAAGAGTAACAAATATCTATCCATCCATCCATCCATCCATACTCATAAACTTTCACGTTAATAATATTAGTAGGAAGGATTGTATGTACAAAGAATGTAGATACTTATAAGAAAATGTATCCTCTAATTAATATACCTATTTTAAAATTGTTTGTATGTATGAGGTACTTACTACTGATATTTGAAAAATATTTCATTGTTCGAAAGTTACTAGGTAATCCTTGAGTGTCACTGATTGTTTCAGTTTGATAAAAACCCTGTGGGAATCACCAAGCGGGCGAAACCACACGGAAAAGCTCGTCAGAAATAAACATCTAAAACTTTGAATAAACGAACCGACGATGTGATCCAAGAACATTAATTTACACGTAGTCAAACATAATTTACCAAGAGTCGGTGGGTCATTTATCTTAACTTCTAATTAAAATGCAAATCGCCCTCAAAAAGATTTTATCCTACTACAAATTAAAATCTAGGGCAACCCTGTTCAAGCTTATCGCGCGCTGAAACCGCACGATACCAGTTGTTAAAGGAACTATTCCTACATAATTTGCTCTAAAATTCGGAGCACGCCGAAAATGCCTCGTGACTCTACATCAAAGAAAATAGTCGCAGGAACTTTGCCCGTTTGAAATATTGTTGCAAAGGACGACGTTTTGAGCCGAGGTTTAGACGAAATTTCACGAATAAAGAGCTATTTTTCGTCAAATTCTTAACGGTTGTTCTCACGATTGCTTTCCCTTTTATCGTTTTGTTTACGATTGTTATATAAAAAGGGGAATAAATTCAGGTACAATCGGTCCGGGAATGGACAAAACTTTATCACAATAGGTAAAGGAATGTTTGATCAGCGGCGTAGACGAGATTTGTGCTTCTGTAACTCAATTACGAGACCTTTCAGCAAATTAACAAGCGCCTGGATCTAATTAAAGTACCAGGACATCAGTACAAGAGATAAGTAAACTATTGTGCTTCGTTTGCACAGGACTGTTCATTGTCTCATTCTATTGAAAATCAAATCCTCCGTCCCTCGCCCGAACGAAATTAACGGGAAAACGCATAAATTAAGGCGAGTTAAGACAAACTTCCTCTAGAAAGTTTCATTCAAAGAGGTGAGCTCTTTTGAGGGATTGTTCTATTGAACCTGGTTTAAAGTTGGCATTGTCTGCGGCTGAATTTTAAACACGTTATTTCTTGTGGAATAAAGAGCTAGTTCGCGCGATAGCGAGTTCTGGAGTGGCAAATCAAAGTCGGCGCAGCTATATGCTAATGTAGGGCTCCCATCGGAAAGATTCTGGTAGGTATTCGGCCGAATTGGATGGCAAATCATTGGAATATTTATTAGCCATGGGATTTGATCCCGACTCCGCGTCGGTTTGTTATTGTGGTATCAGGAGCTCTCGTAAACATAACCTCCGATCAAAGTTGTCAGTTTTGGGTTAGTTAATTTCGATTTGTTATTGTTTGGAGTTTATTATGTTGTGTTTGACTTTTGAATGAGCGATAATGTTTTGGAAACGTCGAAATGAAAGGTTGACTGTTTGTTTTCGCAATTGAAATTTTAATTGGATTTATTACCTACCTACTTATAATGGTTTTGCTTGGTAAATTGGATTCTGGAATTTATTTATGCCGCAAGCGGCGGTGGCCACTTTGTAATGCGGATTTGCCATAACTCAAAACGGTTAAGGATAATTTCGTAAGGAAACAAAATTAATGTCCAAGAGTTAGAAATATGAAAATAATAACCATGGAAGATTTTTTTTTACCACGGGTTTGTTATAAAAAAAATCTACTAAGCCAGTGTCATAGAGCACCAAGTCAAATGTCTCTCCTCTCCCTTCCTATGGAAGAAACCTTTGAAGCTTAGTCGTACTGACTTCGACGTGCGAACTGTTGGTCGTGGGTTAGAATTCTGCAATGTAGTTAAGATTTTAGCGAAGGAAAACATCATGAAGAAACTAGCTCTCTAGCTCTCTAGCTACTACCTATATACCTGCTATATGTGTCGACAAGTACTTATCGGTGTGTTTCAGCTGCCTAACTTCAAAACCAATTTCTAGACCAGGCATAGCATTCGATCATATTGTCACTTAACATCTAGTCCACAAGTTACCTAAAGAAGTAAAAAATAAGAAAAAAAAATTGATTGAGAATGAAACTTACCAATCACGATTACAAAATTTTCGCTGAACATCGAGTATCGATTATACAGCTTTGTCGGCTTAAGTAAAGTGCTATTAACGCTGTAAACATGACTTTGTTGCTCCAAGTCGCAATACAACTGTGCGTGACAATCTCTCAGTATTCTGGAGGCGACGAAGTAAAACTCTCTAAATTACGCTGGGCTGTCATAAGTTCGCGTGACTTCCGGGTTTATCGGCGAGTCTGCTGCAACACTGTAGTGTAAGGTGTCGTAAATCAGAACCAACACGAAAGACTAAACAACATTCAAGAAACAAGCAATGTCTTGTCAAATTAGCAGGTTTACTTATGACGTAAACTGTCGAAATAGGTAGTTCGGATGTCGCTTGTATGGACAAATCCATTTATCATCATCATCAGCCTGTATCAGTCCACTGCTGGACATAGGCTTCTCCCAAGGTACGCCACTGAGCCCGGTCTTCGGCTCTTCTTATCCAACTACTGCCAGCCACTCGGCGCAAGTCGTCGCTCCACCTTGTCGCAGGGCGTTTGCCAAGCCGACACTACGTTTGCCAAGTCACGGTCTCCACTCAAGAACACGTCTACCCCAGCGGTTGTCGGTTCTGCGGCTTATATGATCAGCCCACTGCCACTTCAGCTTGCTAGTTCTGTGAGCTATGTCGGTGACTTTAGTCCTCTGACGGATCACCTCATTTCTGATTCGATCCCTCAGAGAAACCCCAAGCATAGCCCTTTCCATAGCTCGCTGAGCAACTTTAAATCGGTGGACTAGTCATGTCATGCGTATCTTAAAAAAACGCACGTGCTGTCGATATCGCTCGCAGATCTACATGCCCTGTGATATCTTTTCAAACGTAAGGACGTCGCTCCACGACGCACATGCGATTTGAATTGACAATCGACTCGATAACGCTCGAATTGCTTCGCGTCATGGGAAAAGTTCCTTCTATAGGCTCCAATGACAACTAAAGCTTGAACCATGTAGATGGTCAACAACAAAATAAATTCAACTAGATACTCCGAATCAGATTCGTTTCAGAAGCAGTGAAACTTCTAGAAACAGATAAAAGTTACAAAATTATCACGACTTCTACAACTAGAGGAAATTGTCACCAGAACGACAAGACCTGTAACGTAGTTCTGCTGGTGCTTAAAATGTTGACAGCGGGGAATAGTACTTTGAAATTAGGGGTCTTAGTGTACTGGTTTCAAGATGTTTGTTAACGCCAGCTCGCTTGAAACCTAATTCCCGTAAGGACTGACTAATTTAATAACTAATAATTAAATGCGTAAGGCTTCGAAGAACTAGCAAGCGTCTGCTGTCTGTAGAACCTATTTTCAGGGTAAATCATGTTAATTAGCAGTAGCATTTGTATTTCCACGGTCTTAGAGTTGTCTCGTTACAAGAAATTGGAGCTCTTCAAAGATTCAAGTAAATTAAAGCTTGCACCCAACGTGAAGAACTATTGCAGCTACGTTTGCGATTTTCCTGCTTTCCTGAGGTCATGATGCATCATTTTTTAAGTCCTACCGTGGCTAACAAGCAAACGGCCCATCTGATGATAAGTGGTTACTATATGAACATTTGCAAGAGCGTTGTCAATGCGCTGTACCCCTAGTACAAGTTTTGAAAACAATAAAAGTTTTCGTAAACGTCGACGCTGGCCCAGTGCGGGTTGGTAGATGTCGCATGCCCTTGAATGTTGCAGTTCTTGGACATTCCGGTTTCCTCGCGAGCGATGGCAAATCCGCACATAACTTATAAGTGCGGGGCCGAGAGGATTCGAACTCGGTGTCGGCGTCTTGTAAGTCGCACGCCTAAACCGTTCGGCCACCATCGCTCTTCATATATAGCTTAATAAAACTAAAAAATCACACTTTTAAAAGGCTCTAAACGATATAAATATGTACATACAACCAAAAAGGCCCAATTATAAAACGAACGTGTTTTTACGAATGAAATTCCATTCGAACCCCGTATTCGATTCGGCGGTTGCGTCCAAACAGTTTCTCCTAGCCCATTAATATCTGCTTGGTACGTGAGCGGAATAGCAAGTTTGGCTCAGTGGTTTTAAACTAGCTTATTTGCCGACGACTCTGTTTGCGTAAACTTAACAATGTCTAATGTCACGATAAGATCCAAGACTAGGACTGCAGCACGAACACACCTTGTACCTGTTAGAATCCATCTCTTATCATCATCATCAGTCGGAAGAACTCCACTGCTGAACAATTAGCCATTTGAATTCATCGGCTCCATGCGACACTTTACAATGTCACCTGTCCATCTAGTGGGAAACCTACTGAACGTCTGCAGAATTGTGGTCGCCACTCGAGAACCTTTCTTCGCCATCATGTGTTGCCATCAGATAAGATTGTAGTACTACAAAACTGTCATATACATCCTTCTATATTTAATCCTAACAATATAACGAGAGTGTGAGTGTGCCTGTATGCGTGCTTTTGGGTGTGTGAGTGCATGAGTACGTCGTGGTTATTAGATCTTGGTATACGTATAGGTATAGGAGAAATATGATACCTCTTAACTCAACAGAGCAGAAAAACTATGTGTGAAGCAAACTGCGGAGAGGCAAGGACCAACAAAGGCTATTGCTTTTGCTTTAAAAAACTACCTTATTACGTTTATAAAACACCTTTTTATACTTCTTGCCAGGGGTAGTTTTTGACCAAAAGTCACCTGACGTTAAGTCATGTGGTCGAAGGTGGCGCCACGCAACACCTGGATCGGGAGCGGGCTCTCAAGTGACCCCACCGGAACACACCGATAGGTGCTTGACGCCAGATTAATTTGTACAAACAAACAGTCACTCTTTACTTTTATCTCTGTATAATATGTAGGTATACCTTCTATATTTTAAACATACCTGACGCGTTGGCGGGGAAAGTTTTTATAGGTGGATATAATGGCACTTGGTGTCTTGGGCAGTACACTTAGAAAATTTCTCCGTGAAAGGCAGTTCATTAGTAGTAGTGGAGGTATTTTTACAGTAGGATATGTTTTAGTTAAAAGTTATAGTGCAACTAGAATTTGCAGGATACGATGTATACTTCAGAACTTAAAGTATTAAAAGGAAATTTTATTGGAACAGTATCAGATTGTTTAGATTCATATCCTCAAAAACTCACCCATTTTACAAAATTGATATTAACTAAGCTTTGCCATAAATAGGATATAGGCCGTAGGCGACGGTGACCACTCGCCATACTCAGATGGGCCCTTTGCGTTCTTGCGAATCGTCACATTTTTCTTAAACTAAGTAGTCATTAGGTTTGCGTTTGACCACAAGTCATCTGATTTTAAGTTGAGATGTGGTCGAAGGAGGCACCACGCTACACCTGGACTAAAAACTGGCTCTCAAGGCGACAAACTTTGAACTAAAAAACAGATTATAAAATAAAAAGCTGACTAAAGCTATATAGAAATCCGTATCGCCATCATATTAGGTGGCTCAATAATTAACAGCAAATGGCTTCCTAATCTTTACCCGCATCACAGCCAGTTATTCTCTGTGCGAAAACGTCACTAGCAGCGGCGATTATAGTCCCGGGACTCGAACGCGGTACACGCAACTGGCGGGATTCCAACTTTGCAGGCAACTGTTAGGCGTTTTTGTATGGGTTTTGTCAATTATGCAGGGTTAACTGGGAAAAGGATAGGTCTGAAAAACGCAGTACTGCAATGGGTTTCTCAAAAACATTAAATGAATGAATCAGTACATAGATCTACTAACTGTTCTCCGCGGTTTCACCCGCAAGGGCTACAGTTTATCGCGATAAAAAGTAGCCTATGTCCTTTCTCAGGCTCTAGACTATCTCTGCACTAAATTTCATCAAAATTTGTTCAGTAGTTTTTTTTATTTTTATTTTATTACTCACAGGGTAGCGTATGACCACAAGTCATCTGATGTTAAGTGACGATGTGGCCGAAGGTGGCGTCACGCTACACCTGCAGTAGTTTAAGCATTAAAGCGTAACAGACATACCATACAGATATAGTTACTTTATACTTTGGTATTTATATTATTAAGTAGGGTTAAACAGTAATGAATTGTAAATGGACTCTGAATCTGAAGTATATTATTATCAGTATAATCTGTAAACTATTAAAATGAAACCACAGCTTGGTGGTAGAGTATTTTCTGGTGGTCGTCTCGTTAGCTATCAATTTAAAGTTAAAAACAATCTGTCGTTAAGCACATCGGTGTGTTCTGGCAGCCTCACTTGAGAGCCATTGGGAATATTTGTTGCATGGATATCGACCACATCGTCACTTATGCCCGAAACTAATAATCGATCCTGATCCGTTATCCGCGGTTTTGGATCATAATATGTCATTTTAGTAGTAATACGTCAAGCCTAGTACTAAAATGACATATCGATCCAAAACTGCGGATAACGGATCAGAATCGATTATTAATTTCGGGCGTCAATCAGGTGACTTTGTGATTGAGTGCTATCCTGAGAAAAAGATTGCTTTTCTCGCACTTATTGAAATATCAATCGTCGCTTTGAGAATGGCTGGGATTCAAAGTTTATTTTACAGCATTTGTATTATATTCTGGCTTCAAGGCATAAAGATATCATCGCCGCATTTCCCTCAATTTCTTCCCCAGACCCGTAACCCAGATCCACTTTACAGTTTTAGTATTTTCTTTAAGATCGAACTGAAATGTTAATTTTCTTGAGATAATAATAATAATATTATTGCAGTACCAAACACACACAACATCCAAAAAACAAGAACCGAGAAAATAAGTAAATATAAGGGTTAAAGGAAGAAATTAGTAGAATATGGAAGCAGGAGAAGGTATACATTGTCCCGTTAATCGCTTCAATCACTGGAGTCATCCCAAATCAAATTCGCAGTAGCCTGAAACTCATAGATTTTAAGGAAAACACATACATAACCCTACAAAAAGCCGCGATATTAAATACTTGCAGGATAGTGAGAAAGTTTTTGCACTTAGAATAAAATAAATATTCACAATAAAGATCACACACTGTAATTTTACTTGGCTAAAAGCCTGTGAATACAGTTATTACCAACTTTTTCAAAAGGTTGAGATTATTAAATATATAAGAAAATAGTAATAATGCCCGCACAATCACATACATAGGCTCTGACCCCTAACTAGGTTTCCCTGTATCTAGGGTATCAGAAACTACGAGCTTCTGGGATCCACAACACCCAGACACAGATCAAATACTTGCGCTTTTTTTTTTACAATGCACAAATTTTTGTCCTGTAGCGGGAATCGAACCCACGACCTCACGCTTCACAGTCGGCTATCCGCCCATTGCGCCACATCGGTCGTCGAGATAAAACACAACAAACTCTCCGGAGCTTTGAAGCTGATTTCAGGACCCTTTTTAAACTGAAAGCTAATTGAATTGCTAAATTATTAGTCGAGGAGATGGTGGATCGTTTTTTTTACTAACGCATTTTATGTTTGTCATCATCATCATCATCAGAACCAGCGAATTGAAGCGATGATTATTCAGTGTTAGTGATGTTGATTTGCGACCCGTAGATCGTTCGAAAGCAAAAGCTAAGCTTTCTATAGAGGAAAGTATCGTGGTAAACCATTTGTGATATGGCATTTTCTTGTGCTCGCCTCAATAGCTATCTCTTTCTAAAGCCCTGGTTTTAATAGCCTCACCCTGCAGGCGACAGAAGGGTAGCTCATGCCAATTTGAGAAGAACGAAAATGTAAAAATAATAACTAAAAATATCCAAGGTAAGTAGTTCAAAAAATAGCTGCTTACAGGCCCTCTGGGTATTGTGAAAAATGATTGTAACTTGATTTATTCAACAATTTTCTTATTGCTCTTTTTTCTAATGAACCTTTGCTATGTATAATTTAGATTAATATGTATAGTTACGGTTGTAATCTAACCGCGATCGATCCAAAACCGCGGATAACGGATCAGGATCGATTATTAATTTCGGGCGATAGTGATCAAAAATCCGAGTCTTAGAGTAAGAATTTCATCCAGCAGCTCCCCACATACTGTTATTGGAATGTCTGTCGATCGGTCAGCTGGCTCATGAATTATTTAAGGCGACGGTAAACGACCAAGTCTCGGACGATATTGATGGAGCGGAAAATACTTGTAAATATCGTCAGGTGATGCTTAGTGATTTTGTGAGCGACGGCAACTTTTAATATTGAAAGGTAAACGCTGCTTCCATGAGTTGGGTGAAGAATAACTAATGAATAAATCATATATTTATTTTGATACATTTTTGTTTTTATTAGCATTGAGTGGCGTTTTTTGGAACGTTTTCCGGGATTTAAAGTAGCCTGTGTGAAAGTAGTAGAGTATAAGCTATCTCCATTCATAGATCTTTGAGGTTTTTCAACTTCAAGAACTAGCTAACATACACACTCTCTAACCCACTCTTTCGTTTATATAGTTTTGCGTTTACAATTTTCGAGTAACTAGCATACCCCGGCATCGCACGGGTAGGCAAAAAATAGCTGATGCACTGCAGTGGGTCTTGAATTTCATAAAGAAAAAAAAAGTGCTGATATTTTTTCATATATATTTTTATGGGGTTCCACTATAATATTGTCATGCAAAGAAACTTGACCTTTTTTTAGTACATACACAAATTATTTGTTTCAAAACGGGAATCGAACCCGCCACCTCGCGCTTCTCACAGTCATCTATTCACCTATTGCGTCATATTAAAAGCGTTATGAAATGAAACAACAAGTTACAGTTTAATGAGAAAGATTTATTAGAAATACAGTTGAGCTATATAAGATCGAATAAGATTGTAGATTAATAACAATTAAAATAACTAGTGCTAAATTCATGACAACATACATTTTTTAACAAGAAAATTTTACGAGCAACAATTTGTAAGTACGTAGATAAAGTATTTGGCACTAGAATTAAAACTTACCTATAAGAGAAACTAGAAAAATAATATATAAATAAGTGCACAAGAAAATAGCAACGAGTTAAAAAACATTTAATAAATTATTAAGGCAGAAGAACAACCGACTATGAAGAGTTCCCTCGCTCGACAGCTTTTCCTCATGACGCGATGCAATTAGAGCGATGTCGAGTAAATTGTCGATTCAAATTGCATGTACGTTCTCATGGAGCGATGCGTTGCCATTCGAGCAATATGGAGTCAATTGTCGATTCAAATTGCATGTAAGTACGTCCTTATGGAGCGATGGAATGCAATTTGAGCGATATTGAGTCGATTGTCGATTCAAATTGCATGTAAGTACGTCCTTATGGAGCGATGGAATGCAATTTGAGCGATATTGAGTCGATTGTCGATTCAAATTGCATGTACGTCCTCATGGTGCGATGCAATTTGAACTCTATCGATCGATTGTCGATTCAAATTTCATGTAAGTCCTCATGGGGCGATGCGATGCAATTTGACCCATATCGAGTCGATTGTCGGTTCAAATTACAGGAACGTCATTTTCAATTCAAATTGCACGCACGTCATATAGCGAAGCGAGTCGAGTCTCGCGTCGCCGTACATATGAAACGATATCGCGGGCTACCCTCCGGGGTATGTTGCCCCAAGTGTCAAAATGTCTAAGGGATCTGGCTATGAGGACGTACTAGCAATTCGATATCGAGCAGATCTGCGAGCGATATCGACAGAACGTGCGATTTGGTTAGGAAACAATTGCGATTGTCCATTCAGTTTCTATAGTTATCCAAGTGATATGAACGCAATCCGTTTAAATCGCGCGTTGGCGCTAACATTCGCGTAGCGAGCGTTCATGAATTCTAAAACTCTACTAGAGAATTTGACCGCGACCGTACCCGCGCTTGTTTAAGAAATTATCTTTAAATTAGCATTTAAATACAGCTAAATCCAAAGACATAGATTAAACTAGATACCGCAAGTGAGTCCACATGTTGTGTTTAAAATAAATCAAGTTTTATATAAATTCATAACATGTTGTTCATTTTTATTCTGTAAGTCAGAATATTTTTTATTTAGGTCATAAAAACCTATTTCTAAAAGAAAATAGGTGTACTTGCGTTACCTCATTCAATCCATATCCGAGGCTAAATCTAAGCTTAATATAATTAAATCTAGTCTAGCAAAATCTTAAACTACAAAACCTAGTAATTATAAAACATCTAACGATTACAATGCATAACGACGATACACTAACACAGCCATATTTTGTGAAATACATGTACCATCTACCTTAAAATGGTAGTATATTTTGGCAACTATAAAGGACAAACACATTTTGATATTATCGGATTACTAAAATGTTATATTCGTCATCATCATCAGCCTGTATCAGTCCACTGCTAGACATAGGCCTTCGCCACTGAGCCTCGTCTTCGCCTCCTCTCATCCGACTCCTGCCAGCCACTCGGCGCAAGACTGCGCTCCACCTAGTCGCAGGGCGTCCTACACTGCGTTTGTCAAGTAACGGCATAGTAGTAGTTCAGCTTCATACAAATCGGCCGCCGGCGCCGGCGCCGGTTTGAATGTGTGCGAGAGTAGCGGCGCCGTGTACGCACGCACTTTTCACGCACACAATCACAAACGAACGGGGCCGCGGACGGGGCCGTGGCCATGCACTCAGTACGGAACGCGCCACCTATGCATCACTGCAAGAGTAGGCAATTAACTCGTCGAGCGGCCTTAGCTAACCTACTGGTCTTACTTTACTGTGGTAACGGTCTCCACTCAAGAAAACGTCGTGAGAGGTCAGCTGCCTTAAATTTATTTTAAATACTAAGTCACAGCCCTTAATTTGGCTTTAATTTCAAAACTACCATATTGAGACACAAAACTCTCACAAACTCATTTTATCGAGAATATTTTAGATACTTTTGTATACTAGTATCTCTTGTACAGCCAGCAACATAAGTTGCTGATCACTCCTAATTTTTCAAATTTTTACCACATCAGCACTGTTAGGTGTCCAAGATGTTCGTAAAATTTCAAAATCAGCCTTGTCCAGCCACTTATGTCGCTAACCATACGTATCTACTTTTGAGTGAATTCTAGTCGTGCTATCTCCTATTGTCAAATTAAGATTGTCGGACTATTAGCTTACTAAATTTAAGCATAAGTATATGAAGTAGGCTATCTCAACTCCTTGAAAATCCCTCATTTCTATCCTTCTACCATGCTCTCTTTTCTAGCTTTTAGAGATCAAAATTAGGAATCCCCACTATCAACAGGTAAGAACTGTTGCTGGGCTACAGAAGACAGCATCATATCGATCGGCTTGGTGTCATCGTACAAAGATGGAGCTTCGCAAAGTATGGCGAAGGTACCCACAATGGAGGCGATGGTGAATATCCAGAGGAATAGACGATCCAGGACCATGGCGACGAACCCCCAGTCTTGATCTTCCTGTTGGGTGGAAAAAAATATGTTGAATATTGATTCTTGTAGAAAAAAAGTTTGATTAACCGGAGCAGGATCTTTAGCTGATTTTATCTGATGGAAAAGACAATCCCTTCTTAAATATTATTTATGTAAGTAAAAAGTAACTCTCTGTCTGTCTGTCTGTCTGTTACGCTTTCACGCCTAAACTACTGAACAGACTTACACGAACTTTGGTACAGAAATAGTCTCGAGCCTGAGAAAGGACATTGGCTGCTTTTGATCGCGATAAACTGTAATCCACGCAGGTGAACAGCTAGTGTGATAAATATGGACAACAACACGCCTAAGTGATATATTCATTTAAAAAAAAATTGTATTAAACTACGTCTGGAAACTTACCGCATTAAACTCGTCCTGCCGCTGCATGTGGTGCTGAATGAACATGACATTGTGGATCGCCTTCTCCAGTTCAAAGGGGTAGTTCGGCCTGGTCTTCTTAACTACGTCACTGAGGGAGTCGTCGAGGCCGGACATCACAGAGGGAAGCCCATTGTAGCCTGCACCGAAGTTCCCCAGAGCTCCCACAAGGCCGCTGAATCTGTTTGAAGAGTGCAGTTTTATTAAGGAAATAAGACAAAACAACCAGACTGGTGAAATCTGGTGATTTCACCGGTCTGGTAGATGATAGATGATAACCCGTACTCTTATTAAGAGAAGAGCATTAGCTGTCGGAATCTAATACACTAGTACACACATTAGTTGTTACTAGTGATGAATTTATGGGTGATAATGTGTGTAAAATTTGAAGACTTTTTATTTGAATTCCGCAGTGACAAAGCCCAGCACTAGGCGGACCGACGACATAAGTAAGAGTCGCAGCAAGCCGATGGATGCAAATGACTAATAGCCAGTCATGATGGTGTTCAAAGGAGGAGGTCTAATGTTCAGCTGTGGACTTCTTCGTGACAAAGCACAAAGCAGCTTGTAAGAAACGTCTTGGTTACATACGCTGAACAAATAAATATTTAGAAGTAATTAAGGTAGCTAAAAGAAGTTGAATTTTAAGAGCCAAGTATTGGGCTCATTCGTGACCATATCAATTGAAATATGTTAGCTGATGTAAGTCATCAAAATCATAGTTTGAAAGAAAAAAATAACCAACATAAGACCAAGAAGAATTTCCTCGAAAAGCTAAAATGAATAACGCTACCGACCTGTTAGTTGCTGTAGTAGAATGCAGACCATTACACCCGCCAGGAAGATGATGACGTAAGGAATCAGGGCTTGATGCGTTAGAGTTAGTCTGTTCAACTGCTTGCAAGGCATCCTTGAACTTATTCTTCTTCTTCATGCTTCTACCAGCGATCTTCTGCGCCGCCAGATCCCTTAGCAAATCATTAGGGACCCTCATCAGAAGAAGCTTAGGAAGTTTGGTGATAAAGAACTTCCGAACCCATGGCGCCATTTTGTGCGTACTGGGCTTTCGGTAATGAACATTCAGTATTATAATAGTGATCACAACGGAAAGTCCTACCAGCAACATGGTGAACAACAGGTACTTTCCTAACAAAGGTAAAGCTAAAGAAGTTGATGGTATAATTTCTGAAATCAGTAAAAAGAACATGGTCTGAGACAGCAGAATCGAAATGCTTAATGCTATCTTTTCCCCAGAATCAGCTGGTAAGTAAAACACCAAGACAGACAAATACGAAATCCCCACACAAGGAACGATTAGGTTGACTGTATAAAACAGAGTTTTTCGTCTTAGCGTGATGTTGAAGAAGATATCTGAAACAAAGAGACGTAAAAAGTTGATTAAAAATTTAGAAGAGAAAAAAGTTATGTAATTAAAATGTTACGAGGTAAGAAAGGATTTAAAGGGCTGTAAAAGTGGAAAAAACCTTGACTAGATAAAGTTAGGTGAAATTTATTGAGTGAAAATTTTGCACTAATCGTCTTGTTACGTAAAAATTTGGTGGTTAGGTATTTTGGTTAAGAAACATCTACAGGATAGGACATCTCGATGCAATCATCATCATTATAAAATGTTATGAATATGTCGTCAACCATCTATCGGTATATTCCAGCAGTCTCACTCAAGAGCCAGCCAATCCAGCGAGGCGCCACCTTTAACCACATCATTTTTTGGTCAAACGCTGCCCTGTAAGAAGTAAAAAATATACAAGCATTACTGAATTTTGAGTTAAACGGTATGTAGTCATTTATACCACTGGTAACTTGAGGCTTAAAGGGTGACAAGCTAAATGGACCACGTCGGACTTTTATTTGTAAATGTTTGGGAGGCAATGTTATCAAAAATGGGCATGGGTCTTATTTAGCATCAGGCTATGGTAAACGACAATTAGAATCTAAAACACGTTAAATGTGCTTTATAACTCTTTCGCTACTTGAGACGTGTAAAAACGTTGCTTGCCTAAAATTGGCATACCTAATTACTTAAGCTTTTCATTATTTACTAGCTGCGTCCCGCAGTTTCACCCGTGTCTTCCCGTTATCGCGTAGGAACCTTTTCCGGGATTAAAAGCATCCTATGTCCGATTCCTGGTCCTAAGCTACCTCCCCACCAATTCTCAGTAAAATCGGTTCAGCCGTTCTTCCGTTCGACTTTCTTTTATATATATAAGATTTAAACAAAATAACCAATCATCTAATAAAAGTAACAAATTGCCTTGTACGAGAACAGTGTTTGATTATCTTGTTTGTTACTAAAACATGGATGTAACTATAAAACGGTTCTTTAACCACTCAGGCGCTGCCGTCGCACGCCTTACCGCCTCTAAAGCGCTGCGCGGTCGAACATATTCACCAACCGCAAAATACCGCGGTATTGTTTTTTGATATTGTCGTTTTTACTTAATTTCTAGCAAACTTATTTAATTTCTGAAACTAGTTTCAGAAAGTAGACAGATTGGGCATTACACTAGTATGATTTGTTATAATGAATATGATATTTTTAAATACACATTACCACGTTAACTTTGTCGTCATGAAATTATTACGTTCATCTGTTGTAAAATGTTTATAAATTTCCGAATAGCAAAGTAAATAACAATTCTATCAAAATAAGAATTAGATAGGTTACACGTTGCTAAAAATAAATATCAATAACTAGTTATACTGTAAAACACTTCACAATTCTAAATACGAAATTCTCCACAAGTTTGTTAAGTTGTACCTAAAAAAGCAAATTGAAGCCAGTGTCTATTTTTTTTCTACATCCATAGATGTTTTTCTTTTATCCGATAGTGCTGTTCAACTAGTAATAATTTTAGTCGATTATAATCGTGTATCACGGCCAATAGTCGATTATAGAGGCTTATTTAGAACACTTGTCGTTGAATCAGCTGTGGGCTTCGATCGTTACCCGCAGCGCTTTAGCGCGCGACGCGCGGGCAACCATCGAAGCCCGCATCGCCTGAGTGGTTAATTCTGTAGGTAAATTGATGTTTCATAAAATAACCATTCCCCACAAAAAAAGACATAAAAATGGGGGTTCTATTATCCTTAAATTCTTAATCTGATTGTGTTTCGGCCAAGAGAGGACCGCCAAGCGAGAAATTGGTTGCAAACGGAATAAAAACGGCTCTTACACCATAGTTCAAAGAGAATATTTGGCGGCGTAATAAAAAAACTTATTCCTTTGCGTTAGAGGCGAAAATAAGGAAATACACAATCTCTTTCGTTTTTATTCTTTGCCAGAAATTCCTTGAGTATTGTTTTGGTTCAGAACGGTTTCCAGTCGGTTGTTTTTAATAAAGAGAATTAATTTTCAAGGAGGCGATGTTACAGAAGTTAACGTCGGAATTAGGGAAGTTTCGAATTGTTTAGAGGCAAATATTGCTGATCGATTGTGTGGATTAATAAATATAATTATAAAGGAGGGTTTATAGATTATTAAAGTAACTTTATTATCAACAACTGGCCTATAGTTAATGGCACTTGTAAGGTCAGTTGTAGATTACTAAAGATTAGTTTGCGATAAAATATTATATTATGTGTGGGTTCAAACCACTTATTTGAAATTCGGCAGTCCATTTATCACAAACACAGCAATGATGGTCAAAATTGATTACTAGTATCTAATAAAAGTTTTCTTTTTTTGGAGGTGTCGCAATAGATAGTGGACTGATTAGTAATTACTATTATTAATCATCATTTGACTCTGAATATTAGCGGTTCACAATGCTCAATTCGAACAATGAAAGTAGCAGTCGTCGACCTAGTAAACGCCATTTAAATCGAGTACCTGACCAACTTCACAGAAGATCTAAATTAAAGAACTTAAGACCCGTTCATGCAAATCCAATAAACAAACTTTCAGGTTCGTTTGTTCACACTCTAAAATGAACTTACACTTGTTACTACAAAGAGTGAGAATTGAACTCGTCAACTAGGTATCTAAAGGAACATCTCACACCTAACACTCTATGTGCAAACACTTGAATTGAGTTCGCAAATTGAGAGCGGTTCGAGTTATGTAGTGTCGAAGGACTAATGGCAATTTAGAGATGACGACTTGAGATTAACCTGATAATTGGTGTTAAAATCAACCATTTTTCTCTGCAATTATGATAGTAAAAAATCTAGTAAAAATATATGTTAATCTACGTGATACATAGCAGAGGACCTTGAGAACAAAAATGTAAATTTATCTACTTAAAAAAATGTGCTAAGTGCCCCCTTTTTTTGAAGCTACAACCATTTTTCTCCGGATCTGTAAATAACAAAAACCTTTTACTACCATAACATATTAAAAGGTACAATACCCAGAGGGCTGTGTAGCTATTTTATGAAAATATTCCCTTAATTGGTCTTAGCGATCCTTTTTAACGTTTTCGTTAGGGGGCGTTACCTCTCCCCCTCCCCCTAAGCGAGATTTTGAAAGAATTAGCTTGATCCCCTCCCCCCTAGAATATCGCACGTA
Source organism: Opisthograptis luteolata (assembly GCA_931315375.2). Taxonomy (NCBI): domain Eukaryota; kingdom Metazoa; phylum Arthropoda; class Insecta; order Lepidoptera; family Geometridae; genus Opisthograptis; species Opisthograptis luteolata. Next base: position 10,370,732 of record OV928049.1, on the reverse strand, counting down.
ATTAATTGACGCCTCTTTACTCCAGATATGAGGTACAGTCACCGACAAAACTAGCTAATCAATATAAATAAATAAAAATAAAAATTGTAAAGTTTGTTATTGTTCAGCGACTTTTGTCGTTGACTGTACCCCCTCTATCGCCTGCAGGGTAAAGCTGTGGATAGCAAGGCCTTAAGGAACGGTTGTTAAAGAGCGGTTTGCGTGTCGGTGATATCTATTTGTTAGGTCGGTTTTAGAGAAACTGTTGTGGTAGTAGAGATTGGCTCTTTTGTGTGGTTTCCTTACAAATGTAGTTTTAGTTTTGTTCTGTAAGATGCAATGCCTGCAACAAAGGTCGCAGTGAACAGCACACTCGCTTAAATCTTCGAGTCTTGGAAGTCTCATACAGCTTGATTCACGAGTACTTAAGAGTTTGTTTTTACTGCGAAACCATGGAAAGAGCTTTCAGAATTACTTAAGAATTTTGTTTTGAGGCAGACTCAGAATGTCTCTCCTGTTGAAACCGAACTTGAATGCCTGAATGTGTATGTGTCTGATAACTCTGATACCCTAAGAGAACTACAAAAATCTCAATTGAGCGCCAGTTCCCAATCCAGGTGTATCGTGACGCCACCTAAGACCATTTCTACACATAACATCAGGAGACTAGTGGTCTAACGCTACCTCTGTAAGATAAAAAAAAACAATATAAAACGTAATGTGATTTGTGGTTGACTAATTGACGTTCTAATAGATAACGAGAAAGAAGATAAAGATGTTGCACCAGAGAACTCAGCCCAGAAAACAAAAAAATGGGAAAGACATATTTTAACCTTAAGTCATATGGTCGAAACAAACGTCTACAATGACGATCGCTACATCCCATACACAAGCCTAGATGCAAAAGTTCAAGCGAAACGTCACAAGGCGTTAACAATTATAGAAAAAGAAACGCATCTTGGCTAGGCCCATTGGTAGTTAATTAACCTCCTTTGAAGATATATTCATACATATAAAATAGTAATAGTATTTGAGTCTGAAAACTACGTTCAGTGAACAGCAACAATGTACAGTTTTGCTAAACATATCGATTGAACCATTAGTTACCCAAACCTTTAACCAATAAACAAGCCTAAACAAATTCATTCAACCTAAATAAATTGCGTCGCAGAATTTCCTGTTGAAGTGCAAACGATTCGTCCAAGAGTCAAGACGGAATGGGGTACTTGCATGAAACCTCTAATTTGATGTCAAATTAATATTGTGTCAAAAAAGCTTACTGCTTTATGGATGGATGTTTTTCTTAGCATTCGTCTCGATATTACTATTTTTTGTTTTTCTGTGTACACATGTTTCGAGTCACAATCTACTGTAATTTGTTTTTATGTAGGTATCGCTTATTTGAGAACTTTAATTTTAAATAGGTACATATTGCATTTATTTCATAAAATTTGATAGTTTTCCAAAGAAAATGTAAAAAAGTGCTTAAGTTAAATAAAATTATTGTTCAAGTAAGTTTTTACTTAAATGCAACTGAATTTGCAACATCATTACATACTTGTATACTCGTGTCCAGTTGACGAATGAGTACATAATAAAAAAATAGTACTTTTTGTCAAAAATATAAAAGTTACAGGCACCTACTTTCCTTTTACTATACTAATTTAGTCGTGGTTAGGAAAATAAAGAGTTAAAACAATAATAAAAACCTGACTACTTTCATTTTCCCGCAGTATTCCAAAACGAATTAAAATATTGAAGCGAGTCTAAAAATCTTTACGCCAAAAACAAATTGCGCGCAAGTTCCCCATTCTAATTTAGCACCAGCGAGGTGGATCTTCAGCGTAATTACAAGAGGTCCTCGAGACACTTCCAGCAAATTACTTAGATTTCCACGATTACTGAAGATGACACAATTATAAAATTAATTGACGCGTAATAATAAGAGCGTCAAGTGACAATTTCATCTTTATTGCTTCAGTTATGTTTTATTAAGTCGGTCGGCAATGGAAGTCGAGTTATTAAGGTGTTGGAGCTCTGAGCTTTGAGGTTGCTATGTACGAGTTATGATGCCTTGTCTCTTCTTTGTCTATCTATTAGCTTAGTCTATTCAGAACTGAAATTAGCTTTGTCAACATGATTCATCATCATCATCATCAGCCTTTCACGTTCCCACTGCTGGGACTCTGGCCTTCTCTCAGAGAGAGAGTATGGGCTGTAAATGCTGTAATCTACCGCGCTGGCCCAGTGCGGCTTGGTAGATGTCGCATGCCCTTGAATGTTGCAGTTCTTGGACATGCCGGTTTCATCGATGTTTTCCTTCACCGTTTTGAGCGATGGCATATCCGCACATAACTTATTAAGTCATAGGTGCGGGGCCGAGAGGATTCGAACTCGGTGTCGGCGTCTTGTAAGTCGCCACCATCGCTCTACAACATGATTACATAAGAGCCAGTTCCCAATCTAAACGTAACGTGGTTCCACCGTTGACCACATCATCAATTTATATCAGGTGTGTATGGTTTGTAAAAACAGTCTTGATTTCATTTTAGCATCAACAAAATTAGTTCCATTGTCATGCATAAGTATCGTAGTTGGTCCGATTATGTGTATATAATCGCAATAGTTGAGTTTTACCGCTGTGTCTACTGAAGTTAAATTGTGTCTATCTAAAATGAGGTTTTTTAGAACAATTTTGCAATTTTGTTACAAAAGGAATATAATCCGCAAAACCCCAAAATACTCGTACCTACTTGCCATAAAACATTTCGCAGAAAGTCTTCAGAGAGCCGTTATACACAATGAAAATGGCGTCATTATGAACTCAAAATGTGTTTATCCAAACGTGAAAATGGCACGTACGGCAAAATTACTTATGCTGCGAACGTGTAAAAATACGTAAAAACAAAAGCGCAGAGTGTGTAGACACAAAGGCGATAATGCAAGAAAGACAATTTAATAACCATAGTTAATCATATAAGCGTGGACGTACTCAGTTTTCAGTCTGAAAGGGGGAGCGAGGGGCTGACTTAGAAGAGAAGAGGAAAATCAATTTTTTCACATAACACAAGGTAAGGTTTGTCCACTACATAATATCCTTAAATCATGCCATAAGTATTTTGGGAACATTTTTTTTGGTAGCTATATTAACCGATACGAAAACGGCAGGCACGTCTACATTTACTAAGAATACGTTTGATCACAAGTCACCTGATATAAAGTGACAATGCGGTAAAAGATTGCCTTATAGGAAACTGGTTCACAAGTGAGGCTGCTGGATTGTACATATTTTTCTGCAATAAAATTTGACTTAGTTAACCAGCTCTAAGGGACTGCATAGGACGAAAGAAGGGCCAAGGGGGACAGGTCCAGCTGCCCACTGCCCCTTACCTGGGTACATCCATGCATGTCAGTCAGACTTTTTTCAATGCTTCAATGCAATAGCTTTATGTACGATAAATTGTCTATAGTGAAATTGTTTTGACTTTGAACATTCTTTCACTGATACAAAGTTATACTATTCTTAAGTGCCATAGCTTGCTTTAATGTGCTATTTTTTTTTGTGGGTTCAATCCACGGTAAACAAAGGAGATCACAGTTCAGTGGTAGTGACGTCGGCTTGCGACCCGTAGGTCGTGAGTTCGAATCCTACAATACACTTGAACTTTCAGTGAAGGAAAACATCATGAGCTTGGTGTAAGGGCATTTTCTAGTGATCGTCTGGCTCGTTTCCACACTCAATTTAAGATTCTATCGCCAAAAACCTATCAGTCAGTTTTGGTAGCCCCACTTGAGAGCCAGTTTCCAGTCCAGATGTATCGTAGCGCCATCTTTACTTAACATCAAGTGATTTGTGGTTAAACGCTACACAGTAGAAAAAATAAATTAGATGAGTTAACTGTTAACAAAGTTGCAAGACGGAGGTAAGTTGAGCAGGTATATCCCAGGTAGATATATTCAATCAAAGTTACTTAACAACAAAACAAGTTATTTGTTCTGAACTTAGATTGGATAATATGTTTACGAAACTTATAAATGTGAGCTAATAACTTTGAAATTCATACTCTAGTTTTCATGGAAATATAAAATATGCTTTCACGCAGCAGTTTTTGTGATATATATTTACGAAATGATATTGATAAAATTGTCTCTTATGAACTGTATTCTACATCTCTACTATGGCTGTGCCTCGTGGTTTCACCCGGGTAGAGTGTAGTTTATCTCAATAATATGTGTTTATCCTTCAAAACTCCCATAGAAAAAAACATGTGGACAGTTTATACCTTGATTAATACATTGCCTACCTAACCTGGAAAAAAGTTTCTGTGGGATGACAGAAAAACCGTTGGTGTGACTGTGATGCATACCTGACTTAAATGACGTATGCCATATTTGTTTTTTTTTACTGCTTTTGATAACGATTTCACCCTCATGAAAAGCGACGATGTGGTCGAAAGAAAAAAGTAATATCTGAAAAGGACAGTAAGTTTTTGCAAAAAAAAAACTACGAGGCAATGCTGCCATCATTTTGGGCACCTTACCGTCTTATGGAGACTTACCAAATTTTTAAGTGTATTTTTTTTTTTATGTAATAGATTGGCAAACAAGCAGACGGCCCACCTGATGGAAAGCGGTCACCGTCGCCTATGGACATTTGCAACACCAGGGGAGTTGCCGATGCGTTGCCGACCTTTAAGAACTATTTTCACACCCATCTTGAAGGACTGCAATCTGTAGCACTGCGGAAAGACTTCAGACTCTCTCTCTTTCTTTCTTCTTCTTCCTGCACTTCAGTCCAGGTGTAGCGTGGCGCCATCTTCGACCACATCGTCACTTCACATCAGGTGACTTGTGGTCAAACGCTACCCTGTAAAGAGTAAAAAAAAAAAAAAAAAAGACTTGTGGGGGGAGCTCATTCCACATTTTGCAGGTATGCGGGAGAAAGGAGCGCATAAATCGCGAGGTGTGGGATTTCCTGGACTCGATAGTGTGTGGATGAGCTTTGTTCCGATGACGAGATGATCGGTGATAGAACCGTGAAGGACCGTGACCGTGAACCGTGTATGTGTGTGTTTGATATTTTTAATTTTATTTTCTAATTAAAAAACTACCAAAATACTAGAACTAACAAAAAAGATACGTAAACCTAAACAAAAGCTTTTGAAACAATACCATTCCGTCCACACTCGAGCTAATCTCAGCGGCGGCTGTAAATTACGCCGAGCGACGAAGACACTTATCTATGTTAAATTACTGTGTTGTACCGCACTTTACCGCGTTTTACCGCGTTTTACCACGTTCTGCCGCGTTTTATTGTTGCCTCGGCACAGGTTAAACGCTTGTTTTGGCTTAAAGGGGCGACGTCTAGCGAATACTGATAGTCTAGTCATTTATCATTTGGTTTACTTCAAGTTGGCGCAGACGAAGCTTTTTGTGTTCCAAGATTTTTAGCTTCCTGTTGGTAAAAAGTAAATAAAAGTAATTATAGAAAGATGGGCTGTAATCTACCACGCTGGCCCAGTGCGGGTTGGTAGATGTCGCATACCCTTGAATGTTACAGTTCTTAGACATGCTGGTTTCCTCACGATGTCTTCCTTCACCGATTACAGCCCATACTCTCTCTCTGAGAGAAGGCCAGAGTCCCAGCAGTGGGAACGTGAAAGGCTGATGATGATGTTGAGGATAGAAAAATCGGTGTGTTTCGGCAGCCTTACTTGAGAGCCAGTTCCCAAACCAGGTGTAGCGTGACGCCACCTTCGACCACACCGTCACTTAACATCAGGTGACGTCTTGTGGTCTAACGCTATCCTGTATGGTAGGCATGGCCAAAATCACTGTGTGTGTGTGACCGGTAACCGCGCTTTTTCTGATTGGTTCATGTACACACGTGTGTGCGAGATGACTTATAAAAGAAGGTCATATGCGCGATTTTCTTTCATACTATTCCCTTTTGAGACTGCTACTGGAATTCTGACCCCGACCGAACATCAATTTAAGTGAAGGGAAAACGTGTCGCTTATTTTGGTGAACGTAATCTTCAGGAAGTCGGTTGTCCCATCCACCACGCGTTGCGACGGCCCTCGAATACTGATGGCTCAGCGTAATTGTTTAAGTCATTTATCATGCGGTTTACCTTAGGAGTTGTCTTGGAAGCCGTAATGAAAGTTAGAAGCTACCTTCGCTATTTATATTTTACTGAGAGTCAAATGTTTCCGCAACTAGAGACAAGAGGTTTCTTCAAAAGTGGAGGAGTATGGAGTTTTAAGTACCAATTTCTCCGTCATATTATGTAGATCAATTTTGAAAATCATGTTTTGTTTGAAAGGCTATAAAATCTCTTGTTTCCCGATAAGTATAATTTGGGAATCATAAAGAGCTAATAGGTATATTGAATGCAAGCATGCCCTATCATGTACCTCGTCTTCACTTACCATCAGGTCAGATGTTTCCAAACGAAAAAAATAAAAAATGGTTTCAATTTGTTTCCACTTTTTACGGTCTCCAGTCTATACTAAGACTATACTAAGACCGGCCATAGTAACACTAGCTCTTAAGTGTTTTCCTTTTATATTGTTCTATTTTTCTGTTGTTGTGGTGAAATAATATAGCACTATCTATCTATACTGTTCCTTTCCAGAACAGTGTCCAGAATTCCACTGACCTGGATAAGGTTCCTGGCAGCACGGATAGAACCGCTCGTGCCTCTCGGCTGGTACTCCGAGGATATCCCATTCCACCGAAGGGTAGTACTCGCGAAGATCGATGCCGACTTCCACCATATCACCTTTCTTCTGGTTAATGTGCTTTAGGTCGATCTGGGAACAATGTTCTAGTTTTAGGATGGGTTATGGATGAAAGTGGTTATGTTAAGTGACTACTTATGCATGGTGTGGAAGAGTTTGAAGAAATAGAGACGAAGGATGAAGTTACTGTTGTTATGCTTGACTATGTTTCTAGCTAAGTCTTGTCTTGTCTTTACATTGGCGTCAAGTCTAAAACCCTTGAACAAAAAGTTGACGTTGAAGATTTAGTTTCATAAAATCTTAAAGACAAACACAGAAGCCTCAGCTCAGAAACATGGTAACGAAACTTTAAGAAAAATTGGAATCCTTAGCGTAATTTTATTATATTTCTTTATATATTTCTTTTTATTATATTCCTGTATATGTTTATATTTTGTTTACCTTCTCTTCGTAGGCAGTGCAAAGTGAAAGTTTCCATACAGCACAGCATCTGAATCACAATTACCATGTAAGATACTTTAAAGACAAATATAATTTAACATACCTGGTCTCCATCGTAGCTCCAGGAGCCAAACTTCAAGAAGCAGGTCTGCTGATCAAAAGGGAAGTACCGCACGTCGATCTCGCAGGAAGACTTGAAAATAGCTGGTGGAGTCCACAGCACCTTCCCAGTGTGGTGGAGAACTGCCTTCGTCATCGTTGTCACCACGTACTCTCCATCGGCACTGTACAAAGAAATATCATGGAATTAGGGTAAAACGTTCTTAGAATGATGAATAACCTCGTACAAGGTCTTAAATATTGGACTCTTTATAATGACATAATGACGAGAAAGTAAAAGGCTCGTGATGATGATGATGATGATGATGTTAAAATAAAATTCCATTTGAGAGATTTTTTTACCATTCTTTAGGTGTTTGACCACAAATCAGGTGATGTTAAGTGACGATGTGGTCGAAGGTAGTGAACGCTATGCCTGAATTGGGAACTGGTTCTCGAGTGACAGCGGTGCTTGGCAACCGATTTTTAACATGAATTTGGTAAGTAGTCTATAACTAAGCTATAACATTAACTGAAATCTTATGACTGGTGACCACTTCTCTTCAGAAATTGTTTTCTGTTGGAATCCCTAAAGCTTAGCAATTTTTTGGTATGGACTTCCGCAAAGTACTTATATAAGGTGGTTTGCATTGCAGTTTCTATTTTAGACCAACACACGAAAAGATTGCTATCCTATTGGACCTATTTATTTTACAACATTCATTATTAATTAACAATATTTTATATCAGTAATCATTTAACTTTCCATCACACCCACGTACAATGTGGGATCTTGTGTAGGTAGCCTTTGAAGCCAGTAAGAAGTATGATAAATGAAAATAAACCTTTCATATGTCTGTGGGAAGGCCTTCGATACATTTACCTATATGCTAATTGATTTCGTAATCGATGATGATTTCTTTCGCAAACCCTAGGGCTTAGGCAAAATGTTTTTCTGCATTTTCTAGAAGAAAACTTAAAGGGTGTACGGGAATAACGATAGACTACGTATGCCGAGTCATAACAAGGCATAACGGGGCGACTACATCGACAAATAACCAAACGCTAGATAAAAAAAAATCTTTTCACAATGTTTTTGTTTTGACGAAAACAATCTTTTTCGTTCATGATCCAATTTCCCCTTTCTTTTTAATTTACTTTTTTATCCAATTTCAAAACAGCTTAAAAGCCTTCGGGCTTGTCTGTGTTCAAGTAAGCCCAATAAAATTAAGCAACTGCGTGAGTAACGGCCTCCTCATTTACCGACAACATTGGCTTCATTAAAAACTCTTTCACCCCCACCCCTAACCATAAACCCTCAATTATCTTAATCACCCCATAATTTAGGAACGCTCTCACTCGAGAGCGTTGAGCGAACTGAGATATAGAAAGTATATACAGGAAGATAAAACGACATGTTGACTGAAATTGTACGATAAAAATAACGTTTCATTAGCGATCTATTTATGTTCTTCGAACTAGATTTCTCGATCAGAATTCCACTGAATTACACAGGACCCAAGGTGCATTTTACAAATTAAAAAAATACGGTATGACAAATTTCAAAGTTGTCACTGTTATTCTGACATTGACGTTTATACACGCAACGCCATTATTATAGATTACTAAAAAAAAAAAAACTTGAGACGAAGAATGTTGACAGGTTGTCTGTAAACGCTCACCATAGACTAAAAGCTTGAAGAGAAATTGATTTCCAATTATAAAAAGCAGAATAATATCAATTATTATTCTTCAATGTATTTCATCCTCCAGGAAACCCTATTTCATAGTTCTCAATTACAGGGTGACAGCGATAATTAATCTAATCACCCCATAAAGCAACATTCTCGGTCATACATAACCAGATTAGACCGGTATCGTAACTACTCGCAGCCACGTGCCTTGTAATTCCATAGTTAACGTACTGCAGTATATCTAACGATATATACTATAGTCAAACTAGTGACTTGCCCAACGGCTTCTCCCGTAGAAGTTGATATTTCTCCATGCAAACATTAATATTCCATTCTCAGGGGGTAGTTTTATTCATTTTTCTTAGTAGTTGATCTTTGAAACATCAAACTTCAAACTTGCTATGCCTGTTCCAATTTTTTGCTTGCTGCTTTGTAAATCCATATAGGTAGCATTTGACCACAAATCAATCACCTGTTACCTAAGTCACGATTTATTTATTTATTTATTCAATCAGAACGGATTTACCATTTACACTAATTATAATAACATGTCATAACAAAATAAATATAGAGGTCAAATAACTATCTAAGTCACAATCAAATTAAAATACAACATAATAGAATAGAATAGAATAAAAACATTAGAGTAGAAAACAGGGTAAAAAGAAAACAAATGTAGGATGAGAAATAAATTACATATAAAGACACCACTATCACGCATTCGCCTCGCGGTACTTCACGATGTGGTCAAAGGTCACGCTACACCTAGATTAGGTATTGGCTCTTAAGTGGGGCTCACCGGTAGGTGCTTGGCGACAAATCAAGGTGCTACCATGCACGAAACTATAGGTGCAGCTATAGGTGCTTGGAAATAGAATTTTAACTTGACAATGGTAACTTGCCTAGAGAGAACTAGAAAATGCCCTCCCACCAAGTTATGGTTTCATCACGATGTTTTCCTACACCGAAAACTCATTGTATGATTCAAACTCACGAAGGATTGTAAACCGACGTCCCTACCACTGATCTGCCATCGCTTCTGAACCTCCTTACATCGACAAAACCCTGGCAGGTAATTTCTTGGGCTCACATTGATAAAGAAACGCATTCATAAATTATATTTCGTGATGTCTTATTAGAGTTTGCAATTTGTTATTGCGACAGGGTAGTAAACTTACATGTTTTCGTAGTTGACTTTACTGCGGTGGGACATTGCCGGTTTATGACAGGGCTATAAACCTATCAGGAGGCCACTGATCCGTGAACGAAGGGATATGGTCCGGAGATGATTTGGATTAAGTGAGGAGGGGAAGCGATTTGGAATAACAACTGTTTAATTTTCTGTAGACGGGTAACGCGTACTGGAGATCGAAGATCTTTATTCTATTTTGCGATACGTAGGTCATGGGTTTTAGTAAGCTCGAGCGTTTGGTAAAGGAAAAACATCCTGATGAATTCTCAGCTTGGCAGTAGGGCATTTTTTAGTTCTAGGCTGCCTACCTAGCCTCAAGTTATGAACCAATGAAGTTTCCAAGCACCTATTGGTGTATTTCTGCAGCAATACTTAAAGTCAGTTCCTAATCCAAGGGTCACATATGACCACCTCGTCACTTAACATTAGGTGAATTGTAAGAACAACCCCACTGTTTAACTTGCGTGGACTACAGTTTATCGCAACAAAAAGTATTCTACGTTTTTTCCCTCTATCAACCGTCATCGTTTCATTTCCTTCCTTTCATTCATTTCTTTCCCTAAACAATCCATCCACCTTTTTTTGGTCTTCCTTTTTCCTTCCATCCATCAACATGCGTATTCATCACTCTCTTGGTAATATAAGTTCCACCCATCCTCATAACATGTCCACATCAAAGCAAAGCGATTCCCTTTCAGCTTTTCTGTCACGTACCGGTGCTATTTTTTTATTAATAGTTCACACAATTTGTACATTCGAAAAAGCGAAGGTGCTGCAATAAAAATTTGATTCAAGTAGCAGCATTTGCATCTTTATCAGAAGTGGGATTATTTTAAAATAGTAGACCAAAAATACATCAATTGATCCTCTGCCATTTTTCCTTGTTAACAAAAAATATCTACCAGGATTTACTTGTAGCAGACCGCAAGCTTACAGAGGCAGTATCGTAGCTAATTGATTGTAGTGTATATTGACAAGAAAACGTTCAGGAATGATACATCATGTCGTGTCACAACAGGCTGGTTGGCGATAAATCATGGCTGACTAGACGTGTGTACTACGTACTCTTGTGAGATCGTGACGTGCTTTTAGGTGAATTTGAAGTTTAAAGCGCCTTTCTATACATTGTATAGGGTTGCGTTTGACTACCAGTCACGTTCTTCTTTTTTTGAATGAGCTAGTGGCCAACTCTGGTCTCGAAGTCATCAGGTCACATTTCCAAGTGTTGGCCGTGTACACACACCGAGTCCACACCTTGGACACTGAACGCAAAAATGCGTCATTTTCCAAGATCTGTGGAAGTCTGATCCATATATGAGTTGGCTCCAGAGCTAATCTTAGTGCAAATATAGCCAATGCGTGGCCGGTTCTTCAAGTTCAAAATCTGTCGCCAAACACTGATCAATGAGTGTGTTCCGTCTGGTAGCAGTCCTTGAAAGCCTGTCCCATTGTAGGCTTAGTGTGTAAATCTTAATCGACTAATAGATTCTTAAGTCCTACAACCAGGTGAGATTGTTGTCTTATGAAAAGATAAATTGGCAATACATACATATTTAAATTCAGTCTGGAAGGTACTTAATTTTTGATAGCTAATGTATTACGATTGGTTCACTTTCTTCGTATATACTTTTTGTTCTTGCTAAAAAAGCTAGTTTGGTCATCCCAGGAAGAATTTTTTTAGCACGAACAATTTTCCGCTAAGATCTGAAGAGTACAAAGTTTCAAAACCATGAAACGACATTTTTCAATGTACTAATTCAAAAAAAAACTATATCATTTTTTATCATGAAAAGTTAATGGTTATGGTTAAAAACGTTCATGGTCGTGTCACGGAGTAGCACACTATTTTTGTGGAATCCTCATAGGTAATACCTACTCGCTGATACAATTCCATCTCATAAATATACGACACATACATTTGAATCTACCATAAAATTTTGGCAATGTACTTCGACCAAAAATTTGGCACTGACTTTGGATGCAGCCGCGAAACAAATAGAGCAAAACAGGGACTACAAGATCTTTGTATGTAAGTAGGGCATGGGCGCATGCAGGACTCTGTTTTAGGGGGGGGGGGGGGGGTAAAAGTATGTACTTAGTTGTGAACAAAAATATAAACTAACTGTTCCCCACGTTTTCACCCACGTTGGCTACTGTTTATCGCGATATAAAGTATTCTATACCCTTCCTCAGGGTACAAACTATCTGAGGTACCAAATTATATTATTTTAATCGGTTTACTAGTTTAGGCCTGAAAGCGAGACAGACAGAGCTACTTTCGGATTTATAATATTACTAGGGATGGTTCAAAGAAGGTATTTCACTATGACATTCAAATAAGCAATGCACCAGCATTTTTTCACTCGCCTAGTAGTAAACGTCACTCTTGTCAATTCCACTCCAGTTGCGCCCAGAATCTCAAACATCAACAGTTCAAATCCTCAATGTACTAAGCTCATCCTCATCAGCCTGAGATATCAGATTTGTAATCTCATTCTATCAATATTGTCTTAGAGAATTTGCCCCTCTCCTGTGTACTAGCACATAAGTGAGTAACAAGATTAATACACGTCAGCTTGTCAGCTGAAACCCCATGCATCACGGGACTGCGATAACCATTCCCGTTCACTATGTTTACTGGAGTGACAATCCATGGCGCGCTATTTGCCTTAGATCCGCTAGTAGCAGTCACTGCTGCGTGATACAGCTTTGATATGAGGATGATAGTATGGGTATGCTTGAGATGATTCTGAAAGGATCAAAACTAAGGTGGTAATTGCAGATGAGTAGGGTTTTCCACACATGGTGTCGAAGCGTAAGGGTATCGTAAAACGCGCGTAGTGCGAGCACGTAGGTAGTTAGGCACAGTCAACGACAAAAGTCGCTCAATTTTGACCTCATCATCACCTAAAATCAGGTGTGTTATGTTGTGGTCAAAATGATACCATGTAAAATGTAAAAAAAAACAACAATAATTACTGATTTGAAACACATTTGGAAAATCGAGAACGATCAGCTACTTTTGTCGCTGACTGTACATCTTCAAACAAGTCCGCAGACGACGCGTTGTCGTGTTGTCGCAGAGAAGCGTAGTCCTGGGGCCACACAAAGGTCAACGTCAAGGGAAATGACAATGCCTATCATCGCGATATATATTGCATTAATAATAAACGCTGGTGAGTGTGAGTGGCTACACTTGAACGGTCAATGCGAATGCACTTGAGTTATCGGCTAACGTCAAACGCCAATGTGAATGCCGTTGTCAAGTGTCGCGGCCACACTTATGTCAAACGTCAATTATCGCGCTATTTAACGGCATTTCCCGTTAGTAGCGGTGGGCGTTTAAAAGAAAAGTTTTAATTAAAAAGCCGCTTTTAAAAATTAGCGCATTAGCGGGCTTATTAAAAAAAAAGACTCCGTTTAAACGTTTTTTTTCCAAAGTCCAAACAAATGCAAACCTTATTTCAATACAGATACAACTCAAAATCGTCACTCTTCAAAATAAGCGAATAAGCGGGCTGATGAAAATAAGCCGACTGCGTTAAAAGACGGCTTTTTTCCAAAATCCAAACAAATGCAAACCTTATTTCAATACTGGTACAACTCAAAGTCGTAGCTCTTAAAAATAAGCGTTTAAGCAAAAGCGATTAAATGTATTGTCATTGTCATTACGATAACCGTAGTGGTGAAAATAGTCTCTGGTTCAATTGTTCGGTCAGCAAATCCTAGCCTACTTGTTATAAGTATCTAATCAAAATTCACACTACCTACATTCACCAATTTCATGAAACCCTATTTTAAGCAAATCGAATATGATGGACATTCTAATACATCAAATTTATCCAGTTTTAAACTCATCCATCACGCGGACAGCACAAATCGATGAAAACCTAATTAACATGCGCAAACAATTTAATCGACGGGTCAGTAACTAGTTTCGTTTGTCAGAAAACATAGCTTTAATATATGTATATAAATATTATTTTTTGTTTATATGTTTTTTTTTGTTATTTTCGCAGCCAAAAGGAAAATACTTTGGTGCGTAACATAATTTTGTACATTTGCTGTTATTATATTTGGATGATGTTTTCTCATGTGATGATGCGACAAATCTAATTGTAATAATACGGTCTTGATGTAATTGAAGTTCATTGATAATAAACAAAAAAAAAAACGAAAACGATGACGATGATTTACGATGTCGATGTAAAAGAATAGGTTTATCTTTTTCTGTTCAATTGGAAACGTAAGGTTAGTAAATCAAAACTGTTTTTCAATACAATTATTCATTTCCTAGTAAATGGTTCTATTATAATTTATCTTTTATTAGTTTTCAGTATAATTTTTACACGGTACAATGATTTAAATGAGTTATGCAATTTTATGTAGATAATTGTCACTGTAAACGTCCTCCTCCCTTCTAATTGAGCTGTGCCCGACGGGGCCCACACGGACTATATAAGCTTAATTATTACATTTATTACTATAAACTTGCCACTTTTGTGCAGAATGATTTGCAATAAAAAAAATCTGAATCTGAATCTGAAACTTACAGTTCCACGTGATCATGATATCAACCAGGTGAACATAGTGAAATAAACCTTCGCCACGGCATCGACTTTACGTAGCACCATATCTATTCTGTGTCGAAGTAGTCTGTTAAAGTCAGGGATTGAAAGCGATTAACGTATAAGGTTACGCTACCGGTATAAAATAATGGTAGCGATCGTAACAGGTCGAGATTTATGGTTACGGCACCGGTATAAAGTACTGTTATATATCAGAAGCAAAAAATGTTGGTAGTATCGTAATTTTCAGACATCGAACGTGTTGACCGTTGTAACTAACTGAGATAGCGCAACAACCCAAAGTGAGTCTTGACCTCCGATAGTAAAAGTCGCTACTTTGCTCTGTCCTGCGCCACCTCCTGCCAGTCCTCCACCTGGAGCTTCGTGACTTCGTCTTTCCAGCGATGCCTGGAGCGGCCGACCGGGCGACGGTCCCATTAATGCTCGTTTGATCGCACAATTCTCTCCGATTCTTTCAAGGTGGCCGAGTCAGCGAAGTTTGTGCGCTTTTATCTTGCAGGTAACACTCGGCTTGGCAACAAGTTCGTTCGAAGAACTGACTAAATTTTTACTTTTTCTAATACAAGCCCTGCCTCAGTGCAGCGAGACAAATTGGCCAAAATCTAATTTTATCACCACACAAATACTTTAACCACGGTCATGCATATTCCAGCGGTTGTCTGCTAACAAGATGGACATCATATTATAACTACGTAACGGGAGCTGGCGGTTGTTTCGACTAACATGTTTCAACGAGGTCATTCTGCAATATACTATTTTAGCAGGTTAGTCAAATGTGCTAGAAGTGGGATGAATATTTTTTGTTAGCTTTTGTGGTGCCACATTACGCCTGGATTGGGAACTGGATCTTATTTAATTTAGTCGTATAGGACACACTGATCCAATGGTAGTGCTCGGCGTGGCGACAGATTAATCTTCAAGCTAAAAACGGCTGGACCAATTTGGTAATTTTGTTATATTCCATATAAAATGAATATTATTTTTAGAGAAAGACAAATTGGAAAAGCATCAAAGAAAATTGAAAAAATCGGGAAAAGCTGTTTTCTATGGGTTTTTTAATGAACTCAAAATCCGCTGCAGTACATTAACTATTTTAATTTGACCAGTACGAAGCCGGGGCGGATTACTAGTAGGTAATAAATATAAGAAACATTTATTAATAACACATTTTATGAAAAGAGTATCACGTAGTAACTACAAAAACCATTTTGCTGTATACCGGCCTCAACTCAGCGTTGTGCTGGTCGTTAAACAATGTAATGTTTTCAACCGACCCTAATCAATGCAGCCGCTGGCTCCTCCCACCAACAATAGCGATGATGGCTCAGTGGTAGTGACGTCGGCTTGCGATCCGTAGGACGTGGGTTCGAATCCTACAATGAGCTTGAGCTTTCGGTGAAGGAAAACATCGTGATGAAACCATAGCTTGGTGGTAGGGTATTTTCTAGTACTCGCCTGGCTAGCTACCACCCTCTTGTTAAGAATCTGTCGCCAAGCACCTATCGGTGTGTTCCGGCAGCCTCACTTGAGAGTCAGTTCCCAGTCCAGGTGTAGCGTGGCGCCATCCTCGACCACATCGTCACTTAACATCAGGTGACTTGTGGTCAAACGCTACCCTGTAAATAGTAAAAAAAAAAAAAAAAAAAAAAAAAAACAAATTGATCGTTCTAACAATGCAATTTGGTGCAAGCTAATGTCCAAATGTTCGCGAACTTAGTTCGTGCTGTACCAAAATTAATTTGGCTATTGCTCGCATAACTTTGGATCGGATGTCGGTTGTTGAAACGTAATTTGTTGGAATGTTTTGTGTTCGGATATAATCGTATTATCTACTGGATGTTTTGGTCGTAGGGGCATATACGAATGTTTTACGCAATCCATGTGTAGTTTTAGTCGTTTTTGTTCTAACCGTCTGTATTCGCTAAATAGGTAGGTATTCAGTGGTGTTATAGACGAAAATAAACTTTTAACCAAAGATATTTCTTTCTCACAAAAATTAGGCATCGCATCAACAACTCCCCTGGCAACCACATCGTCACTTCACATCTGGTGACTTGTGGTCAAACGCTACCCTGTAACTAGTAAAAAAAGGTGACGGTGACCACTTTCCATCACTCCACTCTATTTTATAAAAAATAACTGGCGAGAACAAAATAGGAATGGTAGTAGGTACTTACTTGTTATACAGCACGATGTCAGGCAACCAGATGTGCTCAGAGGGGACATAGAGCTCTTTCACTCCACCATACTCCAGAGGGTCCCATTTGAACTTGTGGTCTTCCCATTCCTAACAATTATAGAATTATTCAGTTTTGTAATTGGTAAAAGCAAAACGGATCTTACAACCACTGGGCTACGACGAGTGGGTTATCTAAACCTGGCACATAAAAAAAAATTACACAATATAACTTGTAACATGAGTGTAACCTTTTTTGTACTAAGAGATTAAAATGTTACTAGATTAAAATTAGTAGAACCACAACAGTACGGACAATCCATCTTGAAAAGTACTGGTAGGTTATCTAAAGCTGGCACGTACAACAAATACACACACACATTTTATTTTGTCTGTGTCTTGACATGACGTCACACCGGATACATAATAATATGACGAAAAGTCCCTTTGTCTCTTACGCACGCAGTCAAAATATAGTTTAAGGAGCATGAAAGAAATATTTTGTGCATCATTGTGAACGTGCCAGCTTTGGTTACCGATCTGTACTTTCAACGATGGGTTATCTGTATTGCTGTGACACTACTAATTTAAATCTAGTTAAATTTAAATCTCCTAATAGAAATAAGTTTTACTTTAGCCACAAGTTGGTAAGGATAAAAACAGACCTTGATAGAGAGGCAATGAATTAAAATAACTTACATGTTCAAGCCAAACGTTGGTCGTAAGAATTTGATCCTTGAGATTCTGAAACAAGAAATTATTAATTAACATATAACTATCATTGTATGCCATTAGCATCTTCGATAAATCATTTCCAACCATAAATTGCTACTATTGTTAAATTTCTTGTTAATGCTGTTGTTATCCATTCAAGGCTCGCGCACATTATCTCTTTCAAGCATTAATTAATGACAAGGGTGCATAATGTGTGTGTGTTGTGTGTTTTGCTTGGTGGTAGGGTATTTTCTAGCACTCGCCTGGCTAGCTACCCTCTTGTTAAGAATCTTTCGCCAAGCACCTATCGGTGTGTTCCGGCAGCCTCACTTGAGAGCCAGTTCCCAGTTCAGGTGTAGCGTGGCGTCATCTTTGACCACATCGTCACTTAGCATCAGGTGACTTGTGGTCAAACGATACCATGTAAATAGTAAAAAAAAAAATGTTTTGTAGTGGGATATGGTAGGCTTATTAAATGCGTGCGTTTATCAATCTACCATAATTATATACACTTACATCGTTGAGTCCCATAACGCAATATCCTTACACATAATGGATTATACCGTTTTGGTGTCTCGCAAAAGTTCGAAGATTTTTTAATTTATGCTAGTTTACACCGTTAACTCAGCTCTCTTTAGTGTTTAAGTAAAGTGATGAAACTTTGTTGCAA
Organism: Opisthograptis luteolata; assembly: GCA_931315375.2. Taxonomy (NCBI): domain Eukaryota; kingdom Metazoa; phylum Arthropoda; class Insecta; order Lepidoptera; family Geometridae; genus Opisthograptis; species Opisthograptis luteolata. The sequence goes on along the minus strand of OV928049.1, from coordinate 10,352,435 downwards.
CTTTACACAGACTTACTGGGAGAACTAGCGGAAAAGTCAGTGTTTTGCAACTTTGTTCCGATACTCTTGCACGCTTCGGTACAGAAATGCTGGGAAACTACCAACTAGGTACTATGTAGGTAAATTTCTGAGATGGGATTGTAAACCCAAATCCGAAAGTTCAAAAAACGCTCAACGAGTCTCGGAGCCGATTTAGGTAATAAATAAAACTGTAACTTAGATCTATGAAAAAAAACATTTGTGGGTCCACTTTTTTTTATTGAAAAACGTAAATGAGTGAAATGCCCTGCCATGGTCGGTGTTTTCAGAAAGGTATAACCCGGGGATGTTCATGTCAAGAGTGAATAGGTATTTACTGGGCAAGCGTGTTACACCTTCGACCACATCGTCGCTTTCCATCTGGTGAGATCTTGGAGAAACGCGAGAGAATAAGCTATTTTCATTCCAAATTTCACTTAAATCCATTTCAGCGTGAAGGAGTTACACTCACACACTCACAAACTTTCGCATTAATGTTTTACACATCTGAACAGTAAATAAACACAGCGCTACAGCGCTTTTCCGCTCAAGAGTCCTCTAAAGCATATCTGAGTTCAGTGCAGCCAGCCATCTGAGCCATTCCAGCCATTCCAGTTCATGCATGATTCCCAACATGCACCCTATGTCGGAATATTCAACAGCCAATTTGAATGCCTAAGGTGTAAATTGGAATTTGGATAAGCTTTAACCGATTTCTATGGCTTTACGGACTTAATGGTAGCGTTGCCGATCGGTGCTACCAATAACATCGATATTATCGATACTATCAGTAGTAACGTGACTATCTATAGTTTTTTATTTACGAGCAACTATCGATACTATCGCTAGTATATACTTCGCGAGCGTCAATACTATCAAATTCAAATTCAAATTCAAAATATATTTATTCAATAGGATACATTGTGATCACTTTGAAACGTCAACTTAAAGCTAGCTACGCCTGTTCCAACCTCCTTACGCCGGCAAAAGAACAGGCAAGAAACGCCCGGCAGGTAATTTTTTATTTTTTTATCGATAACATCGATAGTATTGCTCTTATTCGATAGTATTTGCCTCGTTTTAAGCTGATGAAAACTATTGATTGTTTTACTAAAGATAGTTCGGCAACACTACTTAATGGTTTCGTATGGTTTGAGCCTTATTTAAGAGTGTGAACCCTGGAATTGGGGATCCAGAGAGGGGGAAAGCCTTAACGGGAGATTGGAAAGTGGACTGAACTTTTAGGTTTAATTACTAAACTATTTAAATAAACAAATCAATTGTGAACTCGAAGTGATAATGATCCGTTCATTATATAGCATTTGCAGGTGTAAAGTCTAAGAGACTTTGTTTTAGTATATAGGGTTCAACACTAAATCCAGCAGCTTCACTTCAGTTCCCAGCCCAAGTGTAGCGTAACGCCACCTTCGACCGTATTTTCACTTAACGTCAGGTGGCTTGAGGTCAAACGCTACCCTGTTAAAAAAGTTTGGGTTTAATGAATGCGTTTTAAACTAGCAATTCATCTGCAATGATGTTTCGCACGGAGTATGGGAATAAATTGATCCCTAGGCAAGGACATAGGATACTACGTGATAAACTGTATTCCAAGTCGATAAACCAGCAGGGCACAGCGAGTATTTTATACAAAAAAGCTTAGTCACCTAGTAGCAATTAAGAACAAAAAGCCACGTCACAAACAAAAACCTTTACACCTTTACTTTTATATATCGTCGGTGACCTGCGAATACCTCGTAAGTCAGAATTAAGGGTAAAACAAAACTTAACGTATCAAAAGGAAACTTTGCAACGCTTATTACCATGATTTGCTTGCTGGCTTGGTATAATACATTTTATCACGTCATCATTTTGATTGTAAAAGTTTGTGAATGAGTGTATTATGTTTGTATTATATCATGGATTAACCATTTATAGGTTACTTTTCATTCTGGAAAATGGTGAATATAGAGGAAAACTATGGGTGTAACCGGACAGCGCAGCTATACCTACATATCATCAGTATTATTTTAATCGTCGGCTAGCAAACAACACCGCACAAGTCAAAATTTTGTTGTAATGACATTTTAATGCCATTAGATGCAGTTTTGGCGTGCGCCTCTATGATCCTGTCAGTTCCAAGCATTTTTACTAAATAGAAGCCGTTACTTAAACATTTTAACACACACAAGTCAATAGTTTACACAAAAAACGTACAAAAAACGTACAAATAAAACAGTCTTTAAGTCTCTCCTGAAAAGTTGCAAAATTTGACTTGGGCGGTGTTGTTAGCTAGCCGACGAAATGCGAAAGTACTCTCTCTGTCCTTCTGTCTGTTTGTTACGTTTTTACACCTAAACAGCTGAACTGATTTTGATGATTTTTGTATGGAGACGGTTTGAAAAGGAAACTGCATACTTTTTATCACGATAAACGGTAGTTCACGCGGATGAAACAGCCATACCCAATTTTTTGAGGATGGTTTTGTCTTTCTTTTTTAAAATTTCGTGCATAACAAAAACGAGATTTCAAAGGCCACCCACGATATACGGGTATGTTAGCTCGTAACTTTACGTAAGAATTTCAGCAAACTGAAGGTTTTATCATCAGTACTCGTAAGTCTGCGGAATAAAACCAGTATAGCCTGCCGAAAAATATTCCGCAGTTTCGAGGCAGTCTCGAATAAAATAGGTGTCGAAAATGGCCTATCCTAATTCCCGGATTTCAGTAAACATGAATCTCCGGTGAGGCCAAAGGGTTTAGGGTACAGTTTAAACGGCATTCTTAAAGATCTTTTCAGTTGCCGGAAAGTATATTTTTCTCGGAATAAACAGGTCTTTTTAAACATGAATGGTGGTGGGCGATATTTGCTGTAAAGTGATTTGTTTATTTTAGTTGTGTTATTCTATGCTCTTGGTTGCAGAAAGAAAGGTGCTGCGAAAGATTTTGGGTCCAGTACAATCTCAGGATGGAGTATGGCGGAAGAGAACGAACCGAGAAATCGAAGAACTGACGGCCGAGCCGAATGTCATCGGCGAGATGAAGGCGCACAGGCTTCGCTGGCTCGGCCACGTTGAAAGAATGGGGGAGGATCGTGCGGTCAAACGAGCATACAGTGGACGGCCGAGTGGCCGTCGCCCTGTCGGCCGTCCCAGATATCGCTGGAAAGACGAAGTCACGAAGGATTTGCGCGAGCTCCAGGTGGAGGACTGGCAGGAGGTAGCGCAGGACAGACCGAAGTGGCGTCTTTTGTTATCGGAGGCCAAGACTCACTTTGGGTCGTTGCGCCATCTCAGTTAGTTTAGTTAGTTAGTTATTCTATGAAACGATAGCTACACTCAACAAATTATTGTGTAAAGAAAGAGCTTAAATAGGTAGGTACCTACGTGAGTAGGTAGATGATTGGTCGATGCCGAAAATAAGTTTATAGATTTAACAGACTATACGAGTAATTATAACGCCCACAGTATCCCTTAAAATAACCTTTGACCTCTTACTAGGTATCAGAAACTTTGTGATACAAATATTTGTAATATTTAAAATATTTGTTACGTTGATGAGTTTTTTAGATCCTCGATTCACAAAGATTTAGATTAAAACTAGGACTAGGATAAATAAAAAAATATGTATTAGTGCATTAAAAAAGAGCACAAGCATTTGTATCCTGTCTGGGCATAGTAGATCCCCGATCCACATAAACTCTGATTACCTAGACAGGGAATCCTAGTTATAGGTTATTATGATATTCTAAGCGTCTCTTCGCACCTCTGATCCTCTGGTATTTCACTATTTTACCATAGACAAGTGTGTTCTGATGGCCAGGGATTCTGGCAAGAGGCCAGGGCTCAATCGATTGCCCTACTGGGCCATTTGTAGATAGTAATGTGACTATGATCTTTATGATAGTAGTAATAGGTAATAGGCTACTTTGTCTTGTTTTAGGACGAATCGAAATCAGTGAAAATACCTTGCGAACACCTTCACACCATGATTACTTTGCTTCACACTGTCTGTGTGAAAAACATTTATTATGACGTCTTATGTCCTAATTTCTATATCTAATAGTGAACTGCGGGAAAGGTGTCATCATTCGCATATGGACTTTGCATTATGGGTTTGCCGATTGCCTGCCGATTCTGAAGAACTCTTGAAGAACTCTCTCTTGGAGTATTAGATTTTGTTTGAAAAACCTGTGTATCCTATAACAGATGACATTCAAAAGTGGGCAAAGCCGAGTGGTAGATCGTTAGTTAAGGTTAAGAATAATTCAGTCTGAGTTTGGCATTGGAAAAAAATCCGGTGAAGAAATGATAATAACAGAAATAGCTGAAATGCCTGTGCCGCAGCACACGCTGACCACGAAACCAGGACATCTGTTCTGTTAGATTCTAAGGTTAAAACATTTTGATTTAATATGAATACATGTTTGTAAATAATATGCATAATAACCGAGCACAGCCAACCTTTTTTCGTTTACTTTTATTACTAGACCCACTCTACACTGCCCTTTTCCTGGAACATATGCAAGCGATTAAATTGCCAGTAAACTCGATTATTATACCCAATAGACACCTGACACTGAGTCTTCAGACACTACACTAACCAGGTTGATCAACAAAGGTAACTTGGTTAGCCTTTGAGTTAAACACCTAGGAGATAGCCGAGTAAATAATCAATGCACAATTGTCCCGGGAGTTTGTTCTGCGGATGTCATTCATCTTGCACGATTCATGCATGATTCTACACCGTTGAGATTGTCGGGACATGCGGCTAATTTCACTGGAGTGAACTGGGTAATGGCATGTGAGGAAGCTGACCAATGACTGTTTACAGCGCTGTTTTCGAGTTAAGGAGCTGCCGCCAAGCACCTATGTATTTCAGCTGCTCCAATTGAGAGCCAGTTCCCAATCCAGGTGTGGCGTGACGACACTTTCCACCACATTATCACTACATCAGGTGACTTGTGGTGACTCTAAAAAATAAATCTGGATCACATCAAAACTTAAACTTAACTAAAACTTTAACTTTAATCAGTCAGCTTGCAACTCGTAGGAAGTAGGTGATAAAACGGTAGCTGTTTATCTAGGGTACTTTTTAGTGCTCGCTTAGGCTAGCTATCTGTTGCCAAGCGCCTATCGGTGTATTCCGGCAGCCTCATTTGAGAGCCAGTTGTTACCATGTGGCACCACCACCACCACCTTCTACCATAGGGTCACTTAACGTTAGTAGTAAGAATAAAATTGTAGATGTGATCGCACCCAAAAAATTACCACCACCACCACCTTCTACCATAGGGTCACTTAACGTTAGTAGTAAGAATAAAATTGTAGATGTGATCGCACCCAAAAAATTACCTGCCGGGCGTTTCTTGCCTGTTCTTTTGCCGGCGTAAGAAGGTTAGAACAGGCGTAGCAAGTCTTAAGTTTGACGTTTTAAAGTGATCATATGTATCCCATTAAATAATCATTTTTAGATTTTGATTTTTGTCAGGTGATGTCTGTTAAAAATTCAATTCAAAATTCAATTGTATTTTATTCAATAGGATATATTGTGATCATTTTAAAACGTCAAACTTAAAACTAGCTACGCCTGTTCCAACCTCCTTACGCCGGCAAAAGAACAGGCAAGAAACACCCGGCAGGTAATTTTTTTGGCGCGATCACATTGACAATTTGTTCTAATTGATTGAATTGGAGCAAGTTCACTAAAATCCCAAGCTTTTTTGGTCATCTAATAGTCCGATATTTATTAAATAGCTTTACTAATAAGATTTCTCTTGGTCGTACACATTGGGATATGGGAACATGAATATTAACGAGTTCAAAAGCTACCTTTGTAAGAAGTGATAAAATAGCGCCGTGTTTCCAACTAGAATCAAATTTCCTGCATACACTAGGAGTTCTCAAGCACGTAGCACATTCGTCTAACAACTAGCTCTACAGAGACGGTAACTATGACGGTTACAGTTTACAGTTGTCGTTCAGAAACGACGTGTCTCGTTTATCCGATGTCAGCTATACTAATACACGAAACGTCGAGTAAGCGAAATGTCGACTAAGCGAAACAGCGAAACATCGTCTGCGTCGTTTCGTATAGATAGCCGAAATTAGGACGTGTGTGTTTTGATAGAATTAATAAAATTTGTTAGGGCATTTTTGTGACAACCCTTTTAGGTGACATGTTACGTGCTGATGTCATTGTGATCGAAAGGGGCGCCACGTTATTTGCGACTGGATTAGGAACTGGCTCTCAAATGAGGCTGCCTGAAAACACCAATAGGTGTTTGGCGACGAATTCATAATTTGATTTGGTATTTAGCCAGGCGAGCAATCGAGCATTGAAGTTCTTTAAGATTTTTAATAATAAATGACGCACATAGAGATAGATGTCGAATGGAGAATTATGCAATACGATCAAAATCTTTACAATAATAACTTAATGCTAGTTAAAAGTTAATTGACGTATCTGAGCATGTTAGTTAACTTCCAATACATCTAAGGTAACGTGCATCAGTATTTTAAAAAGGCTAGTATCAATAAGGTTGAAAATTCGTGGAAAATTTACATTAACTTCGCTTTTTATCAGTTTGAAAGAAAAGAATCAACGTAACTTACATTTTGCTACCAATTTTGATGGAAAGCTTTCAATTTGATCAATAAGGCGCCTGTTGCCATTTAATAATAGGTACTTTTGTATTATACTCCGCTCAATACAGCTACAAAAATTCTTCTTACACTTTGTCTAACGGCGGTAGCAAGCAAACGCGAACCACCACATAAAAACGCAGTAAACTTTTGTGTTACGAACAGACCCGTCTAGAATGTTCCTGAATGGCCTCTAGAATGTTCCAGAATGCTGTTCTGTTACTGTATATAGTTTCTCTTTTTTTATATAATTTGTACCAAGAGTGTTGTTGTTGCAAATAAACATATATTCTTTCTTTCTTTCTTTCTTTCTTTCTTTCTCTAGAATGGCGGCCGTGGTAAACTGCACGGCAAGGCAATTAGAGTCCCATGGCGGGTTGTAAACGTCAATTCCATTTCAATTAAGAACCCTTTGCAAGCGCTGGGGACTAGGCTGTGTGAAAATAAAATTCTTTAGGTATTTGCAAGGAAATCCTTTATCTTTACAAAGAGAGGACCTAAATTAAACGTGCTTTTGTTTTTGAACGTTCATAAGCGGGTCATATGTATGCCATGTAGTACTTACAAGGCTTCACAGAGCTGTGGGATTTTTTTCTCTTATACTTACATAGTCTCTTAGAAGGGTTTAATTATGACATTGAATGAAAGATGGGACAACTTTTTGAACGAAATAATGCTAGAAGCACTTTTTATCTATACTTCTACATACACGGAGAAAAAAGACCTTCCAAAATACCGTTTTCCTTCTGAGACAAAAGGGAAGGACTTGTGATTCAGAAGGAAAACTAAGGTAAAATAAGGAAGGAATCGGTCTTGGAAGGAAAAAACTCAGAAGGAAAGTCAGATCTTTTTTCTCGGTGTACTAATGGTGATATATGAGGTAAAGTGTGTTAATACTTGTAAGTTATGTGGCTAATCTCTGAAACTATTGATTCGATTCAGAAAATTCCTTCACTAATTGAAAGCTACTTTACTGAGTACTATAAGGTTATGTTTGATTGTGATAAACGTTTTGTAAGAATCTGAATACAGGTCACAAATAATAATGCATAACTAAAACTTGGACTTTACTGAGCTCATAGCGTTTTTCTCTATGAACATAAAACCTTGTTTTCTGAGTAAACTCTTCACTAATAGATGTATATTCCGTCTCACAAATTAGCAAAGAGGGGAAGATATGTTATAGACAAATCTCTTTATATTTACAACTAAACAGCGTATAGTCACTGCGTTGTACACTTCAGACCAAACCACAGTAGAAATAAGCTCTTGCTTTGGCAGTACAACTAACATAAATTTTATTTAAAACAACGCTAATATTACAAAAAGCTAAACGTTTGTTTGTTAGTTTGGATGTAGAGGGTAATCTTCTAAACTACTGATCTAATTCTGAAAATTATTTAATCATCATTATAAAGCTACATCCCTTTCCTACTTGACATTATAAATGCGAAAATAACTCTGTCTGTCTGCCTGTCTGTCACACTTTCATGCCTAAACTCCTGAACCGATTTAAATGAAATTTGGTGCAGAGATAGTGATATAGAGATAATGTACGGCTAAGCCAATTGGCTTGATGAAATTAATGTACGGCTAAGCCAATTGGCTACATACAATGCAAAATGTCAGTACATAAAAAAAATCTTCACGCTTCTTAGATAGGTGCTACGGTGACAGCTCATGTTGGTTGCTGTACCGACAACGGCAGGCTCGTCAACGCTTAGCCCAGATATGTATTGCATTACTAGGATCGGTGTCAAGCTTCACTCTACCGTCCAATCATCCCTACTGGCAAGCTACTCAACTGTGGCGTCAGTTCGTTAGCAGGTCAAACACAAATAAGGCAAGTTAAATTAGCGACGCGGCCCCGCTGCGAATACGGTATCGCCGGGAGGGTTGGTAGCTTTAATTATAGCTGATGGAATTAAAAATGTTAGTAAAACAAGTTTTCCAAGTGAGCAGCGCGAATATGCGAGTGGCATCTAGTTTTCATACCATTTGGTGGCCGGTAATGAGAGCAAATGTGTTTTTAACCTCTGACGAAAGCGGAGGGATGTTATAAGTTAGAATATCTGTGTCTCTATGTCTCTGTGTGTTTGTCTGTAGCATTGTGGTTCCCAAACGGATGCACCGATTTTGATACAGTTTTTTTCATTTGATAGAGACTTTATCGAGACTATTTTTGGGGCTACTTCAAAACGGAACCCTTATTACTTTGTTGTCCGTCTATCTGTCTGTCTGTCTGTATGTCTTTTGTACCTTTTTACCCTTCTTCTAGTCAATGTCAAAGTCAAAATATGAAAAACATGCAAGAAACGCCCGGCAGATGATTTTTGGGCGCGATCACATTCACAATTTTATTCTTTTTACTAACTGATTGAATTGGAGCAAGTTCACTACAATTCCAATTTGTGCGTCTGTCTGTAGCATCGTGGCTGCCAAAAAGATACACCGATTATGACCTCGTTTTTTTGTTTGAACGGTAACTGGACCGAGAATTTTCTTCGTTTTCAAATTTTCTTCATGAGAAAACAAGCTATGCCCCACGGTTATACCTGCAGTTTTCTGAGATAATCAGTAGGTAATACATGTGTTAATCCGGGGTATAAGCTTTCTGTATTACTAATTTCACTCAATTACGTAAAGACGTTTCGGCGTGAAGAAGTCACAAATATACACCCTCATAAATCAAACTTTCTCTCTTTACTATCTACGCCCCGCGATTTTGCCGCAGAAACCTTTTCCGAAACAAAAAAGTAGCCTATATGTTAATCCAGCATATAAGCAATCTGCAATTCAAATTTCACTCAAATCCGTTGAACCTTTTCAGTTTGAAAAAAATAACAAACGCGCATACTTACAAACTTTTTCATTTTTTTATATTAGTATTAGCTGCGCTTTGCGATTTCTCCCGTATCTTCCCGTTATCCCTTTTCCGTGATAAAAAAGCTTATGTGTTAATCCAGGGTATCTTTCCTACTTAATATCATAAACGTGAAAGTTTGTGAGTATGGATGGATGGATGTTTGTTACTCTTTCACGCAAACACTACTCAACGGATCTGAATGAAATTTGGTATGGAGATAGCTTATACCCTAGATTATCACATAGGTTACTTTTTATCTCGGAATAAGGTTCCTCCGGGATAACGGGAAGATGCGGGTGAAACCGCGGGGTGCAACTAGTAAGCCATATAATTCCAAATTTCCTTTTTTCGAACTCATTACAATGTAACCCCTAAGAAACCCTAGGGGAGCCTAATCCCCGCCGATTATAACTGTTCGTCCTTTACAAACAAGTTCGTCAAATACTTGTTTAGTCGAATCCTTTCTCAAATGTTTGATGCCCCTTCAAGTACTCCGCCTGGGGGCGTCACGCTCCTATAACGAGAGCGAGGCATCTGAACATGACATAAATAAGATATTTATTTTAATAGCTTGAATACTTTTGAAATAAAATAACGACAGTTGCTTATATTTGTGACAAATGAATGTAAGTACATACATACGTAAAAATATTTGTATAGTTTCAAAGAGAGAAGTAACTAAAACTAACTAACTGAGATAGCGCAACGACCCAAAGTGAGTCTTGGCCTCCGATAACAAAAGACGCCACTTCGGTCTGTCCTGCGCCACCTCCTGCCAGTCCTCCACCTGGAGCTCGCGCAAATCCTTCGTGACTTCGTCTTTCCAGCGATATCTGGGACGGCCGACAGGGCAAAGAGAGAAGTGAATATCACAATTTTAATACTAGTAGTACTCAAGGATAAAATTGCTATACCCACTACTAAGCTCCATGAAGTCAGCAACTCTTTCAAAGGTCAATATGTGTACAATTTTTCAACATAATCCAAAGTGAAATCCAAGGCTTATCAAAAACTCAAAATTCAAAATTCAAAACATTTTTATTTGATCACTTTAAAACGTCAACTTAAAACTAGCTACACCTGTTCCAACTTCCTTACGCCGGCAAAAGAACAGGCAAGAAACGCCCGGCAGGTAATTTTTTTGGCGCGATCACACTGACAATTTTATTTTTATTACTAATTGATAGAATTGGAGCAAGTTCACTAAAATCCCAAGCTTTTTTTTTTGTCATCTAATAGTCCGATATTTTTTAATTAGCTTTACTAATAAGATTTCTCTTGTTTGGTTGTACACATTGGGATATGGGAACATGAATATTAACGAGTTGCGGGATCACAACCAAAGCAGACTAATTATCAAGTCCATAAAGAACAAAATCTTTTTAGAAACCCTTATTTTAAAATATCAGACTATATTAAGTGACTTGGAGGGATCGCCACGCGATTAATTTCCGGAAGTACTAATTATATTTTGAGAACTGTTTCTTTTTTTCTAGATACTTAGACACTTCTTGATCTTGGATATCATATCATAATATTTAATGCTATGTTATATTGCGGAGAAATCCTGTGCTAGTCTCCGGGTGAGTGAAACCAGGGGAAATAGCTAGTTAAAAATAAATAAAAATGGTCACACAATACAGGTGGTCAATCAAATAAAAAAACTTAGAAGTAAACTTAATGCTTTCTAAAATTCTTTAAAAAGGTTTGTTAAAACCTCTTTGGTAAAAAAAAACAATTTGCTAACAAATAAATAAACAAAGCATGCCGAAAAAATCAGTAAAAAATTATTACTCTAATAAAATTTGTTCAAATAAAATGTAGATGACTATTTACACAGTACTTACCAAATCAATGAGTTGAGATAGCCGCAGACCAAGCTTCACCAACACAGTATTGTTGTTCTTATCAACAGGTCGAATCAGTCTGTTGTAGTTACTCAACAAATCGTCGTACAGTCTCTTAGCATCGGGATTACAATAACATACACCGATGATCAACAAAAACACAGCAAAAACGGTCCGAAGCATCATTACAAGCCGAAATAATCGACACACTACACTGCTCTCAACACAAAAGAGGTTAGAATCTCGTACACAACGAAAAAAAAAGAAACCAATACCTTCCTAATTCAAACTTGAATCTAAAAAGTAAATGCAATCAAACTCTTTTGCTAACAACGCATTATTTACGATGAAATAGGCTTTTTTCGTAAATAAAATTTTGACAGCTACGCCCGGGAGGCTGCAGCGATTGTGGCGCCACGACTGGCGGGAAAACGGCGAAACAACGCGTCCACTGCGCCGACTCCGAATAAATGTTTATTGCTAGAATGAAACGTTCTTTACTGCCCATCGAAGTAATGAGAGTTCCTATTGATAATTTATTTTTATCACTTCTAGTTTTATACTGCTTTCGTAAGCGATGAACTAGCTAGCTTTAGCAAAAATAGGAGGAAGCTAAAACCTCTTTTGCCGCTAAATTCTTTCCGGCCAGGATCCATGAGTGAAATGCGAGCAAAAATTTGAATTTGAATTCCATTGACGTCGGGCTCGTCGAAAAATATTTCCACGCGATTTTTTGTGTCAAATACATTATTTACGGGGAGTTTGTGCGGATCGATTTGCAGTGCGCATGCGGGTTGCCCCATTCATGATTTCTAGTTTTGCTGGCGCTCGACCCGAGATTGTAGATGGCACTAGCAGCAATTAAACTTAGAAACGTAGCTTGATTTTGCGGTGTAGGTTTCTTAGTAACTATTGCATAATCTGTGGTACAGTCAGCAACAAAAGTAGCTGACCATACTCGATTTTCCTTCTGAGTTTTAGATCAGTAATGTTTGGGGTTTTCTTTATAACTTACAAGGAAACCTTTGACCATAACACAACACACCTGAGGTTAAGTGATGACACCGTAAAAGGTTGGTGTTTAAGAAGATGCAGGCAATCAAAAAATGTGCTATTGTTCAGCGAATTTTGTCGTTGACTGTACTCTGGGTGGGTTGGCAAGGTCGGATCGGAAAGGGCATTAAATTTTGATTTCATAACTGTTGTTCGAGTGCTAAGGGTGAATGCGCCCTTGGAAAAGGTATTAGGGGTTCGAAGTTGTTTCCTAACGAACATTATACTAAAAATAATTTTATTATGAACTAGCAATGTCAGCAAGCCCTATGGGATTTCTCTCTCAACATTTTAGGCGATGAATTTTCAAAAATCGAATGTCTGTGCAAAACTTCATGATTCTACACCAAGCAGTTTAGTCTATGCCTTATCTGACAGTCAGCGTACGAGTTTTGATTTGTTCCTGATTCGTCATTTTTGTTATGTAAAACAATTTTATGCTGTAAAATATAGTTTGATTTACAGATTATTAGAAATCTATGTGTGTGTACGTAGCGTTAGGATGCCCTGCGACAAGGTGGAGTGACGAATTGTACCGAGTGGCTGCCAGTAGTGGGATGAAAAGAGCAGAAGACCGGGCTCAGTGTTGCGCCTTGGGAGAGGCATATGTTCAGCAGTGGACTGTCACAGGTTAATAATGATATAAGTTATGAAGTGTTATATTTTTATCCTACTCTGGCCTCCAGCTAAAACTCCCTGTACCTAGAACGATTCCAGTATCTATAAAATACTTTCAAAGCTCCTAGCCATAGCTAGCTATCCTCTAAAGCCACAAGCGTAGGTAACAATATCGCAAATCAAATTTATTTTTTCATTACTTTTACTGAACTAAAACTTTGCCAAGCCATTTTCGCCTTTAACTGTACGTCCATTAAATAAACGAATAGTTGAAGTCCCAAGACAAGCGCAGCTCTAAACGCCACCAAAACAATGGCTCATTTCTCTACGTTAACATAGTAAACTTTTGCTAGTGTTGCCAGTGTAACGCCTTTATAGTCGGAGAGCTCAGTTTTTTTTTAACTTCAGGTATAAAAACAAAGTTTTTTTTTAAGTTAATTAGATAGTTCGTTTATATACGGCTGCGCTGTCATGAAATAATAAAATAATCTATTTCCTCTAGAGGAGGTATATAAATGAGGGATTTGAAAAAATATCTCTTGTGAAAAGTAAGTAATGGTAGTCAAATATTTTTATTTTTTTGGCATTTTCTAGTGTAGGCCTTGCTTTCTATCATCGTCGCTTAGCATTTAACGGTTTATTTCATGTGCAATCCGTTGAACCGTTTTAGCGTGAAGAAGTTACAAATATACACACTCACAAACTGTCACCATTTTTTTTAGAGGTAACAAAGAGACAGACAGACAGAGACAGACATTTATAATACAAGTGTGATCTTCTTAATTATATAACTTACAAAACTTTACCTATTGATTGCAAGAAATTGTTCTTATACATAGTTATTGTTGCCAACAATTATCCTTACTTCCTTACTTTTATATTATAAATGCGAAAGTAACTCTGTCTGTCTGTCTGTTACGCTTTCACGCCTAAACTACTGAACCGATTTAAATGAAATTTAGTACAGATATAGTCTAGAGCCTGAGAAAGGACTTAGGCTACTTTTATCGCGATAAACTGTAGCCTACGCGGGTGAAACCGCGGGGAACAGCTAGTTATTTATAATTATTGCTTTTGTTTGTAACAATTATTTCAAGATTTTAAGCACCCTAAAAAACGCAATGCCTACCTCCCGGCCCACATAAAGGACATTCTTGCAAGCTATACATAATTTAAGCCGTACGGCCCGCAATGCAGTTCTGGCGTCCGTTAAACTTAGTCTTCCTTTGGCCCACGTTCCTTATTCGCCCGCTCGGCCCACTTCGGACCATTCCGGCCCACTATCTGGGGCCGCATTAATTGCCACGGAAGCAATCAAATTGAGATAAATCGCTCCCTTGTAGATATTGCGGTGGACTGTACTTAGACTGCTTTGGAGTTCGGACGGTTGGGGGCATAGTCAAAATTTTAGTTGTTATTTTTTTTCACCTGGCAATTGCCATACAAAATTTCCAATTGTTTTTTCACCTGGTCTGAGTACTGTCTCTCTCTCTGGGGCTGCTGGAATACACCAATACACTGAGAAAAAAATCCTGACTTTCCTTCTGAGTCTTACCTTCCAAGACCGATACCTTCCAAAATGTAACCTTTTCCTTACATATTTTACCTTAGTTTTCCTTCTGAGTCTAAATCCAAGGAAATTTCTTCTGTATTTAGGAAGGTCTCTTTCTCCGTGTAGGTCCTTGGCGACAGATTCTTAACTTCAGGGTGATAGCTAGCCAGATGAGCAATTGAAAACCTACCACCAAGCTACTCATATGGTTTTATCACGATGTTATCCCTCACCGAAAGATCATGCTCATTGTAGGATTTGATCCCAAGACTTAAGACGACTTGCCGACGTTACTACCACTGAGCAATCATCGCTTCAAATGATGTTGATGATGAAATAGGTATCTAAAGACTACACGGAGACAAAAGACCTTCCGAAATACCGTTTTCCTTCTGAGTCAAAAGGGAAGGACTGGTGATTCAGAAGGAAAACTCATATAAAATAAGGAAGGAATCGGTCTTGGAAGAAAGAGTCAGAAAGAAAGTCAGAATATTTTTCTCAGTGTATTCGAACTAGTGACCCGATATAGTTCCTGCGATATATAACGTGAAAACTGCGCGTGTAACTGAGCTAGATATAATATGTATTTTATATTAAAAGGATCCCTAACCTGTAGTGTAATGTAAGTGAGTCCCTCTGCGGGTATCATTGCCTGAAAGCTCTGACCCTGCGATCCTTGCGCTTGATATACGATACGCCAAGTTCAAACGTGTCAATATAAGCTATGTTATAGACGCGTTTGAACTTGGATATACGCTTTTAGGAGATAGGTAGATGTAAGAATTGTAGGGTCTATTACAAACTAGCTGTTCCCCACGGTTTCACCCGCGTGGGCTACAGTTTATCGCGTTAAAAAAGTATCCTATGTCCATCCTCAGGGTTCAAACTATCTCCGTACCCAATTTCATTTAAATCGGTTCATTAGGTTAGGCGTGAAAGCGAGACAGACAGACAGACAAACAGGCAGAGTTACTTTCGAATTTTAATAATAAGTAGGGACTATGATAAGCACTTCTTTTTATTTTTACTTAGTTGCGCCACGCGGTTTCACCCGCCTTTTCCCGTTATAGATAAAAAGTAGCCTGTGTTTAAATCCAGGGTGTAAACTATCTATATTCCAAATAGCTAGGTTTCTTCACGATGTTTTCTTTCAGCGAAAGCTCAAGCTCATTTTAGCCAAGCCAAGACCTACGGGTTGTAAGTTGACGTTGCTACTACTGAGCCATCATCGCTACGTAAAGTTTGTACTCTGAGATAGGGTGTGAGACACCTTTTTCCTTATCACGATAAACTGTAGTCCATTCGAATAAAATTACGAGGAACAGCCTAGCATTATCTCAAGTTAGATATATGAAACAAAATGTTTGTCTACTTTTATAATTAAAACGCTGTTGGATTACCTAAATAAATAAATAAAAAAAAAAAAAAAAAAAGGAAGCGTCAATACTAACTCATAACTTCCTACATTACACCAAACTCATTTTTAAACACCTATTCTTTTCCCACTCCCCCACCATGCCCAAGTATTTTTCTAAGACCAATTCGATAAATCTTATTCCAAATTTCATCCCAAAAACATTATACGGGATCTGTGCTCGCGTTATATCCAAAATATCGATACGTTACTAGTTTATTACGCTATTCGTTCATGCATAAAACAGGGGGTCCAAAACGGGCGGAGCGGGTCAGGAACTGGCGGAACGGGCGCCAGAAACTAATAAGAGTTAGGCACCTTGACAACATACGTGATATTATGATAAATAGCGCACCCTTGTCAGAGAGACGTGGGCTGCGAAAATAACGGAGCGCCAACCTACAGTTTACATGGAAAATGGGTTAAGTGTATGTACAAGGGTTTAAATCTTGAGACTGGATAGCGTAGCGCTGGCTGCCTTTGCGATAGGAAAGCTTAGCGAAATGGGCAGCAAACTAATTTGAATTTTTTTTAACTAGTTGCTCATCACGCTTTCATTGATGTGTACTACATTTTACTAAAAGTGTTACATGTCCTTTCTGAGGGTTTCAACTATCTCCTCACCAAATTTCATCGAAATCTATTTTGCAGTTTAGGCGTGAAAAGGCCACAGACAAATAGAGTTTCCTTTGCAGTTATAATATTTAATACTAGTCGTGTTCCTCGTTTTACCTGAGTGGACTACAGATTATCGCAATAAAAAGTATTTTTTCCCTTTCCCTAGAGTTTAAACTATCTCCATGCCAA
The DNA here is from genome assembly GCA_931315375.2 of Opisthograptis luteolata. Lineage (NCBI taxonomy): Eukaryota > Metazoa > Arthropoda > Insecta > Lepidoptera > Geometridae > Opisthograptis > Opisthograptis luteolata. Next base: position 10,335,619 of record OV928049.1, on the reverse strand, counting down.
ATTTCATTTAGATCTGTTCAGTGGTTTAGGCATGAAAAGGTTACAGACAAACCGAGTTAGGTACTTTCAAATGTACATGAGGCATAGTTTAATAAACCTATATTATATGCCTTTAAGGCTTAGGTTTATCTTTAATCAATTTTGCCATTGGTTCTCAAAGATTTTGTAAAGCATTGACAACTAGGTATTTCTAATGACAATTGGAGACGAGACGTCATAGCACGTACCATACATGGAGTCAGTACGTCCTATGTACCGTAAGGTACAAGTTCAACGTGGGCAGCAAGGCAGCAAGCAGGGCTGCTCGATGTTTCAATAACATTCTACCACAGTATACATAAAGCAAGTAGAACCTTTCACTAGGATTAGACGTCCGGAACCACTACTAACTAACTAAATTTACAAGCTATATCTAGACATAACACAACGTTAAATAAAACAAGGTATTTTCCTGCAATCTCTAATTTTAATTAACTATAGCACCATGGTTTTCACACAAATTACACCATCATATATGTGACACTGTGTGATGTTAAGGGCAAGTTCAATCGTTAGGTATCTCGTCCTAGTTGAGCTACTGCTTGCTTTTATAGGTGACAGTAATGACGTCAGTGCTGCCGGCAGCGTGTGTTGCTGCCTACATCGGACTCGTACCTTTATCTTTACGCGTTATCTCAAATAGACCTACCGCGAAAGGGAAGTCTCTACACAACCACCATAGACCCCACCTGGTCCCGGCGTCCCACACGAGTTTGTGAGGTGCCTAATTACGGCCCGAATTCGATCTTCCACTTCGAGAATCGAGTTTGTCGAATTCCGACTTCTCGAATTTCGAGTCGGTAATTCGACAAAAGTAGGCGAAAGTTTTGCAAGGCGTATTTAGGGGCTGCGTTTGTACTACGTGATATTTTTTTGGAACTAGAAGGAAGGATCTGTTGATTAATGAAGTTTTTTTTAGTTTATTATGGAGCGTCAAATTTGCTAACGATACCTTTATGGTATGTAAGAGAGCGGAGGTGGAAACCTAGTGTTTGGAGAGACGACTTATCAGCAGATACAATAAATGTCTTGCTAAAACTATCGTGATACTGGTTTTATATCATAGATTGGCAAATCAGTTTCTCGTATATAAATATCTGAGATTGAGATCATATCATCAGCCTATTACGTTCCCATTGCTGGGACTCTGGCCTTCTCTCAGAGAGACAGTGTGGGCCGTAATCTACCACGCTGATCCAGTGCGGGTTGGTAGATATCGCATGCTCATGAATGTTGTGTTTCTTTGGAACATGCCGGTTTCCTCACGATGTTTTCCTTCACGAGACCCTGCAAATGTAAAATGTAAGCACATAAATTAGGAAGCGATTTAATAAATTAATTGCTTCCTAATCTATGAGGTAGCGTTTGACCGCAAGGCAGCTGGTGCAAAGTGACTATGTGGTCAAAGGTGGCACCATGATACGCTTGTACTGAGAATTAGCTTTCAAGTGAGGCCGAAACATGCCTGGCAATAGATTCATATCTATCTTGAGGGTGCGATGGTTACATTTTTTATTTTTTGACGACAGATACGGCGCAACCGACTGTGAAGTGTGAGGTCGTGGGTTCGATTCCTGCTACAGGACCAATATTTGAGCATTGAAAAAAAAAGTACAAGAGTTTGTTCTGTGTCTGGGTGTTGTGGATCCCCGATCCGCGTAGTATCTGATACCCTAGATACAGGGAATCCCAGTTAGGGGTCAGAATTATGTATGTGTGTATGTGATTGTGTGGGCGTTATATATTTAATAATTTATCCTACTAATAACGTCAAACGAAAGTTTGTGAGTATATATGGATGGATGGATGTTTGTTACTCTTTCACCCAAAAACTACTGAAAGGATCTGAATGAAATTTGGAATGAAGATAGCTTATACCCTGGATTAATACATAGGCTACTTTTCATCCCGGAAAAAGGTTCCTGCGCGATAACAGGGAGACGCGGGTGAAATCGCAAGGCGCAACTAGTTTTTCATAATTTCAATACCCATGTAGAGAAGTGATCCTTTATCAGTAATTATTAATACCCAATAGCTGCTCCAAAGTCGTTAATTCATACGATACGGATGTTGGAATTACACAGACAATCAACTTGTATCAGATACGATTTCCGTTAATGAACATCTATGCGCTAATGGTTTTGTAATTACATTGTTCAATAAACAAAACTTACACATGTAATATAATATATAAAGTATCAATTAGGACCCTTTGTAGTAGGTACATAATTATTTCTATACGCAGTTACGTTCATTATAATATTACTATGTAAATATAGTTTACATAGGACTGGTAAGAACTTATTTATTAGGGTTAAAAAATTTATTTATTTATTTATTTATTTATTGACATACTTGCTCCTGGTGAACATTACAGTTACCCAATTCGTTCACCAGGAACTAAAAACACTACTAATTAACAAAATAAAATAGAAATAACACAAATACATAATAAAAGTAACAAAAAATAAAACAAATAATAAAAAATAATAATGAAAAGAAAGAATTACAAATAAAATTATACACCTAACATTACATTTTTTCGCCGAACTCTAATGCCACCCTGTGAAACTCCCGCTGAGTGCACAAGAATAGATCCACGTCCTGGTGTTGGCGCAGCACAGCGTTGAGCAAGCGGAGCGCTCGCGGAAAAGGCGACTGGTGACCCAACTCGCTCCTGAACCCCGGCCCACCAAACAGGTCACGTCTTCTAGCCCTGATATAGATAAAATAAAGAATCATCGTAATCGGACCATTCTCGGAAAAGTTATGCGTGGTCATACATTAAAGAATGTGTATAAAAAATTGTAGGCACAAATAAATTCGTTCATCCGTTATTTTCTCAATCCTAATAATATTATAAAAGCGAAAGTTTGTGTGTGTGTGTGAATGTTTGTTACCACGTATCACCGTAACTACTAAACCGATTTTGAAGAAATTTTGAATTCAGATAGCTTATCTCCTGGATTTACACATTTTTATCCCTGAAAAAGGTTCCTACGGGATAACGGAGATACGCGGATCAAATCGCGGGGTGCAACTAGTACGAGTAATATCTAGTTTTAGTGATATTTCTGAATTTTCCAATCAGTGTGCCATCTCCATACCAATTTCCATTAACAGAAATAAGTGTGTGCTTGTTTGTTTGATAAAAACTTTCACGAGCACATTTTTCCTTTAAAAGTTTCCATCGATTCCAACCGAGTATCCGAAGTCACTACGAACATAGGTACATTTGCTTTAAAGCGAGCGCTAGGTTATGAGCGCTTCAATCGCTTTAATGGACATCGCAACCAAACAACATAGACTACAACTGTACCACGCGGCGTCACTCGCGTGAAAATTCCTTGAGAACCAAACATTTTCCTGGAATACAAGTAGAATTTTTAACAAAAAAATAACCGACTTCTCTTTCCCCTCGATTTCTCTGGGACACCATCATCAGATCCTGGTTCCCTATCACGGCACCACCCTTGGGATATCTCTATTCCAACAAAAAAGAATCATCAAAATCGGTTCATAAACGACGAAGTTATTATATTAAACCTTCTCCTTTTTGGTTGGTTAGAAAAGTAGCCTATGTCACTCTCCGATCCATAAACTATATGTTTGCAAAAGATCACGACAACCCGTTGCTTTGTTGTTGCGTGGACAAATAAACAAACCTGCAAACACTTTTTCGCATTGAAACAAGCGTGGGTTCGAAAATTACTACCGTGGGCGTCTCTCGATGATATCAAGCATATATATACCCACATTGGTGTGTGCACGCTTATCTGTTCGTGGGTTAAGTTATTGCTGCAACTTGAAAACAGAGGTATGTCTGCTGTGAGATTTGAAATGCCTTCAATCACATCATTGCATGACGTCAGAACGCTTGACTTCAACTGGTGACTTAAGGTTAAACGCACCCATGTACGGAGTGTACGAAATTGCGGATGAAATCATGTCAAAAACTCTTCCCTTCTTTATGTGAGCTAGTGGCTAACTCCATTGTCGAACTACCCTGGCCACCCAAAGGCCTCCAACATGACTTTACTATGTTACAGCCAGGACCGACCGCTTAACGCGCATTCCAAAGCACGGTAGCGCTCAGTTGAAAATGCCTCTAAACGGTCACCCATCCAAGTGATCATCATCATTCGCCGGAAGAAGTCCACTGATGAATATAGGTCTCCCCCTTGGAAAGCCACCATGATCGGATACTTGCCATTAGCATCCATCGGCTCCCTGCGACTGGGCGAGAGAGCCGATGGCCCCCAATGTCCTGGGCTCATCTAGGGACCAAGTTCCAAGTATCTAGTAGTGGTATTCAAGTGATCGGCCAAGCTGACAGTTTCTTAACCTAGACCAGCTATGCCACGAACTCTAATAGCTGGCGACAAAAGCAAAAAAAAACAACAAAAACAGAACCTACAAATTCGAAACTAAGCTCTCAAAACACGAATCTCCATAAACATCTAGAGCGGAATAATACTATCAAAACGCTGTGTTTTGGTCATAAATCAGCGGAACCTCCTGAGTTTTGAGTACTGCTGTGCCCCGCATTGCGGCTTTGCGGCTTAAATTGCACACAACGTGTCAGTGGGCTATATATTATCATCAAGAGGATGCAACTAATGGTGCACACAGGCCGGAAGTTTGGCCAGCGAGCCAGGTGACACCAGCTGAAGCGCGCTTACTACCCCTTCATTATCATTAATGTATGCGACACACGGGCCCTGAGTTTTGCAAGCAAATTATGATTTAACAACAATAATTGCTCAATGGCTCGCCGTAATATTTATTAAAAGGAAACAACAAGATAAAGCGTTAAACTGAAATCGAGCTACGCCTGTTCCAACCTCTTTACACCGGCAAAAGAACAGACAAGAAAGGTCAGTTTTAGGACGCGATCACGTTATTGATATTTTCTATCATCACTTTTTAAACTGCCACATTAGAATTAGGTTTTGAAACTGGATGTTGATGAAAACGTCTACCCGTAATAATATCACCAATACTACCCACAGAAACTTTTAGTAGGAAAAACTACTACTACTATACCTACTCTCATGATCATGGCGCTTACAACAGAAATATCGAAAAACTAAAATAAACACATGGTAAATACTAAATATCTTGTTGTATAACTTGTTTCAATATGTACCTAATTCCATTAATTTTTTATTACCAACTGACTGATTTGGAGCAAGTTCACTACAATCCCCAGCTTTTTGTCTCATAGACAGTGTGATATTTACTAATTTCAATTTCCATAATGCTATTTTCATGGTTAAATTGAGTAAGTACAAGTTCGCCAAATACGGGTGACGTATAACCTTGTTACTTTAAACAGCATTTTGAAATTATTCGTGGCAGCCCGCGGCTTTTTAATTTTATTTTCAAGTGGTAAATTCGACAATATAAAATTAGCCCTTATTATTAATTTGAGGCTGTGACAAATGTGATCTGCATTTTTTTTAAACTCAGTACTCGGGTCGCGAGTCACTTTTCATGTCATTCTAGTTTGTTGTATTAAAGTAGTTGGAAAGATTCTTTTTTTAGTATATGGTGAAATATTTTTATTGTGTGTTCATCAGCTTTTTAAAACACTTTTTTTTGTATAATATTGCTAGCGTATGCCACTATACAACCCTCCGACATTTTCACGACTTGTTGCCAAAACAGTATCCTATAAAATGTAAAAATTTTAGATTCTATCGCCAAAAATTTATCGGCAACCTCACTTGAGACCTAGTTCCCTATCCAAGTGTAGCGTGACGCCACCTTCGGCCACTTCGTCATTTAATATCTAGTGACTTGTGGTCCAACGATACCCTGTAAGACGTAAAAATCAGGGAAAGATTTACTACCTACCACCCTCAGGTTACAAGTTTTGTGCCAAGCACCTGTCTGTGTTTTCTGGCAAACCCAACTACTAGCTAGCCAGTTGACAATCCAGGCGCCACCTTAGACTTCACCTTCACTTAATATCTGGTGACATTTGGTGAAACGATAGTATGTAAGAAAAAAAAACAACTTTGTTAAGTGATATAAAGGAAAGATGCGGATAACAAATAGACAACCGCATTGATTGATTACGATATTTGGCTATAAGTCTACCATTAGATGACCTAGCTATCGGTCAAGAACATGCCTATGGCTGGCCATACACGGACAGCTTGAATCAGTCAGGATCGCTTGCTCAAAGCTGCGACTGCATAGTGAACTACATACTTCTACGTGCTTACATACACGAACTGCTCGAGCAGTTGCAGTAATTCACTATGCAGTCGCAGCTTGAAGCTGTCGATCATGACTATTTCAAGCTGCAACTGCATAGTGAACTACAGACTTCTACGTACGTACATACACGAACCACTCCTGCAGTTGCAGTAGTTCACTATGCAGTCGCAGCTTGAAGCAGTCGATCCTGACTGCTTCAAGCTGTCCGTGTATGGCCGGCCTATCGAATACAAACAAAAGAACTCCATATACTTTTCCAAATCAGAAAAGCTTTCAGCTTCCATTAAGCATCAAGCATTCTTAAATTCCGGATCCTCGCAAGGTTTAAGGGTCGGTATTATCATAATTTTGTTGAATACGGTGTTCCTGTCAGACAATACACATACAAGATATTATTGGGTTCACATCCCTACATGTATTGTATGTATTATGTATGAAGTCGGAACGTACTTGCTAGGGTGTCGGCCTGTCGGCTGTTACATTGTGATGTCACCAGTATTTTTTTGTTTTAGGACAACCCTGTTTGTTGTACTTTGTGTTTTGGTACGCGATTTGAGTGTTTTGAAATGAATTAAAAGGAAAAATTTATGCGTGGCCATACGTAAAAATACATACAATCATGTCGGCAATGCTAACAGTGTTTCACTTTTAAATAGATAACAATAGAAAATAGAACAATATACAAGGAAGGATCTTGTTAGTGTTACGAGTACAATGGTCGGTTGTATCGCTTAGAGCGATTTAATAAATAACAATAAATAAATAATTTGACAAGCGTACAAAATATAACGACACGTAATTAAGACTCAAAAGTTTTACTTTACATTTATTTTTATTTAATACATACGTAGAATAAATTATGGTCCCACCACCAATACTTCTTATAACCTACGTCTCTCAAGTTGTTTTTGGGCAACCGTCAACTCTATCTCAACTATAACAGGACCAATTGCACTTTACTCACTTGGGATAAGAGTTAATTTCAAACGTGCTCATTGTCATAATATTCATTGAAAATAATGTGTAAGGCCTTTGCAGATATATTAAGGTATATTCTGTGTACCACCTATAGGTACCTATTATATATGAGTGTGGTCAAACACAACCCTGAAGAAAATTAGAAACAAGACGAGCAATTATCATCATCATCATCATCATCATAAGCCAGAAGAAGTCCACTGAACTAAGGCCTCCTCCTTTGAACGCCACTAGTAGCTGTTAGCCATTTGCATCCATCAACTTCCTGCGACTTACAATGTCGTCGGTCCACCAAGTGGGGGGCTTTACAGAACATCTTCCGGTTCGTGGTCGCCACTCGAGAACCTTTCTTCCCGATTGGTTATCGGTTCGATGTGCCCTGTCTATTGCCTCTTCAACTTGCAAATTCTGAGAGCTATGTCGGTAAAGGTTACCGTCTGGTTTAAGAAAATACTCAATCAACGTTTGATTGCAAGCTAACGTCACTATCACTGAGTTATCAACACTTTCTGCTCCATCACTAAATCACAGTGCAGTATCGACTATCGAGTAAAGCGTCAACTATTGCGATGAGCTGTAATCAATATCCCGTCAGTTACATCGTAGTCAGTTCAGTTCAGGTTAATTGCCGGTGAGATTGACCTGCAGCACAATATTGCTATGTAGCTATACGTCGAGGTTAACTAACACTGCTATAGATTATTATGATTGAGTCATTAATGTAGAAAGGGATTGATGTCGGGTCTAATGCTAACGTGATGAGAAAAGTGCCTGAGAACATTTAAACGAAGTTTAGACTACAAAAAAATAATTAATCTCCACCGTCATCATCATCAGCCTGTGTCAGATCTTTGCTGGACATAGGCCTCTCCCAATGTACGCCCGGTCTTTAGCGCTTCTTATCCAATTACTGTCAGCCACTCGGCCCTAGTCGCTCCACCTACCTACCACTCCACCTAGTTGGTGCAAGTCGTCACTCCATCTTCACTACGTTTGCCAAGTCGTGGTCTCCACTCAAGAACACGTCTAGATTAGTTTAAAATGGCACCAACGGTCACCTATCGAAATGCTGGTAGTTCCGAGTTACCTATTACTTAATAGACCAACATAATCATCATCAGCCTATTTATTACCTCCCCACTACTGTGACTCTGGTCTTCTCTCAGAGAGAGACAGCGAGAGTATGGGCCGTAATCTATCAGCCTGGCCCAGTGCGGGCTAGTAGATGTAGTATGCCCTTGAATGTTGTGGTTCTTGGACACGCCGGTTTCCTCACAATATTTTTCTTCACCGTTTTGAGCGATGGCAAATAGGCACACGACGATTTGCGCTGAGTGGCTGGCAGTAGTTGGATGAGAGCTGAAAACCGGGCTCAGTGGTGTACCTTGGGAGAGGCCTATGTCTAGCAGTGGACTGATACAGGCTGCTGATATTAAAGTCAAAGGTGCGGCCGATACGAACTCTGTATCAGCGCCAGTACAAAAACATAGTGTACAAATAACTATAGTGTTAACTTACCATATGACCTGTGGTATAGATAGTCAATTTCACCGGCAATTAAACCTCAACTGGCCCGGTAACTGGCTACATATTGATTACAACTCACCGCAACAGATAACGTGTTGTTTGATATCGCACTGTCATTAGCGGATACCGAAATCTGCCCTAAATGCTTACAGATTATTACAAGCGATGTATCAGCGTTTATTGATGCTCTACCTTTTATTTCAACCAGTTGTAAGAACGTTAATGTGATCCCTTACTAATGTTCTGAAGGAATTAATAACACTATTTGTTTACCTTTTTACTTCTAAACCGCTACATTGATCTTGATGAAATATAGTATGTAGATTGTGAACAATGGGAAAGTACAGATTATACTTTTTATTGCAATAAACTGTAGTTTAGATACGCGGTTGAAAAACAGGGAAGAGCTATCTAAAATTTGTAATTAAACTTACAGCCAATGATGGATTACATTTTATGCAACTATTTTTATGTGTATTATAATAACAACGTCATTCTGTAAAGCTGCTGTAAATTAAGTTAAAAAATATAAAAATAAACCTTCATTATCACAAACGGGTAAAATTATCAGTCGAAGCTGCAAATCGCATCTAGTTGCTAACAAACTTAAAGAAAAACCCCAAAATAAATAAATTAAACCGCCATTAACCTTTTCACGCCACAAATTCTTCATTCAAACCCAATATTGCCAAACCATTTTAAACCCAAAAAGGTAAAACCCCAAGCTGCTCCGGAAACCATCTCAAACGCAAAGAACGGCCTCCATACAAAATATAAAAAACTTTGGTCCATCCCGTATTAATCTAAAAGCAAATCAGATTCATGCCGGAGGCTGAGCCACATCTGGCCAGTTAAAAGTTGTCAGTGAACTGGCATGAATACACCGCGTAACTTTGTTAAGAGGATGGCGTAAGTGACAGGAGACAGAGAAGTTAAGAAAGCATTACCTCCTCCGCCCACGGTGACGTATGGTAAGCGTATCATAAGACGCGCGTACTACGAGCACGTATCTTCAAACAAGTCCGCAGACGAAGCGGCGCGGCATACCCACGCTTCTCTACGACTGTGTTAGTTATGATTTCTTGATGTTTAGCAATCTGTATCTCGAACGCAATGAATGACGACCTATGTGGCGCAATGGGCGGATAGCCGACTGTGAAGCGTGAGGTCGCGGGTTCGATTCCCGCTACAGGACAAATATTTGTGCATGGAAAAAAAACGCAAGTATTTGTTCTGTGTCTGGGTGTTGTGGATCCCCGATCCTCGTAGTTTCTGATACCCTAGATACAGGGAAACCTAGTTAGGGGTCAGAGCTTATGTATGTGAATGTGCGGGCATTTTTTAATTTTTAGAAGACTAACAGTTTGGTGTTTTGAAGTCAAAAAACTTAAACTCTATGAAAATAAATGAATAAAAACTACAAGTGACTTCCTGGTTTTCTTATTCGTGTGCACCGTCTTAAGGCTCCAGCTGATGCATGCTCAATTTAAATCGATTGAAACGACTAAAAGCCAATGATCTTTAAAAAGTTAAAATAGTGTTATTTAGTTGTTGTAATCGGCGTTACAGTATTAGTTAAATTAAATAAATACCCACTTACATAAAGGTAAATAGTACTAGTCGTTGAAAAATAACTATATTATTATGACTCCAAAGTAAGAAAGAACACTTAAGTAATTTGATTTTTATATATATAAGAGAAAAGATTAATATCGTGTATGCCTTGTACTGGACCCAAAACGTATCCAAGTCCAAGACTCGGTACTTTGTACCCGTGGCATCATTTCGTGTTGTTAGTGCTCTAGAAAATATGAAAATATCGTTTTATTACAAACTTACATCCGTTATTTTAGTAAGAGACGTAGTTTTCGCGGTAATCTTATTTATGGTAGCTCTTTTACCTTGCGATGGAAACTGTTTAGGTAAATTATATGTTTCTGTCACCATGTACTTATCGGTGAGGTCCGGCAGCTCCAATTGAGATCCAGTTCTCAATCCAGATGTAGCGTGGCGGCAGTTTTGACCACATCGTCTATAACATAAATTTAAAATTTAAATAACTCCCGGCATCTTGAATCGATTTTCATCAAACATAGTTAAAAATGCCTTAGTACATCATTTTGGAAAAGAGCTGATACTTTAACACAGCTGGACCGATATTAACCAAACATAGCTAAGAACCACCGCAAGGAAACTGGCTTTTAATTGAAAAAAAAGCCGCATCGAAATCGGTTAATCTGTTTGAGAGCTACGATTGCACAGACAGACAAACAAACTTATAACACAAATTTAATCTTAGATGCAGGATTATACAATAGGAGCTCATTGGTTTAGAGCTTTGGAGCGGTTTTTGAAAAAGTGCAGTTTTTAATTATACATATTATAATAAAATTGTAACAGGCCGATGTCTGTACATTATAAAAGTTGAAGATAAACTAAAATGTGTCTTTAGTAACAGAAGCCAAAACAACAGTGTTTAGAATTTTTGTCTGTATGTTTGTACAATGTACGCGCACCACGCATCAACACTGCGTCAAATTTAATGCGGTTTCCACCATGATATTATTAGAGATCTTACCTAAAATATAGACTAAATTTTACTGCAGGAAAACATCTCATTCCAATTGCTTTGGCATTAACATTGCCTGAATCTCACGTTATTTATTGAAGTTAAAGCTAAATTAACAGAATTTGAGTAAAACAACTATTTAACAGATTCTTAACTCCACGCGTATGAAGTGAAACTGAAAATTAAAAATTTTTTTTTCATTGCTTTTTTTACTTACAAAATAATTTTTTACAGTTTAAAATTACCTTTTAGTTTATAGAAATTAGGCACAACGTATACAGTTGAAGGTAGAGGATAGTGTTTGGAAGCCTGCCAAGGTTCAGGGTTTCGTTGGCAAGCTGCACCGTAATGCGGGCAGTTGTATATAGATACTTACCCACGGATAGCATTATTGGTTTAAATACTGCAAAGAGTTTCAATTTTATTTTGGAAATGGGTTTTGAAATTATTTCGTGTCAATTTTATGATATTTCGCTCTTGCATTAATTTTTAACGATCCCGAGATCGCTTGGTAGTATGAGTAATGTAGTTCGACTTTTTGATTGGTAACCAACACAAAATTTGCATGTAGTTAAAAGTTTTACAATGACATTGTCTTATACGATTTTGTCCACTTATTTCTGTCTCAAAAAGCAAGTTATATTTTGTCGTTTGATTATTAAATTTATTTTAAAATATTACATTAGAAATCCAGAAGGAACTCTGTTTGCTTGTAACTTTTTTTTATAACTAAACCGCTTAACCGATCTTGATGAACTTTGGTGTGGAGGTAGATCGGAATCTGGAGAAGGACATAGAATATTTTTTATTCCGTAGTCTATGTGGGTGAAACTGCGGTGTGCAGCTAGTAAATAGTATATTGGGGTACTTTCCATTGCTCACTCGATGTATTTCGCCAGTCTCACTTAAAAGGCTGTTCGACAATCATCGTCACCTAAAATTTTGTGGTCATCTTGTGGTCATATGTAAGGTAACGAGCAAGGCTGATTATAGGACTAAAAATTGTGTTAATATCTAACTAAAAGGCTAAGAATGTATGTATGGTCTTTGTTTTATGTTTAATCGGATTTTATAATTTTACTACTTGATAGAAGGTGAAAATTCCAACTTTCCTTAATATAACAAAGTGAATCCAACAAAAACTTAGACATAGGCACTGAAGAACTATACTTAAGTACTCATTAAGCAAGCAACACTCAAGTTTATTTATACAGAATTAATAATCCATAAGGTCTACTTCAAACCCTTTCCTCACTTGAAGATATCAATTTAAACTATAATGCAATCCATAAACCTAATCCTGGTAACCCTAGTTTATGATAGGAATATCTGTTCCAAATAAGCAACATCGCAGTACCAAACACAGTACAGAATGTATCAGTAGAACACATGCAAACAAGTTATTATTTTTACTAAATTACCAATGTCGCTTTTGAAGCGAAGCTTCTTACGATCGAGTCGGACGAAAAGCGTACTAGGAAACCATTCACCGACTCCAAAAAGAGCTCGAGAGGCGTTTTTGATCTTTAAGTCAAGGCATCATTCGTACTCTGTGTATACATTTCTACAACAAATGCAACAAGCAATGCATAAAATATTTTTTTATTTCTAATACTGGGGCCACACTAACGGAAAATGCCGTTAATTATTGCGATGATTGACGTTTGACACAATGTGTGGCAACAACTTAACGCGATAATTTGACAACGACATTCACATTGGCGTTTGACGTTAGCCGATAACTCAAGTGGCGGTACAGCATGGAGATTAACGCGAGAATTAATTCGTTTCATTCACGTTGACCGTTCAAGTGTGGCGACTCATATAATTGCGTTAATGATTAACGCAATATTTATCGCGATGATAGGCATTGACATTTCCCTTGACCTTTGTGTGGCCCCAGCGTTACATAGCAAGTTTCACTAGCGCGTGGCGTTTTTTCATTCATTTATGACAGTGAACAATAAAAAGCTAAACTCTGAATATCCATACTGTTTCGGTCAACGTATTGTGGCAATAGGGCTGACCCGACTTATATTTTAACTTTCCCGATGTACGAACAGTTTGTCCATAATGTATGAAGACGGATCCACGGACGCCCATTACTGAAATTTGGTACTTCATTAAAATTGTAAAGCAGATAGATTGGGGGTATGAGGAGATTATTTATTGCGATGGTAATTTATTGGGTGGGTGGTTATGGAAGTAGGTAGTATGATTTTTGTGAACTTGTTTTTTTTTGTTATTTTTTTAATGTAACAGCAACAAAAACAAACAGACGGCCCGCCTGATGGAAAGCGGTCACCGTCGCCTATGGACATCTGCAACACCAGGGGAGTAGCCGATGCGTTGCCGACCTTTAAGGACTCTTTTCACACCCATCTTGAAGGATTGCAATCTGTAGCACAGCGGAAAGACTTGTGGGGTAAGCTCATTCCACATTTTGCAAGTATGCGCGAGATAGGAGCGCATAAATCGCGAAGTGTGGGACTTCCCGGACTCGATAGTGCGTAGATTTTTATGTTATTTACTAATACTAATATGTGTTCATGAGTCTTGGATATTTCGATCTATATGTATTTATTTCTCTATATGAGTATGTATATCGTTATCACAAGCTTAGAGCTAAATTTGTGCGCAATGGTTCACGATATTTTCAAGGAAACAGTACCTACTTCTTTGCCTTACATAAGATCTTTCTCACACCAGAAAAATACAAAGTGAAGTTTGGTAAATATCGCTGACACGGCAAAAGTTGACCGTGTTCCGCGTGAGTTGGGATGAAGTGTAACATAAGTGTCTTACAACACTTTATCTCGCAAGTCCACCTAAAGTTTACGATAAAAACGTGGCTTCACTTTCAATTTACGACGTGCTAGCTGCGCCTCACGGTTACATCCGCCGTCACTTTTCGCTTTGCAACACTATTCAGACACATTTCTCTGAGCAAGCATCTTCAAGAATAACAAAATTTTATATGTACCAATCCGTATTGGGCCAGACATAGCTCATAGAACTATCAAGCTGAAGTGGCAGTGGGCTGGTCATATAAGCCGCAGAACCGATAACCGTTGGGGTAGACGTGTTCTCGAGTGGAGACCGCGACTTGGCAAACGTAGTGTAGGACGTCCTGCGACCAGGTGGAGCGACGATATGCGCTGAGTGGCTGGCAGTAGTTGGATGAGAAGAGCTGAAGACTGGGTTCAGTGGCGTACATTGGGAGAGGCCTATGTCCAGTAGTGGACTGATATATGCTGCTGCTGATGATGATGATGATGATTGGGCCTACGTTGTTAACATCGTAAGGCCAGGACGAGGACGGACGCCCCGGTCTCACGGTCAGTCGTCTGGTCTGGCGTGACTTGATTGATTGGAAAATTAACCTTAATAACGAATAGAAGAGCACGCACAACGTCAGGGTGCATTTAACATTCGGTCTGATCTGTTGAAAAGCTAGGCGTTGGAACGCGGCTTTACGAGTTGGCCTTTGAATGTGGTTGCCATAACACACCGATAGGTGCTACCAGGCGAGCTCTAAAAATTTCTTCACCAAACAAGGCTACATCACGATGTTTCCCTTCATTGAAACTTCAAGCTTATTACAGGATTATAATCCACAATGTACGAGTCGCTAGTGACGTCACTACCACTGATCGATTATAAGTTATAACCCTATCTGTTCCTCCGAGGGTGTTGTCTGTTATTTAATTAGCGATGAAGACTGGTATTAAGTGTTAAACACAATAGAAAACGTACATACAAAGTTTCAATTCGATACGACATTGTGGAGTTGGTTAAATTGATTTCTAAGATTTTTTTAACAATGTTTGTTAGTTATGTCTTAAAATCGTTAAGCATCTTATTGGTGTATTCCGGCAGGCTCACTTATGGGAATTATCCGTCCGTAGCGTGGTACCTTCTTTGCCATATCCTCACTTAAAATCAAGTATCAAGTAGTAGTATAGTGTATGTGTGTAGTGTGTGTCAAGTATCAGTGTAGTAGTAGTAATAGATTCTGATCAAACACTGTTTTTTATGTTTGGGCTTGCATTTGACACAACTCACCTGAAAGTAAGTGACGATGCAGTCGAGTGTGGATCACGCTGGCCCATGAGGTACCTACTCACTCCTGACTTAAAGAAACCCAGGCTGTGCCGTCAAATGTAAAGAAAGAAACAATGAATAATTAATAAGGAAATGTTCACTGATAGTTTTTAGTTCTAAAAATGTTTTTTTTTTTAAATATTTTAGTTACTTAAAATTACATTCATGCCAGTTACGTCATCAAAAACGGCTTCAATGGAAGACCAGCGCTGGTCAAACGACCAGCACAACGCTGAATTGAGGCTGGTTTACAACAATATTTCTATTGTAATGACCACATAATGTTTTTTGTTTTGTACAATTTGTTTCAAATAAAAGAGTATTCTTATTCCTAGAAGATCCAGACCGTAATTTTCCTTAGTCTACTGTGTACATCCACTCACGTATGTAATCGAACGCGTTAGTGCGTGTGAGTCAATTACACCTTGCGTGAACATCAAGCACTGAGTTACATTGCGCTGTTTTGTGACACAGCGGATACGTTTTAGTTAATTGTGTTAGACGACGTCTTTGGGCCAGGGCTTGTAAATGCCGGGAATTTTGATAGGCACCGGCCCGGATCGGTCGAAGAGCTACGAAAGTGGACTAGGTTTCTTTAGAAAGTAAAGTGAAGAAATTTCATCATTATCAGCCTTCCACGTTCCCACAGCTGGGACTCTGGCCTTCTCTCAGAGAGAGAGAATGGGCTATAATCTACCACGCTGGCCCAGTGCGGGTTGGTAGATGTCACATGCCCTTGAAAATGTTGCAGTTCTTGGGCATGCCGGTTTCCTCACGATGTTTTCCTTCACTGTTTTGAGCGATGGCAAATCCGCACATAACTTATTATGTCATAGTTAGTTATTAAGTACGAGGCCGAGAGGATTCGAACTCGGTGTCGGCGTCTTGTAAGTCGCACGCCAAACCGTTCAGCCACCATCGCTCTCCGTTCGGCCACCATCGCTCTTAAGAAATTTACTTCACATCAATAATGTTGTTTTTGTTTGTTTGTTGTTTTGTTGTTTCTGTTCTGTTTGTTGACTTATCATTATAGTTTTCCTTTTTTTATTAAACCTGTCTTTTATACTTTGCTTGGAAAAAAAATAGTAAATAAGTAATTTCAGAAAAAAAAGAGTTGAGAACAGTTTTTTATGACTACAATTGGAACTTTAAAGCAAGTGAATATGATGGCTACTTTGATTCAAAATATATACTATTATACTTTCTAAACTTTCTGAGATGGATACAACAATTGGCACATGAGTATTTGAGGTTAAGGTTTAAGGTTTAAGGTTTAAGGTTTAAGGTTTAAGGTTTAAGGTTTAAGTTTAAGTTAAGTAAAGTTTTTAAGTTTTTTTTTTAAGGTTTCTTTTAATGAACAAAAACACCTAAATATTATTTTGATTATTGTTATTTATCTATCTAGCGATAGTAATTGTTTGTATATAAGTAACATTTAATATGACACCAAACAAAAGCAGCATTTGAACAAGAGAAGATCATAAAAGCGTGTTAAAAAAACCTATCCTATAAAACATTTTCATACTCCTCGAAAAACATACAATTTCGGTGAAAGGCCTTCAGTATCGACACAACGTTGGCGTTGCATATTTTAAATGCATTTTAGCACTTTATCGTTTGCCCAGTTTTTAGTTCAGAGAGAATAACCAGTGACGGGAGAATGGGGTTAAAAATTAATTTGACGGTTGATAGAGAAATGGTGCCACTTTAGCCCCGTTTAGAGGCTTGCCTTGGTAGGTTTTTCTTTGTAAAGATGTGACGTGAATTTCATAAAGTGTAGCAGTTTTGGTTTGACGTGGATAGGAACGGAAAGATTGCGAGCTAAGATGCATTCTACAGTCTCTAACTAGGACGATGAATGGTGACATGGTTTTCTTTAACGCTCCTAAAAGACGTAATTTTTTTTATTCCCTTCTTCTTTTATTTAAGAGCGAAGCTCTCGTCGGTGGAGTACTTTCCATCCCGTTCTGTTCTCGGCCATCCTTTTGATCTCTTGGTACGACATGACGTTAATCCTTTCTTTAACTTGATCTATGTATGTTCATCTCGGTCTACCTCTCGCTCTCTTCCCTTCTACTTATCCTTCTAAGATAGTTTTTATGTATTCGTCATGTCGTACCAAGGGATGAAATATTCCAACGTTAAGTGACGTGATCAGAACAAACGTCTACAATGACGATCGCTACGTCCAATACATATAAATTTAAAATTTAAAAAACCCCTGACATCCTAGACCGATTTTCATCAAACATAGCTAAAAACATTCGCCCGTAACTCACATTTCATACAAAAAAAAATGCTAAATGTAAATCGCTTCATCCGTTCGCGAGTTGAGGTGCTACAGACAGATAGACACGTCAAACTTATGACACCCCATAACAAAAATGGTGGCCAAGATGCATTATGACAAGATCAAACGAAACGTCACAAGGCATTAACGACTGTAGAAAAAGAAACGCTTTCATCTTGGCTAAGGCCCTAGGGTTTGAATGTTAATTGCGATAGGTAATATGTGTGGCACCCAAGGGTGGTACCCAAGGGAAGGCAAAAGGAAAAGAGGTCGACCACAGAAAAGGTGGGACGATGACGTTAGACAAGTGGCAGGCGTCACATGGAACAGAGTGGCTCAAGAAAGAAAGGAATGGAAAAGGTTGGAGGAGGCCTTTGCCGACTGGCAATCAGATCTAGGAAAGATAACCAAGCAACAAATATTAGTTTAAATTATTCATATCGATTAAGTTTAAGATTTTAGTGCTAGTCCTTTACATAAGTTTAGAAATTCATTGTACTAAGAGATCTGAATAAAAGGCTATATTATGTGTGGCTATGAGAAGATGATTTGTTTTATTTATTTTTTTTGCCTGCAGAGAGAAAATAAACAAAGTTCAAAAACATTTACAATCACTGACATTCTGATATTACCTCTAAGGATATCTCGTTTTCCTCCAGATATTAAAGATTTTTCCTCAAAGAAAATTACTTTACATGTTATAATATAAAGTTTCTCCGACCTGGAAAAATTCCCATCAAAATTCTTTCAGCCGTATCAACAAATATCGGTAAAAATAAACAAACAAACATTCCAACTTTCGTATTAACATTATTAGTAGAGAGTAGACTCAGCTCACATTATTTATACAAATATAAAGAGATAGGAAACAACAATTGTCCTAAAACAAACCCATAAGTTATTCCTGTACGCCGAAATTTTAAAATAAACTCGACAAAATTCCGCGTTTAGCTTCAAATAAATAAAAATACCTTCAGGTCCAACTCATACAATATTAAAGTAGGTATGTCGCGTTCTTGTTGACAAAATACAACTCCCAGGCTCATGTGCAAAGTCACCGAGCCCGCTCTATTAACCCTACGACGCTGAAAATAAGGTAGGTTTTCCTTTGAGAGGAGGGTAGGTGTTAAATTGTCAAGGCTTATTCGAATTACAACGCCCATGGCTCAAGAGATCAATAAAACATTCAAAAAGTTGATTTGATTCACAAGAGTTGGTATCGTGTCAAATTACAGCGAGACGAGTAGGTACGATAGATAGAAGGTTTTACTCAAATGTGTTTGGAATGCCACCAATTTGCGCGAAGTCTTTGAGTCTTGTAGCTTGGAAAGTGGTAGCGTCGATTTTAATATGTTTTTATATTACTGGGTAGCTATCAACAACAAAACTCCACGCCACGCTAAACCAGGTCTAGGTATATTTTTTTTTAAGTAATAGATTAGCAAACAAGCAGACGGCCCACCTGATGGAAAACGGTCACCGTCGCCTATGGACATCTGCAACTCTAGGGGAGTTGCCGATGCGTTGCCGACCTTTAAGAACTCTTTTTACACCCAAAAAAAGAATAATAAAAATAAGATTAAATTTAAATGCCAAAAAAGATAACATTTATAACAAGTGCATTATGCAGTTACTAAAAATTGTATTATTGTTGCAAACCGGTCTTGTCATTTTTATAATCTTTTCTTAATCCAAAATTATGAAGACAGGAACTGCTCGCTTACGAGCACTGTTACCAACCCTACTGTTTTAACAGTAGATTTGCTGTTTTCACATTGATGTCCATGTTTTCTGTTTCATTCCTATTTTCTACTGTTTTTAAACTGCAAAACAGATATTAAAAAAAATGTATGGTTTTAAAAATAAAAGTTAGTGTGAAAATATTGAAGATGAGGCAATTGAAAATGAAACTAAAAAATAATTTACTTTGATTTTTGTTTTTTGTTGTTGTGATTATAAATATATCAATGTATGTGAGTTCTAGTAACTAACAAAATTGTTTACTATTTAATTATATGAGCAAAATTATGAAATTTGACTTTTTTTTCTTTACCTACTGTTTTCTACTGTTTTTTATAGGCAAGTTGTTGTTTTTTAGTTTTTTGAGGTTGGCAACACTGCTTACGAGTTTCAAAACAGATATTCAAATACCTTTAAAAAGACGTTGACATCGAAATAAAAACCACTTTCGCAGAAAGCATTTTACTATTGAAGAGAAAACATAATATAATTGCAGTTTTATTCATCTAGTCGACAGACGTGACTTGTTTATAAAAACACAGTATCGGGTCTCGATACACTTGAGACTCATGCGAGTAGAGATGTAGTGAATCCGGCCTCTCCGGCCACTTTTCAAAAAGTACATCTCAATCCAGCTCACCAATATTCCATAGGTCACTACTATATTTACCCACAATTAGTTAAAAGTTTTTTTATGGGATTCAATTGTTCTTTTTAGATTCATCCGAACATTTAAATGTGTACATAAAATTTAGAGCGGTATTCATTTTTTACAAGACACATTTTCAACTCGTACAACCCAATAAAAATAAAAGAGTTCTGTCTACAGCAATAAGCGAACGCGAGTTACGTTTACATTTATTATATCTGTGATACATTTTCAACACAATAAATGTAATGCTTTTGTTTTGTTCGACATTCTACACCATCCGACCACTCGTCAATCCGGCTAAAACATTATCAATGCCCATCCTACCAGCTCTATAAAAAGAGGTGAAACACCTCAGAACAATACCATTTTCTTGTTACATGTATACCTAAATGTATGTTTTAAATAATAAAACCCGCGCGTCTGTTTCATTTAAATGTTTAGTATGTAACTAAATAATATTGTATGAATACTTTGATTGATGTAAACCTAGTTCAATTATACATACTTATACATTTTTTACCGATAGTTTGGTGGCAGGTTAGGTTTTTCTAGTGCTCGTCTCGCTTCCTACCACACGCAAGAATCAGTCATCAAGCAGTGCTATCGGTGTGTTCTGGTATTCTTATTGGAGAACCGGATCCCAGTACATGCGTAACGTTTTGACTTTCGGTCAAACAGTACATTAAAATAATGAACTACACAAGAATATGTGGATGGATAAAATTAGTCTATTTTTAATAAGGCGGCTTGACTACGACATTTGTTTTAATGAACTTAACATCCTACTAATATTATAATAAACGCGAAAGTTTATGAGAATTAATATAACAAAAATGCTGCTCTGTTTAAGCCTAGCTATCTTCCCGAAACCTAGCACAAATTTGGTTTCAGCTCAATGATTTACATCCGACTTCGGCTTGATTTACATTTGATTTTATGCTTGCGCGTCCTACATACAAGGCTTTACATAATCTAAACCCATAACTCACTTCATAGGTAGGTACAGTCAGCAGCGCAAGCATCCATCCCGGGAGCTATAAATATGTATCCATCGGAAAATGTCTCTATTCCACATTTATTTACATACATCTGAAGTTTATGATTGGAGTACAATTTTGTAGAGCTTTGATTGGTTTAATATTTTTGCGCACAAAATAAAAATAACGTACACGTACACAATCACATATTACATAGGCTTTGACTCCAAACTAAGATACACTGTATCTTAAAAGCGATGATAGCTCCGTGGTAATGACGTCAGCTTGCGATCCGCAGGACGCGAATTCGAATCCGACGACGAGCTTGTACTTTCGATGAAGGAAAACAACTTGAAGCTTGGTAGGTAATTAGGCATTTTATAATACTAACCACCACCGTTAATAAGCCTTCCACCACTCCGTCATTTAACAACAAGTGACTTATGGTCATACGCAGTCCTGTAAGAAGTAAAAAAAATCTAGGGTATCAGATACTACACGGATCGAGGATCCACAACACCCAAAGTCTGATGAAACACTTGCGCTTTTTCTCCAATGCTCTTATCACGGAATAGAATCTAAGACTATCACAGATTTCGCCTAAAAACCTCCAGATTCTTTCCTCTACGCATCACGAGCAATAAGGTTCGAAGCAGGCTTCCATTAACGAGTTGACGGTTCCACAGATATTGCATACTGTTAAGGAGAAGATGGATTGGCTTACTCCACTTCTGAGTCGTGCAATCTATTTTAAAGCGGTTTAGATACATGGGGGTAGATAAAGGCAGGGTAACTGGGAGATAAAAATTTACTGCACGTCTAAGGGAGGAAGCGAATGTTTTTATTGGTATTAGGAAAATGGTTTGAGTTATTTAGAATTTAGGAGATGAGCTGGATAAATTGGGTTGGATAAGGAGTTTTTATTTTATTTATTTATTTTTAGGGATTTATAAATATTGCTTTGGGTTAGCAGATGTTAAGAGTTATTTCTTTAATCTAAGGTAGATCAAATAGAGTAGACAGCAGATCTGTAGCATAACGTTTGGCCAAGTCATTCAATGACGATGTGGTCGAAGATAGCGACACACTGTTCCTGGATTGGAAACTGGATCTCAAGTAAGGCAGCCGAAATACACCTCTAGGTGCTTAGCAACAAATTCTTAATTATTTGTACATACTCGTATTAACAATTAATATTATGTTTTGAAGAATGTTATTACTTACTATCTAGGTAAAGTTTAGCACATAATTCCTTAGTTAAACTCTATGAAAACTTATTTCATAATGAAAACAAAGATCACAAAGCAATACATAAATCGGTGACTTGAAAAAGCTATAATTAGACTAAAAATCGATCTATGGTCCTGCGTATTTATACATTTTCGTAATACGAGAATGATGGGAAGGAATCTAAACATAAAATACATAAAGTACAAAGGTGGCGACATCAAACAAAGAACTCGTCAATAGATTTATTCTATTGTACAACATAAATAACTTTAAGGTATCTAATACCGTAATAGAACATTCTAAAGACATTAGTAATTCTGAGAAACAATCTAATATACATAGAACCACCAAAACAATTACCAAACAATATCGCTATACTCGGAACAATATTGAAAGTCAAAGAAATCGTCCAATAGCTCGAAACGTTTTTCGGGAATCAGTTATCGAGCTGTCACAGAGGGAGTGCTTAAAAAACGTCGGTATTTCAAACACTGCGGAACTCGATCGCGAAACAATCAACAGATTTGCCGCGGCAAAGGATCCAGATGGTTATATATTCACGCACTGAAGCAGACCCAGTATCAAGTGAAGTTTAGATTTAATTGAACAGAATAGAAGAAGAACACAATATTTTTATAAACACAACAACTAAGGACACCGAAATAGCTCACAGAGTTAGCAAGCTGAAGTGGCAGTGGGCTGGTCATATAAGCCGCAGAACTGACAACCGATGGGTAGATGTGTTCTTGAGTGGAGACTGCGACTTAGCAAACATAGTGTAGGACGCCCTGCGACTAGGTGGAGCAACGACTTGCGCCGAGTGGCTGCCAGTAGTTGGATGAGAAGAGCCGAAGACCGGGTTCAGTGGCGTACCTTGAGAGAGGCCTATGTCCAGCAGTGGCACTGATACAGGCTGATGATGATGATATACATCAATACTACTTCAATTACAAATGGTTAAAAAGTAAACAAAATTAATCTTGCAACTTTCCCTCTATATATAAACGCTACCCCCTGTACCATATTAAAAACATTAAAAAGTCGGTATCGCATCGTACCCAGTCGGTGAAACCTTATATCGGCTGGTCGCTCCGTCTGGAGCTATTTTTGAATGCTGCATCGGTCTGCACCAATTACTGGAGAGGCCGTCGGTCGCAACATTCTCTCCGCTCCGGTTTTTAGATTGAATTTCCAGAATTACGATGACAATTTTCGGGGTAGAAAGAATGTACGGAGCGGGAATGCAGCTGGCAGTTGGTGACTGTTACAAGCAAATATTTGAACTTAGTTGTTTAGGCAGTTGCTGTAACGTTTATGATCAGGTGAACAAAGTACTAGCCTATTTGTATTAATATAAAAATTTGAAAATTTGTTTAAGTAATATTCCGGTGTATGTGTTCATAATACATATCCTTCTAACTCACTTTTTTACAACACCGTACCACTTCACAACACCGTACCACTTTACCAATTTTGTTCTCACTTTTTAACAACACCATACCACTCTGCCAATTTTGTTCTCACTTTTTAACAACACCGTACCACTCTGCCAATTTTGTTCTCACTTTTTAACAACACTATACCACTCTGCCAATTTTGTTCTCACTTTTTAACAACACCATCCCACTATGCCAATTTTGTTCTCACTTCTTCAACACCTTACCACTGTATCAATTTTGTTCCCACTATGTCACATTACCATACCACTCTACCAAGTTTGTTCACACTTTTCCTCAGCACCATACCACTCTGCCAATTTTGTTCACACTTTTCTACAACAAAATACCACTCTTCAAATTTTGTTCCACAGTTTCCACAACACCAAATCAGTCCACCAATTTTGTTTCTACTTTTTCACAACACCTTACTATTGTATCAATTTTGTTCCCACTATTTTATATTACCATACCACTCTAGCAAGTTTGTTCACACTTTTCCACAGCACCATACCACTCTGCCAATTATGTTCACACTCTTCCACAACAACATACCACTCTTCAAATTTTGTTACACATTTTCCACCACACCAAATCAGTCCACTAATTTTGTTTCTACTTTTCCACAACACCATACCATTCTACCAATTTTGTTCCCACTTTTTCACAACACCATTCCACTCTATCATTCTTGTTCCCATTTGTTTTCTGCGAATTCCAGCAGTAAGATAAGCTTGCCGTATGTTTTCCACCATACAGCTTCAATTTAAGAGTTCTGGGATTATTCCAGAGATTTGGTAGTTTGTTTGGGAAGAAATGGTTTTCGCTGATTCCGTTACCTAACGTCCACGTGATACCGGACTTTATCAAATTTCAACTGGAATTGTATTTGAAAATTCGGTTACAAAGTACATTTTGCACTTCTATACCAATATAACGAGGTAAATTTTGTAACAAATTTATTTGTTTGTTTGCTTGGATGTAGGATGTAATCTCCTAAACTACAGAACCGATTCCAAAAATTATTTTACATATTTGAAGCTTTATTATACCTTATGTCGAAGGCTATGTTATGTTTTGGTAACGTAGAGTTTTCAGTAATATGTAAACTGAGACTATAGATAAACCCACGCGGGTGAAACCGCAGGGAACAGCTAGTATCAAATAAATTGAACGCTTTTCGCAAACGACCGATATGGCGCAATGGGCGGATAGCCGACTGTGAAGCGTGAAGTCGCGGGTTCGATTCCCGCTACAGGACAAATATTTGTGCGTAGAAAAAAAAAAGCGCAAGTATTTGTTCTGTGTCTGGGTGTTGTGGATCCCCGATCCTCGTAGTTTCTGATACCCTAGATAAAGGGAAACCTAGTTAGGGGTCAGAGCTTATGTATGTGATTGTGCGGGCATTATTAAAAAACGTCAGTCAATCGTGATCAGAATTTGAGTGTCATCCTAGAGAATAAAAAAAAAATGGTCCCTAAACTTCGGTCGGGTCCTACAGCAGGCGGCCCGGGCGTGTCGAGTTGTTGGCCGGGCGGCTTGTGGACGGCTTTACCGAGCTCTAGTCTTGGTATGTTTTTGTATTAGAATAATTAGGTTTACACTCGCGAGCGCTTGGATTAGTGAGATAGCCGTGGTGTACACTTTTTGTTCGTCGGTAGTTTATTCGGCGGGCAAATGGAAAGTTTTGCAGTTTACACTGGTTTTTCTTTTTGTTTTAATCTTGATTTGCTGTGCTCCGCGGTTACACCCACGGTCGTGGGTTGATTTTGATGCGATTTGTGGTTCATAGCTTAGGCTTGAGTTTTAACTCAAAATTTGGGTATCGTTTTGTTTTTTTAAAACACTTTTATTCTTAGCGCTTCTTTTACTGGGTAAATAAAAGTACACACAACTAAAAAGCGCTCTACACTTTTTGAATTAACCATTATATCGAAACTAATACTAGTCAATTTAATTATTTTATATTTTCCAGTGCGTTTTTAAAGTTTTTTTTATAGTTTTTTTAATTCTAGTAAGGTATTGAATGTCTGACTTCAAACGCTACCCTGTAAAAAAATAAATAAAATAATGATAATTCCAAACTTTTCCCAATGAAATTGTAATCTAATTTAAAGCAACGAACCTTTGTACTAAAACACAATTTCCATTGGATTCCTTAATAGGTATAAAGTTACAAACACCCAGAGGCCATAAGCTTGTTTCTTGTGAACCGAATATTGCGTTAAAATATTCTAAATATTTCGTAAACGGAATATATACCTACTGCTTGTTTCACAGGGTATTCAATTTTGCCGAACTTATGTAGGTCGAGGATTTTGTTGTAAATTAGTTAGACGTACTATAGACTTGAAAGAGAACTAGGCAATCTAAATACAATAAGGAATAAATATATGAAATAACAATGAGGCATGGCATGTATAATAGTGAACAAACTTTACATGAGGATATACCTAGTGGTGGCGGCCGAACAGTTACGCGCGTGACTTACAAGACGCCGACACCGAGTTCGAATCTTCTCGGCCCGCACCTATGACTTAATAAGTTAAGATCATGTTTTTGACATCAAATAGTCGGAAGGATAACACGATTGGTTAACTTTCATAGCAGAGAAACAATGATCAAAAACTGCCCTCTACAAAAAAAGTTTTTTTTTTTTTTTATGGTATATGTTTATATACACATTCTCCAAAGAACTACAGGTTTATTTTTATAAAATAAACGATAGTTTTCAAAAAAAACCTTTTTTGACGCATACGACCTCACGGCATTAGTCAGCTCGCTTGCGTTTTTGTATGGAGCTAATTTCAGATTATTTGTTCGACGTCCTCTTTACGTGCCCTCCGAAGCACGGAAATAACAATAATTGTGTACAATTTAGGCCAATCAAAGAGCAACGTCCTAAAGTTCCTAAGTTGGAACGCCTCAACACATTATAGACACACGTAATATAATAAGCCCTAACTTCTGACTCGTAACTCGGAATATATTTTCGTATAACCTTTTGTCTAAGATCATTTCAATAATATTCCAAGTTTAATAGCAGCGTTACGCAAACGGTACGCGGGCTGAAGGCATTGAGTAATAAAATTTAACGTGTCGTAGCCGAGTTTTGTGACTTTACTTGAATTTATTGCTGGAAGTTTTTCTGGCGATCCATTTGTTAATCTCATGCGTCGCGTTTGGAGTTTTGAAAAATACGTCCATATATCTCTCTCTGTTTTAGTTACGGAAGAACGCGTGATGAGGCATGTGTTTTTTTTGGGCTTTTAATTTTAGACAGATATGTGTCTTGGTTTTAAATTGATTTGA
Source organism: Opisthograptis luteolata (assembly GCA_931315375.2). Taxonomy (NCBI): domain Eukaryota; kingdom Metazoa; phylum Arthropoda; class Insecta; order Lepidoptera; family Geometridae; genus Opisthograptis; species Opisthograptis luteolata. Next base: position 10,308,537 of record OV928049.1, on the reverse strand, counting down.
TTGGAATTTTTTTTTTTTTTTTTTTTTTTTTTACTATTTACAGGGTAGCGTTTGACCACAAGTCACCTGATGTTAAGTGACGATGTGGTCGAAGATGGCGCCACGCTGCACCTGGACTGGGAACTGGCTCTCAAGTGAGACTGCCGGACTGCCGGAACACACCGATAGGTGCTTGGCGACAGATTCTTAACAAGAGGGTGGTAGCTAGCCAGGCGAGTACTAGAAAATACCCTACCACCAAGCAAAATATAAAATAAAATATAAATATAAAATATTTTGACTAGCGTACTTCGGGACACGAACAAATATAACCTTTCGGGTTTTTAAAAATATGGCGAGATATTATTTATCCTTTTAGTTACGATACAGTACGATGTATAATGAAGCATGTGTTTTTTGAGCTTTTAATTTGAGACAGATATGTGTTCTGGTCAAAAATTGATTTGATAGGAATATTTTGACTAGCTTACTTCGGGAAACGAGCATAAATATTTTGACACATGCCTTGCGTCACGAGGCATGCGTTTTTATTCAGGCCGCGTATGTGTTTCATTTTTGGACTGATATGTGTTTTGGTAATCATGATGGGAATCATTTGACTAAAACTACTTCTAGAAACAAAGAAATTAAAGCGTTTCGATTTTGAAGAATATAGCAATCTAACTCTTTTTTAGTTTTACATTAGAACGATGCGAGATGAAGCGTGTGTTTTTGGGCCGCGCGTGTGTTTTATTTTTAGATAAATATTTGTTTTGATTTTAAATTGACTCGACTAAGCCTGCTTTTAGATACACATATTACCTTAAACGGTTATGTTATGGCAGTCTTAAGATTCTTCTGAACTTGAATAAGCCATTACCATTTTCTTCCCACTGTGCAAATTGTAAAATCTCTTTAAGCCAACTTTCTTCCAAATGTCGAGTTACCGTGTGGGACTTAAGGCTGGGGTCTCAGTAGCTACTAAGGGTAGGTACCATGTGCTGTAAAAAAGGAAAGAAATTTCTTCAAATAATTAAGGGGTTTTTTTTATACATAACAGGGTAGCGTTTGACCACAAGTCTCATTATCGTCGATGTTAAGTTACTAAAATATGGTCAAATTCAATTCAATTCATTTATGTATGATTCAGTCATTATCTACACAGTTCAAGTAAATAATTATAGTAAACATAATAAGATAAAACATTTACAGTTATAATCAATAACAAAAATAACTATACAATGGAATACAATATTATTTTAATCGATCGAAGGTGGCACCACGCTACGCCTGGACTGGGAACTAGGTCTAGTGAGCTTGCTGGAAAACACTTTATAGTCTTTTTTACTCTCTACATGGTAGAGTTTGACTGCAAGCCACCTGATGATGTGGTCGACGATGATGCTACGCTTGGATCGGAAACTAGCTTTCATGTGGGGTGCGAGAACATAAATAGTTGCTTGGCGACAGACTCTTAATTTAAGCGTGGTAGATAATCTTGTCAATTCGGTTTTGCATTCACTAAAACTAAACTAAGTTTGACAGGTCTAATAGTATTGCTGTCTTTTTATAACTACTGAAGTAAAAAAGGACAGCATTACTTCTAGACTTGTCAAACTTAGTTTAGTTTTAGAGAATGCAAAACCGAATCAACACCATTATTAGCCTACCTTCCGAGTATGTATTTCGTTGTAACCATAACACAAGGTCCGAGCTTAATTTGTGGCTAGGTCAATTTGTGTGCAATTGTCCCTCGATATTTATTTTACAATAAACTATTTTATTTATGGTCTTTTACTCTGTTTTTTTTTATTCTAATCACTAGGAAAAAGACAACCAAAATCACAAAAACGAGGGAAGTTAATTTTTTTCTGAATTTTTTGAGACGAAGAGAGAGTTATCATAATTTTATAATTTATATATATCTCGTGTTATAAATGTGAACTTCTTTGATTTTATCGTTCTGTTAATCTGTTACAGAGCAAAACGGTTGTTATCAACCCTAATTTCAGCATTATCTTGTAATCTCTGCCTTAACATGTATATGTATTCATACCCAATCCCCCCATTCACCTGCTTAACATACAATTTGAATGTAAGCCGGAGAACTCATTGGTACCGTCAACTATGCAAGTTTGTCTCACTTTAGTACCACGTCATAATACGAGTATGTTATTAGCTCTCGGAAAACCAACGCAAGTCACGAAAAACTTACTGTGACAAAGTTGCAAGAAGTGCAGCAATTTATACAGCCAATTGTACTAGCTTTGCAAACTTTGATGAGTTTTAAAACTCATGAGGATTTAGGTTACACACGGCTTTGAAATAAAATATGTTTATTTGAAATATGCAAATGAGATTTCAAGTTAAATACACGACGGAGTTCATGAACGATTTCAAAGTTTAACATTTCTTGGTTAATCACTTTTATGAGTTTAACACATAATAATTATGCGAGTTGAATTAAACAAGTTTGGGCTGAACCCTCGGTTTGCGCACTTAGCTGTTTTTTTAGAACCATGTATGCGTCTAGATTAGAAAAAAAACGTAAAAAAAGATGATATTTAGATTGCGAACTTACAATATTCAAAAGTTTGTTGTTTTACGAATATAAGGTCGGCTACATACACATGACGAGACTTTCTCAATACGAGAATAAAAAATTTGCTTTATTTTATATTCGGTTGCTTGCTGCTCGCATTACCCTGCCAATATGTGAACAACTGTTACTATGGCCCTTGTACTACCTTTGAACTAATGTTTCAACTAATTGCCAGGCCAATAATAAGCACGAATGTGAGAATGTGCTAAGAGAAACCGCTAGCAACGATTATCCCTACTGATATTATAAATGCGAAAGTAACTGTCCGTCTGTTACGCTTTCACGCCTAAACTACTGAATCGATTTATATGAAATTTGAAACGGAGATAATTTGAATCCTGAGGAAGAACATACGATACTTTTTATCGCGATAAACTGTAGGAGAGCGGGTGAAACCGCGTGGAACAGCTAGTTTATTATAAGCACGTGGTGAAAATGAATTGAGACTATGAATTAAATTCTATAGCTTGTATTTTTGTTTAATCAATTAAAATTTCAATCAAATGTTTTAAATCAAATCACAATTCTTTATTTAATAGGATACATTATATTATGATCATTTAAAACGTCAGCTAAAGACTAGCTACGCCTGTTTCAACCTCCTTACGCCGGCAAAAGAACAGGCAAGAAACGCCCGGCAGGTATTTTTGGGCGCGAATGTCCTTTCGTGTAAATCATGAATACTGAAACATATTACAATATTTTTTGAAATTTATGGAGACTTTTGTTACTACGTCACCTAAGTACGAGTATGTCATTATTCAGTCTCACTTATTTATTTATCTCGTTCGGATTGAGAATTGCATATTGCATTCTCGTTTTCTCTACCACCGAGTGTGTAGAACAAGCTTTATTAGGCCATTGTCGAGATGTAGATTACTGTTAAATGTATAATTTCCCTGCTGCAATTTGAGGCAGTTAAAAGCTAGCTAGATGCCAAATAGGTTGGGTTTATGCAGTTAGCAATGTTGAGTCAGAATCTGTGACTGCGTGTTGCTGTATTGTAAACTAAAACGTAATTTGTATCACACTAATCCTCTAGTGTTAGAGGGAAATATACCTTATTAGTTGTCGCTTAAAGCTGTTTATTCTGTTTACTATGACTTGTCTTAATTGTACAGTAATGTGATATTTGTTCACACGTAAGCTTTGCACAGGTGAATAATTCTGGAACTAATTATTGCTGTCTATCTTATATCGCGGATGTAAGAACAGGATAGCAATATAGATTTTTTTTCTGGGATAAAAAGGTTGCCTATTGTGTTATTCCAGGGTACATAAAAGCTATCTTCCATTCAAAATTTCACTTTTATCTGTTGAGTCGTTACAGTATGAAGAAATATCAAATATGTACATTGTACACGCTTACTCACTCACAAATCTTTTTTTTTTTTGAAGTTGAAGTTTTTTTTTAGTTCTAATGGCAATGTTAACTGATGTGTCAGAGTATGATTGAGTGATTAATAAGTAATTAAGCAACAATCCCTATCCCTACTTAATATTATAAATGCGAAAGTAACTTTGTCTGTTTGTCTCTCTTTCACGCATAAACTACTAAACCGATTTAAATGAAATTTGGTACAGATATAGTCTACAACTTAAGAAAGGACAAAGGCTACTTTTTATCGCGATAAACTGTAGCCCACGCGGGTGCAACCGCGGGGAACAGCTAGTAAAAATAAAACTAGACCTACCTGCTACAGTTTGCACATGGCTAAAATACCAGGAACTCATAACGCATAAAGAGCTTTAACTAACAATCTCACTAACGCTGGCGCCACACTAACGGGAAATTCCGTTCAATAGCGCGATGATTGACGTTTGACATAAGTGTGGCCACGACATTGGACAACGGCAGTCACATTGGCGTTTGACGTTAGTTGATAATTCAAGTGACCGTTCAAGTGTAGCCACTCACACAATAGCGTTAATAATTAACGCAATATTTATTGCGAAGATAAATACATTTCCCGTGGCCCGAGCATTACAGTTCATATTTTATACTCAACTAGCTGTTTCCTGCGGTTTCACCCGCGTGGGCTACAGTTTAACGCGATAAAAAGTATCCTATGTCCCTTCCCCGGGGCTCAAATTATCTCTATACCAAATTTCATTTAAATCGGTTCAGTAGTTTAGGCGCGAAAGCGTATATATTCCGTATACTCCAAAATTATTCCCGCACTTCGGTGCCCCCTCACCGCGTTACCTGCTGTAGGTAGGTACCCATTATCCTATTTTAATTCTAAGTTAATTTTTCTTGGACCGCGCAGGTAAAGGTCTTCCTGATCCGCGACCGCACTTTACCTATTTCATAGATTCTCCCGGTCACCTCACCGCGTTTCCCGCTGCGCTGCGGTGCGGCGGTTTTATTTTTCTACTACTACTTACATTTTAAAACTCGTAATATCTTTCGAATAGAATGTCCGAATTGAATGATTCAAAAAGTTATATAAAGGCATTGAAGCAGTTTTGAATAAGAAGTAATTTATTTTGATAAGGATTAATACCAAGATACAAATAAAGAGCCTTTTCTAGCGGTAGCATTAAAAATTAAAATTTTAAAACAAAAGATCACTGAAAGAATTTTTCAAATCGGACCAGTAGTTCCTGAGATTAGCGCGTTCAAACAAACAAACAAACAAACTCTGCAGCTTTATAATATTAGTATAGATGTAACACATAAACAGCTAGCTACCAGGCGCACATAGCGCCGAGAAGCTGTAACTTCCCAACTAACAACTACATCATCCAATTCCAGATATAAGATAAGGGGGAACTTTGCATCAAAGCGCCGGGGATCAAAAACCATGCTCTAGGGCTGATAAGAGATTACAAATTGTTTGTGAATGTAGTTTAGGGTATTGTGTCCCGAAGGCAACCTATGATCAGTGCGGTTGATAACAAAACTTCTAGGATAGATCTTTCTGTAAAAAGTCTTTAACATGACATGTAGTCAAAAGCTACCCTGTAATTTGTGAAAAAAAAACGTAATTTATATTTTGATATAATAAATGCGAAAATAACAATTTTTTTTATCTGTCAGTTCCTTTTCAGGTCTGAAATGATAAACAAATCTTGATGAAATTTGGTATAGAAATAATTTGAACCGTTTAAACCTACTTACGAGTATGTTGCTTAAAAATTGATATTTATTGGCGGGTTACAAAACGGCATAAATTTGGGTGGAAAACATAATTTTGCATCACGTCCCTGTAGCAAAGATTTATCTAATAAGTTGGGTGCGGATTTGCCATCGCTCATAACGGTAAGTACAGAAAAATGTTTTTACGATTTTTTCCTTCGTCACTTCGCTTCGCTTCTATCTCATAAAAGTCCTGTGCCCAGCAGTGAAAACCTAATAGACTGGAGACGACATTGGCGATGATGAAAACCAACGAATATGATGAAATCTGCTTCGTATGAGGTGATGAAAAAAAAAGGTTGGGATTTTAGTGAACTTGCTCCAATTCAATCAATTAGTAATAAGAATAAAGTTGTCGATGTGATCGCGCCAAAAAAATTACCTGCCGGGCGTTTCTTGCCTGTTCTTTTGCGGGCGTAGGGAGCTTGGAACAGGCGTAGCTAGTTTTAATTTGACGTTTTTAAGTGATCACAATGTATCCTATTGAATAAAAAACATTTGAATTTTGAATTTTGATGCACTAGCTGGTTTTTAGAGTTCCGTACCCGAAGGGTAAAACGGGACCCTATTACTAAGACTCCGCTGTCCGTCCGTCTGTCACCAGGCTGTATCTCATGAACTGTGATAGTTAGACAGTTGAAATTTTCACTGATGATTTATTTCTCTTATTGCAATACCTAACAAGAAATATTAAAAAAAACAGAACAACGTAAACATTTAAGGGGGCTAACATAACAACCGTGATTTATTTTGCCGTTTTTATCGATAACTGGTTGCGCACCGTGGTTTCACCCGCGTCTTCCTGTTATCCCGCAGGAACCTTTTTCCGGGATGAGAAGTAGCATATGTGTTAATCCAGGGTATAAGCTATCTCCTTTCCAAATCAAAATCAGGTAAGTAGTTACGGTGATACGTGGTAACAAAAATTCACACAAACACACACAAACTTTCAGATTTATAATATTAGTAGGATATGATAGGAAGTATATGATAGGAAGGATAGGATAGAAAGGATATGATAGGAAGGATATGATTGGAAGGATAGGATAGAATAGTATAATGAGATGGTACGGAACTCTCCGTGCGCAAGTCTCGAAATTAACTTTAAATTGCATTTTGACTGACTTTAAATTAAATTTTGTGGTTTTTTCCAAGGAGTGTATCTATCCATATTAGATATAGATACAACAGCTCAAACAGTACCTAAACATTAGAACTAAACCTCTATCTGACGACAGTTTCCCTAGAGACCTTCTCAGTATATCTTCAGCTTCCAAGCTTATTTGATTTGCGTAATCAATCCCAGCGCTTGCCACACCGGTAACTTAATATTGCCATTACGGGCTACCATTTTATGGGATGAGAGAAAAATTGCATTTCATCTTTTTAGTTTTCTTGTTGGGGGCGAGAGAGGTGGTGTCATTGAGGTTGTAATGCGATTTGTGAAGCTTTACATTTCGTATTTTTACACAGCTATACTGTCGTTACACCTATCGGTGTGTTTAGGAAGGTCTTGCCACCCATGCTATATTATACAGGGTGATCAATCCAAATGAGTCAGTAGGGAGAAGTCAGAAACTATGAGAGATAGTGAAATCCGTTCTTAAGAACTTCGATTTTAGATTTAATAATAATGGCATTCAAACTTTTTTTTAATCTCTCATACATAACCGGGAATCGAACCTGTCAATATTTTTTATGTAATCGCGTGCAGTAATTGTTTGTGTAATTGATCCTAAAAGTATAAGGACCAAATTTTGCTATGAAATCTTATGTAAACATTAGGCTGAAATGCCCACAGTTTAAATAATTTGCAAAATGTCGTCATTAATATGATTCCGATCATCATTATAAATCATTTATCTGAATAGACCACTTATGCATATTATCTTATCTGCAACGATACTAAGAATTACAAATTGCTATTATTTGAAATTAGAACGCATTCGTTCAGCGGACGTGCCAACTTACTTAAAATTTGAAAATGGAACTTTCGTTTTCTTGGAATGAATGTTGTGCTTTAAATTAATCGAGCTTTTTCAAAATCACATTTACCGTCAGTTGTCTGTGAGAGGGTTCTATGGTGGCTCAACAATGCCGGTTCGCGACTGTACAGTCAGCGACAAAAGTAGCTAAACAAACACACGATATCTGATTTTCTTCATTATCTTCAACACCAACCTTCGACCGAACCATCACTTAACATCAGGGGTGGTATGTTGTGGTGAAACGCTACCATGTAAGTTGTTAAAAAACATGAACAGTACCGTTCTAAACCAAATTTGGAAAATCCAGTTTGACCAGCTACTTATGTTGCTGACTGTACCATCAACAATAGCAAAAAATATTTCAGATTTACACCTAACATTGTTTACAAGACTTTTACCAGGTTAGATTCCCGGTTCCCGGTCAGATAATAAAAAGTTTGAATACCATTATTATAAAATCTAAAATGGAAGCCATGGTTCTTAAGAACGGATTTCGCTATCTCTCATAGTTTCTGACTTCCCCATACTGACCCATTTGGATTGATCACCCTGTATACTAAAGAATCTCCACTCGGCTGAAACCGCTGCGCGCAGCTAGTGACAAACAAATGGGGGTTCCCATTTAACATTTCCCTATCCTTATATTTGACATATTTCAGCTAAACTCCTTGGCGTCGTAAATTGTCGTGACACTTTGTTCGTTGACTCTGACGGGCTACGTTGACAGATAGGTATCCTCTAAGGGCCCAAAGGGATGCTGAGGATAAGATTAAAAAGGACCTCGTGGATCTGACGGGTTATTTTGTTTCAATTTGGTTTATACCAATTTCGAATAGAGATTATTTTTACTCAGCAGGAAAGGGATTTGCGTTAGCGTTTCGGTTGGCCGAGTGCTTTTTAAGTGATAAGATTTTAAAATAATGTTGTCAAAATATGTTATTCAAATGAAGACCGCTGGTACGCAATGGCCGAAAAGAAACTCGATCTCGAAGTAGGGCTGCCGGAATTGACCGATAGGTCATCATCATCAGCCTTTCACGTTCCCACTGGGACTCTGGCCATCTCTCAGAGAGAGAGTATTGGCTGAAACCTACCACGCTGGCCCAGTGCGGATTGGTAGATGTCGCATGCCCTTGAATGTTGCAGTTCTTGGGCATGCCGGTTTCCTCGCGATCTTTTCCTTCACCGTTTTGAGCGATGGCAAATCCGCACATAACTTATTGAGTCAGTCATAGGTGCGGGGCCGAGAGGATTCGAACTCGGTGTCGGCGGCCAACATCATTCTCGACCGATAGGTACTTGGCGAAAAAAGTAATCCGAAACGTAGTAAAGCTTGCACGCTATACTGCTTCGTGGTTGAATATTTGACAAAGGCGTGGTACTTCCCAAGGTACAAACTTGGTGGACTTGGCAAAAGAGTTCTACAACTATCAAATTGTAATGTCCTTCATTGTCATGCTCTCTCTATCAGCAGAACTGTCGTAAAACGGAAACGATTTTTGTGTCTGTAGCCACAGTTACATTATCATTTTAGATACGCTTTCGCAGTTTATTAGTATTCTCTCGCCATCTCGGCTGGTATAGTAATCTACAGTAGGGAATGTTGCCTGATCTTTGGACCTAGACTGAATTAGAAGACCTAGACCGAATTTACCTTAAGACTAAAATATGTATTGAATTTTGACAGTTATTGCGATATTTATTGAATGTCATAATATATCACGCCGCGTAAATTAGGCCTCTGGACGCACAGGTACATTCAGCGATAAAAGTGGCTGATCATGCTCAATTTTCCAAATGTGTTTTAGATCAGTAATTTAAGGGTTTTTTTTATTACAAGGTAGCGTTTGACTGCAACATAACACACACCTGATTTTAATTGATGATGTGGTCAAAGGTTGGCGTTTATGATGATGGCGGTAATCGGAAAATGTGTTATAGTTCAGTGACTTTTGTCGTTGACTGTATGGACAATGACGGACACCCCGGTCCCACGGTTGGTCGTCAGGTCTGGAGCGGCTTGATTTGTTTGAAAATTAACCTTAGGAACGTTCAAATGCGCACACGCAACGTCAGGAAGCCACATGCAGGGTATATTCGACGTTCGCCGTGCAGTCTGGTCTGAGAAAAGACAAGCCGTAGGTCTGTGTACTTGAACTTAAAGGTGGATTTCCTTTGGCCGCTACGCGGTACGCCTGATATATGGCAACAATATTCTCGTTATGAAAATGTATGGCAATTACTGACGTCAGCACGCATCATCTGCGGTGTCTTGCAGTCTCGTCCGTTATCCCGCAGGAACCTTTTTTGGGATGAGAACTAGCCTATGTGTTAATCCAGGGTGTGAGCTAAGCGTTTACGTGAGAGTAACAAACATCCACAAATCCATACTCACAAACTCTCACGTTTATAATATTAGTTGGAAGGAGGATTATGATTTACGAAATAATTATTTTTGTTTATTTTCAGTGTACAAATATTTTTCCGTTGTAGGAATCGCACAAGTGACCTCAGTGGCCCCTTCGCCTATTAAATAACCAACTGATGCACCTTTCCTACTGATCCAAAGTGCTTGCACTCCCCGGTAAAGTTTCATCCATTTTACGGCACCTCTGTGTACATTACAATAAAAACAGAAATGCAACACCGAATGCATTAAAAATGAAATGGCCGAGACAAAACTTTCGACTTAACCACGGACTGCTCCTTCAAGAAGTTATTGTGTTTCATAACTTTGTTTAAGAGCATGCTGGTGTTCCGGCGCGGACTAGTGGTTTGTTTTGTACTGTAGCAAAGTCATTGTGTTTACCTTGGGAATTGTGTTTACTTGACAAGAGTAGAAATAAGTTTTGGAATTATTGGGGACCGTGGAGTCGACAATTTTCCCCGCGGTGTCAACATTTTGGCAATATAAAGTATACCTTTTCTTTCCTGAGCATTCAGTCTATCTCTTTACCATATTTCATTAAGATCATATCTGTCGCCAAGCACCTATCGGTGTGTTCCGGCAGCCTCACTTGAAAGCCAGTTCCCAGTCCAGGTGTAGCGTGGCGCCACCATCGACCACATCCTCACTTAACATCAGGTGACTTGTGGTCAAACGCTACCCTGTAAATAGTAAAAAAAAAAGTTCAGCAGTTTAGGTTTGAAGAGGTAACAAAGAAAGAAACATAAAGAGTTGCTTTAAAATTCAAGGGAATGCGAAACTGAACAAAACTCGAAAAAATGTTGATATATTGTGAAGCCCCCTCGGTTCCACATCGTTGCTTAGCATCGTGTGATTTTTAGTTAAACGCTATGTAGTGAGAATAGAAAAATGAAAACATAAATAAAGAGGTTTTAAGTTTATACGAAAATCCCACAGAAAAAAAAACTGTTTTTGTCAAAATTTTCATATTTTTTCGGAAATCTTTTTCTTTTTATAAACCTATAAACTTTATTCGGACCATTACAAATATTTCATAAACTATAAATTTAAAATTTAAAACCCGCCCAAAATAGCTAAAAACACTCACCAATCATAAAAAAAAACTAAATTGAAATCCCTTCATCCGTTTGCGAGCTAAATAATGTGACTATACATTCCGATATTCATTTCAAATATATGCAGTTAACCGCTAAACTGAGATAACCTTCCTCATCTATGTAATTAGTGACATTAACGGAATGCCAAAACTTAATCAATAGATATTTGTAGTACAAATAGATGATGTTAGAAATTAGAAACATTAATTTATGTATTTATAATTTAGGTATTTTCTAGCATGATCCATCATCGACCTCGTCATCACTTATCATCAGGTGAGACTAGGGTCAAATGCTTGCCTTTTTCTAACAAAAAAAGACCGGCCAATTGCAAGTCAGACTCGCGCAAAAGAGTTTATTAACAAACACGTATTTTTTTCTGTTTTTAGTATTTTTTGGTCTAGTGACAACAGAAATACATTATCTATGAAAATTTCAACTATCTAACTATCACGGTTCATGAGATACAGCTTAGTGACAGACAACGGAGTCCTAGTATTAGGGTCCCGTTTTACCCTAAAAATACACAAAAGAATTTTGCAAAAATCGACCTTAAATCTAGGAAACATCTAGCTACAAAAATCAGTCCGCGAAAATCGTTGCCCTCGAAATTGAAGTTCAATAGGAAATATACGATATAAGTCCTTTAGGATATATCGTCCAGAATAGGACGGGCCGATTGCTTTTCATTCCTTTGGCTATCCGGCGCTATTATATTTATTGCTTTTTAGAAAAATGGCCTCGAGGCAACGATATTGGGGAGCGAAATTAAGATACCTCTGTAGTTTCTTTGCCCTTTGATATAGTTCGAGTCCTTGCGGGAAATTAGTTTGTTTGAAAAGAGGGAGGATCCCCCTTTTGAAACTTGCTGAGTTTATCACAGATATCTGTATTGTTATACGACGCGGTAGCCAAGTTGGTAGTGTCTCTGCCTGCGAAGCTAGCGGTCCCGGGTTCAAATCCTGGTAAGGGCAAATGTATGTGTGATGAGCACTAATGTTTGTACCTGAGTCTAGGATATTTCTATCTATATAAGTATTTATTTCTCTATATAAGTATGTATATCGTTGTCTAGTACCCATAACACAAGTTTCGAGCTTAATTTGGGGCTAGGTCAATTTGTGTGAAATTGTCCCAGATATTATTATTATTATTATTATCTATCCATCCATATATATCTCTAATAACATGTTAAAATGAAACGTTGTCTGTTTGTGTATCTTTCTTTTGCGATAAAACGGCAAGATTAGAAGTTTGGGGTCGAAGTTTTGAATGAAGATGATGAGTGGGATGCGAGAAAACTTATTACGATATGGTCCTTATTTAATTTACAAAGTTAAAATATTTTTAATTCCTAGAAATTTTGGTTGAATTATAATTAAGAAGCTTTTTTAATAAAACTACATTATACCTACATCAAACTAAAGACAATATATCCTTGCCTTTCGCCTTTATACTCGTAAATCTATTCATCCTTCAAATTATCTATGTTTTATGTTAAAAAAGGTAAATTTTGTGAGTTTGTATTTAAGGGTTAATTTCTGAAACTACTCATCCTATTTTGAAAATTATTTTACTGTTTAAAAGTTTATCCATAACTTTTATAGGTTACGTTTTATCATGATAAAAATCCTGTGGGGACTCCCCACGTAGGTAAAACCGCGGGATAGCTAGTCGTGAATAATTCAATACGGTCTAAGCATATCACTTCCGCTACAGTCCATGTCGACAGTATGGACACTCTTATAGCGATGATGGCTCAGTGGTAGTGACGTCGGCTTGCGATCCGTAGGACGTGTATTCGAATCCTACAATGAGCTTGAGTTTTCGATAAAGGAAAACATCGTGATAAAACCATAGCTTGGTGGTAGGATATTTTCTAGTACTCGTCTGGCTAGCTACCACCCTCTTGTTAAGAATCTGTTGCCAAGCACCTATCGGTGTGTTCCAGCAGCCTCACTTGAGAGCCAGTTCCCAGTCCAGGTGTAGCGTGGCACCACTTTCGACCACATCGTCACTTGACATCAGGTGACTTGTGGTCAAACGCTACCCTGTCAGTAGTAAAAAAAAAGACAGTGGTGGGGGCATTCGCTAGGCAACCACCGTTGAAGACGGACGTACCACGCTGCTGCGTGTTTATGACAACTACTGTATGATTCAAGTGTTTCATTAGAGCATTCTGCATATAATATTGGAACTATTCGGTTTAAGAATCGAATCTACAACTTTCGTATAAAAAGCTGCCATGCTTAGCCACTATCTCAGTGATTGTCCATACTGTTAATATTTAGTTTACTTCCGTTGACCTGTCACCAACCATTTGATAGTTTCGAAGCTAAAGAAATGAGCTAAAAGCTCTATCGATGACGTTAGCCAATATGGAAACATGTCTGTTATAAGTAAGGTATAGTGACAATAAACAAAAAAACTGTAGGACATTATTATTTCCAAAACCAATTTATATTAAAAATTGCGTGGGTAGTTATCTAAATATATATAACTCAAAAGTGACTGACTGACACAGTGATCTATCAACGCACGGCCCAAACCACTGGACGGATCGGGCTGAAATTTGGCATGCAGGTAGATGTTATGACGTAAGCATCCCGCACTGGGCCAGCGTGGTAGATTACAGCCCATACTCTCTCTCTGAGAGAAGGCCAGAGTTCTTTCCCACTGCTGGGAACGTGAAAGGCTGATGATGATGATAAGGTATTCTATAACAATTTACTTCACATCTTGATCACAAGGCGCCTGATGTTCAGGGATGATGTGGTCAAAGGTGGCGCCATGTTACACCTGGATTGGGAACTGGCTTACAAGTGAAGCTTCCAGAATATACCAAAGAATTAAGCGGACGTAGACGTAATATGCTACACGTTGTGCTACGAAAACCGTAGTGCATGGATAAGCTCTACGTCGTAGCCCTACGCGTGCTTAGTGGTGCTACGACAAACGTAGATAGCGCTGTAGTTCTGTTATTGTGAATTAATAAATCGATGGTATTGTTAAGCCTAAGGTAGAGATTCAAGATGAAGCTTAAAATTAGAGTTATCATGCAAAGTGTCTTCCTTTTTTGTAAATTGGATCATTATATCCAATTCTTTACAAATCAAAAAAATTGAAAAACGATCTTTAAATTTAAAAAAAATAACACAGGGCGCTTGAGCAAATTTTCACAAACATTGGTTGGACTATCGTTTTGTTACTAATGTTATAAATGCGAAAGTTTGTGTGTGTGATTACTTGTTTCCACGTATCACCGTAACTACTAAACTGATTTGAGAGAAGTGGTACGCAGCAAAAACTAAATTTAATTGGGAACCACTGTCCTAGATTAACACATTAACAATTACAATTGCAATCAAATATAAATATCATGGTGAAGGTGAATCTTTTATATTGCACGGAATTTACTTGTTTGTACGAGACTTACGTTTTATGCAATGAATATATATCTTATCTTAAGAATCAGAATAAGAATCATTTATTTGCAACAACAAACAAATAAGAAAAATAGAAAAAGAAAATGTCTTGTTGCAAACCGGCCTCAACTCAGCGTTGTGCTGCTCGTTTGATCAGCGATGGTCTTCCGTTGAAGCCGCTTTTGATGACGTCACTGGCATGAAGGTAATTTCAAATAACTAGAATTTAATTTTTTAATTTTAATTTTTTTTAAGAATTTTAATTTTAATAAAACAATTCATAATTCATTTATTCCAAGAATGTTGTACATATAAATATGAGTTCTTAAAATAAGAAGAGAAATCTTATTAGTAAAGCTAATTAAAAAACATCGGACTATTAGATGACAAAAAAAGCTTGGGATTTTAGTGAACTTGCTCCAATTCAATAAATAAATAAATAATATCGGGGACAATTTAACACAAATTGACCTAGCCCCAAATTAAGCTCGAAACTTGCGTTATGGGTACTAGACAACGATATACATACTTATATAGAGAAATAAATACTTATATAGATAGAAATATCCAAGACTCAGGTACAAACATTAGTGCTCATCACACATACATTTGCCCTTACCAGGATTCGAACCCGGGACCGCTAGCTTCGCAGGCAGGGACACTACCAACTCGGCTACCGCGTCGTCAATCAATTAGTAATAAGAATAAAATTGTCAATGTGATCGCGCCAAAAAAATTAACTACCGGGCGTTTCTTGCCTGTTCTTTTGCCGGCGTAAGGAGGTTGGAACAGGCGTAGCTAGTTTTAAGTTGACGTTTTAAAGTGATTACAATGTATCCTATTGAATAAACATTATTGAATTTTGAATTTTGAATTTCTGTGTGTCTCTCTTATCTATCTACCTGTCTAATAAACTGATGAACCAAACACATGGATACCCTGTTGAAAGCCCGCTAATGTGTTCGTAGTACACAGCCTCCGAAGAGATTCACAATAAGCAATATCGAACACTCCGCTAAGATCGTAAGCAGCTTACTGTCGGCATATCAAAGGAAACTATTGATAAACACACACGCTGCCGTGTCGGGAGAATAGCTGCGAGTCTGTGATCTGAGTTGCAGGTTTGTTATGTAAACTGCATGTGATTATAAACAACTCTTTTTTTAAAATCTACACAAATAGATAAATTTATTATTTCAAATTAACAGCTTTTCCCTAAAACATATGAAAGTATATACGGAACTTTTATATGAATAGATCAATCATAAAAATTTTAGTTTATCTGTCTGTCTATCTGTTTGTTCCAACTTATCTCTTTTGCTTGGTGGTAGGGTATTTTCTAGTACTCGCCTAACTAGCTACCACCCTCTTGTTAAGAATTTGTCGCCAAGCACCTATCGGTGTGTTCCGGCAGCCTCACTTGAGAGCCAGTTCCCAGTCCAGGTGTAGTGTGGCGCCATCTTCGACCACATCGTCACTTAACATCAGGTGACTTGTGGTCAAACGCTACCCTGTAAATAGTAAAAAAAACTCTAAATCGGCTAGACCAATTTTGACGGGACTTTCTCTCGCAGATATCTAATGTTATAAGGAGTAACTTATGCTACTTTTAATTCTGAAATTTGAACCCTGGGGATACTTTTTATTGCAATAAACTGTATTTCACGCGGGGAAAGCGGGGAAAAGCTAGTCTCAAAATTAAAATGTAAACAGATACTAATGAGATTGGATAAAACAGTTCCACAATAAAACCTCAGACCAGTGATTCATCAGCGTAATTAACAGAACTTAAAGGGCCTCACTTCCTTATTTAACAGCCTTTAAGTACCTACTTAAAGCCTGAATATCTAACCGGCAGCCCTACGAACGCAAACCAATTTACTTATTTCTCTTAAGAAATAACGATTTATCTCAAGTGGTCTCTCTCGATGAAAATTTGATTCTCAATTAAGCTGAAATTTAGAACAATCGAACAATAGAATCCTTTAGCCAAATTAATATTGAAGTCAAAGATCTCACATGGAGAAATTCTACACTCATCTCCTAATCTACAAATCTAACGAAGTTCATTTTATCTTCAGGATAAAAAACGACGAACACGACTTTGTTGCTCGGCAAACTACTGCAAGAAAAATAAGAAGCATAAAAAATTAAACAGACGTTTAAAAAACATTTAAGAAGTTAATAAGTGAAATATTTTTACTTAGAGACAACACTGTTAGTTATCGTAGAAAAAAAAGCTGATGTGAGTGCAAGTTTCATGAGCGGGATCTTAGACTATAAGGACGCGTTTTCACAGAAGATTGGATAAATTCAATTTGAACAGGATCAGAGTAAAACAAGTAATATTTAACTCCACATTGTCGACGTTACTTTGAAATTCTTAAAAAACAAATTTTCACTTAAAATTATATCAGATTTGAATGCAAGTTCGTGATATTACAAGTTTTCTAAGTTCTACCCAGATTGGGTTTACTAAATCGCAACGTTGCAGCTACCATTAAAAATGAATACAATTTAAAAAAAATCTAAAACGGAATTATATTAGTAGTGTAGTTTGTAAAAGTTATGCTTGGTACAGTCAGTGACAAAAGTAGCTCTAGTATAGTCATACTAGATTTTCTAAATGGGTTTTAGATCAGAAATGATTGGAATTTTTTCACATTTTTACATATTGACCACAACATAACACATTTGATTTTAAGTGACGATGTGGTCAAAGGTTGGCTAAAATGATGAAGGTAATCGGAAAATGTGTTATTGTTTAACGATTTTTGTCGCTGTCTGTACATGGAATCGCATCGACTTGAATTACGCAAGTCACAAATCATGCTCCATATTTTATTGAAATCAATTCTATTATATTAATGATAATTATATTATTTATTATTTAATAAGCCTTAATTCAAAGATTTCTGTTGTACTCGTACATTTTAAAACAATTTTTAAATGTAAAAGCACTGACGAAACTTTGCAATTTCAATCAATTAGTCTATTTCAAGAGATTGCATCGAACGAAATACAACCAGTCAGAGTGCTCGCTTCTATTAAACTTTGGAAGAAAATACTGATTACAATTTATACCGTAGCAGTTACAGTTGGTACAGTCAACGACGAAAGTCGCTGAATAATTACAAACTTTTCGATTGCGTTCATCAATAGTCAATAGTTATTTATTCTATTGAATACATTGTGATCACTTAAAAACGTCAAACTTAAAACTAGCTACGCCTGTTCCAACCTCCTTACGCCGGCAAAAGAACAGGCAAGAAACGCCCGGCAGGTAATTTTTTTGGCGCGATCACATTGACAATTTTATTCAAATTACTAATTGATTTAATTGGAGCAAGTTCACCAAAATCCCAAGTTTTTTTTTGTCATCTAATAGTGCGATATTTTTTAATTAGCTTACTTTTTGGTTAAACGCTACTTTCTAAGTGCCAGTTTTAAGAACGTCCGTTAGTTAAACGTCAGACCTTATTTCGGTATATTTGAACTTTCTAACAAACTTTTCGTACCAAAATTTGATAATAATGGTGTCGATTCGGTTTTACATTCTCCTAAACTAAACTAAATTCGACAGATCTAATAGTATTGCTGTTTTTTTCTAACCACTGAAGTACAAAAAGGATGGCATTACTATTAGACCTGTCAAATTTAGGGTCGTTTTAGAAAATGCAAAACCGAATCGACTTCAATATCAAACTTACCAAAATTTGGTATAACATTTAACTTACGAACGCTTGTAAAATCAGCCCTTAATTAAAAAAAAAACAAAAATAAGTAACATTACTGATCTAAGCATGTCCAAGAACTGCAACATTCAAGGGCATGCGACATCTACCAACCCGCACCTGGCCAGCGTGGTATATTACGGCCCATACTCTCTATCTGAGAGAAGGCCAGAGTCCCAGCAGTGGGAACGTAATAGGCTGATAATGATGACGGATCTAAGTTGAAAACACAGTTGAAAATCGAGATATAAAAAAAGAGAAACAAAAATGTCTGCATTTATTTAATGACGATGATTACGGACTATTCTTTTTCACGTACGATTAGCAAAATGTAATCTTTCAACTGTCATAATAGCCCATTTACAGTGTTTAGTAATAAACATAATAACGCTCTTACACTGGATTGTATCGTTTACGAATGTTGTTGTAATTAGAGCCCCAAATGACGCAGTGAGTGGGACGTGCGTGAGAGGTGCCTCTAATCCGACTTTACTGCTAAAGTTTCACATTCAAAGTGAACCATTATGTTCTTGAAGTTGTAAAAAGATCACTTTAAATTCCATTAAAACAGCGCCTTTATGTTCGCAATTAAGACACGTGGAAATGTGAATATTAAAAACAAAATGATTTTAAAGTAGCCGTGCGCTTCATCTCCGCCGTAATTATTCGCGTAACACCAGCGGGGTACGTTTTACGCTCGGTGCGTGTATCTTCTAGGTCAGGGTAAGCCTTGGGTTTTGTTACAAAACGTGCGTAGACTAAAATGCTAACTAAAATCCATACGCGAGATATTTCTTGCTAATCAAGCACGAAATCCGCACGTTAACGATGCAGCGCGATATGCTTATTATACAAAATAGTCCAGTTATCCTTAATTAAATGTAATTATTATAGGTTAGTATCTTTGTTCACCGAGTGGAGACGGCCTTATCGACTGGGCGGCGCCATCGCGCTCTTTCAGCCGAGGCGCCTCTCTCTCGGAGCGCTCGGCTGACTTCGGGCCCACTCGTGACGCTCACTAGAAATTTAAGGGCAGCGTTACGGGTATTCCGACAGGCACGCTGCGTCTGCGGAGCAAGCCATGGCACCCGCACGGCGCGCCGTTACATAACGCGCCGACCCCGATCTATGACTTAAAACGGACAGCAAATAATTCCGAAAAATAATAAATAAAAAGGCAACCCTACAGGGACGTGCTAGAAGCCCGGTCAAAGAGAAAGCGCTACTTAAAGTACGGCCAATTGTCGTCACGACAAAGAGACGATAGTAGCAATTTCCCTTTGCCGACAACCCTTTGCGAGGCGAGAGGCCGAACGCGCGGCTGGGCCACATGGCGGGCGGGTGGCGGGGCGCCGGCGGGGGCGGGCGGGCGCGCGGGGAGGCTCTCCCGGGCCGCCCCGCCTCAGTGGCGGCCTGCAGTGGCACCGACGCGCGTGTCGCTACAGACACTTCCGCCCCGCGCACCTAATCCGCTCATTTAGCAAGCAAACGCCGTATACGGTGTGGTGGCGGTGGCAGCCTTGCGGCGCCAGCCCCCGGGGCCGATGCTCTGAGCGGCCGGGCCCCTTCGCCCGACCTGCTTCGATCCGCGTCCACCGGCATGTGATATCGCGCCGCGTCACTCAACAAAATGATTGTGTGTTCGATTGTTTACGTTCACGACAGTTGATAACCGGGAGGCCGACGCTGGCATGCTAATGTGAGTAACTTCCAGCCCTAGGTGCGCGCCGCCCAGCGGCTCGTGAGCGGATCGGCCGAGTTCACGAAATTGCCGTCGAAAAAGTAGGCTCACTCGCACTCGCATGTCTCGGTGGCAGAATGATACATTACGTTCTCCTGCAATGCGACAGCGTCGGGACGCGTTACGAGAAAGTTTTCTATGAATTATAAAGGTGTCTCGTGGGTTTTTTTTAATTAGAATTTGTATTGTTGACAGTCGGACTGTTCGGCGTTGCGTTTCGTGGACTGGTCGGTTTCGGTGCACACGTGGAGTGTTTTGTGGCGACGCGGCGCGCGGCGCGGGCGGCGGGCTTGCGGCACGGACAACGCGCGTCGCGGGCACGACGCGACACACGCGCGTCGCGAGCACGGCGCGATGCGGTAGCGCGGCGGCAAGGCCGAGCGGCGGGCGACCACTCGTGCGCTCTCGGCTATGTGCCCCCTTTGCGCTACATTGTAAGTACATTTAATTTAAAACCAAAATACAAATTTTAATTTAAAAAAAAAGACAAAAAAAAGTTTTTTGGTCACAGAATTTAAATATTTCGTTTCATCATCGACAAAAAATTTACGACATTTTTAAAGAAATAACAGACTGTGTTGAATTTCCCAATTTGTCTAATGTCATAAGTAAACTATTCTGAATATTATATAAATGACGTCATTACAAGTTTTTTAAGTGGTATATATGTAAAATTTAAATATAGTTTGTATACAGTCGAACTCATCAACGACCGAAGATAAAAAAAAACCATGAACATTAATTACACATACAGAAATAACTTGCAGATAAATCTTTTACCAATTTTATCCTTAGTAGTTTTGTTTCATTTAACATAAATTTGTATAATATATTCATGGACATACTTACTGTGGTTAATATAATAATTAATACTCCATATCGATATCACTGAAACATTTAAATGCATAAACGATGTTGAATTTCCAGTCTATTTTTCGCTAACAGCATTCACGCTTTTAGCGAAAAATTTTTAACGTTCCGTAACTTTGCACTGGCGCTTTTATAAAAGCATTAAGCAGCTAAAATTTACACAGCCGTATTATATCACAATATTTGATCATATTCACTTCCCCTGGCGTTGATAGATCACCCGCGAGGTCAAAGGGTTGACATTACATCGCAAAACGTTCGGAAAGTAATACAAAATGAGCAAGTAGGTTACGGGGATATTACGATTTATGCTTTATACAAAAAATACGGCGTCGGTAGCGATTCAACGAGAAAAATGTAAATGAAATCTAACTTGAATCTGCATGGATCGCCCATGCGGCAATATGTTCGAAGCCTTACAAACACATGACTCAAATTATACCTTTCTTCAAAATTATATCCTACTAATATTATAAACGTGAACGTTTGTGAGTATGGATAGATGGATGTTTGTCACTCTTTCACGCAAAAACTACTGAACGGATCTGAATGTAATTTGAAATGGTGATAGCCTTGGATTAAAACATAGTCTACTTTTTATCCCAGGAAAAAGTTCCTGCGGGATAACGGGAAGATGAGGTTGAAACCGCGGAGCGCAACTTGTTTATTATAAACGTTTTATGTCTTTCATTTGTTGAGTGAAAAATGAAATGTGAAAAATAGGCAGTGTTAACAAATTTGATACCTGCTAAGTATTTGTTAAAACAAATTTAGTAAGATAAAGTTCAGTTGTAAAAGGCTAACGCAATGATATCACTCTCCTTTTTACCTATATCTAAAAATACTAGACAAGTTAAAGTTAAGTAATAGGTGAAAATGCTTTAAAGACATTGGACATCTATGTTTAAACTCAAAAAAAAATTGTAAATGAAGGCTTTCAGTTAATGAAACTTTTTTTTAATGTAAATCCCTCTTGGCCTACTTAATACTTACACTTTTAAAACGTTGACAGACAAAATAAAACAAGAAAACGAAGTAAAAATACAATTACCGAAATAAATGCTAGTTTTTTCTTGACCATTTTGTCTTTTAACAATTTACCTGGACTTGTAGTGAAACTCTGTACTAAATTAAGAAAAATGCAGTCTCTACAATAAAATTACATGTGCAACCGCAGTATAAAACTTAAGCACTTGATCTCAATGAGAACTCTAAGTCCAACTTCAAAAGATTTAATGCTCGACCAATAAACCGGTCCATGCTTTTTAATATAAAAATATTGCGTCTCCTTTGGTTACATCTCCAGATCTGCAATTTTAAAACGGCTCCTACCAATCTGGTTTCGAATAGAATAGTAAAAGGGAACTAAACAAAGTTGAGCCACGGATTCTTTCTAATAAAAACAAGCAGGGTGGGTTATACTGGCGCCCTCAATGCCGCAGCAAACAAGCACACTCCAACAAGGGTACTGAGCACAAATCACGACTTGATTGGCTGGAATAAAATGCCTGATATTGGAATTTTAGTTCCAATATTTTTAATATGATGCTCGCCTTTTATTCCTTTGTTTTGTTAGCTGAGAACATTGATTCTAACTCTTGTTATTTTCGACATCGCGTTTGCGAAGGTTTTGTTGATTATAGGTCGGTAACATCCTTCTTAGTCATTTTGTTTTGAATGCGTGTACTTATCAGTTTCTCTAGCAGCCTACTTTGAATGACTTCCCAGAATAGGCATGGCTACTTTCGACTCCATAGCTACATAGTTTCAGATGACTTGCAGTCAAACACTCAAACTTCAACGTAATAAAACATAGTACAGTTTCATGATTTGACAATAGACTTTCTTAGGTGATATAATCTTCACTGTAAACATTAGCATTAATTTTTCACCACGGAGACTATTCTGATATTTGTCTTTCTTTCTTTATTTTCTTGTTACAATACACGTTATGATCAGGTGAAAAGTCAGATGCATACCCATTTCTATTATAAAAAAAGAACAATTCTTAATGTTGAGTGACCATGTCATTCTTAGATTTAAGCAATGAATTAAGGAAAAAAACATCAGAACACTATGAAAAAAGACGTTAACAAAAACTAGTGTGTTATACACAAAAATGCAGTTAAGAGCCAAAGTTTCTTTAAGTTTCATTTTACGAAACAACCAAAAAAATATAAAATCAAATTGCAGTACAGTCAGCGACAAAAGTCGCTGAACAATCACTCTTTTTTCTATTATACTCATCATCTTAGACACCAATTTTTTACCTCATCATCACCTAAAATCAGATGTGTTGCGTTGTGGTCAAAATGATACCATGTAAAATGTAAAAAAAAACTGATTTGAAACACATTTGGAAAATCGAGGACGATCAGCTGCTTTTTTCGCTGACGTACAATTTTGTTTTCTAATCAGTCCTTTCCCTTTTATTTATAAATCCACAGGAATATCAATCGTCACCTGTTTTGATCGCGTTACCCCGTTAACTCCGTTAGTTAAAACATTTCAATACGAATTGTGGAGTGCCCGTTGAAATTCCTAGATATGTGGCCGGAATACTGCGAAACGTTTGCAAAATACATTTTCCGATGTTATTATGGACAGCTTTCAGTTTTTAAATGTCGATTGAAGTGCATTGATTAATATTCATTACACGAATTAACGCGTCTGGTTTTATATGCCGATTTGATTACTCAAATCTATATCACTTAATGTTATAAATGGGAATCCTATAATATTATAAAGGCAAAAGTGAGCGATGGTGGCCGAACGGTTAGGCGTGCAACTTACAAGACACCGACACCGAGTTCGAATCCTCTCGGCCCCGCACCTATGACTCGAATAAGTTATGTGCGGATTTGCCATCGCTCAAAACGGTGAAGGAAAACATCGCGAGGAAACCGGCATGCCCAAGAACTGCAACATTCAAGGGCATGCGACATCTACCAACCCGCACTGGGCCAGCGTGGTAGATTACAGCCCATACTCTCTCTCTGAGAGAAGGCCAGAGTCCCAGCAGTGGGAACGTGAAAGGCTGATAATGATGATGATGATGATGATGATAAAGGCAAAAGTTTGTGAGCATGTATGTTTGTTGCTCTTTCACGCAAAAACTACTAAATGGGTTTTGGATGAAATTTCGAATGAAGATAGCTTATACCCTGGCACACACTCTCTCTCTCTGAGAGAAGGCCATGGTCCCAGCGGGTGGGAACGAGAAAGGCTGATGATGATGAATTAAACATATTTTTATTTTAAACATTATTTTGACGACTGATGTGGCGCAATGGGCGAATAGCCGACTGCGAAGCGTGAGGTCACGGGTTCGATTCCCGCAACAGAACAAATATTTGTGCGTTGAAAAAAAAAAGCGCAAGTATCTGTTCTGTGTCTGGGTGTTGTGGATCCCCGATCCTCGTAGTTTCTGATGCCCTAGATACAGGGAAACCTAGTTAGGGGTATGAGCTATGTATGTGATTGTGCGGGCATATTATTATTATTATATTATTTGAGTTTTTAGTATGGAAGTGTGGATAGCGTGTTCCTATAACATATTTCATATTTACAAACACCCTCTCTGTATCACTAAATATTCTCTCAAAATTCGAACGTATTATGTAAACTGACACCACCGTCCTTTCAGAACTCTCCCTAAGGCTCGCCGCACACTAATTTATTTACCATCATCAAACTACGTTCGATGCAGAGTTGTTTACTAAGTTTAGCATCTGAACCAAGTTCATAAGCTCATCAAACTGTCTTAGACAAGCTGTTGTTCGCGGGAACAGTTTTCGACAAATCTTTAGGTATCGGCTCGTGTTGGTCAAACAAGAAGGCGAGTTTGAGCCGCTTTCGAGCGAGCGTTTGGTATTCGTAAGTTTTCACGTTAACGACTTTCGGTTTTGACACAAAAACTTGTAACAAAATTGAAGTTGAGGTTGCCTTAGTACTAGCAAATTGATATCCGTTCTTGACTCGATGCTACGGTATTGCTACAATTTCGTAGCCACTTCCAGTTGCGTAGTAATACCGTAGCATATGCGTAGCAATAGCGTAGTAAACGCAAAGCAAGCGTAGCCTACGCGAAGCAAGCGTAGCCTACGCGAAGCAAGCGTAGCCTACGCGAAGCAAGCGTAGCCTACGCGAAGCAAGCGTCGCCTACGCGAAGCAAGCGTAGCCTACGCGAAGCAAGCGTAGCCTACGCGAAGCAAGCGTAGCATACGCAAAGCATGCGTAGCTTACGCGTAGCGGGTGTGCGGCATATTCATAGCATACCCGTAGCGGAAGCGTAGAATATACGTAGCAAGCAGCAAAACTATTTCCTATCCGAATATGTTAAACATAAAAGTGTGTGTGTGTGTGAGAAAGAGAGAGACGGAGAGAGAGAGAGAGAAAGAGAGAGAGAGAGAGAGAGAGAGAGAGAGAGAGAGAGATAGTGTGTGTAATTGCATGTTTATTACCACTTAGATTCTTCAGGTTCTGGAATAAAACAATATTCTCATATCCCGGACGTGTTACAAGCTTGTATAATGCAGTCGTTATGTTTTCCCTGATTTTATAGCTGTTTGTCCGTTTGATTACTTATCCCCGCTTCCTTACCTGGAAACATAAATGTAGCAATTTATCTGTTTATTTATGTCTTGTATTGTTGAACGAGGGGTCACTTTGGGTGAAATTTGTTCCATAAAACAACTTTTGGTAACGCTAGCCTTTTTATATCTTACTGTGTAGAGATTGACCAAAAGTGAGACGATAACAAATATTATCGTAATACATCAATTTTTTTTCCATATTAGCTCATTGAAAAAAAGGAAAAGAACCCTGACATGCTGGGCCACACTAACGGGAAATGCGTGATTGACGTTTGATATAAGTGTGGCCACGACATTTGACAACGGCATTCACGGTTTGACGTTAGCCGATAACTCAAGTGCATTCACGTTTACCGTTCAAGTGTAGCCACTCACATAGCTGTGTTAATAATTAACGCAATTTTTATCGCGATGATAGGCATTGACATTTCCCTTGACGTTGACCTTAGTGTGGCCCCAGCATAATACATCAATAATTTATTTTCGTATTAGCTCATTGAAAAAAAGGAAATGAATCCTGACAGTCAAACAGTTTAGCGGCAAAAGACAAGAAACAAAAAAATACTTGACTGTCAGGCATTTGCCACCAACCAACTGTCACTTCACTGCTCTATGAAGCTAAAGCTTTTATTAAAACATGTATTATTTTTAACTAAAAAAAATTACTTCATTCTTCCCTCTATTTTTCTAGGATACCATCATCAGATCCTAGTTTCTTTATCATGGGATATCTTATTTTAATAAAAAAAAACACTTTGTCTATTGACTATTGAAGTAAACACACAAATAAATACAAATAAAAATATCTGTTACAGCCCTTAGAAAAATCTATGAAAAAATCGCTCGTTATTTCTGTACCGGCTTTAAAATCGAGTCAGGGGCGAGCACCAATTAATGTTATCCATAGCTAGACTAAATGTTTTAAACTTTAGAGTTATTAAATGTCTATAATTATAATATATCCTACTAATATGAGTATGGATGGATGGATGTTTAATACTCTTTCACGCAAAAACTACAAAACGGATCTAAGTGAAATTTGGAATGGAGATAGCTTATACCCTGGATTAACACATAGACTACTTTTTATTCTGAAAAAAGGTTTCTGCAGGATAACGGGAAGACGCGGGTGAAACCGCGGGACGCAACTAGCATATATATATATACGGTCGAATTGAGAAACTCTCCTTTTTTTGAAGTCAGTTAATGACAACAAAAACACCAGCGTGACAGATTGAATAAAAGAAAGTTTTTTTTTACAGAACTTGTTTGTTTCACGTGTCGCTAAACGCCAATCATCAACATGTATTTATTTAATTGCCTATCAATTCCATTCACGTTCCACTACACAAACGTCAGTTGATCAACGTCATTGATCACAGTGAACTGTCAAAAACGATATCCCCCAGGTCGACGAGGCACCCGCAGGGAACCTTGTTTCGATTCATTTCCCTATATCCGGGCGCAGGTAACGGCTTATCCGGATTTAATTTGAATCGATTTTCATTCCATTTGAAGCAGCTGTGTTAAAAAATTGTCAATTTTTCTGATGGCACTGTGGCGTTATGAATATTTTTAGTAGCATAATATTACTAGTTGCGCGCTGCGGCTTTACCCGCAGTTTCCTTAAACTTTTAAGGGATATAAAGTAGCCTAAACGTTAATCCAAGATTTAAGCTAAATTTCATCTTAATCATGACCTAGTTACAAATAAAAACTATTTACTATCGGTACTCAATTGCAGTCGCTATAATAAAAGTCGCATTTATAAAACAAAGTGTGTTTGTTAGTTTATCCTTCTTTCACATAGCAACAGAAAAACGAATAGACGTGATTTTTTTTCTTATAGATAGTTAATGACTCGGAGAGTGAGTGTAGCTCTTTATATTCGAAAAAATGATTTGTTCCTGATTCGTCATATTCCTAATTGGTCATATTCCTAACTCGTCATATTCCTGATTCGTCACATTCCTAACTCATCATACCATGTACATTTGTCTGCACAAACTTGTTATAGAAATCTTCTCTGGTAAATAGAACTTCCTTAGTATGCACGGTTCTTGTGGAAATTCCCACGCGGGCGAAACCGGTAGGAACAGGTATTACGGACAATCAGTACAAAAGACTTTTGTTCACAACACAAAGTTGTTATTTAATCGACATCACACCAATTCCAAGCGATAACAGTCGCGACAAACCGAAAGGGCATTAGGATAACCAGATTCGATTTGGTTGGCACAAACCGATGGCAGATAAGTGAAACCGGATGTAGGGAAATGAGTCGGAACCGCCAGGATATCGGCAGCTCAGTGCCGGAAGTTTCGTTCACTCGCAATTAGGTGCCGTGTCGCGATTCATTGCGAAATACACTTAGCAGGTATATACAAGTAACTTATAGCACATTGCTGGAGCGGCTAGAAAAAGATGCATTGATGGACGGACGTGTAAATGTTGTTCATTTGGTTTTTTTCTACAGTTTTCTATCTGCACGCCAGTTCGAAATTTTAATAACACCTCTGATAAGTTACTTCTTTGGTTTCCATGTTTTAGAGTAAAAGACAGTTCTATTTTTAAATTACACGACAGATATGAGTTAACTATGTAATTTATCTGGCCGCTAAACACGACAGATATGGATTTTTATACAACTTTTGCCGGCCGCTGCTCGCATGTATTTGGCCAGTACAGCAATGCCGATTTATCTTGAAGAAGGTTGTCAAAATAATGCTCTTATTTCCAAGTACATTTCTTCATTTATTCAAGCTTCTACCGAATATATATTAATCCAGTGAACAGTAATTTAAACCGGAAGTTGATAAATGAGCTGGAAGCCTCAGGATATCGGCAGTCTTACGCCGGATGTTTCGTTTTCTGTCGCTATCACCGCCTATTGGGCCAAACGTTTCGAATTATTGCAATATAAATATATATCTATACAATTAACTAAAATTGAAATGTCTGTTTGTAATTTTAAATTAACAGCTTTTGACTATATGAAAGTCTACACGGTACTTACCTACATCAAAAAATAAATATGTAACATTTTGTTTGTTTGTGATAAACTAGATTAGAAAATATATCTACACCTATTGATTTTCTGGTTTGTTTTAAGCACTTATCTAGATCTAGGCATATTATGTTTTCGATATTTTATTTATTTTTAATTTGTTTTTTTTTAAATATATTATACTTGCCTTTATTTCAAGTATTTGTTCTGAGTCTGAGTTTTGTGGCCCCTGATCCGCGTAGTATCTGATACCCTACATACAGGGAATCCTAGATGGGGTTAGAGCTATGTATGTGATTGTGTGAGTGTTAATATTGTTTTTAGAAAAAAAATCAAATATATTTATAAAAGTTTAAATAAATTCACAGAAATATTAATGTACCGAAATATTCTTCCAAGACCTTCTTTGTTCGCCTTTCTGAGTAGCACTGCTTTAGAGAAAGTTCGCTGTATCAAAAACAATGTAGGTACATATAATATTCCCAGAAATTACGAGTTAAAATAATTCGGAATTAATTTCTGAAACTCTGTAAGGAGTAAACAAATACATTGTTTTGGGAACAGAATAACATTTCAAAGAAGAGGATTCAAAGACACAACATAATTTACATAGACCGGTTAGTTAACAATATAACATTAATCAAAATCATTTTCTGCGAGGCACGTGTAAGATCTAACTTACTTTCAAAGACACTAAGATCGAAAAAACATGTACGTGGTAAATAAGTATATTTTTGTGACGTTCCTATAGCGCCACGCTACACGTGGACTGGGAACTGGCGTCTCAAGTGAGGCTGCCGGAACACACCGATAGGTGCTTGGCGACAGATTCTTAACAAGAGCTTTGTAGTTAGCCAGGCGAGTACTAGAAAATACTCTACCACCAAGCTATGGTTTCATCACGATGTTTTTCAAGCTCAAGCTCATTGTAGGATTCGAACCCACGTCCTACGGACCGCAAGCCCACGTCACTACCACTGAGCCATCATCGCTTTTAAAATGTTGCGGGATAACGGGAAGACGCGGGTGAAACCGCGGGGTGCAACTAGTATTACATAAAGAGTATCAGTCTATCTAATGAGTCTCCATAATCAATCATCTGATACTCGGAATTGATTTAAAAAATGATACCTGTGCCATAATATATTCAATTGGCGTAATACAGCGCGGTAAACTAATCAATTGGTAATGCTGATGTATTCAATACTGAGTTACTGAGCGTATATTGATAGCCTAGACACGTGTTACAATTAATTTCATTAGAGATAAACTAATTGTGCCGTATTTTAAGACGCAGTTGTTTAGTTTGTTTCGTACAAATTTCGTACTTCAAGAGGAAAAACGAAACCCTTCCTCTCTTTCTAGATATCCGTCTTTCTGTCTCATCATCAGCCTGTATCAGTCCAGTGCTGGACATAGGCCTCTCCCAAGGTACGCCACTGAGCCCGGTCTTCGGCTCTTATCATCCCACTACTGGCAGCCACTCGGCGCAAGTCGTCGCTCCACCTTGTCGCAGGGCGTCCTACATTACGTTTGGCAAGTTGCGGTCTCCACTCAAGAACACGTCTGTCTGTCAGACACCTTTTCTTAAAAACGCGTTGAGGCATCAAAATATATATCAAATTTTCTTTCAGAAGTGAATAAGTCAAATTTAAACGCAATCAAAAGATATGACCGCATATGTTTCTTATTTAATGATATTTTGCGTTTTCACAAGGAACGCTTCTCGCTTCTTCATTTATAATGCGAACAGCAAAGGAGTGCCTTGCCAGCGTCATTGTTTCCCGATAAGTACAATTTGGGAGTCTTCAAGTCAAGAGTGAATAGGTATCTTCTAGACAAGCATGCTCCATCGTCGGCCACGTCTTCACTTACCACCAGGTGAAACTGTGGTCAAATGCTTGCCTACAGTGAATAAAAAATAAAAAAAGAATCAAACCTATAGGGTACTTCCCGTTGACCTAGAGTCATGAAATTTGGCACGAAACAAGGTTTTACAGCACATGTATAGGAAAAAGTTTTAATACCTTAAACATACTTTAATAACAACAAGAATAAGTTTGTACGGAACCCTCGATGCGCAAGTCCAACTCGCACTTGGCCGTTTTTTTTAACAAAAAAACGAAACAAGGGGACTAGAAAGTGGTTCGTCTCAAAGTGAGCAAGCACTACACATACAGAACTTTTAATTGACTTTTTTCACATTAAGTCATTACAAGACATCAGTCTCACTGGCGCAGTAATTTTACTAGCTAATTTGTTTGTTTACTAGATAATTTTACTAGTTAATTTGTTTGTTTACTAGTTAATTTGTTTGTTTACTAGTGAATTTGTTTGTTTACTAGTGAATTTGTTAGTTTACTAGTTAATTTTACTAGACAATTTCTTAGATTACTAGTTAATTTGTTCGTTTTACTAGTTATTCTACTGCATTGCTCAAGACACACAACTTGATTTACTTCGTCAAAATAATTAAAAAAAATCTTAAATGTTCACAAGTCTGGCCTCTTGGCTTCACCTGTGATTTTTCCGATACCCCACATGGATCTCCGTTCGAGATAATAACCAACATAAGTGTTAATTTAGGAAATCAGCTCTATTCTATGTTTACTCAAATGAGTTGAGCCATTTCATTATATTATGAGAAGTAACTAACATATACACTCGCTCACTCACAAACTTGCGTATTTATTTTATTAGTGTGTGATAGTTTTTATTTCATTTGTGTGTATTTTATTATGTAACTGAGTGACAAGGTTCATGTAGTAAACGTCACGTTTGCCCATAATGCTGGGGCCACACTAGCGGAAAATAACAATAAAAATAACGGCATTCTA
The DNA here is from genome assembly GCA_931315375.2 of Opisthograptis luteolata. Lineage (NCBI taxonomy): Eukaryota > Metazoa > Arthropoda > Insecta > Lepidoptera > Geometridae > Opisthograptis > Opisthograptis luteolata. Next base: position 10,277,092 of record OV928049.1, on the reverse strand, counting down.
ATGGCGTTTGACGTTAGCCGATAACTCAAGTGCATTCACGTTGACCGTTCAAGTGTAGCCACTCACATAATTGCGTTAATAATAATTTAACGCAATATTTATCGCGATGACAGGCATTGACATTTCCCTTGACGTTGACCTTAGTGTGGCCCCAGCATAACAGTACCACTTAGAATTTAGAACTCTAACAGTTCGAAATCCTGCACGGCATTGCACCAACTTCTCGCTTTTATTTTTAGACTTTTTAAAAGGCATCTAAAAGATGAACAGAGACATGAATATCATTTTTGTTACACTAAAATTGCAAAGGCCAGCAACAGCGAACAATTTGCATGAAACTTAGGTACTGTTCTGTACTAAAGTGTAGCTACAACGCAGCAAATCTGATAGATAAGCTCACCGGAGTATAGATGTCGTTCATTCAATGCATGCATTGGTATTTAAATGGGCTCAGAGGTTGAACTATGAATGTAGAAACATGTTAGTGAACTAATCTCTATGTAATACTGTCAAATATTGGCTTTGAGAAGGCTCTTGGCTTGCTAACTTAGTGCGTGAGCCAAGAATTATTATTAGCTAAAAACAAGCGCAAGTATTTGTTCTGTGTCTGGGTATTGTAGATCCCCGATCCGCATCGTATCTGATACCAAGATACAGATAATCCTAGTTAGGGATCAAAACAATGCAAGTGGTTTTGAAAAAAATTACTGGCTGCTTAGACCGAAAAAATATTAAAAATAATATCAGTTTGCAACGTACAAAAAGTTCAGTAACACCATTGATACTTCGAGATAAACAAATATATTAGAACCAGTATTTCCTCACGTTTAAATAAAAAATAATTAAAATCGAAGACACAGAGTATAAACCTTGATTCCACGTCACTTTTATTTCATCAGACTGTCAGAAGCAGTATAGGTCCTCTCGCTAGCCTGTTGCAAAGCAGAAACAGCTAGGAACAGTGTTGCCAACTCGGTTGATTTTCCACTAATTCTGGTGATTGAGACTTTTTCTTTATTTTAGTTTTTTTATTGGGCAAAAATTGCGTCTAATAGCTATTTTTTTCTGGTGGCAAGTACATTGTAAATATGATGAGAAGATTTTTCTATCTCAAGGTTTTTTCATTTTTTTTTTAATTAAATTGTTTTATTTGCTTTGTTTTTATGCATGAAAATTTTGTTGCAAAGAGTCTGTCACATTATTATGTAACAAATTGCAAGCATAAAAGCACCTTTAAATTTGGCTTCGACAATTCAGAAGATGACTAATTTGTAATTTGATAAATTGTAAATGTCGAATAAAAGTTATTTTTAATACTTGAAATTCATAATGTTTTTTTAAACTATAATTTGTTTATTTTTTTTATTCTAAAACCTATACTATACATGTAGCACATAAATCACACACACACACGCACACTCGTGTCTGGTAAGTATGTTCGAGTAATTAGAGAATTAATAAATACTTTAGTGGTTTTCGGCCAAACTTGGCCACGCATGTAAATCGTTGGCAACACTGGCTAGAAATAGGCAAGCTCCTAGCGTACATTGACACGGCTTATCCAGCAGCATTCATAAGTAGGTAAATGTGGATCACCCAATTTGATCCGTTGCCCTAGTAATTTGAACTCTAGCGTGTGGAAATAATGTCGTATCTTTTTGTACTGTCGTCCACTGCTTTATCTAAATATTTTGTAGTATATAAGAGAATGAAAACTGGCAGAAGCCAGCAAAGTGCAAATAGTCACTTGGCTGCTCTTATTACTGGAGGCTATTTGTGGATCATTGCGCCATTCTAGCTAGTTATTAAAGATAATAGAAATTGAAAAACAAAGTTTTAACAACTGTATTTAGTTCTTACAGGGTAGTGTTTGACCACAAGTCACTTGATGTTAAGTGATGATGCGGTCGAAGGTGGCACCAGCCTACACGCTAGTGCCACCTTCGAGATTGTGAAATGGCTTTCAATGAGGCTATTGGAGTACAATAATAGTAGCGATTGGTGAAGATAGTGGGTAAGATAGTCAGGCAAGCAAATGCCCCGCCACCAAGCTACAGTTTTATCACGATGTTTTCCTTCACCAAAGCTCAAGCTCATAGAACTATTTGGTAATGGTATTATGTAAAATTTACTATCTGTAACAGCATATTGTGGCGTAGTCATACGACAATCGTGGTTAGGCATGCTAAACGCATATTTGGGTCAACACGTCCGACGCAGCTTGGCGAAATTGAAAGGTCGGAGGCAACTGAGTCGGATTGAGCCTCAAAGAAGTACCATCACTTTCGTTTGTCCAGATGACGTTTGGCCTCATTAAGGGCCGGTTATATCAACGTTCGCAAGTTAAATGTCATATCAAATTTTTGTACGGAAAATTTGACAAAAAGTTTAAATTTACCGAAATTTAGTATGACGTTTAACTTATGGACGTTTATAAAATCGGCCCTTAACAACTACAACAACACCATGCTGGATGCGCTCGTGGATCGACTGTTCTGCTCTTACATCAATCACTGTTGTCAGCTGCACATTGTACACAGAGAATGAGACAATCTGAGGCCAGTTTGAGCTTATATATAATAAGAATTTGTGTCTGTGTTTGTAACAATATTTTATTGTTACTCTAAATAAAATATTACATTAAACTTTATCATCGTCATCAGCTTCTCTACTCTTCAAAAACTATATAATTATGCTAGGTATATGCAAGGCGATATATATTATGTAGCTGGTAACCGTACTTTGCATATATCATCTCAGCACCTAACCCGAGAGGACTCCACACTAATTTTACCGAGTAGTGGTCACCACTCATTAGACATGCATTTTCAAAATTATTGTTACAAAGTTCAAAGCAAAGCCGATTGTGCTGATCAATGCTGAACCGAATATTTGTAGGTAAGCCTATTAACATCGTTTGGATTAAAGGATCAATAATTGCGTTAACTCATGCTAACATTTTTATTCTCACATGTTCAATCGGGACCGACGGCTAAGCGCTCAGTGGTCACCCATCCAAGTAATGAACGCAGAGAACGTTGCTTAACCTAGTTGAATAGTTAAGAAGGACTAGGCAAGCTTCGCTAAGAGCGCTTGTTTATATAGCACTCAAAATCGTCATGCTTTAAGGCTCCCATACAAAACTGAAAATTCGCATCGCATCCCAAATCTGCGAGCTCACACGAATACACCGCAAGAACTTCTGGTCTGAATTCGCATCGCATGGTCACCTGAACCAACGCTTTGCCGCATGAAATCGTATCGCAGCATTTCGCATCGCAAGTTCCTACAAAGCGGCGTCGTATCTCATCGCAGTTTTGTGTTGGAGCCCTTCCCTATCCCAATCCCTACTAATCCCTACTTATAATATATTATAAGTGCGAAAGTAGCTCTATCTGTCTGTCTCGCATTTACGCCTAAACTACACAACCTATTTAAATAAAATTTGGTACAAAGATAGCTAGAACCCTGAGGAAGGACATAGGATACTATTTATCACGAAAAACCGTAGCCCACGCGGGTGAAATCGCGGGGAACAGCTAGTGGCTTAAATTTCGTAAAACACAAAACTAGAAACGCATTCCGCTTGTATCAGTCTCGCGATAAGCCAAATGAAACAGAGAGAACCTCGTTGTCACAGCACTAGGGGGGCACTCCGGGGGTGATTTAATAAATATTCAAATAAAGGAAGAGGCCTCGTCTGACCGCGTTCTGCGGATTAAAACCCCTAAACGTTTAGACGAAAGTGTACCTAATCAAACCGTAATAAGAACGAGTTTGGCTTAAGGGCGACGGGAATATATTGACAGCGGGATATTTTGTGGCTTGAGTTTTGTGGATTAGTACACTGGGGTATTCATGTTTTAGGACACAATTAGAAATTATGTAGAGGTCAATTGCAGTTTTTAGCTTCGAGAACTGATAATCAGGCCACTGTTCAGGCTCTAAACGAGTTAGCAAAGTTTTACGTGAAGGGGCGAAATTGCTTTAGCGGTTAATTCTCTCACTCTTTCTATATGTACCTCTTCTTTAATCTATAGTGCTGTAATCTTCTCCTTCTTCACGTTACAAATACCAATTACCAACACATGTAAATATAAACGTTTAAAATATCACTAACAATCTGCTTCACGGCTTCATCCGCGTTGAAGTTGTTTTTTTTATATACAATATGAAATATGTATGAAAGACCCCATTTGACCCTTCAGGGGATTATTTTCGAACAACTTTAGGTTTCTAGGACTAACTGATTGGTATGTGCATTGTTTGTCAGTTAGTGTTAAAGTTCTACTAAGTAGAATATTCTATAGTTATTCTACTTTGATTGTAGACAATGAAATTATTTTCAATAAATTGTTTGAAAAAATGTCAGCATTATATACCATAATTTATTTCAATTGTAACATCTTTTAGTAAAATTAAGATTAACAAAATGATGCTAGCACAAACATTTTCCGAAAACTTTTAACCAATAACCGATACAAAATTGTGAAATACAAACAACTTTTTTAATTCCCCTAACTAACGTCTCACAAAATTACTTTCAGCATAGTTTCTACGTAAATTAGAGCTTAAAAAGTTTTGCATAACTTAGCAGCCTTTTAGACGTTCGCCAAAAGGGCACTTTAAGGTCCGGTTTACGTTCACAATAACCGTAGGGTACCGCTGACTAAACAATATAGCGGGAGATAAGAACGCCCTCGGAAAAACCTCATATTTGATGCTGGAACGGTGGAACCCAAATTTTACGATGAACTTTGCGATGTGATGAAATATTATAATGAATATATAGTGAAAAAGTGCTGCGTTGAATTTTCTCGATCACTGTATTATTTTTAAAATGTGAAGAGCTCAAAACGTATGTTGTATAATAATATCTAAGTATACCTTACATTCACAAGACAAAAAACATGTTAGTTTCTATAAAAAGTGACTTTTCTTGGTGGTAGATTTTCTAGCGATCGCTTGACTAGCCCATCTTCAAGTAAGAAATCAGTGGCCAAGCATCTATCGGTGTGTTCTGACAGCCTCGTTTGAGAGCCAGTTCCCAGTCCAGGCATAGCGCGGCGCTACCTTCACCCACATCGTCACTTAACATCTGGTGACTTGTGGTTAAACGCTATAATAAGTATTGATAAACAAAAATCATGAACTAACTAACTAAAAAACTAACCGAGATAGCGCAACGACCCAAAGTGAGTCTTGGCCTCCGATAACAAAAGACGCCACTTCGGTCTGTCCTGTGCCACCTCCTGCCAGACTGATGTACGGCTGTGAGGCTTGGACACTGACGCTTAAAGAAGAACAGAAGCTCATGGTTGCAGAAAGAAAGGTGCTGCGAAAGATTTTGGGTCCAGTACAATCTCAGGATGGAGTATGGCGGAAGAGAACGAACCGAGAAATCGAAAATCATGGCCCGGAATCATTTACTCACATAATATGTATCGATGCACAGTCGCTGGTTCTAGAGATATTATATTTTCAGGGCACCTTTAGTAATGTAGGGGTGCACTAACAAAATGATTATTTGAAAATTACCCCCTAGGGGCGGTTGTTTGATCCGTTAATTTTAGTCAAAAGAAAAAAGTTAACTATAAGTCAATCTTTTCACGCATAGCGTGGAAAAACTGGGCTTAAGAGGGTCAAATGGGATACTGAATTTTCTATGGAAAATATCAATTTCCACGCTGGTGAAGCCACGGGACTGTTCGTTGACATATGACTCTAATATTATAAAGAGCTTACATAAGTACTGATCCGATTTTGAAAATACTTTCAGTCTTAGAAAGCTACACTATCCCTGAGTATAAACTTTGTTTTATTGTACAGTCAGCGACAAAAGTAGCTGATCATACTGAATTTACCAAATGCGTGCGTAGATCACTTATGTTTGTTTTTTCCTTACAACTTACAAGGTTGCGTTCGACCATAACACAACACACGTGATGTTAAGTGACGATTCCTGATTTAAGATGATTTTGGAGAATCGAAAATAAGTTTTTGTTCAGCAACTTTTGTTGTTGACTGTACCTATGCGAAATTGGTGTGGCTGTGGATCTACTAATATTAGAAGGGAGACTAAATGACGTTGTAATAGCTATTACCAAACTGATTCCATTACATTTAAAGCAAAAACGAAAATTTTCTAAATAATACACCTTTTATTATACACCTCTGAGAGAATAATATTTACACAGTAAAAAATTAAACGAAATAGTACAACGGCACTAAAATAGCTGTACTTAAATTAAAGCTCGCGATTTTCCGCAGCCGTATTTAAAATTACTAATGTATGTAGCCGTAAGGAAAACATGTTCCGCACAAAGTGCTGGTAACCCCAAAAATTCTCGTTAAAACAAAGAATCGTACGGAATAAAATTGTTGAAGGCCCCAGATTTGGGGCTTACTGGTTAACAGTGTAGCATGTAGCGCTTAACGGGCGGCTTTTTTTTTACATCTTACAGGGTATAGCGTTTGATGACCCGCTACCTGATGTGGTCGAAGGTGGCATCACGCTTGGACTGGGAACTGGCTCTCAAGTAAAGCTGCCAGAATACACCGATAGGTGTTTTAAGTGACAGAATTTTAACTTTAAGGTAGCTAACAAGGCACTATGTATATAAAATTCAAAATTCAAAACTTTTTAGGATACATTGTGATCACTTTAAAACGTCAACTTAAAACTAGCTACGCGTGTTCCAACCTTCTTACGCCGGCAAAAGAACAGGCAAGAAACACCCGGCAGGTAATTTTTTTGGCGCGATCACATTGACAATTTTATTCTTATTACTAATTGATTGAATTGGAGCAAGTTCACTAAAATCCCAAGCTTTTTTTTTGTCATCTAATAGTCCGATATTTTTTAATTAGCTTTACTAATAAGATTTCTCTTGTTTGGTTGTACACATTGGGATATGGGAACATGAATATTAACGAGTTGCGGGATCACAACCAAAGCAGACCAGACCCCACAAGCAGCACCCGTTCACGAGTTGACGCAGCTCTACCATCAAGCTGGCAGTAGTTGGATGAGAATTGCGAAGACCAGGCTCAGTGGCATACCTTGGGAGAGGCTCTGTCCAGCTGTGGACTGACACGGGCTGACAATGACGATGACCAAGCTTTAGCTATGGTTTTTATTAGTATGTTTGTGCTTTGACATAAAAGTGCTGATAACATTAGTAACGCGAACAAAGTCACGGGTGAATGCTATGGATACTAGGGAGTCGTTCCGTATGTATCATACTAGCTGCGCCCTGCGGTTTCACCCGCGTCTTTCCGTCATCCCGCAGGAACCCTTTTCCGGGATAAAAAGCCTATGTGTTAATCCAGGGTATAAGCTATCTCCATTGCTAATTTCACTCAAATCCGTTCAGAAGTTTTTGCGTGGAAGAGTAATAAACATCCATCCACAAACTTGCACGTTTATGATATTACTCGTAGCAAGATTGCAAACCAATTACGCAGGTAGCTGTTTAATGTTACCAGTTCAATGGGTACTCAGATATTGAAGGGTTAACAATGAGTGTGTTGTTAATTGGTGTAAAGCTTTGATTAATAATGCTGTATTGATCTAGTTTGATGTAACGCAAATTGAGGTTTTGAGCGATAATAGCTCCGCACTGTAGTAAAGTGGGATTGTAACTCGTAGATTTTAGGTTCGAATAAAGTTTATAAAAAAAAAGTCTCGATGAAAATAAATCTTGAGCGTGGGTCATTTTATCATAAGCGACCTCCTGACTCTGAACTGGGCTGACATCGCGATGAGTGGCGCACTCTCGTTTTGGAGGCCAAGATACACTTTGGGTTGCTGAGTCATCGGAGTTAGGTTTTAGTTAGTGGAACATTTTCTGGTTCTCACCTGATTAGCTTCCATGCTCTTGAGTCTGTTGCCAAGCACCTATCAGTGGTGTTCCAATAGTTTTACTGAAGAGGCAGTTTCCCGTCCAGGCGTACCGTAGCGCCGCTTTTGACCACATAGTCGTATGCACTCATATAAAAATTGTATTACCTATTTCAATATGGTTTACAATAACTTCAAATTATAAATTATATTAACAACTCTTTAATATGTATATTTATAATTATTTGATACTTACAGTAGTAGGTAACGGTTTTGAACGTTCTGATAAACACCAATTTAAAATTATTGTTATATTTTTATCTGAGTACCTATAAAGTTGCATTAAGAATTCTACATTTCTGTGAAGAACTTAATGCGCTCAACATTCTAAAAATCTATCTTTATGCCACACAAAATGTAACCATTATAGGTTAACAATAAAGCACCTTTTGTGTGAATGAAGTCGCTATGAAAACATAGAATAGCAATGTTAATATAACGGTAATGACTACAAAAGCGAGGTGTCGAGATGGCGAGGTAACTAGTCAAAATGTGCGGCCCAAATCATCTATTTGTCAACCAACAGTTTTGGTACAAAAGCCATTGAAGCGGGTCCAATTCATGTATCAAACAGGTGGGCCGACTGACCTCTGCGAGCTGTAAAGAGTATTCATCTTTGGAGCTAGAGGCATTCGGGTTTGTTGTATAGAGGCAGAGTTTGGAATGAAAATATAGAACGACTAAGCAGACATTTTCATGCTTACCGATATATTCAATCCCTACTAATGTTATAAATGCGAAAGTAACTCTGTCTGTCTGTCTGTCTTTCACGCCTAAACTACTAAACCAATTTAAATGAAAGATACAAAGATAGTATAAGACCTGAGGAAGGACATAGGCTACTTTTTATTGCGATAAACTGTAGCCCACGCGGGTAAAACCGCGGGGAACAGCTAGTTAGTGATACAAATAAAATTGTAAATGTAATCGCCTGCCAGGCGTTTTTTACCTGTTCTTTTTCCGGTGTAAGGAGGTTGGAACAGGTGACGCTTGAAAATGACATGTGTATACATAATATTAGGATGTTGCTTTTGACTTTGGAACACAGTATCGTTTGCACACTATTGCTTGGCAGTTGAATTACTGGCAAACGTATGTTTCCCAGTCGGACTCTACAAAAGTGCCCTACCACTACAAACTATGATGTTTTCTCTCATCAAAAGCTGAAGGAGATATCAGGATTTAAACTGTTTATGAGCCGAAACAAAATGAAATGTATTGAAGTGTTTTTACACTTTCTACTCGCAATTTCCAAATTTTACAATACACGTTACGCCATCTTTTGGCTCAGTTACCTACGCGTGCGAAGCCAGGTAGGGTCACTCGTATATCATACATTAGTGTGAAGTTGATGTAATAAACAACCTTGACGAAAGACAGTCAAAGTAACAAAATGTCTTTGAAAGTAACTTGAAAAAATACACAAAGAAATTTTAGACGCAAACAAAAAAGAAATGAGCAAGTGGATTTCGGAATGATTCGCGATTCGTTTTGTTTGCTAGAACACAAAACTCTGACTCCATACAATTTACTTTTACTTTTTTCATTACACTAGCCGTTGTCACAACAAAATACCTAAAACAGAATGATATACAAACATCACCGCTAAGTGAAGGGGTTGGAATCCCAAAATAAGCTAAAACATATCAGGCCGTATCGTAAAAACAAATGCGGTGTTGCCCTTGCAAAATGATCTTACTACCCTTAAAAATTAACATAAAGAGAACGATATCGAGGGAGTGAAGTGAAATGGTGTTTAAAAGAAGATAGGATGAGAGGTATTTTTAAGCGGTGAAATCTTAGTAGTCGGCTTGCGATCCGTAGGTAGGTATTAAATGAGCTTGAGTTTTCAGTGAAGGAAAATATCGTGATGTAACTTAACCAAGCTTGATGGTAGGGTATTTTTTAGCGCTCACTTGGGTAGCTTCGTCTAAGAATATGTCGCCAAGCACCTACAGAGACATGCGTGACGCCACCTTCAACTAAATATCACTTTACTTTAGATGACTCGTGGTCAAAAGCTACCGTGTTAAAAGAAAAAAAGGAAATAAAATAGGTTAAATGTATTTATTAGTCACAAAGGATTTACACGAGCTCCAGGTGGTGTCCAGGGATCCAACGTGGTAAATTTTGGCCCATGTTCTGTCTCTTAAAAAAGTCATGGTTCCCAGCAGTGGAAACGTAATAGACTGGTTATGATGATCACAAATAAAAGAAAAACTCGCCCAAATCCTTCATGAGATATGCACGAGCTCCAGGTGGAGGACTGGCAGGAGGTGGCGCAGGACAGACTGAAGTGCGTCTTTAGATATTGGAGGCCAAGACTCACTTTGGGTCGTTGCGCCATCTCAGTTAGTTTTTAAGTTAAAGTATGTTAAGCGATCAAAGGGGTCAGAGCTAAGTAGTGATTGTGCGGAAGTTGCCTCCGACCATATCGTCACTTAGCATCAGGTGACTAAGATCAAACGCTACTGTAGCAAGCAACTTAAGGGCTTAAACCCATGACCTTACGCTTCGCATTCAGCTATTCATCACTAAGGCCCGTATCCTAGACGCTCAATTGTTGATCAATGCTTGAGTAGCGATAAAGTGACGTATTTGTATGAACTGACAGCGTCAAATCTGTGCTCAGGTACTGATCGCTTGAGCGTCATCCTAGAATACGGGCCTAAGTAATTTATTTATCACGCATATAACGTGACAACACAGTTTAATGTTACGCATTATAAGCGTCTGGCCTGTAAGCAGTTTACTCAACGTTCATAGCTGTTTTGACGTCACTTCGCCAACACGAAATAGGTCCTAATGTAGGCACAAGTTCTAAAGACATAAACATGAATACTTAATTGTGTGTGAAAAACTTGAGACTGCTCCGAGAACGGAGAAAGGGCGAACGGGAAAACGTGGGAAAACAACTCCGCCAGACTTTCGGCGAGAAAAGAAAATACACAAATATACATTAATAATTTAGGTCGGATCAGATAATTTATCGGGTCTTGGACCTCGCGAGCGTTTGTTTCTGTGTGCGTTGTGACTGTGTTACAAGCGGCAGCGATTTGATCTGAGATGTTTTAGGTTAACCTACTTTTTCGTACGCTACCCTGTAGCGTTTGATCACTATAGACTACTTATTTCAAATAATAATATTTTGGCCACGCTGTTCCTAGATTAGGAACTAGACATAAACAAATAACTTTATGTAGAGCAACTATTAACATGCAACTTAGTTTTGCCCACGTGGGAGTTAATATTTCTCCGTTCACCTATCTCCTTTGACCCCGTTAGGAAAAGGAAAAAAAGCTTTATAGTGCACCTCTACTCTACTGTATGAAGCTACCTTACAAATTTGACGTCACAAGGACCAGTCGTTGAAACTGTGCGTTCAAACGCTAGACAGTCTTACAAGGTTGTGACGTCACTGGTAGCCTTTTTAGGAGTGGAATATTACCGTCAGGCGAATTTTCTGTTTGTCTCGTCAGTATTTGTGTTGTTTTGTTGTTTAGTATTGTAGCTAGTTTTAAGTTGGGCGTTTTAGAGTGATCACATGTTGTATCGTATAAAATACTTATATTTTTAACTTTTAACATTATATTCCTCCTATTTTCTAGATACGATTACACGGAAGTTAAGAGGGCGGTGTGATGTTAAACACTACTGCTTTATCATGTAACAACACTACTCAAGAAATTTTCCAATATTTTATCACCGCTCTCGCTTCATCCCTAATCCAACCCCATGCGCCAACAGTCACGAACACACCCCCAACCCCCGAATGGGTGCCAGAAAACAGTGCAATAAACCGGGGTGAGGATACATTTTGTCTTGCACAGTTCGTGTACACTTTTAAAAATGTTGACGTAATGAACAGCTTTTGTGTACACAAGGTTTTATTTGTCTTGTTTCGTAGACAATTTGTAGTACCTATCTTCTAGGTAAAATCTCGCTGTGTTATTTTAACTTGTTTTCTTTTGATCTAGTGCTTCCAAAGCCAGAAGTAGTCATTTAAAAAAGTGGTATTTTCTTGAAGAAGTCGTTTTAAGAGGTTACTAGTATATATATAGTAGTTTAAAAGTCATCATCATCATCATTAGCTGATCATAGGCCTCCTTACATCCATCGGCTCCCCACGACTCTTACGAACTCGTCGGTTCACCTAGTGCGGAGCTACATACAGAGCGTCTTCGGGTTCGTGGTCGCCACTCGAGAACCTTTCCTCCCCATCGGTTATCGATTCGTCAAGCTGTGTGCCCTGTCCATTGCCATTTAACTTGCAAATATAAGGAGCTATGTTACTAGTAAATGCTACTACAACATTATTTGTTGACATGATTTGTGTTTCTTCAATGGTATTAGTGAATTTTCATCACAAATTACATAGAGCTAACCCAGTTTCCTTACAACGAACTAGTCGTAAAACAATCCCATCCGGCCCCTAGCTTCAAGAAAAAATAGCAAAAAGAAAAAAAACACATTCTCTCATTTATTTACAAGAGCGCCTTTGGCTCGCCTGCCCTAGGCCATTAACAGGACCACTATATCTGTCCCTGTTTCACTCAGGGCGACCTGCATTAAGCCATCCCTTACAGATTTCCTAGCTCTATTACTCTTCAGGCGGAACACTTAAACTTTGAACTAGTGGGGGACGTTTCTTTGATCCTATTCCAAATTGGATGTTCTAATTTCACGCGTTACGCTCTGACAAATCTCGCGTGTTTGAAAACTAAACTTTGCAGTTATTTTGTGTGTATGTGCGAATATGTTACTTGAATAAATTGAAATTGAAATTCTTGGACAAATTGTGAAATAAAAAAGGAAAGAAAAGCGTTGGTGTTTGTTCCGTGTTTGGGTGTTTTTGGTCCGCGATCCATGTAGTTTCTGATACCCTAGTTAGAAGAAATCTTAGTTAAGGGTTTGAATCTATGTATCTGGTTGTGTGAGCGTTATTATTATAGTTTCATATCATATTATATATTGAAAAAGTGAAGCTAAGAAATTGCAGGGTCTAAAAATGTTCACTATCTAAATTGCGAACAAATTCCAATTCATTATGGTTTAGCTTGAAATAAATAATAACATACAAAGTCAAAACCAACACAAAGCTTGCATTGCAATTACGCACGATAAATTGCAATTGTCCAATGAAAACTGCGAAGTGTGACAACTATTATATTTTACACCGTACCAATAATAAATAATTTACGACCGTTTTTTTTGTCGAGCCCGTTCTCGTTTACGTTATTCAAATTTTGTATCGATCGTACATACATATCCGATGTTTTTACACCATCTATATTCGTTCCATAAACATAAATATAAAGCCCAACCTTTATCGGCTTCGAAGCGTGAAAAAAGTGATCGAGCAAAATCCATATTTCATCGTTTTGAAAGTGACTGGGAAAAGGCGTAAATATTATAAATCATTCTCACTGAATCCTAGACACTAGCTAGGGATGTATAAGTATATATCGCCGAATAAGTATTACTGCAGAGCTAGAGGTCAAATCAAGGGATTTCGATGAAAAGAATATATAAGTTCTATCGAGATAAAAAGGGGAGGTAATTCGAGTTATGAGCGGAAGCGATTACGAAGCAATTGCTTACGCAACCTGATTTTGGTGTTAACACGTTTCTACTAGCTGTAAATTCACATTATACTCGTTTTTAATTGTAGTTTCGATTTGAAACATTGCCAAGATTGACGACAATACAAAAGCATGTTATTTTATTTTTTTAACTATATCTTTGATTATTTTTTGGTTTACTGTTGCAGTAAATCACCTATAATATATTTCTTGTTCAAGCTTATACGTTAAAAGTTTGTCATTTAAAACGCTTGATCTTGTGATTTGTGCCATCATTTTATCAGGGGTTCGCGGTTCCTGTTTAGCTCGTCGCGACCGAGGGTTTCGCAGAGGATAACCTTTGATGAAATAAATCTTAAAAGTAGGTATTCCATAGCAAGATGTAATCTATAGTTAGATTTTCATAAGGTTTTAATTTTTACACACGACGAGAGTCAAGCCTTGGACAAAAACATACATTTCCTTAATACAACATACAGGGTAGCGTTTGACCTCAACATGATGAGGTCAAAGATGTCGCCACGCTATGTCTGCACTGGGAACTGCCTGTTAAGTGAAGCCTCACTTGACAGCCAGTTCCCAGAACACACAGATAAGTTCTTGGCCCTACCAATAGGCTATGTTTAATCACGATGTATTCCTGCATCAAAAACATCAGCGCTAGGTGCTTGCTAAGACAAACAATGAAAAAAAAGAAAAATGTTAGAGAGAGAGAGATGTTTGTAAAGTTTCTGTAGAAAAATGATGATGAGAAATGATTTCCCGCGGAAAAATTTCTGGACCGATCGTTAGTAGTTTCATAAAAAGAATTATAAGCAAGTAAAAAGTTTTCCAATTTCATTGCGAACACAGAACTCATACACACACAAATATCTCTATTTCGAGAACTCCAAATCAGCACCCACACGCGTTCCATTTCCACAATAAACAGGGACAGCATACAATATTCACGTCCAACATAGCCCCATTTATAATTACCAAGTACAAGGGACTGAGTAAAGAAACCCAAAATACCTATTCTGCGGTGACACCGAGTCCCTAAGGGATCGGAGGACTGGGGACCACGCAATGCGTTGGATTAATAATGAAAGACGCACAATAGAGTTAGGTATATGCAGTTGCCACAGGTATATGAGTTACACAACGAGCCATGGAGAGAGCCATGCTTGTAGTTCCTTTACGTGATAAAATCCTATTAGAGGAAATTCGTCGAAGAAAGGTCACCGACATAGCTTTCAGAATTTGTAAGTTGAAATAGCAATGGGGTGCCACATTGCTCGACGAAGCAATAACCGATGGGGAAGAAAGGTTCTCGAGTGGCGACCACGAACTGGAAGATGCTCTGTAGGTACGCACTAGGTGGACCGACGACATTGTAAGAGTCCCAGGGAGCCGATGGATGCAAATGGCTACATGTGCAAATGGCGATGGATACACAGAGCCCTTATTTGCTATGACCATCAAGATTCCTTGCCAATAACGTGTGACGTCATTACTTAACGACGGCTTTAACGGTCATTCCACGCAGATAACGTAACGCGGACGTTACGTGCTTTTATGGTCATAGCGAATTAGAGCCACCTTAATGCTGAGTCTTCCAGTTCGAACTGGAAGACTCAGCATTATAATATTATTATTATATTATAATGCTGAGTCTTCCAGTTCGTGGTCGCCTTCAAAAGATTTCTTTTCGGTTGTCAAGTCAACGAGTTGTGTTGAGCTTTTATATTTTTATTTAAAGCCCCAATATCGCGTGAATGCAAATCCATCACAGCTTGTCAAACTTCGATATGAATTTTCGCAATTCGGTAGTCGATTGGGAAACAAGGTGTGATTTACTTCGATGGGTGGCTGAGGACGTGTGTGGAATTATATTTCGTTGAAGCTCTCGAGATGTGACGTGTGCATCTGCATGAAAATCTCATTCGTTGTTTCTATGTATGTATCCATTTTTAGGAATCCTAATATTTTCGAGACGAGTTCGTTGGAATTCGTTGGGTATATACTCGTATATGAATCAAAGTCCTGACTGACTGGCATCAACGCACAACCTAAACCGCTGGTCGTAGAAACTTGAAATTTGGAGGGTATGTGTGTCTTGATGCGTAGGGAGGTACAAAGAAAGGATTTTTTGAAATTCTTAAGGGGGCAAAAATGGGAACAGCTAGCCATTGATACTGCGAGTATGTTATACACATTACAAATTCTATGATTTGAGAGGTGGTTGCGAGACGGTAACACGTGCGCATTCCAAGGCACTGATACATAGTTCCAATACAATCTCAGCCCAATACCTATGACTTTAATAACTTCTGTGCGGATTTTCCCTCACTCAAAACGATGAAGTAAAACATCTGAAGAAATGGGCAAGTCCAAGAACCACAATATTCAAGAGCATGCAAAATCTAGCGTGGTAGATTCTGGCCTATGTTTTCTCTCTTAAAAAATACATGGTTCCCAGCAGTGGAAACGTAATATACTGGTTATGGTGATCACAAATTAAAGAAAAAATCGCGCAAATCCTTCATGAGATATGCTCTAAGTAGAGGACTGGTAGGATGGCGCAGGATAGACCGAAGTGGCGTCTTTTTTTATCGGAGGCCAAGATTCACTTTGGGTCGTTGAACCATCTCAGTTAGTTAGTTAAAGAAAAACTCAGTGAAAAGCGTTTTTTAGCGTCGCATTGTGCATTTAAACGATGAGCAAGTAAGCGCAGGCTAAAAAACCAATGAACGAGAAGATGCGTTAGCATGGCACGTAACCACTTAAAGTTGCTTCGCTAGCGTTCACGAGTGCATCGAGCTTCCCTTTGTAAGCCCACAACATGCAGAGCGTACTAAGGAACACGCAACGTTGCATACTCCAAGAGCTTGAATGCATTCATTAAGTGTAAAATTGCAGATGATTGCAGAGCGCTTTTGGAGCGTTAACCATAGTGGGCGATTTAGGCGATTTTCTGATACCCCTAATCTAATCATAATAAGATTAAACATCGAATAACCCAGAACTGAACCGTTTATCGTCAATTATGAAGAAATAAGAAAAATACTCCCGATACAAATAAGAGCTGATAATATAATCGTCAAACGACAGAAAAGTTTTTCTTGAAACAGGAAAAAACTAAATTCAATTTAATTCAGTCATTTGGAACCTATGATGTCATACTGGAAAGATACAGGTGAAAATGTATCATAACTTTTTTTTGTTTTATCTAATGATGAGCCTTCGTTTGACCATATCTCACGTGATGGTAAGCAACGATACAGTCGAAAATATATCACGCTGGCCCATGAGGCATGCCTCAATACACGAAATTCATCATCATCATCATCAGTCGGAAGAAGTCTACTGCTGAATATAGGCCTTCCCCTTTGTACGCCACCATGAACAGCTATTAGCCATTTGCATCCATCGGCTCCCTGCGACTCTTACAATCTCGTCGGTCCACCTAGTGGGGGGCCTACCTACAAAGCGTCTTCCAGTTCGTGGTCGCCACTCGAGAACCTTTCTTCCCTATCTGTTAACGGTGCGTCGAGCAAATACATTAAATTAGTGTCGATTCAGTTTTGCATTAGCAATAACTAAACTAAGTTTGTCAGGTCTAATAATATTGCTGTCTTTTTCTAACCACTGAAGTAAAAAAAGGACAGCATTACACACACACACATTGACACTTTTACACCTGTCAAACTTAGTTTAGTTATAGAGAATGCAAAACCGAATCGACACCAATATCTGCATTATGAAACCATATCCTAGCGTTATGTTTGAGCGCTGCTTTCCAGCGCTAGTTTCATCAAGGTACTGTTCTATCCATATATTATCCTATTATTGTCCCAAAGTTTGCGACCCTAACTACTGTCTACACGGTACTGGGACATTAATTCTGGGCCGCAATGCCCGGATGCCTTACAACGGCCGGCGCCGCAGTGGCAGTTTTGAATCCTTGCCAAAGTCGGGACAAAACGCGTACGAGCGCTGTTGTCTGATCGATGTATTGTTAGCTGGTGTTGCCAGATATTTTCTAATTTGTACCATTGTTTGCTCACTCTCGCCAGTTTGGTTGAAGTGTATGCTAACGGACATTCCTACACCTTTTCTGCTTCAAAAACTATTATGTTCTTATCTTCAAAAAAAAAACGAAAATAACGTTTTACTCATCAAGATATTCTAAATTGTGTACTAGGCCTTGAACAGTAAATAGTAGAACGAAAAATAATTAAAAAAATACACATATACATACAGGTCTGTAATAGATTTATTAAATCAATAAATTTGAACATATGGCAAGTTAACAATTTAAAAAAAAACGAAAATGTTATTCATGAATTTTACTGCAGCGCTTTGCATGAAAATTGTATAATATCTAGACAAATATGGACCTCAAAACCAATTTGCAGATTTTTGAACAGTATCTAAATTTAGTAGACAGAGTCTTGCTCATTCTATTCACAATTCTATGGGATATATCTTGGGTATATAATGTTTAGTTTCACGTTCCTTCTCTCGTACTCAAACCATTCCTACATGACATTTTCCTTTCCCTCACTTCCATCGTCGCATTTTATTTTTATAGTTGTATCTTCCCGAATATTTCACGGCGTCTCGCACTCCGCTGTAATTCCGAAGAATTCCTAAATACTTGTCTGTGTTCCGCGGAAGGTTGCCGATACGAAACATAATTAGAAATACGAGGGCACAACTTTTATTGGAGCAAGTTTCAGCCAATCACAAGCTCACGTGTCCGCTCGATGACTCCAAGATGCTGGTTAGCGTGTTTTCGTACGGAGGATAGTCTAAATTCTTCATTATAAGCTTCAGCTGCTCTTTTAACTCGTTCGCACATAGAATCGCTTCGTAGGATGTCGATCGCTTCACTTTTAGCAGGTTCGGTAGAATATTCTCGTTAAAGTTAGTGGAGGTGAACTTTTTGGAATTGGTACGGAAGAGGACCGGTTCGCTTTTATTTTCTAACAACTGGACAAGGTTTGCTGTGTACGCTAAAAGTGCTCTCACGCCGTATAGCACTACGACCAGAAAGAGGGAATACCCAGCGATGATGTAATTCTTCTCTACCTTGCTCAGAAGAATCAACTTGTCGTAAGCGTCAAGGTCATCATTGAATATCATTCTGTGTATATTCTGCAGGGGAATGTACATGCCAAAGAAGATCACAAAGAGGAAATACACACAAATTAGTGAAAAGTATACTTTCCTGTGGAATTTTGTGGTAGTGTTGATGTAGCTAGTTATCTGACGGACATCGTAGATGGGGTTGAGCATCATGAGCATTAGGATCATTTGTAAAAATAATATGCAGGTCAGAACAATGCAACTGATGTCCATCTTTTTGGTGTTGATATCCAGATATTGTTTTTAAACTGGCAGTAACTGCATTTTTGAAAGTACGGGAAAGATGCACGCTTCAAATTTGATCATTTTTGCAATACATTGTCGAGTACGGCGACAATTCAAACAAATTTGAGACAGCTTGTGACAGTGTCAAGCGAGTGACAAGTGCCACAGTGTATTCGTTTTGTGAATTGAGTTTATTCTTTTGTGTTCGTATTGTATATGGTATTGATATTATATACTGACAGTTGACAGCGCGATGCTATTTTGCGAAGCCACCACGTGACCGGGGCTGAGTGATACAATGACTTTTGCCAAGGATTCTTTTTGCGTACAATAGAGTCATTGTGGCGGACCCCATCGCAATATTTCCAATATTATTGCAATATTTCTGAGTGGCTTTATACGTGAACTGCGAGACAAACGTTTCCCACTATCTCCAACCAGGCACTCTATTTCTGCTGTCTATAATCTGTTGAAAAATATATACTACTGGTGTCACCACCATACTAACGTCTAAAACTATTTCATCCCTATTATTTTACCTAAGTAACAGGGACACTTTAAAACTGTATGTATACACAATAAGGATACAAAGTAGTGTCTCTAGTATTATCACTGTATGTACAGGCAGCGTCCCATTTTCCAGCCCGACAGGCTTGTTGATTGCTTGCCTATTGAGTAACAAAATGCGTCCGTACTGAATGAAGTGATTTCAATTTTCGCTATCTTTTTATCATAACAAAACAATCAACAAAATTGTGAACTAAAAAAGTGAGGATTACAAATATTTTATGGAACAATTTATTACTGTTGATCTTCAACAGCTTTAGGTTCATGTTTAGTTTGCTCACCTATTTTGGTCTCCACAAATCTCTTGTCTTCATATGTAATAACGTAACCTGGCTCAAGTCCAGTAAGCTTACACAAATCATTGTCCACCGCAAACCTTTTCTCTGTAACGTCATGACTTCTGGGTTCAATACATACGTTGGCGACCACAAAATTGTTATCGGCAGATGTAATAGATGCCTTCATCAATATTGAGTGTCGGCACATTAGTTCGAATTCTAGTAAACGAGCCATTGTGGCCTGATAGTGGGCTAGTTTCTCTATGGTTATCATTTGGAATATAACCATAAGGAAGCAGGTGTAACTCACAGATATTTTAGACGAATAAAACTCCTTCACTAGAGCCGGGTCGTTAACTTTTTTTAGAACCTTACCGTAATACGTTTGCTCGAGTAATATCTCAAACAGAGTGTTCATGATAATAAAAAATAGAATTGAAACCATATTGTACGAACTGTGGTATTCCTCCAATAATTTGAACCAAATATCCCTTACGTCGCCTGGCTCTTTAATGGGTTTCAGTAAAGCGAATACAATTAATATCTCAATGAAAAGGAATATTCCCATTAAGACACTAAATATATTGATCATTTTGTAACAATCTCTGTTTCTAGTTGCTGTCAGAGCGTTTCTCATTTATATTAACGCTTTTAGAGATTTTTCTCTCAGGGATATTATTTTCGTTTTCTAAAGGCTTAGCAGTTAGAATAGACGGATTGGAACGTACAGTTTCAGTCTTAGATTTCGCTTTTTTCGCCAAGAATATACTAGGGTTAGATTTGTCGAGAGCTTTTTTGAAGAACGACTTTATCCGACCCTTTTCTCTTTTGCTTAGATTTACAACTGAAGGCCAGCTATGTAAAGATTCTCTCTCATTAAGTTTATAATATGTTGTTTCGGTTTCTTCTTCTTCCTGTTCTTCTTGTGTATCGAGAGTAACATCGATTATATCATAATTCTCCATCAATTTCACGAACTCGTGCAGTTTAGCTGAAAATGTTACGTAATCGAGTAGTCTCCAAGTTACCATTAGGTAAAACAGCGAAAATCCGCCCAGCAAATAGTTTCGGGTTGCGTTAGTGGTATCGATTATTCGCATCAACATGTCTCGGTTAGTTTCGTTCTTGTTCAACACTCTGGCTATCTTTAAACTATGCAGTGTTCTTGTGGGACCTAGAACTCCGTGCCCGGCTATTATCAAAGCGTACATTATAGCCAAAGTCGGGACTAAGCGGCCCTCTCTTAAGCGTTCTATGAAAAGTTGGATATATTTTGAGAGGGCTATAGGATCGAATAGAGGCAAGAGTATAATCAAAATTATTACCATTTGCAGAACGTTCAATTCAACTAAAATTGTGGAAGCAAAACTAAAAGGCATTTTTGAGTACCTAACAATTCAATCAACTCGGAACAAAAAATTTACAGTCATACTCTTGGCGGATTTTCTTGACTAATTCTTTGACGGCACCATATCAAAGACAATCGTCATCTGTCATAAAGTAGCTCTAGCCACAGAGACGGCATGAAATATTTTCTATAAAGACTTTTTAGTGGATCTTACACAACAACCACGAAGGTCTGGTTACAAATACAGTCAGCTTCAAAAGAAAGAAAAAAGTGGAAATACTCAAAGCTATGCTAAACAGCTTCCACGTTTATTAAATGAAATGAAATATATATATTATAAACTAGCTGTTCCCCGCGGTTTCACCCGCGTGGGCTACAGTTTATCGCGATAAAAAGTATCCTATGTCCTTCCTCAGGATTCAAACTATCCCCGTACCAAGTTTCATTTAAATCGGTTCAGTAGTTTAGGCGTAAAAGAGTGACAGACAGACAGACAGAGTTACTTTCGCATTTATAATAAGTGAGGGATAAGGGATTAAGGAAAATAGTAACAATCGCACATAAATACAAAAGTACGACACAATCACAAAATGTACCTACTGTTAAGGAATATAACTCTGTGTTGTTGTTTCCCGATCGCTAGAACCTGCGAGTTTTTAAAACGAGATTGAACATGTTTGTATAAAAAATAGTCAAACTGGGATTTCCTGGAAGCATCAAAATCATATTTGCGTTTGCATGCAAACATGTCGTGTACTAAGAATTCCGTATTAACTTCCTGTGACCAACAATTTTTTTTGCATGCCACATTTCCATGACTCGTACGAGTCACACAGCGTATATTATACTCATTACTAGCTGACCCGGCAAACGTTGTTTTGCCATATAAATAATTTCCTATTAAAAAATAAGGGTTGATCGTAGAAGGGTGAAAATTAAGGATTGTATGTATTTTTGTATGATGTATAATATAAAAAAAAAAAAATTAAAAATGTTGTCTAAAAATAAAAAAATAAATTTAGGGGTGGACTACCCCTAAACCATTTAGGGGGATGACAAATAGATGCCAATTCTCATAGATACCGGATAAGCACAATAAGTTTCATCAAAATCGGTCAAGCCTTTTCGGAGGAGTATGGCAACGAAAACTGTGACACGAGAATTTTATATACTAGATTACAGCTGACTGTAAAGTCAGCGACAAAAGTAGCTGATCGTTCTCGATTTTTCTGTGTTTAAAATCAGTAATTATTATTGTTTTTCTTTTTATATTTTACTTGGTATCATTTTGACCACAACATAACACACCTGGTTTTAGGTGATGATGAGGTCAAAAATTGGTGTCTAAGAGGAAAGGATAATAGAAAAAAAATTGGTTGTCTGTAAAGTCGGTTTACTGACGATAGTTGAACGTGACAACGTAGACGTTCCGCGCTCTCGCTTGCACTTCAAGCCTTACATGGAACGCCTCAGAGCGAGGTAACGCCGCAGAGCGAGGTAACGCCGCATGAGTCATGTTTTTTCGTGCGTGCAGCCGGCTCTATCGAATTATAAGACATTGTCACGTCAAAAAGTGTGATTGTTCAGCGAGTTGACTGTACAAGCTTAAAACAAAACAAGAATAATATATTTGTTTACTCTTGTCCCATAAAATAAAAGTGACAAGTACAGTGGCACATATTTTACCTTGGGATTTGCCCAATACACACACCTACGAGTTTTACAATACACCAACAACAGCAAAAGCTTTTTAAAACTAAGTAAAAATTGACACGCACTCACAGGTACGTTTGGTTGACATTTGGCAATGTTAGCTATGCGAGAGCGTCAAGGCTAATGATCAATTCTACAGTCAATTAAATAATGGTTAGCCAATAATGATGGTATTTGCCAAGACATCATAATTTATTATTATTACTAGCTTCATCCCGCGGTTACACCTGTAGGTTTTTCCTTTTTTCTATAGGATTTTTTCCCTGGAAACAACGGACGTGTTTCGTTTGTGTTAATCCAAGGTATAAGCTATCTTCATTTCAAATTTCACTCAAATTCGTAGAGCTGTTTCAGCGTGAAAACGTAACAAACATACAACGTTCCCCTACACATTTATGATATTAGTGTGATATCTGTGTGATCTATAGCTCTCTGTCTTTAAAATCATTATTTTAATGACAGAACGTATTTAATCTAGGAATTGTGAATAACATTGTTCAAAC
Source organism: Opisthograptis luteolata (assembly GCA_931315375.2). NCBI lineage: Eukaryota > Metazoa > Arthropoda > Insecta > Lepidoptera > Geometridae > Opisthograptis > Opisthograptis luteolata. The sequence goes on along the minus strand of OV928049.1, from coordinate 10,253,840 downwards.
ATCAAACTTTTCAAACTGAGCAAGCTACGTTACTGTCAATAAATTATATGCCCACGCTACCTGTACTTACGCTCCTCCATTAGTGCGAGAGAGAAGACACTACCGTCCTCTCGCTCACTCGTTTTCTACACGTGGTCGTATCGCATCCCCTTTGACAGGTGGCGACCTTGATGGCGTTGATTACGCCTCAACTGTTGACACTGCGGCCGATACATCCAATAATTTGCAAGCTTTGAAATATGGATTTAATTACAGTTCCGTACGCTTTAATTTTCGTTGGCCCACTTTTATTTTTTAGCTCGTTCGTTTTACGACGGACTGGCTTTGATTCGATGTTACGGTGTTCTAGTGACTACTTCTTAAACCTACCACATTCCTTACGGTAGGGTAGGTTTAAGATCTATCATCAAACTTATCGGAGTGTACGTAAGTGTAAGTGGCGATGTGATCAACAATGGGTCCACCATCGCCACTTAACATCGAAGTACAATAATAGACAAATTTTTTTACATGTGGCTAAAACAACAAAAGACTTTTCAGTTGGTATTCTTGGCACTTTCAGGCCGTTTCTAGGCAAGCCAATAATAATATTGTCCGCAAAGTTTGCATTTCGCTAATACAGAATTGCCGTAGCTTTGCATGCTTGGCTGGCCGTTGTATAACGCCACTGGAATTTAGGTCAGTACTCAATTTAGTGGGGACAGAACAGATCTGATTTCGATATTTATTTTACAATAGTAACCCACGGATAGATAGGTAAAAAAGGCAGGTTTGGAGTTTACTCAAACATCCTATACAAAAAAAGACTTTATTTCTGATATTTTCCGAAGATTTCCCAAAAAAATATTTTAACAGATACCTACCTTATTCACCTTAATGGCAATTGATTTTTACACAATCATCAATCTGTATCAGTGCACTGCAGGATACATGCTTTTCCTAAGGTATGCCACTGAGCTTCAACTTCGGCTCTTCTCATCCAAGTACTACCAGCCACTCAGTACAAGTCACTGCTAGTCAAAGGGCGTCCTACGTTTTCCAAGTCGCGGTCCCAAGAATACATTTATCCCAGCGGTTTTCAGATTTTATTATGTTATAGAAGATTAAAGACAAAACGAGTCACTGACTTAACGGTTTTCTGACCAAAAGTCCAAGTCCATCAACAAGATGGTACAGTCAGCAACAGAAGTAGCTAATCTTACTCGACTTTCAAAATACGTTTTAAGATCAGTAATGTTTGAGTTTTTTTTTAACAAATCACAAGGTAGCGTTTGACCATAACCCAACACACCCAATGTTAAGTGATGTTGCAAAGGTTGGTGTTTCAGATGATGAAGGTAATTAAAAAAAGTGTTATTGTTCAGTGACTTTTGTTGTTGACTGTACCACAAATTATACAACGACAACCTTCGACATTGGGACATCAGGCACTCGTCTAATTAATCAGATAGGTCACCGCTTACTAACTACCATCATATCGTGACACTGTGCAAATAATTCTAGATTACAATTTGGTGTCTACCCTTTTGAGAAATAACATACAAATCCAAATCAGCTAGGGCCTTTCTTCATTATCAGCCTATAACGTTTCCCACGCGACGATGGTGGTCAAAAGTGTTGCCATGCTACTCCTTAATTTGGAACTAGATGCCAACACACCCAGAAAGTCATACACCATAATATTTCCATCCATTGTAAGGTTTCGTTAATTAATTACACCTTAATTTGTATTTTTCTCAAGTTTTTAAATTTAATTGATTTTGATCTGTCTAATTACGTATTTTTTATACTGGCAACAATTTAAATGGAGGGAATGACAATCCGTTTGACGTTGTCACTTGTCGATGGTCGGTTTTCAAATTTAAAAAAAGGATGATGGGCTGGGGGTAGGTCGGTATAAAAAGCAGGGATTTTCTGTAGATTGGACCATTGGAGAGTGATCGTTGGAGTTGGACGGAGGTGTCCGGAATATTGATTGTAAATGTGTATTAACAGTGAAGAAGTGCAATAAATAAGTGGAATATAAATAACCCTGCTGTTTGACTTGGGAGACTCCTCACACCATAAATAATCTTTTAAAAAAGCCGGCCAATTGCGAGTCACACAGGACTAACACAGCCAGGGTTCCGTACATTTTTTTTGTTGTTGTTAATAATCTACACATTTCCGATTTCCGGACTTTTTACTTGACATGTGCTGTAAAACCTTGCTCATGCCAAATTTCATGACTCGAATTCAACGGGAAGTGCCCTATAGGTTTTGATTCCCTTGTGAAATCGCAAAATATGCGACATAAATGGTCATATCTGTTGATTGCGTTTACTTATGTACAAGTTTTTATCACAGCTAAAAGAGATTGTAGAGCCGAGTTCCTGATATAAATTCCAACTTGATAATTTAACGCGTTCTTAAAGTGTCTTGACAGACAGACAGACGGACGGAATACAAAGTGTTCATGTAAGGGTTCCGTTTTACCTTTTGAGTTATTGAACCCTAAATGTATTATATTTTCCTTCTGCATTTAATAAAATAAAGCTAAAGACTCTTTTTCACACGCATAAGCACAGAATTTAAATTTTACTACTAAAAGGTGTGCTATCAAAGAATCAGAGTAAGTTTATTTACCCTCTAGCGATGAATTATTTAGCCTACCTGTGCTTACTTTCCATTTTCAAGCACACGTGTGCGTCAAATTTGCGCCCTACGCGTGACATCATTATAAAGACGTAGCTGTGAGTGCCTACAACTCTACCTTCGTCTGTAGTCTAAGAGCTGCCTCCTTCTTTATTAAGGTGCTTTGATTAAACTTATTTTTACGTTGTTTACTTCTATTACATCGCTAAGTTGATTTACACACAGTTTTTTTCTAAAGAGATAATGCCAACAAGATAAAAAACAAAATTGAGTATAGATATAGCAGCTTTAGCAGATAAAATGTTTGATTTGCCCAGATAAAAAGCATGTGTTTTGTATGCCTGTGTGTTACAGGGTATCTCCGCTTTAAAATTCACTTAGATAAGCTATCTCCATTCCAAATTTCGTCAAAATCGGTTTATTGGTTACGGTGATACGTGGTAACAAAAATTCACACACACACAAACTTTCGCATATATAATATTCGTAGGATACATAAAACAAGTCATGATCTTTAAATGTTAAAATTTTACACATCTGCAAAACTTTTAATGTATTCAGAAGAAACACGTTTTCCAGCTCTAAACAGTTAGGATTTGCATTTTCATCTAAAACTTGAACAAGGCAGAGTTACTCTTCTCTCATTAACTGTGTAGGTATTTATGTTATGAACTATGTTGTGTGAATTAAAATATGCTCAGTAGATTTGCCAAAATAACTTAGAAATAATCATCAAATGAGATAAAGGTTATGGCGTACGCATATGTTCCACCTACGAGTATAATGCTAGGGGTTATATTTATGTGTATGGTGGAATAGTATGTTAGGGTTACCAACTACAAAGATATACACGAATCCTACTAATAAACGTAAAAAAAAGTTAATAATAATGTACAGGTTTCGACCTATTTGGGTGGCTATTAGTCGTAACACCATAAAGTTTTCATTTAATTAGTTTTCCAAGTCTTAGGAACTCTTTCGGGCATCCCCCTGTAAGAGGTGTAAAGTAGACTAAGCGTTTTTTTGAATAAATAATTTATTAAAAGAATTCAACACTTTTTCGAATGTAGCAACTTCCATAATATCAACTGAACTTCACTCCTAAAAATTTATTTTTACAAGGGTCAGGTTTTTATTTATGATATTTTGACTCCAATTATAAATGGGAAATTATTTGATTTTATCTATAGAAATATTCTGTCAGTAAGTGTCCCTTTCAAAAACATTACCGAAACCTACCTACGGCTCTTCGACTAGCAAAGTTTCGTCGCTACCCTTTCTCTACCAAAATAAATGTGCTCGCCTGTGGCTACGGAAAATTACGTGCGTTATGGCGTACGCATATGTTCCACCTACGAGTATAATGCTAGGGGTTATATTTATGTGTATGGTGGAATAGTATGTTAGGGTTACCAACTACAAAGATTTATATACGAATCCAACTGATATTATAAATTTTCATACATTACGTAAGATAGGCTACACAGCATTTTTCTCATGGCAACACACCGAGCAATTCCCATCAGGGATGTGAAAAAATAATAGGTTTTTATATTAATCGATTCTATAAATACTAAAAATCGATTTTTAATAAATCGATTATATTACTTATTCTCAATTTTTTAAAAGTAAACATTTTAGATATGCCTTGACGGTGGTTGGTTTTATTCTTAAAGAAGTTGAAAAAAAAACTTGGATTGTTGTTCATTTTTAAATCAACAGAATGTTGGAATGTTGCTTTAGTTATTATCGACTATTGGACAATTTGTATTTTTTGTACATGGTAATTATTATGTACAAAAAATACATTAAAAATAATATTAAGAAAAAAAACTATTATTTATAATGTAATCGATTTTTTACAAACCGATTTATTTTAATGAGAGAAAAATCGGTTATTTAGTAATCGTAATTTAAGAGTATTTTTTTCCCCTCCAAGTCACATCCCTAATTCCCATCCACGACAAAAACCTCGTTCTGAGAAGCCTCAACATTACGCAGCGTATCATTAGATACGTTTTCTTTATTTATCTCTCCTTACCTTTATGTTACGTGATATCCATTGTCCATTCATCGTGACACAGCCCCTAATGACACAGGTCCTTAATAATACGGTGCTGTAATTACGTTCCTTGGAGAATGAAATGTAGTTAATGTACAAGGAATTGTAGTATTATTTGAGTGTACGCTCAAGCAGTAATTTGAGTCTGTCATTTCATACAATACGTCGTCATCATCATCATCATCAGCCTGTATCAGTCCACTGCTGGACATTGGGCTCTCCAAAGGTACGCCACTGAGCCCGTCTTCGGCTCTTCTCATCCAACTACTGGCAGCCAGTCTGCGCAAGTCATTGCTCCACCTAGCCGCATGGCGTCGACACTACGTTTGTCAAGTCGTGGTCTCCACTCAAGAACACGTCACACACAATTGTTACTCAAGTATTGATCTATGCTTGAGTGTCCTTCTAGAATACCAACTTAGATGCAGTGTAGTATTTAGATGGGTGCCTAGTTTGTTATCGAAGGAAATTAAGTACTTCAAAGATCAAGGTGTTGAACTTTTGAGTATTGTTTGCAGGCAGTGAGGTACAAGGATTAGGTGGAACGCGTGGAAAAACGCTGGCCCAGTGCGGGTTGGTAGATGTCGCATGCCCTTGAATGTTGCAGTTCTTGGGCATGCCGGTTTCCTCACGATGTTTTCCTTCACCGTTTTGAGCGATGGTAAATCTTATCAAGTCATAGGTGCGGGGCCGAGAGGATTCAAACTCGGTGTCGGCGTCTTGTAAGGCGAATATACTAGGTATATGGATTCAATATCAGCCTTTCACGTTCCCACTGCTGGGACTCTGGCCTTCTCTCAGAGAGAGAGTATGGGCCGTAATCTACCACGCTGGCCCAGTGCGGGTTGGTAGATGTCGCATGCCCTTGAATGTTGCAGTTCTTGGGCATGCCGGTTTCCTCACGATGTTTTCCTTCACCGTTTTGAGTGATGGTAAATCTTATTAAGTCATAGGTGCGGGGCCGAGAGGATTCAAACTCGGTGTCGGCGTCTTGTAAGGCGAACGGTTAGGGCCACCATCGCTCTATATGGCTCGCGGTATATGGATTTGGTGCAGCCTATTCCCACGTTATACCTAGTAACTGTATCTTATCCGATGTTAATGCCTCACCGCTTTTAGGAAGTCTCAGTGCGGCCGTCTTTAGGACAATGCGTATCGTAATCTTATTAAGTACTTCACAGAGGTATCTGTTACAAGATATGTTAATTTTTGTTGAAATTGCTTTTAGAGTGCTAATGTTTTTCGGGTTTTCAATTACATGGTCTGTAGCTTTTGTGGCTTAGTTGGTTCGGGTGGTTGTTACAGATCAACTAGGTAAGGTATAACATTCAGCACATCAATAATTTTGGATGGGTGTTTGATACCGCTACCTTGCTTCAAAGGAAACTTTAAAGTGTTGGTCTCGGCTGTATCAGTCGTAAAGGTTGGTCATTAGTTTATACGAACGAAGGAGAAGTTATATAATAGCATATACTTGAGGTGAGATAGTTCATCCGAAAACTGACATGTCCAAGAACCACAACATTCAAGGGCATGCAACATCTACCAACCCGCACTGGGCCAGCGTGGTAGATAACGACCTATATTCTCTCTCTGAGAGAAGGCCAGAGTCCCAGCAGTGGGAACGTAATAGGCTAATGATGATGAGGAGATAGATAGTACACAACTTTTTTAGAACCTTATAGAAACTTGGAGCTTATTTATTTGCCTTGTAAAGAAAACAGAACTAACGAAAATGTTCGGGTAGAATCGAGAATAACTTCGCGGAGAAGCGATTTTATTGTTCTTCCAAATGGCATACTTCATAAAGACAATAAATATGACATCGATGAGAGACCAACTACGTTCATAAAACTTGTTTACCTACCTACATAATGGCTCATTTTCCCCAAACGAAAACATGAGATAACCCATAAAATATTCCATTACATTAAAACGCTATTACAAAATATCATCGCCACCATTTTCGTAAATGAAAAGATGAAAAATTTAATTAAAAAATAACAGCGCTCCCGGCACAGGCCCTTTGCACGCTTGTTATCAGTTTTATTCGAAAAAAGTTTCAGCCTGCAAGTTGGTACAATATCTGATTAACTTGACACGACTTTTAAATACTTTAAACCGCATTGTGACACGTTTTCCACGACATTTCAGGGAGAAAAACTTCGGGTCTGAGCTCTCTGTTGTAGGGATGTCGTTCTGAAATCGATTAATCGAAATATCGATTTCAAGAAAAAGGAAAAACGCCGAGAATAAGAATAAGAATAATTTATTTGCAACAAATTATACAAAAATACATAAAACAAAAGAATGCATTATGTAATAACCACAAAAAATGAATTGTTGCAAACCGGCCTCAACTCAGCGTGAATCGGACCTGTGAATCGATCTTAGACAATCGAGATTCCTTTTTTTTCTCTTTCGCTATAAATGCAACTATGATGTTTACAATTCGTTGAACGCACCTTGATAATTATACTGTGTAATATGACATTTTCTTACTCAATTGATTACTATAACCCAATGGATGGATAATAGACTTACTGGTTATATCGCTGGCTGCAGTAATGCTAATTAAGAATACTACCGTAAAGTTAGGTATTTTTTGTGATATTATTTTAAAATTATGTATATTTACTTACTTTTGTTCGATTCAAAAGAATAAACAATTTACTATTTGTTTGATTTTTTCTGAATCGATTCTTTACACTTCGATTCGAATCGATTCCAAAATCGATATTTTATAAGAAGAATCGCCATCCCTACTCTGTTATACAATTTTGAATTTCGCCCCAAAGTTTCGATGGCGCAAGTATATATTCGTAGGGTTGTCGCAAACTTTCCCAGTTTGTGACTAACGAAAGTTTCTGGATTTTCTTCTGTATAACGATTCCGTCACGGACGCGATTTGCAAGGGTTCGAGTTAGCGATCCCGTTATATTTCGCAAATTGCTTTAGGGGCTGCCTTGAATGTGGAAGGTTATGATTGTTTGGTTTGTATAATATGGGATTTCTAGTTGAAGAGGATTTTTAGTTTGTGCGTAATTTTATTATAATAACAATACTGTGTTCCGGGGTTATACCTGTGATCTCACATTTTTCCGAAATAAAAAGTATCATATACCTATGTGTTAATCCAGGGTTTAGGCTATCTTACATTCCGGGACGTAGCCTAAGTACTAAATAAAAATATTTGTTTTTTTTTGTTAATATTGTTTAGATCGGTTTAGACAATTGAGCGTGAAGGAGTAACAAACATACACGGCACTCACTCATGAACAAACTTTCGCATCTATAATATTAGTTAGTCGTGATTTTAGAAAAGCATAAATTAAGTGCAGATCGAAATATGACCCATTATTTCTCTCTCCTTCTCTCTCCATCTCTATATCCTTTTCGCTTTCTCTTTTTCTCTACAAACACTGGTAGCTTCAAAATTTTCACCTGTTCCAATGCCTATTAGTTCAAGTAACGAGTAAAACTCATTGGTCTAGAAATAATGATACTGAACTACCAACTCGCACCCTAGTCTTGTTCTAAATTCACTAAATAATAAGGGCGGTTGCACATACATCGTGTTTTATTCTACTGTTACTACTGCGTGTTTACCAAGCGCAGGAAATAGCGTGGTATAAAGCGATAGATGCATTTTGTACTCGTAAAGTGGGATTATTTTCTACAAAGAAGTAAGCATAGGAAGTGTTTGCTCAGCCTTTTGATCCCGTTGTACAGTATTTAAGCACGGTCACCACTCCAGTGTTATTATAAAATAGCAAAAAGTCCACATTTACGTTTATTTCTGGGTGTAATACAGTGTTGTAATCATCATTTTTAATCCCGACGCAAAAGAGGGTCGTATATAAATATCTAAGTGCATACAACTCCCACCACAGTGCAGATAGGTATGCGATGTTGCATATGCAAATAATTTTGGAATCCTGTGGCAACGCATGTCGCAAAAACGTCGCGTATGGTGCTGCTAGATGTGCGTTCAGCTTAAAATAGTTATGTATTTGTAGACGACCGATGTAGTACAAAAAGCAAACAGCTGACTATTATGTTCGAGGTCATAGGTTCGATATTTGCTGTAGGAAGAATATTTGTGCGTTAAAAAAAGTGCAAGTATTTGTTTGTAGTTTCTGATACCCTAGATACAGATAATCCTAGTTTGGAAATATATCATATATCATCAGAGTTATTTATGTGATTAAGTAGGCGTTATTGTAATTATTTATGTATCATACTGTCACCGAGAGTATGACGTCAGCACCTTTATAAAACTTTTACTAACTAACCCGCGCCTTGAACCTTCGAAGTGGGTGCTTCATCGACGAAACGCCTGTCACCTGTCTACTTTAATGAAGCCTCAACTGGTAACGACAGCTTAATGTATGCAAAAAGCCTTATTCTGCGGCAACAGTGTTTATAAAGGCAGTAGGGACTATTTCATGTCTTGTGGTGAAATTTCGATTATATTATATGAAAGTTGATGGATGACAGAAACAAACAATGGCTGACATAAGAGAGTGGAAGAAAAAAACCTACTGCACTTAATAAATGGGACCAGGATAGATGATGATGATGAAATGTTGATCCTGGTTTTTAAAATCCCATTTTTACCCCCTTAGGGGTTGAATTTCAAAAAATCCTTTCCTAGTACTCCCCTATGCATCAAGACAAACATTCTCTCCAAATTTCAAGTTTCAAGTCAGTGAGGACTTTGATTCTTATATATAACTTACTGAGATGGCGCAACGACCCAAAGTGAGTCTTGGCCTCCGATAACAAAAGACGCCACTTCGGTCTGTCCTGCGCCACCTCCTGCCAGTCCTCCACCTGGAGCTCGCGCAAATCCTTCGTGACTTCGTCTTTCCAGCGATATCTGGGACGGCCGACAGGGCGACGGCCACTCGGCCGTCCACTGTATGCTCGTTTGACCGCACGATCCTCCCCCATTCTTTCAACGTGGCCGAGCCAGCGAAGCTTGTGCGCTTTCATCTCGCCGATGACATTCGGCTCGGCCGTCAGTTCTTCGATTTCTCGGTTCGTTCTCTTCCGCCATACTCCATCCTGAGATTGTACTGCCTAGGCTGCATTATAACGGACACTAACACCAGGGAAGAGGAAATATGTGATTCTTATATATATTTTATATATATATAGACGATAGATGAGGGGGGTGCAAGGAAATTTTTACTGTAGTTCTTTACTTACTGGGTGCAGATCTTAAATGATGACGTAGTTGAAGGTGGTTGCCATTCTATACGTCTGAAGTTGCTGTTTACTTACTCACTGTCTAATGAATAACAGAACACCTGTTTTACGCGAGTCGTTCATTAAAGAAGCTAATCAAAGCGGTGTAATTAACTTTTGGAGGTTCACGATGATGGTAAAATATATTTTCTAACTAAATAATCGGTATTCCTAAATTGGTTACGTTTTGCTAGCAAAGTTAATGAGTGAACGTGTTTGAATATGTATTAAAAGGGTAGGTGTAATTTTTTTACCGCGCTGTTTCTGAGAAGAAAGGTTAAAAATACCTACCAGAGAAATCTAGATAATTTTCCAAAAAAAAGATTTTTGACCTGGCAACATATCTGAACTTGTATGATGTAGGTACAGTCAACGACAAAAGTAGCTGAACAAAAACAAATTTTTCGATTATCTTTGTCACCTTAAACTCCAACCTTCCACCGAACCATCACTTAACATTAGGTTTGTTGTGTCGTGGCCAAACGCTTCTTTGTAATTTGTAAGACAAAAACAAACATTACTGACCTTAAACGCATTTAGAACATCAAGTATGATCAGCTACTTTTGTTGCTGACTGTACCACACAAGGTTTCGAAATAAATGACAAATAAAATAAATTAAGAAAATCAAATTGAAACCTAACCTATTTTTACTTAAAGGGTAGCTTTTGACAACTACCACTACTACCTATGTTAAGTGATGATATTGTCGAAGGTAGCGCCACGCTATACCTGCATTGGGAACTAGCTCTTATAGTCAGCTGGACCAATATAACTGATATGGTTTGTTCAAATCACTGAGTTGAGCGATGGCAGTGATAGCCCATAAAAATTCTAGTCAAATCCAATATTTATATTTCACCAGCGTCTTCCCGTTATCCCGCAAGAACCTTTTTCTGGGATAAAAAGTAGCCTATGTGTTAATCCAGGGTCTAAGCTGCATTCCAAATTTCATTCAGATCCTTTCAGTAGCTTTTGCGTGGAAGAGTAACAAACATCCATCCATCCATCCATACTAACAAACTTTCATGTTTTTTATTATAAGTAGGATAGGATCGATACTACCGACGAGGCTGTTTGCATGAACCTTTATTTTTTCAGAACTTTTGAGTCTCCGTACAAGAGGAAAAATATCGCAAAGGCTTTCGATCAATATAAATATGAACCCGTAATCGACACACCGAGGCCTTTTGGCAGAACTCGGACAAGTTCGAGTCACGCCTGAGGCACCCAGGGTTCCTTTTTTAATAATTTTATCCCTAAATGTTACTCGTATCGGAACAAAATGTTTTTATTTATATTTTCACAGAGTAGCGTTTAACCACAAGTCACCTAAGTATCTAAAATGAATGTGTTGACAACAGTACGGGCCTCGAGCTTGTAGTGTCAAAATTTGATAAAAATAAACCCCAAGGCACCAGGTGGCGCCATGCTTTGCTTGGTCTGTGACCAATTCATTTATTTTGCACTTAATGGACTTCTTAAATAAATTTAATACTCTTAATTAGAATAGAAAGATATATTAAGCGATTTAAATCAGGTTTTTTATTTGTAGATGTTAGGTTTATATAGTTTAGTTCTTACTTGGTAAATAGTTTTATTTTTTATGCCACTGTATGATATTTTTTGTATTTTTGTTGTCTTATAATAAATTCTTTCGAAACAAAATTATTAATTATCAAATTTCTCAAAACATATCAAAGCTCAATTAATATCCTACAAGTTTTAAAGAAAATCACATTTAACGTGGCTTCTTTGATGAATCAAATTTCAAACGAACACGTAAGTAATCTTATAAAGGATTCTTTTACTTTTAGACTGCGGAACCCTAAAAACAGATCAACTATATTTTCCTCGGCGCCGAAAAGATAACTTGTTCTTATTCCTCCCGCATTTATATTCCAAGGATCAAATGGGGTCCCAACAAAAAACTTCTAGCCGTGTCTTGGAGTGTTTTTCTATATAATAATATATATTGTTTCGGTTACAAAGCTCAAACATTTCATTTATTTATGAGGGGAAAGATGTTTGGAAAGATTGAGTTACAAACAAACATAACCCTTGTGAGTTGTTAACTAAAATTACAGCAAAAAAATAATGCACACTTCTTACATGGGCTTCTATAAAAGCACCAAAATCGCACGGCGAAAATGTATGCCTGCTCCTGCTGTTAAGGCGCTTGCAGTTTTCACTTCTGCCGGCACTCCCGGAGTGCAACCCGTTTTTTATTCTAGAAAATGGTTCGTAAAATTCGAAAACCTCAGTTATAACCGCGTTTAGTTTCACTATAAAAATACTTCAAAGACACAATATAGAAGGCGCTATTAATCTCAAGCGGACTTCATCCAGACTACATCTCTCCAAACTCCATTCAATATTTATTTGTGAGAGAGAGCAGACGTCCACCGGAACAGATTAAAGGAAAAACAGAGGTGCCACTTTGTACAAGATTAATGTTAAGGCACTCCGAGGATGTCTTGCTTTGCGCACTGAGATTTGTTCTCGGATAGCAAGAACGTTTGAAGCGATGCAATTTATTTGATTAAGTAGAAATCTTTTTGAACGACTTGCACTTTTATTTTGTTGACCTTAAAGTAGCTTTTGGTGTTGAAATTTGGAGATGTGACTTCTGCTCTTTCTTATATATTATCAAGTTACTTTACTGGCTACTGGGAAAATTAATTCCTGTTACAAAATTAGGTTCTTTTTGTTGTTTGCCAACGAAACGACATTGCAATTTTCTTGTTAGCAATAGGCAATGCCAGTAGTACGTTGCGTTGGTTTGGACTGTCTGTATTATATAGTCTACTTCAATAGTTTTATTGAAATTCAAATGTCTATATTTTGATATTTGATTTAAAATATTTGCAATTTGTAGTTACCACGTACCACGATGAAAAGTATCCTATATCCTTTCCTAGGGTTCAAACTGTCCAAATACTAAATTTAATCAAGATCAGTTTAGTGGTTTAAGCGTGGAAAGGTAACAAACTGACTGAAAGACAAAACGAATTACATTCGCATTTACATTATGGAAGTATGTAATATTTTTATGCACGCGAATCTTGTCCAAAACGGTGACTAATAAAAAACACATTCTTGCCATCGAAAACTGACGAATAACCAGTTCCAAGCTTTATTCTACTTCGCTGAAAACTATACACAAAAACCAGCGGCAGTAAGCCCAGTTTTACCACAACCGAATAGAGCGGAGTATCGCATGCGGAAATCGACAAAAAACTCGGTGGCTGACAAAAAGTCGGCGAAAATGTCGGGCCCAATGTGAATACAGGCGATGTATTCCGCCCCACTAGTTATATTCTGATAAATGATGGTGAGTGCACTGTTTTGTTGGAACACCCGCGTTTTTGTTTGTAGTGTGCTGATTTTTGGCCGGAAATGTTGGGAGGAAGCCACCCTTACTATTTATTTGTTATGGCAACATTGAGATTTTAACTTTTTATTGAAAAAAAAATGCATGTGAAATGTATTTGATATGGCAATGGTGTCGATTCGGTTTTCCATTCTCTAAAAATAGACTTAGTTTGACAGGTCTAAAAGTAATGCTGTCCTTTTTTTACTTCAGTGGTTAGAAAAAGATAGCAATACTATTAGATTTGTCAAATATAGTTTAGTTTTAGAGAATGCAAAACCGAATCGACGCCAATATCGTTTATATTATTCTTTTATTTGTTATGGAAAAATTGAGATTTAAATCATTTGTATATTGCAAAGGTTTAAATGTTTGTTTGTCACTCAATGACAAAAAAAATGGTTGAACAAATTTGGACGAAATTTATACAGATATCGTCGGCAGAAATAGATTTTACACTAACTATAATGGAACATTTCCAGGCTGTCATAAGTTTTCCCTGACCGTAAAAATGGTGGGCAAGTCATTAGCAGAAGATGTTTTCCATAAATCAACTGCGATTGACTAATTTGAGGTCGTTGAACTTTCTACGCGAATAGAAACATTGTTATGTAGCTTTGCAGATAAATGCATCTCCATTCAATACGGCCGTAACTTTTAATTCTAAACCCAGTAACTATAAAAGCTATTCCATCGCTTTCAACTTCGTTCATTACAACGTCCGCAGTACTTCCTCCGCGCATTCCCGTTTAAATTCTTCGTATAACTCCTCAAGAATCCGTTTAAAGTTTAACTAAGCCAGTCGACCGCTGAAAGAACTGCATTATTATCAAGACTAGATTTTGCCCGCAGCATCGTAGGCGTAGATTATGGGATTAAATGAAATAAACCAGAGCTACGATGCAATTAGAAGTAGAAGAAACGTTTTGGTTTCTACCAAAAAGTTTGCAACCTACTTAGTTGACTTTCAACCTATTTAGATTATGCGATGCACTTTCAAAACGTCAAACGTGTTCTAGAGACAGTGACAGGTGACATTGACATTGTTATATAAGCAGCCGGGCAGCTATAGCACCTCTCCAAAGAGGTTTACACCACAGAGGTTTTATTTGAATTGCGTTTAATATCCCTTTATAGACTTCTTTCCTTTTTCTTGCAGATTAATAGAACATAATTATAGTACAGTCATTTGGTTGAAAAAATAGAGGTTACCTGGAAAGTTTTCCGGGAGTTTTGTATAAATTTTAACGTGTTCTTTCCGCGTTTCAACTTTGCCACCTCGTATCTTTGCCGCTCGCACCGTCATATTGAAAAAATGGCGCTTTAAAGCAGTTTTTTGGTAATAACTCCTTTTCGACGCATTTTACAGGAAAACAGATCTATACAAAATAGTTAAAGAGAAAATTTCCTACAATTTATGTAATAACAATAAACGCTGTTTAAATATAAGCAGCTTTGAGCTAACTCCCAGTCCAGGCGTAGCATAGAAGTAGGGTGTTATGTCTATGAGGCGTAACGTGGCAATATCTTTGACTACATCGTCACTCAGTCAGGTTCACCTGACTGAGTGACGATACTCTAACTTTAGACTGTAAGTACAAAAAAAACCTGTTTAGCCGTGAAGTGAGCACAAACAGGCGAAGATACCGTGAAGCAAAGTATATAATTCCACTGTATTATTAAATTTTATGAATAAAAGATTACTGGCGCAACAAACTGGACAACTTTGCGGACGTTTGATTCTATTTGCTCCTTATATCTGCAACTACGATTTGAATAATGCAGTAACGAATCTTTCAGTAGTGAATTTGCGATTCAAACTTCCGTCGTCACTCCCGCCATATAATTTTATATTTCCTTTTACGGAGCTCATTTTAGGCGCGCATTTTCATGCGGTACCACGAATAGCGCGTTTTGCTGGGTGTGTCACTTTTTTTATTCCGAGTTGACATTTAAAATAAAAGACGTGGAATATTTTTACAAGGGTCCACTTAGAGGGAGGCGTTTGCGGTAGTGGATTTTTAAACATGTGTCAACATAAACTGAAGTACCAAGAATTGTTTTTTTTTTGTTATGGCGTCACACGATTAGTGTATTTGCCAGTGTCAAGTATTGAAATATATTTCTAAATCAAAAGTAGAATCAAGTAATCAGTGATAAGATGATGGGACCCAGCAACAAGCCGGGTCAAAGAAGAGGATTTAAGTAAAGTAGTGGCACTTTGCTTACTTCTCACTTCTCCAAATGTTTGCACATCATTTCTGTTATAGCTCATGCTTCAGCTCCATACAGATAAACAGAAAAAAATAGTACAGAAACATAAAACAAAAGCATAGAGTACATTTCATAACATCACCCTATTCACATCAAAGCCCCAACATATTCCGATACATCACAACTAAACCAACATCACTCGGACCATTTATCAAGCAATCGGGCTCAGTCTCGCTGTGTCACGTGCATTCTACCAATCATCAATTAAAGGGCGGGCGGATTTGTCAATTAATACTCGTCAAGGCGGGCGGGACAAAGAATGTGAACAATGGCACATGTGAGGGCCCTTGTCGCAATAGATCTTGAGGTTGACGGCGTCAATGTGACGATACTTTTATAGGATTTTGATGGGCTGCCTTCTAAGGGCTGGCATGTAGGAAGAGGTTATTTTATTTCGTTTCTTTTTAGGGTTCCGTGGCTTAGTAAATGGAGCCCTTTTAGTTTTACCATGCCTGTCTCTTCCTCTTTGTCAGTATGCGTCGTTTCTACAGTTTTAATCAAATTTCTATAGACACAGAACTTATATTTTTAGTTTATAGTGTGTAATTTACTTTAACTCTACTCAATATTTCAATAAATAGTAAGAAAGCAAAATGAGCTAATTATCAGAGGGTTTCATACTCGTTTATTTTGTCGGTAATTTTTGATAGTCAAAATAAATAGATAAAAAAACAACTAGGGTATCAATTTTATTAATAAATCACGCCGAGACACAAATGTGTTCGTGTTTTACACTAGCCGCTTTCATTTGTATTTAAGCTTTGATATCAAGTCTTACACAAAAGTGAAGTACTTGTGAGACCTCCTTTTGAGCAAGTTGCAAAACAATTTTAGTACCACGCTAATTGGAATTAATTCCTTCTCAGCCACCGTAACTTACGCTAAAATATTCAATGTAAAAAGACTTTTTTCATTGACATCGTTTCACATCAAACCTTAGACTTAATGCTCTTTTATGTGATGCTTCTGACGAATTCATTCAGCGTGGCCCTTATTTAACATTAATCTTCTTGAGAACGCTATTGAGAAACAAAACTTTATCGTGATATCACAAAGACCTGTCTTACTGTGAGGGGTGGTGGTGTAAGTCAGGAGAGATATTTTATAAACCTTACCAAGTTATTCCGGAGTGCTTTTTTTTTTACTATTTACAATGTAACGTTTGACCACACAAGTCACCTGATGTTAAATGACGATGTGGTCGAAGATGGTGCCACGCTACACCTGGACTGAGAACTGGCTCTCAAGTGAGGCTGCCGGAACACACCGATAGGTGCTTGGCGACAGATTCTTAACAAGAGGGTGGTAGCTAGCCAGGCGAGTACTAGAAATTAATCTACCACCAAGCAATGGTTTCATCACGATGTTTTCCTTCACCGAAAGCTCAAGCTCATTGTAGGATTCGAACCCACGTCCTACGGATCGCAAGCCGACGTCACTACCACTGAGCCATCATCGCTTCAAAAAAAGAAGCTAAAGAATTGCTTTAAGTCCTTCAAAGTGGGTCGGCAACTTACCATGTGGCGGGCTGTCTGCTTGAATACCACTATATTTATTACCTTAAAAAAACAATTGGTTGTCTGTAAAGTCGGTTTACTGACGATAGTTGAACGTGACAACGTCGATTGGCCGATTGTGCTTCTTTGTCGCTCGTTCCGCGCTCTCGCTTGCACTTCAAGCCTTACATGGAACGCCTCAGAGCGAGGTAACGCCGCAGAGCGAGGTAACGCCGCATGAGTCATGTTTTTTCGTGCGTGCAGCCGGCTCTATCGAATTACAAGACGTTGTCACGTCAAAAACTACTAAATTCAAATCATGTCTTTTATGGTTCGAGTTGTGGGTATTTTTTAAATTATACAGGCTAGTGTTTAACTGTGAGTCACGTGATGTCAATTGACGATGTGGTCGAAGGTGCACGATATACAACACTAGGTATGGATTGGAAGCTGGATCAAACTCAAAATCAATAATAATAAATAATAATATATTATTAAATTTAAACCTTAAGAGAGAATAGAAGATTTTCTTATGCCTTGCACATATTCCCAGCTTACCTATTGAGAGTCTAGCGTCTGCAATAGTCTAGAATCTAGATCTGCAGCTAGCAAACTCTCGCCTTCTCTAACAAGACTTATCGACTGACTCTTGAAGTTTGTTTGTGATTTCTCTATAGCAATGTGTATATCTATAAATTGTATTTAGTCCACAGTAAAACTACTACTGATAGCACAAAAAAATAATTTAGTTAAATAACGATACAATGAACAAACAAATAGTGTGTAAGTAAATAAAAAAAAATTGTTCGTTGGTTCTTTCGAACTAATTCAAAATATGTATCTCTATTCTATACTACCTGCGCCCCGCGGTTTCACCCGCGTGAACTACACTTTATTGCGATAAAAAGTATTCTATGTCCTTCTCCAGGGCTTGAACTATCCCTGTACCAAATTTCATATAATTCGGTTCAGTAGTTTAGGCGTGAAAGCGTAACAGACAGACAGAGTTACTTTCGCATTTATATATTAGTAGGGATACTCGTATTTATAACTTTGGAACAGAAAACTAGAAATATAATTTTGCACGGCATAGAATACAATACTAAAAGATGGATAGCATAAGAATTAGATACTTAACGGTAAACATCATCGAACTAGATCCACCTCCACTCACTGAACTGATTAGTTCACTATCTCATCTCATCTCTTGTTCGTTTGTAAATTATTTCACTATAAAAGCGCTACACTATCATTAAGATTCATAATGTTACATTTTATTGTGTTAAAAAACCTTGTAGAAATCTCCACGCGGGTTATACCGTGAGGCGAAACTAGTAGTGTTTTATCACATCTATGTGGGTAAACAACAAGATTCAAGTTTTTATTGCTTTATTATGGCATGTATAAAGGGGCAAGGAATGAATACAAAAAGGTTATTTTTTGTACTATGTCTCCCATAACCCTAAATCGCAAAAATGGTGAGTGGTCTACTTGTGGACGCACACACACATACTCGCACATCAATAAACACAAATTCAAATACACGTACACACTCTTGCATTTTGGCCTCCGATAACAAAAGATGCCACATCGGTCTGTCCTACGGTCCTACGCCACATGATGCCAGTCCTCCACCTGGGGCTCGCGCAAGTTCTTCGTGACTTCGTCTTTCCAGCGATACGTGGTACAGGGCGACGGCCACTCGGCCGTCTACTGTATGTTCGTTTGACCGCACGATCCTCTCCCATTCTTTGTAGCCGAGCCATCGAAGTTTGTGCGCTTTTATCTCGCCGATGATATTCGGCTTGGCTACCAGTTCTTCGATTAACGCAACAGCCAATAATCCCAACAACAATTCTAACAACAATCCCAACAACAATCCTAACAACAATTTCAACAACAATCGCAACAATCTAATTCTTGAATAAATGATTGCTCAATAATGCTCACCTTTAAATACTTTTACTCAACTAAGCAAAAACAGACCGAATTTATTCACCACGTCGTTTGTTAGTCACAAACACTTGCTCCCCTCTATTGATCTAGAATCAAGCGAAGTGTATTCAATTCATTAAGAACCAACCGTCTCTTGTTTATTAAAACCTCATCACTATTCCGGCAGGACACACTCACACCCACACAAAGTACAAGAGTGTGAGTGCGTGAAACAATAAGTAGGTACACTTTATGCTAGGGTTATCGTTAGAAAATTAGCATGTCTAGAATTTCATAAAGGATGTTTCTAAGTACGGTGCAAATCAGAACGTATCTCTTTAGCTATAAGAGCTAATTTCTGTTATTAAACTTAAGCGTAAAATATCTCAATTGAAAGTTATTTCAATTAAAAGTTAGCTTGAACTTTTTAACTTCCTATTATAGCCTACATTTAAAAAGATACCTGTTTTAGAAATACATTTTTTTGTTCAAAATGTTTTTCTCTCTAATTTTTCATCAAATTATTTTCATCCTTCAAAATAGGCGCTTAAAGAGTTATCTAGGGTCGGCCACACATTCGATTAAACATGCCACTGGTAATGCAAATTTCTGTACTCAATAGTAACCTTTATCAATCAGGTTGGCCATCTCTAAAACATATAATAATATAATAACATTTTCATCAAACAAGTACTGTTTTTACTGTGTGACACTAGTACTGTGTTTTCGTCTAGAAACCCTAAACTATTACACTTGCTAATGTCAGCTGTCAATCGGCCCAATCAATCTACAAGGCCCACATCGACATGCAGTGTATTGACGTCACTAGATTCTATGCAGAGTTGTTCTTTGTGACCCGCCGATATTGCTTAACTTGTATAAATCCGAAATCGAGCCACTAGAACACGTTCTCTCGCCTACGCGGGCCAAATCGATTGGAGTAACCCTAGCGTGGTAGCCCTAGAGTGCGGCGCCCCTAAAGTGCGACACCCCTAGAGCGTGTAGAGACAGCCCTAGTGAACAGAGTCGGACTTTTAATTACGTTCGGTTTTGAGTATTGAAGTTTTAATCATACAGATTTCAGCGCGTGGTTTTTCTATATTGTTTTTTTATGTTACTGGCGTTCTGCCCTGAGGCGTTTCTTTCGTAGTTTTTCCGTTTAAACCAAGAATTTTTGTATTTCTCTCGGTTCAAGTAGCCTATATTTTTGTCTTTATGACTAGTTGTAACATCGTGATAAAACCATAGCTAGTTGTTGTTGGTTACACTCACGACCTCGTTACCCGTAGGTACATTTTGACGGGATGAAAAGTAGCTTATGCGTTAATCCAAGGTATATGAGCTATCTATATGTAGTCCAAATTTCAGGTTTATACAATTTCACATCTATCCATCCATCCTCACAAACTTTCACCTGTTCTTAAGTGACAATATGGTCAAAGGCGGCAAAACGCTACAGGGATTGGGAACTGGCTTTCAAGTGGGGCTGCCGGAAGACACCTATAGCAACAAATTCTCAACTTGAGATTTATCCTTTAAAAGCGATCAAATCCAAGCATTATGGGCGAGACCTCAACACTGCGTTGCGACGTCGCATCGACAAAACGACGTCGCACCGTTGTACGACGCAAAAATTAGATCGTACACTGTGCGGCGTCGTGCGTTTAAAAATGTATATTTGAAGTCACGTATAGTTTTGTCCCAAAGGACGGGACGGTCCTGAACTATGGATATTAGGTAGTCGATATCGTAATCCACTATCTTAATTAAACACGCGCATCAAAGTATGGTGCCTGCGACAAGGTGGAGCGACGATTTGCGCCGAGTGGCTGACAGTAGTTGGATGAGAAGAGCCAAAGACTGAGCTCAGTGACGTACCTTGGGACAGGCATATGTCCAGCAGTGGACTGACACGGGCTGATGATGATGATGATGATCAAGGCATGGACACTAACAGGAAGATCGCGCGTCGTCGCATCGCAGATTTGTACGTTGTGGCGGCGTATCGGAAAATTCCACGATGCGTTATGTGACGTCGTCGATTTTAGCGTTGCGACGTCGCAGCGCAGTGTTGAGGCCTCGCCCTAACGTATTTAAAGCATAGTTTACATTGTGGTTTATCCAACCGCAGTTACAGTGAACTGTTGATACGGTATCTACGTCTGAATGTGATCGTAAACCGCATTCAAGAGGCATCGAGGCGATGGTCGATTGATTACAGCACTACGGTACGTAGGTATTTATTGACGTACATTGATCGTGTCGCAATGGAATTGAATGCATTTGAATTTGCCTAAAGTGTTCGAGGCATCGTTGATTAATTAAATTGTTTTTTTTTTGTTTTTTCAGGTTAGCGTTTGGCCGCGAAAATTAAATGACGTGTAATTTTTATTATAAAAATGATATATGTATTTTCTGTTTGTATTTCTTTGGCACCAAAAGGGCTTCACCGATTTTATTGAAATCCTGTAAAATCCTACTTAAAATTATACATGTGAAAGTTTTTAAGGATGCATGATTGGATGTTTGTAACACTTTCACGCAAAAACTACCGAACGGATCTGGATGAAATTTGGAATGGAGATGTCTTACAGCCTGGATTAGCACATGGGCTACTTCTTATCCCGGATTTTTTAACAAAACAAAACCGGCTTCAGGTTCCTTTCCGTTTCTCTGGTCTGCCATCATCAAACCCTGATTTTCTTATCAATATCTTTTATCTAACAAAAAAATAATTTTGCAAAACCGTCTATGGTATATGACGGAGTTATGTCCGAACATACATAAAAAAAAAAACATCCGAGTTGAGAACTTCTTCCTTTTTGGAAGTCGGTTAAAAAGGTTCCTGACGGGAAAATGGGGCTGAAACCGCTGGGTGCAGCTAGTAAGTATGGTATTAAAAACTTAGAAATATGCAACCTTGCCCCAGTTGTATTGTTATTGAAATCGAATAGGGCTCTCTTGAGCCCTTTTGCGGCATTCTCGAGTAGCGCTTATCGCGAACGAGGGCTCGAACGGCGTCTTTAGAGGTCCGCTGTTTTAGGTCGCCCTTCATTTTGTAATGCTCTTTTCTAGGAATAGTGATTAAGTCTAGCAGCTAGATAGTAAGCTGACGCTTCTGAATCTTTCCAACTAGTTGTGCCCCACGGTTTCACTCGCATCTCGTCTTTCCACAGGATAAAAATCCAGGGTATAAGCTATCTCGATACGTTGTAACAAACATTCACACACAAACTTTCGCATTTACAAATTAGTAGGATACCTACACAAAAATCTTGTGTCACAGTGTTTGTTATTGAAGTGGAAAGGGCATAACTTATTTTTATGAATTTTAATTTGTATATTATTCGGTAGGTCTGAGAATAGGTCGTGGGTTTTTTATACCCTTAGGTGACAAGGGTAAAACCACGGGGCGCAGCTAGTAAATCTATAGAATAAATGTGTTGCTAGGCACAAAACTCGAAAACGGCTCGGCCTATTTAATTCCTCCCTCGCCAATTCCAAGAAAAGTTTTACAAAGAGAAAAATTGGAAAATTTGCCTACAAAATTTTAGACTCCAATTCAAATCGATCTTTTCTAGGAAGAATCACCACCTCTATTGTATAGCATTGCCTGGCCTCAACAGAACTTTTGCCATGACTCACCGAGACTGACATCAAAGATTCCTAAGAGGAAATTGGATCATCCAAATACATCTTACAAAATACTACTGTCGGTAGCAACACTGGCAGCACTTTGGCAACACGCAAATATATCTGTGTTGCCATATTCCTGTTTGGTTGTGGAATTTCCTTCTCAGATTGTTTATTTTCTATTTATTTTCGCGGTAAATGTGGACTTCGCTGGGGCGGCGTAGCAAGTAGCTACAGTTACTACGTGCGTGAAAAAAATAAGTTACACTTTTCTTTTCTCGTAATTTTTTGTTTCATAGCTCTTTTGTTACAGTAAATATACACAAGGAGTGGAACTCGAAGGAGTTTAGACTCGCAATTATGTGATACTGGCAAGCTAGAGTTTGTATATCTCGATTGCTGTAATATTAAATAGGTAATTTTTAAAGCATAAGTAAACATTTGGCATGTGGTTTTTGGCATTTATGCTGTACTTTCTACCGCATCATCGTTTAACAATAGCGATGATGGCTCAGTGGTAGTGACGACGACTTGCGATCCGTAGGACGTGGGTTGAAATCCTCCAATGAGCTTGAGCTTTCGGTGAAGGAAAACATCGTGATAATACCATAGCTTGGTGGTAGGGCATTTTTTAGGGCTCGCCTGGTTAGCTACCACCCTCAAGTTAAGAATCTGTTGCCAAGCACCTATTGGTGTGTTCCAGCAGCCTCACTTGAAAGCAAGATCCCAACTTAGGTGTAGCGTGACGCCATCTTCGACAGCATCGTCGCTTAACATCAGGTGACTTGTGGTCAAACGCTTCCCTGTAAACAGTGAACAAAAAGATCTAGACATGAGTGCTGTACTTTCTCCCGCAACATCGTTTAACTTCAAGCAAGATCTTAGCACATACAAGCATGGAAGCATATTCGCAATACTAACAAGGTAAAATTTAAAGGTATAATCCACTCCTACATTGTGATGCCTTATTCTTAATGTTAGCTATACAAACTACTGGCTCGGATAACTAAGAATCGCTCTCAAGCAAAAAATCTGTCACCAAGCAACTATCGGTGAGTTCCAGGAGCCTCACTTGAAAGCAAGATCCCAACTTAGGTGAAGCGTGGCGCAACCTTCGACCACGTCGTTCCTTTACATCAGGTAAATTATGAACAAACGCTTCCCTGCAAGAAATAGAAGAAAAATTAACTATTAAGGTCTCATGTATACAAAAATATAGCTGTAATAAATAATTCAGTATTGAGCTTATGTCCCACTGGTTGATTCAAACACGTTTTTATGCAAGACCCCTCATATTGGTAAAATGGTCGCATAAAAATTTGGTGCGCGCCCGAAGTTAAAATACAATAAAGAGAATTGTAGTGCTGTTCCACGCACAGTGTCAATTTGTACCGTATTCAAAATATTTGAATACGGTACAAAATATACTTCAAAGAAATTGAAACATTTAAAGTTTACGTTTTATTACATCATGTCGACGTATAGGTACATATGACTAGGCATCTAGTCTCTGGGTGTTGTGGAGCCTTGATCAGTGTAATTTATCAAGCACTAGGTACATGGAATCGTAGTTAGGAGTCAGAGCTATGCAATGCTATGCATGTGATTGCGAGGGCGTCATTAATGATGTAACTTTAAAAATTAATAATAAAGTTATTTAAAAACAAGGAAGTGACACTGATGTTATAACATTGTTATTGTCGTACCATGTTACACTCGTATACCTGTAAATGAAATAATAAAACAGGTCATGACAATCCCCGGTCCATAATCTACTATTGATGCAAAATAATTACGTCGATTGCTTGTTGCGTAAAAAAGGACAAGCCAACAAACATTTTAGCATTAAAAAATATAATAAAAGAAAGAATGTTAGTAAATCTAAGAATATTAGTACCTACTATGCATATCTGCAGAATATTTATCTTTTCTATCTATATGGACATTTGCAACACTAGGAGAGCTGCTAATGCGTTGCCGACTCTGAATAACTCTTTTGACACGTACCTTGGACTGCATTTTGTAGTAGGCACTTAGGAAAAACTTGATTTTCTTTTTTATATTCCAGTTTGACATGTACCATATACGTGTGCCGTATACACGCCCAATATTATTCTGCCGTACCAAGCACAACACTAGAGGGCAACCATTTCCCTCACCTCACAATAAAAATATCTCAGTCCTCACAGACCCCACGTATAAAATCAACAATGTGAACCAGTAAAAAAGAGATATTTAGGCTCTACGTTGCAAGTTTATGGGGTAATGTCGTTTAATGCCTTTGGGATAGTTTCGAGCCCCTTTTTCCTTCAATTATTTTGGGGTTTCGAGAATCATTTAGCTTGTTATCATCGTTAGCATTCGTGATGTTATTTGTGCTTAGTGTAAAGTTAAATTGAGAACGGGTGCTGTCATAATGATTTTACCATGGTAGTTACGAGTAGTATGTCTGGTAGAGACAGCGTTGAGTGATCATCGCCATTATCATCATCATTAACTCAAACATTAATATGACTTTAAAGTTATTTTTACTAACACTAGTATGGATTTAGTCGAATTAAATATTTTTTTAGAGTGAGAGAAAAAATGTGGACCGTAATCTACCGCAGCCCCAGTGCGGGTTAGTAGATGTCGTATGCCGTTGAATGTTGTTTTTTGGACATGCCGGTTTCTTCACAATGTTTTCCTTCACCGTTTGGAGCGATATCAAATCTGAATATAACTTTGGACACATAATTCTGATATTACTTACCTATATTCAAACTCACAAACTACCTCTATCTACCTCTATCTATCTAGTACTAGCAAACCCGGCGAACTCCGTTTCGCCACCAGGGCTTCGTTATAAGTAACATTTCGTTTGGTGATTAAAAAAAAAGATTTTTTTTTTCTTTTGAACCATGCAAATGATAAATTTGTCCTTGTATCTGTAATTGCAAACAATCATTTGTTGAAGAATACGGTGTAGTACATGCTATGTATCAGAGATGGCGCTGTATGTGAAAAAAGATTTTCCCGCTTTTCTGTTGAAATTTTTCCTGAATTTTCTTTGCTCTAAACCTCACGGAGCCCGAGACAAGGAATGCAAAACCGTGGAAATCGGTTCGTGCGTTCTGGACTTATAGCGTCAGGAAGGAAAACCCGACTTATTTTTATATAGTAGAATGTATGCTGCTCTTATTATATTTCTTTTTATTTTGCTGTATACCACCGTCCATATAATAGTTTCGTCGTCGAAGTTTTTAAATGACTAATAGAGGTTCGTTACACAAGCGCCGACATAGTTCCGGTCATTTGCGGCTCCTAACTAATAACATTAATTTTTAATATAAATTTAGTTTAATTTTTTTTAGTTAGATGAATTTAACTAAACTAATAGAACTATTCATAGAATAGGTTTATGGTGTAGAACTTCCTTAGTTTTCACTCTGGCATGATGAAACTTTCGAAATTCGATGAGATGCTATGATATATTTGAGATGTAAGCGAGATGCTTAGTTTTTAAAATTTATTTATTAATCAAAATCGTCTTAATTATTATTACTGCTTATCAAAAACAGTAGAACTATGTTGGATAGCACTTTAACTACATAGAACTATGATATTTTTACTCTAGTCTCCAATCATCGAAATTCGATGAGATGCTATGATTAATTTGCAAAGTTAGCATCTCATTTTTCAAAATTCGATTTTCATTATAAAAATGACGGAACTATTGCTAAAACCTATCTAGAACTGTAGAACTATGCTGGATGCCACTTTATTTGCATTTTTTTTTGTGAGATGCTAACAATTGAGATGCTAACTTCACACACGTCTATTCCTCTGCTTTTGGGTTGTCTGGAAGAGATCGCTCTGAGCGATAAGACCGCCCTTTGTGACACTTACCATTAAGTTCTTTTTTGTTTAAAATGTAATTTCTCTGTATTGTGGTGTGCCAATAAAGAGTTAATCTATCTATCTACCTCTTTATAATATTTGTTCAGATGAATGAAATTGTAACCGCATGTAAATTGAGAGAACAATTTATATACATTACTAATGGAAATGTGGGCCGGTGGCGGTGGTGGGTGATTGAATATCGGTTTGGAATTAATTGGCCATTCGATGTAATTTGGTACCAGCTCTACACGATTGCAAAGATCTTGTCAGAAGGACCTCATATTCTCTTTAAATCCATTTGTAGCGGCTAAAAGTAAGTATCAAACGATAACTATCTTCTCATTAAAACAAAAATATATACAAAAAAAATAAAAAATAAAAAAAATAAAAAAAATAAAATATATATATAGGTAGTTTTATTTTACATTTTAAGGTTTAGATAAGTGTTTTTACTTGTGTCATTTCTTTTTAAATTGATTAAAGGTACCTTATTTGAAAAAAAAAATATATACTATAACAATGAACTAAAAAAAACCTAAACTAATAACTACAATATAGACAAGACAAGGTTCCCTTTAGACAAGGTTCCGAAGATACTGGCAGCGTTCCCCCTTTGGATCAAAATCAAAATCAAAATCAAAAATATGTTTATTCAATAGGATACATTGTGATCACTTTAAAACGTCAACTTAAAACTAGCTACGCCTGTTCCAACCTCCTTACGCCGGCAAAAGAACAGGCAAGAAACGCCCGGCAGGTAATTGGATGGCTAGACTAATTCTTTGTCCGAGGTAGCTGCCAGCTCTTCGGTCTCCTGTGATGTCGACTCATTAGAACCACGATTTAAGAAGAAGGATCTAGTAATAAAATAAAATCTCAGTAAATCCATAATGAATAGATCTTATGAGATAGAACCGTTTATCCGACCCAATCTCATCAGACAATCTGGTCGGTCGTCTGGTCCATAGCACCGAATGCAATCTGCAGGGTAGAGTATTTAAAATAATTTATTATTATTTAATTATTTAATTTAAATTAATATGAAAATGGATGTTAGGATATCTGTTTGAGATTAGATACCAACGCCTATTGACCAATCACAATGGAAGTTGGAAGTTGGATTTTGTGTTTCTTCGAGGGTGGTATAAACTATAGGAAAAACCCACTTCATCATTGAATAGTAGAAGAAGGTTTTGACTTCTAAGATTTTATTACATTGTTTGTTAAATAATTAAAAATGAAGCTGATAAAAGCGAGTCTAAGTTGTTTTTCATAAATTAACACTATTATAAAGATATTATATGAACAATAACTTATTAAGAGAAATTATTCTGGTGTTTATTCCTATACTATATAATAACAAAGATTATAAATATTCTTGAAAAAAAAATAAAAAACTCGATGCCGCGTTTTTAAACTTGTAACAATTTCCAAGCCCTTGTTTCAAAGTAAAAATCTTTCTAAACACTTTCTACTCGTTTATATTTTGTCATCTAAATTGCCTGATCGACAGCCCATCCATTACCACTCAAACTGAGCGACAACAGTTCTTGACATGGCAACAAAGTTTCCCAAACTCTGCGAACTTGCTTCGCACAAAACACCGATTCTTTTCCATCCGCCAACTTCTAAACTTTAAGAGATTGCGTCCGCTCCAAAAATGATTTAAGAAGCTTATATTGTTCATGCAGATTACATTGATGGGCATTAATTCCGCTTCAGATGGCTCGAGAGAAATGTCGCAGCTACCGCTAATGAGTTTCGGGTGATTAAGATGGAAATTCATCATTATTGGCAGTTATGAGCCAATGTAAAGGAGCCTATCTGGTTGTGTCTTATTTATAAAATCGATCAATCAAAGCGTTTGTTGGCATTAAAAATTGTTTCGTAGTAACTATGAAGCCTCTGTTTCCTGAGCTAGTGAGAACTGCGTTTCGGGAGCGTCAAGTCACCTGATGTCACCTAAAATTATAAGTTCTTTACTAAATCCTGATCTTCTTCTTGTGGTGCCATCTCCTATCGGAGGTCGGC
Organism: Opisthograptis luteolata; assembly: GCA_931315375.2. Lineage (NCBI taxonomy): Eukaryota > Metazoa > Arthropoda > Insecta > Lepidoptera > Geometridae > Opisthograptis > Opisthograptis luteolata. The sequence continues at coordinate 10,225,268 of OV928049.1, read as the reverse complement.
TATCATAAGAGCTATCCTTATTTTGGATGCTGCTGCTCGGAACCGGGATCTTGTGCTCATTTTGAACCAAGTCCTGAGATTTTTGAGCCATGAGCTACGTCTTCTTCCAGGTTTTCTCCTTCCTTGGATTTTTGTGGAATGGTAAACTGGAGTAGCTGGTACCTTAAAACCTGATAGGTATATACCTACAACGACTTATACAAAATATGCTATAAGCTATGAGTATGCTATGAGTATAAGATGATCAATGACCATTCTATGTTGACCTCTACTTTTTGATGAATCGTTTCGTTTTTATATAATTATTATCAGTAAGTATGTGTGTGGTGTCTGTCTGTTTACTTCATCAGCTTATCTATATTGTCTGTTTTTTTTTTCAGGTAAGTCTCGATCTGTCGATGACGCAACCAAGGAGGACCCATGTCTTACTGGTAGGCCTCAATTTTATTTACTAATTTACATTATTAGAATAGATTCGCATGCTTTTACTACATTTGACATAGCCCATAGAATTAGCAAACTGACGTCATACGAGTCGCAGAACCGACAACCGTTGGGTAGACGTGTTCCTGAGGAGAGACCACGACTTGGCAAATATAGTGGAGAACGCCCTGCGACTAGGTGGAGCGACGACTTGCGCCGAGTGCCCAGTAGTTAGATGAGAAGAGCTGAAGACCGTGCTCAGTTGCAGTGGTGGCCTTGGGAGAGGCCTATGCCTGATACAATCTGATGATGATGATAAAGTTATTAGAGAGGAAAATTCCTTTTTTCTCTTTGCAAATATTCTACTATATTATATATATATGATTTAATCGAAACAAAAACCTACTTTAAAATTCAAGGCCGCACAGACACTGCGATATTTTTTTTATCTAGATATCGTAATTAATTTCTCTGTTTCGCCTTCCTTTGAGGATTCCCTGGATTTTTTGCGTTTCGACCGGCAAAAGTTCTGTGAATTTCCTTAACAAATTATATAGAACATACTTGGTTGGCGAAATTGTCGCTTATTAGATCGCTAATCTTAAACTTTGATAAATAATAATAATTAGAACCTTTTTTTTCTATACAGCCCATACCCTTACTAAGATTTCCTATATTTAGGGTATCAGAAACTACGTGGTTAGGTTTAAAAATCAAAGTTTTTACATTAAAACAGACGGACGGACAGTGGGTCTCTTTGGTACCCTTTGGGTACGGAACCTTAAAAACAACAAAACAGCAAGTGGTATTCTTTATAATCTCTAGTTTTATTTACCTCCCGGTCAAGAAAAGCACAAAGGACGGCTCCGAATCATAAATCATTAGATTTTTAGAAGACTCGTCTTACAAGTTGCGAGCTAATTACGCGCTAGCTTTCCAGTGGCCTTTAATAAGTAATATGAAACTGACGCCCACGTTCTAAAGGGCCGCTTTTACACCGGCAGGAACGCTTAAACGCTAGAGGAAAGTTAACATAAAATAAAAAAAAGAAATGAGTAAGGGGATCATGTTCGGAAAAAATACTTGTGCAGCGCTTTAATCGACTTCATAATGGTAAAAGGTTTTAATTTGACTGCACTTTTTTGTCTTTAGTGAGCGAAGCTATATACTTACACATAGAACTGTGAAATTGTGAATTTGAATTTAAGCTTTTCATAAAAAATTACAGTTGATTTGCCGTCTGTTCAGGTGGTCAGTTGCCGTCTGCTTTTTTGACAACCTATAAATTTCTTCTATTTTATTACATTAAAAAAATCCTACTTGGGAATTACGGGTTGCAAGTATTTTATTTGTCACTAGGGGCCCGTCCCGGCTTAGCACGGGTGGACATTTATTTTTCAAATATTTTGTTTATAGCCTATGTTACTTATAGATAATGTAGAATTGTAATAGTGAAAGAAATTTTAAAATAGGTCTAGTACTTTTTGAGTTTATTCATAACAAACATACAAAAACACACGTGTTTCCTCTTTATAATATTAGTGTAGATCAATGTTAGAGTTTACTGTCTGCAAAAAAAAGAAAGAGAAAATAAAAGAGGATTATGAAAGAAAGAAAAAAAATAACTCGCTCGGGTTCACTACTGTGTAAGTAACAAACTCTGACATGAATCGAGCCTAAACAACAATGTTTTAATAAAACAACAAGACGGTGATAGCTCAGCTCATGAAATTTATATAAACACCAGAGATTGTCTTGCAAATATTGCCCGAGAACATTTTTCGTTCTCTGCTTACAAACATTTTGCATAGATCTTCATAATGTTCTTGAATTTAGTTTTGCTTAGTTACTGAAAATTACTTGCAATAAACAAAAATAAAAGCAACAGATATCTTTAAGAGGTTCAGTATAGGGTGAAATGGGGTAAGATGTAGATTGAAGTTACTAACATAAATTAATTGAGCATTCTCAACTCGTGAAAAAAAATTAATATGACCTTTTGCATGAGAAACAATTTTTGTAATGACTGTTTGGTCTCTTTAAATTTTAACGTTAACTGGCCCGCAGCATCAGCTGACCTATTTACAAAGTAGATAAGTGGTTCAAGGTGACAGGTGAAGTTTAATGCTCAAACAAACAACCTTGCTCTCAATAAAATCAACAAGTAAAACCAATATGCTGTATGTTTATTTTCTGAAGAATAATCATTGTAACATTGAGTTTTTGGTTAAAAATTGGTATTTAAATTTGTACGTTAGTTTACGCTTAGCAAAAATAAAAATCTAATTGCATTATTGATTAAAATTTTATGTGTCAAAAAGTGACTCTAAGTTCAATTAAATCAAGCTGTCAAGCTCCAAATTGCGGTCTAAAACAATAGCTCAAGCATATCTTTCAACGAAAACGTCAGAGGCGTACCGAAGTCATTGAGAGCGCAAACTGGAACGCGCCAATAATAATGAAACAGACCACTAGAAGTCCAATCCACTGAACTGTACCATCGAAGCTATACTCGTCAAAAATTTATCAAAGTTCATCCCTCAGACAAAACTTTGGCCATCCACTAAAACAAAACCAATCATCTCCATGCCCACTCGTACAACATAGGACGTAAAAAGTTGTATAAAACACCGATACCCTAGTATCATTTAGCCGACTCGCCTCTCGGCACTTCCAACTTTCCAACAAACTTCTTTCGGGGAAGTTATATTTTGTTCGGTTCGTGCGATCGTTACAGGCAATCGTGACTCGTTGATTAATTCATCGCAGCTGATAGGGTCCTATTGTTTTTCGTCTTTTTTAGGTTATTTGGCTTTGATAAATGAAAGGCGATTTATCTATTGTTTGAAGTCGATTTCAGTCGGGAAGTGAGGGATAATTAATAATATTTTTATCCTTACAACGCAAGAATGACGGAAAATTTTGGTTGCGTCTTGTGAGAGACGCGGGGACTCAATTAGTGTCTTTTCGCTTTCTTTACGGCGAAACGGAAGGTAATAAAATTTAACAACGCCTGTCCAAGTGCTGATATCTATAGATATGCTCAAGTTGCTGCATAAATTGGATATTAATATTGACAATTCAATTTTCTAACAGAATTTTCTGGTAGCGTAATGATAATAATATTTAGAGTACATAGGCCATAGGGGTTCTAGTAATGGGTTTATTTTATTTGATAGTGTGGAAAACACAGAAGGCCCTCCCGATCGTCACCGTCTTTTATATAAGTTGCAGCACTAGAGATGTTGCCAATGCTTTAGCAACCCTGAAGAACTCCTTTGACACTCATTTTGAAAGGCTGCATTTTATAGCACTGCGGAAAAACTTGTGGAGTGAGATATTCAAAATTTTTCGATACCTAAAATCACGCTTTGCATTCAGCTATTGTATCATATTAGTCGTCATCATCGGTCAAATGTTTTGAACCTTACATTGGTGTCCTTATTTTTACATTTTTACAAAGAACCGTTTGACTATAAGCCATCTGATGATAAGTGACGATGTAGTTGAAGGTGGCACCACGATACCCCTACTTTGTAAGACTGTCCAATTCTGTATGCTCCAATCGTATACGATTCTAATCATTTCTCCGAAATACGTTTCGGAACTACAAAATTAACTGTAAAAGCTAAAAAAGCCTATTTACATTAGCATTTATTCGAAGTTGAATAGATGGTCCCGGAATACGTTCGTAATGCCCGGTATTGTATCGACAGTAAAACGTATGTTTTACAGCGCACGAAACGACTGAAGAATACAAAGTTTCATTTACCCTAACGTGCAAGGACGTAGTCAGGACGCTCGCTGCTTGAAGGGCCGAAATTGGGAATGGATTTCAAACAGCGAGCTAACCTCGTCTGTGCAGCTGTTGAAATAAGGGGTTATAAAAGTCAATTTTTAATATGATTCTACGATTAGACATACGCAAATTTTTAGTTACCCGGATGAACGGAAGTTCTTTTAAAAACTTGATATAAAAAAATCGCTATAATATACAAAGATGAATGTTTTATTCTTAGTCTTAACTTCAGTCTTGTATAATATGCAAAATTTTGAGTCTACCACTGCTGTAAAAAGTCCATAACTTTTAATTTCGTAATACGTATAATGCATTTAAAATTAAACATTCTAAATAGAGGTTTCAGCGTCAAAACGTCAAACATTGCAGCCTCACGTGAAACGCAGTTTTCTATACAGGCGTAGCATGGCACCACTTTTGACCACAGCGTCATTTAACGCCACGCGACTTGTGTCAAACGCTACCCTGTAAGGTGTAAAAAAAAACAAGCGAATTGTAGCCCCCACGCCCCTCGTGCCTTGATACATGCATGCTCTATACCTATTCCTAGCGTGCTATCCCTCCTATTGAGTGCTTGAGGTGGTACATTTGTATTCAAATACCAAGCCCCCAGAGACTTCTTGTTGGATGAGTATCTGCAGGTCTAAACTACGAATACCGTTTTTGTTTAAGTTTGTTTAGAATTTAGATGGTTTTAGTATTTTTGGGCAGTCTGTTTTACAATGGAAATTGATCTCAGTCTTCAGCCTATTACGTTTTAACAGCTGGGAAAGGACAGGCCTTCTCTTACAAAGAGCACCAATCATTGCGAAGCTATTGTTTTTAAGGCTCCTACTTTTTTAGGCCCATTATTAAAGCAAACCAAATATTAAAAAAAAAAAATTAATTAGTCGAACTATTTTCGAGTTTTTACGAGATTAACCGCGCTAATTGATTTTATACATAGAAAAAAATATTTATAAATAAAGTACCCAATGTCACTCCCACAATAAAGACGAATTTAATGACACCTCATATGTTAAAATCCGTCTGGCCATTTAGGCTACAGGCCATGCCAAAGATATATACATGCATACATACACTCGAAAAACATAGCCCTCCTTCTTTAGCAGTCGAGTAAAAAGTTGAGGCGTTATTAGTCTAACTAATCACTGTACTACCGACATGGGATTAGAACTTGGGTCGGTGTCTTGTAAGTCTTGTAACCGTCCGCTCACCACCGCTCAACACACGAACACTTCAAAACTGTATTCGTACCAGCATGTAAACGTAAATGTAGATGTAGTAGTGAAACTCAAGAAATTCAGTTCAAATGCGTGGGAGGGTAAGGGAGTCGTGACGTCATAGCATTTTCGCTCCCTACAAAATATCAATACTTGCGCAACCACTGTCTGTCTGTTAACTTTAGCCGTTCTGTTTATTTGGGAGTTTTGGGACTCCTGTGTCAGGGCTCCCACGCAAAACTGCGATGTGATGCGATACGACATATCAATCAGATTGGAAGTTCTTGTGTGTATCATGGTGACAAAAAGTAGCCTATGTCCTTTCTCAGGCTCTAGACTATCTCTGTACCAAATTTCATTTCAATCGGTTCGGTAGATTAGTCGCATTTTTGACATTAAAAGTATGAAAGAAGGAGGAGGGAGTTTGGAAAAAAACTTAAAATGGCCCCGCAAGTGCCATGTGTGTGGAACTGTGGATGTGTAAGCGCGCAAGCGTGTGTGTGTGTATGTGCGTGTGTGTGTGTGTGTGTGTGTGTGGGTGGGTAAAATCCTTTTCTGTTGATACATAATCAGCGTATTGAATACAGTTTCGGAATGAGGGCCAAATTAATTTGGTTTGCGCAAAACGATTATTGGCAACCGCAACGTCGAGCCGTTAAAATATTTACGTTGGCAATAATAATTACATATTGGAATCCAGTAATATTACGTAAGTAATTAATTAATAATATGCTTTCAGGGCATATAGCGTTAACAATATTAAATGCTATATAATAATTAACACTTTTTAATTGTGATGAAATGTTAGCACACGCGGGTAAAACCACGAGATACAGCTTGGTTAGTAAATTTCATAATTGACAATAACGAAAAAAAAATTACCTACTCTTTATGTATTGTAGACTAGCCGCGCCCCGCGGTTTCACCCGCGTCGTCCTGTTATCCCATAGGAACTTTTTTTCGAAATGAAAAGAACCTATGTGTTACCCCAGGGTATAAGCGATCTCCATTCCAAATTCCACTCAAATCCGTTCAGTTCAGTTTTTTCGTGAAAGAGTAACAAATATCCACATATTCATTCATACGGTACATACGTTTATAATATTAGAAGGATCGTAGGTAAAGTAGGATGTCTGACCATAAGTCAGTGCTATCGTTTAATATTGAAAAAACCAACGTTAATGGCTACGAAAACAAATGAATACAAAACTTGTCTCGATTTCTCCTCGATTCTCGATCGAAATTATCGATGTGACCAACAGATATGACCTACAACAGATGTGTACCTTCCAATGTGAATAACAAGCAACATGTGAAACATTTTTTTACGGGTACTGTGGCTCTAGTGTTTCGTGGCAGCGTTGCTAGAGCATCGCTACGAACGGTGCGGTGCATTGACCCCACAACTACAGTATAAAAAACCAGAGGGGCCCCATTGTTTGTCCTACGTGACTGTGGTTGTTTAGTCGTCTATTGTTTGCATGTAGTTTAGTTACCGTGTTTATGAATATGCTGTGGGAAATGAGTGTTCAGGCAGTCTCACTTGAGAGCCAGTTCCCAATTCAGGTGTAGCGTAGCCACCTTCGACCACAATGACATCGTCAGTTAACAGCAAGTGACTTGTGTTCAACCGCTACTTTGAAAGAAGTATAAATATGATATAATATATGAGATGGGTGTGAAAAGAGTTCTTAAAGGTCGGCAACGCATCGGCAACTCCCCTGGTGTTGCAAATGTCCATAGGCGATGGTGACCGCTTTCCATCAGGCGGGCCGTCTGCTTGTTTGCCAATCTATAACATAAAAAAAATAAAAAAAAATATGAAAATTACAGGATGAAATTCGTATATAATTTACTAGCTGTTCCCGCGGTTTCACCCGCGTGAGCTACAGTTTATCGCGGTGAAAAGTAGCCTACGCCCTTTCTCAGGCTTTAGCTTATCTCTGTACCAAATTTCATTTCAATCGGTTCATAAGTTTAGGCGTGAAAGCGTAACAGACAGTTACTTTCACATTTATGATCTTAGTAGGGATTTGCAACAATTTATATAAAAAAACACATAAAGCAAGTGCAATAAGTAGTAACTACAAAAAATAAATTCTTGCAAACCAGCCTCAACTCAGCGTTGTGCCGGTTGTTTGACCAGCGCTGGTCTTCCGTTGAAGCCATTTTTGATAACACTACTGGCATGAAGGTAATTTCCAGTAACTTAATAAAGGTTATTTTAGCTGATGGCCAAAAACAAATTTCAAGTTACCCTTGCATTTGTCGTAAAAAATGCCGCTAAGGTAAGCTAATAGATTGAAAGCGTAACGCGTTCCCGTAAAACGCGAGTGAAATTTCGATACACGACGTGGGACCACAGGTAACTCAGTTACACAGGGACAGAACGGTTTTTCTGAGTTCAGTAGGGATTCAATCCTGCTTTGTTGTTTTTATGATATTTTATCATAGTGTTCATAGCATTTTTAATATAAATAGAAATGATTCGCAGAAATGTATGTACGCGCATAACTTCAAAATTACTGCACCAAATAAGCACTTTTCTCTACGGGTTTTTATTATGAACGCAAGACTCGCCTGCTCGTGCGTAGTAAAGTAAAGTCTGTTTGTTTGTTACCTTTTCACGACTAAACCCCTAAATTGATTTGGATGATATTTGGTGTGGAGATAGCTCAAACTCTGGAGAAGGAAATGGAATATTATTTAATGCGTTCAAGATTTTTTTTACTGTTATTTGAATTATTGTGTTGTCCTTCTATCACGCATTAATAGATTGACGTAATTTTTTTACGATGACAGTTTGAAGTCCTAAAAGTGACGTAGACTACTTTTTATGCCGGAAAATGCTCGGGTTTCTGCGGGAAACTCTACGTAAAGCGTAGCTCGTTAATAATATTTCATACATGATCTAATTATGTACCTAAATAGATCAAGACGTTGTTGACAAAATTGATCGTTGAAACACGAATATAGCACAAAGTATGTTACGATATTCCCAGCGCTCAAATAGTAGTACAAAACTGTTTTTCTGTTTCAATATTATACAATTGCTCGCCTACACAGCGTTTAGGCTGTTTCGTCTCCTCTATTTTGCAGGAAACAATAATGAAATTTCATCTGACACAAAACACACCTAGACCTGTACAATTGGAAATTCATAGCACGAGCATCGGAGACGGAATAAGGGGTTGCCATATGTCTCTCCAATTTTTCCTGAAGGCGGTACCGAAGTGCCATTTTCAATGTTTCCTCTGTCGTAGCAATTTATAGTGACGGATGGGCCTCGGCGGCGATTTACCACGGCTTCTCTCATAGTTTGGACGGCAGTTGGCAGTTTTTTTTTTGCGTTTTTTTGGTGCCATGTCCAATGAGGGTTCCGAAAATTGAATGTTACAAGTTTTTGGGCAAGGCCAAGTATAGTAAGCTTGTCGTTGCTTGTTTAACTGTCGTTTACGAAAAGCAACAGAGATATGTTAATGCTTCTGTAACAGTTGCAGTATGATACGTCGGTAGTTTGCTTGGTGGTAGAGAAATTGGCTAGCTACCAATCTTAAATTATGAATCTGTCGCAAAGCACCTATTGGTGTGTTCTGCCAGCGTTACTTGAGAACCAGTTCCCACCCCGAGCTTAGCGTGTTATTATCAGACATAAGTGATAAGATATGTATGACCAAACTAATTCTTTAGCTAATAAACTCAACAAAACATATACGCCTCATGCGAAGTAGTGCAATAGACAAAAAGACGGGTCCGATTCGCGTAATAAAAGACAAAAACTTGGGCAAATAAAGCGTACTTAATTGTTCTTATTTGTAGATTCCGATCTATGTAGTTTCTGATAACCTAGAAATCCAAATTAGGGGCGGGGCGTTATTTGTCTACAAAATGAACTTGTTTTCGTTTTAAAAAAAGCACGATAACTTTTGAAAGCAGTTAGTGCATAATCAGACCTTCTTTTATCGGCACGAACTTCCAACATTTTAGTATCTGACGCCCGTTATAAATCCGAAATAACTGTGAAAACTTGGGAGAACCCTATAAATCCAAGTTAGGTTTACATTGACGTTTTTATATGACTGCGCCCAAAGCCTAATGAAAGTTAACTTCGGAGTATACAGAACTTTGTTATTGGTCGTACTTCATGATTAGGCTGTAGGAGGATCGGCTCTGTCACAATAAAGATAGCGCTTCATCAATTGCTTGCGAACGGTCTCCGGTTTTATGTAACTTTCTTACTTTTTAGGAGCTGGAAGGTTCTTTTTAACGTGTAATTTTGTTGAGGTTTCAAGTTGAAATCTAATCAAATCAACTTTACAAGGAGTTGTTCATAAAATATACGATAGCTGATACCTTGATCAACGAATAAGTTTGAGTTTTCAACTAGGTAATGCGATCAGATTTTTGGGCACTCTATTGGCTGAATGCGAACGAACTAAATGCTATGTGCTGTTATTAATATGTCTTGACTTTTAAAATTATTAGGTAATTATTAACCCGCACTGGACCAGCTTGGTAGATTACAGCCCATACTCTCTCTTTCACTGAGAGAAGGCCAGATTCCCAGCAGTAGGTACGTGAAAGGCTGATGATGATGATGATGATTGATTGTTTATTGTTGACAATCAATAAAATTTTATTATCAATTATTGTGATATATTTTATAAATTTCTTAGACTCCAAAATCTTTAAATAGATTTGGGAATCTGTGATTCAGTGCTATAAGACACTGGTAGTTATTATAATTTAGCAAAACCGAAATTGAATTTCAGTGGCTGAATAGTAAATCATCCCGTATTTTCCCACCTCCAAAGGTGGTATTTCTTTTTGCCATTGAAGGGGACCACATTATCAAATAATGTTTTTTTTATAAATTGGACAAAGCTCGGCAAAGTTTTGCATACTCATATAATATACGAGTATAGACCACCTCGTTTTTTCATACCTTAAAAATACTATTGAAAAGTAAATCATTCGCAAATCCAATAGCATTCATCGTAGATCTCTCAGAACAAGACCAGATCATTCATTGGGTGGGTTTTTTCTCATCCGCCAAAGGGAATCCTTGCATTGAGTAATCAATACTTAGCCCCCATGTCAAACGTCCAGTCAAGCGTTTCTATTCAACGCCTCCGAACTCGGCGCCCATCAAATCGATTTTCGGCATTATTTCGAGCCAAACTGACGTATCTAATTACATCATCGTATGCCAGAAGCGTAAATGGTTAAGAAGACAGTTACTAAACTAGTGCCGTTTTGGTTTTGTAATCAATACTCAGCGTGAATGATAGCGTAGCTTGTGATAAAACGACAGTAAAGTCAAATCAATTCTTTTTTGCTAGAATACAAGTTAATATATATAATGAAATCTTAAGCTAAAGTTTGGGATAATATATTTAGCTTTCAGGCAGGCGTGCAAATATACAGATTATACAGTTATTAACTTAAATTAACAATTTTTGCTCATTATTATGATTAGTACATCCGTCAAATCTTCAATATCCATTTTTGTAATGCGAATTTACAAATTTTATATTACCTTTGCCGTTATATGTTTATTTGGAAATGGTTATGCATTTTCATACAGGGAGATTATGTGGCAAGGAGAAAAATACTAGAGTTAAAAAAAATGAAAGTGAAAATGATATAAACAACCAAAAACATTTATATTAGTAAAGGGCAACTTTTGCACTTTTGCAATAATAAACAACGTTGGTTCCACTCATTTTACCCTACACCTACAAAGTATTTTTTATAATACTCTAAGACACTTGTTAGCTCTGTGCTTTGTAGTAAACGAAGCAGCAACAACGCCTCCCGCGAGCTTCGTAGCTCAGACACCCGAAGTCAATCTCGCCTTCGGGTGCCTTCGGTTGCCTTTGAGACGTGCCACCGGATCTGTATCCTATTATTTATTCTGTGACCACCTAGGGTTTCCATAGATTTACTAATACATAGATCAGTCACTCAATTAATAATTTTGTTTATGTTTTGTTATAATGCGCAGCAATTCCGCTTAACAGATTGCTAGCATTTTAACAACGATTCTATATTTAATAGAAATATAAAAAATTAAGTATGTGACCCTAAATTAGTACATTCGTTTTTTCATCATCATTGTCAGCCTGTATTAGCCACTAAGTTTGGCCTTTGGCTCTTCTCATCTAGCTACTTCCAGCCACTCGGTGCAAGTCGTCACTCCACCTAGTCGGAGGGTGCCACGCTACGTTTCGCCTTTCCACAGCCTTTCAAAACTATTTTCGATAATTTTTTGTTAAGTTCATCATCATCGGCCTATCATTTTCCCTTTGCAGCAACACAGGCCTTTTCAGATAGAGAGTGCATGTGGGTCATAATCTACCACGTTGCCCTGTGCGGGTCGGTAGACGTCACTGTCGCTTTGTTATGTTGTCAATCCGAAAATAACTGAATCGAATACCCTTTTGTATTGTAAACCCATTGATTTTAAAATTAAACCCTCCTCCGGGCTGATTGAAACATTTTCTATAGGAGTTTAATCACTGCCTTCCATAGGCCATAGCGGAAAAGCAGCGGCGCGTATTCTGCCAATTCCGACGGACGAATGCCTACGGCTTTTATTCGACGACGTGTGTAGAATATATGCGTCGTATTTCGTCGTGTCGGAAAACTAAAGGTTTTATTGAAAAGGTCTTTTCGCTGTGTATGATGAGGGACGTATTTGGGAGCGGAATGAGACGATTGTCGGTGAGAGGTTTACGCTCGTGTGATTACAGAACGAATTCTTAGTACTTTTTTGGGTTCCGTGCTTTAGACGATGCTTGTGAGGTCGAGGTTCCTTTTTTCTCAGAATTATTTCATTTTATAGCTTTACTAGCTAACCCGGCAAACGTTGTTTTGCTAATTAAATGAATAAAAAATAATTAAATGACGATTGATCAGTTTTCGACCGGAGAGGAAAAATGATTAAATTACTGAAATGGCTATTAAAAAATAAGGGTTGATCGTAGAAGGGTGAAAATTGAGAATTGTATGTATTTTTGTATGTTGTATCATAAAAAAATAGAAATTAAAAAATGTTGTCTAAAAAATAAAAAATAAATTTAGGGGTGGACTACCCCTAACATTTAGGGGGGTGAAAAATAGATGTTGGCCGATTCTCATAGATACCGGATAAGCACAACAAAATTCATCAAAATCGGTCAAGCCGTTTCGGAGGAGTGAAAACTGTGACACGAGAATTTTATATATTAGATTTGATTTATTTTTGATATATTCTTCTGAGATAAGTAATAATATATGGATGATGCGTAATGAAGTTCACGCATCATCAATAAATCCAGTTGTCACATTTACATCATTTTTTTTCCTCCTTTGCCTCTTCCTCAATATCTTTAGAGACATGCAGCTGATACATGTTATTATTTAATTCATTTCATTAACATTAACATTTCCTTTTGGAACTTCAAATCTTCACATATTTCACGTAACGGCTTCGCCCTCGTGGGAGTTGATATTCTCTCATATAAATGGCGGAGAGACATTTGATTTTCTTGCAGAAAAATTTCCAAAAATCATTTGCACTCTTTACGCTTGTAATCTTTAGAGGTACATTCCAAGATTCATGTTTCTCGAACTTACTCTTAGTTTCTTCAACTCCTTTTGGACCGTTTACCTCTTTGCTTTAGTTTAACCAGAAGCTAATTACCCTGCAATGCCGCAAACTGCCTGTACTTTACGGTCACAATGCAGCTGCTCGTAGATTTCAAACTAGATATAAATTAGTGCAACCTTGCATTATTTGCAGTTCTTTATTAAGCAAGCTGATCAATCACGAAGTTACGCAACTAGATATAAACATAATTATATTAGAACTGTCTTCATCAAAACTAAAACTACATAGATCCGTTCCAAATTTAATGTCAGTAATGACATAATATGTACTCGTATAATAAACTGCCTATAAATTAAAATTATGAGAAAAAGATCGGGTATTTCTAAATCACATGACTTCATCAATGGCAACATCACCAATTTACACGAATAGATTGGTCCACTCCTACATTGCTATTATATACATAATAATATATCCTATTTGGTTCTATAATTATGTTTGCCAATTTTAACCATTAAAATCTCATGTAGGTAGGTATACCTACTAACATACGAATGCAATATATAATGGAGTATTGAGTATTATATTACTGTTAAACTACCATAATCTTTAACATTAGAATTAGGCTTTGAAACGGGATAATTACAATGTATTTGTTTTTGTTTAAGCTATAGATAATTCGGTACTGTTGCAAGCGTCATGATCACGAGAATAGGTACTAAAAGTTTTTGCGGGTATCATTGATGATATTAGAATTATTGATACTAATGACCGATTAAGGCGTACCCATGACTATCATTCCCTTTAAAGTTAACAGTTAGAAGGGAACGGTTCATGCCTTACACTTTATGTCAAGGCCTCCAGCTCCATTCAAAATTATTGAGCGATAAATTCAAAACACTCGTACATAAAATACAACATGAAATTATACGAAGTCTCGAGAATATACCAAGTTATTTGTTGACTATAAAACTTTATATGACGCAGCGTAGTGGCCATATCATTTGATTGTATTGAATGAGGGGGACATATAATTTATTAGTGTAACTTGTTTACTTTGCTTACATTGATGCTGGGATGTTGGCGGTTAGCTATCATTTTTATGTGTTGCGTAAAAAGATTGTTTTTATTCTATACAAGAAATGTCGTACTTGATTCATAAAAATATAGAATTAAGTCTAAATCCATTTTAGAAACCTCCACTTAAATGTCATTTCACTCTGTAATTTGTTTTTACCATTTTCTTTTTACTTTTGCAGTGTAGTGTTTAACAAGTCACCAGATGCTAAGTGACGATGTGGCCGAAGGTATAGCATCACGCTACACCTGGATTGAGAGCTGACTCTCAAGTGGGACTACTGAAACACATCGATAGGTGCTTCTCTCTTCTCTTCAAAGATGATAACTAACCAGGCGTGCGCTAGAAAATGCCCTTACCACAATGCTATCTTATTAATCTATATTTCCTTCAGAATTTGTCCTGTGACAATTTAAACTCGAAATGAAAACTTTTTTATTTCAATTGTTTTCCCTGCAATAAAGTTATGAATTGTTCAACGCAAACCGGTTTAACGAATTTAACTAGTTCCCAAACTTGGCGTCGAACCAAAAATTAAAAGCTTGCTGTAAATTGAGTTATCTTTGGATTTTGTAACGAAAGTCTTTAAAAACTTCCATAGAATTGCAATGAAACTCTACAACTTTTCCCGTCTAAGTACTTAAAGACTGTAATGTATTTTAATCTGTAGTGCTCGTGGCATAGCTGGTCCGGTCCGGTCGGTCGTAAATCACTTAGATGGGTGACCGCTTAGTTGAATTTTCAACTGAACGCTACCTCGTATCACCCGTTAAGCCATGTCGGAGGCCTTCAGGCAGCCTTCGACAATAGAGTTGGCCACTAGGGAAAAATGAAGAAGAAAATTATCAAATTCAAACCATTTTATTCATAACAGGATAGTGCAGTGTACGGTCAACGACAAACGTCGCTAAACAATAGCAATTCCCTTCATCATCTTAAACACCTACTTTTGGCCGCATCACCATTAAACATCAGGTGTTTTGTGTTGTAGTCAAACGATACCTTGGAAAATGTACAAAAAAATCAAATATTACTGTTCAAAAACTGTTTGAAAAAGTCGAGTATGATCATCTACTTTTGTCGCTGACTGTACATCCAAAGCAGTAATCTGCTAAGCAAATCTAATGCATTTTACCATATCAGTGGCTTGAAAATAAGAGGGTAAGTAAATGTTATTGATAATAATAATAACGCCCGCACAATCACATACATAGGCTCTGATCCCTAACTAAGTTTCCCTGTATCTAGGGTATCAGAAACTACGAGGATCGGGGATCCACAACACCCAGACACAGAACAAATACTTGCGCTTTTTTTTTCAATGCACAAATATTTGTCCTGTAGCGGGAATCGAACCCGCGACCTCACGCTTCACAGTCCGCCCATTGCGCCATATCAGTCGTTAAGTATTATTTTATATATATTGAAATAAATGTGAAGGTTTGAATGTTTGTTTAAATATTTATTATTGGATCACGCTCTCAAAACCGACTCTTCAGATTTAGAGAAAATTTGGTACAGATACATTGAATTAATCGGCTACTTTCTGGTCCTAAAATCCACACGGGCTAAGTTACGGAGCGCGCCTAGTGAAATTTAAAAAAGACGAGATAAAAATAGTACCTTTCAGGTAACAGATAAATGGTCGGTAATTCATGAATCGAAGTCAGAACATAAAAAAGAGATAATTTAAGGGCACAAAACCGGTCGC
Organism: Opisthograptis luteolata; assembly: GCA_931315375.2. Classification (NCBI taxonomy): domain Eukaryota; kingdom Metazoa; phylum Arthropoda; class Insecta; order Lepidoptera; family Geometridae; genus Opisthograptis; species Opisthograptis luteolata. The sequence continues at coordinate 10,209,440 of OV928049.1, read as the reverse complement.
CCCAAAAATCACGACCCCGCCTACCTTGGGAACCTTTTGTTAATCATCCTTTAATCTATTTGTTGTAATTAAGTACAGAAAGCTGTTTGTTTAATTTCAGGTCAATTATTATTTAAAGGAGTTATATTACGAGGCGACTTAGTTATTTTATTTATTACACTGAGAAAAAAATTCTAGCTTTCCTTCTGAGTCTTTACCTTCCAAGACCGTTTCCTTCCTTATTTTGTATTAGTTTTCCTTCTGAATCACAATTCCTTCCCTTTTGACTCAGAAGGAAAACGGTATTTCGGAAGGTCTTTTTTCTCCGTGTACTAGCTGCGCCCTGCGGTTCCACCCGCGTCTTCCCGTTATCCCGCAGAAACCTTTTTCCGGGATAACAAGTAGCCTATGTGTTAATGCAGAGTATAAGCTATCTCCATTCCAAATTTCACTCATATCCGTTCAGTAGTTTTTGTGTGAAAGGGCAACAAACATACATACTCACAAACTTTCGCGTTTATAATATTAGTAGGGTATTAGGTTTTTTGGTTACTTAAACCATGGATCCGACTAAACAAACGAAAAAAAACAGTCGACTTCAAAAAGTGAAAAATAACTTTAGTTTTGCAAGTCAGGTCACTTTTTTGTGTAGCTAATAGAGTGACAAACAAACAGACGACCCGCCTGATGGTAGGTGGTCACCGTCGCCTATGTAGTTCAGTATATAAAGAACAGTAGGTTAGCTAAGGCCGCTCGACGAATTAATTGCCTACTCTTGCGGTGATGCATAGGCGGCGCGTTCCGTACTGAGTGCATGGCCGCGGCCCCGGCCGCCTCCTTTCGGCGCCGCTACTCTCGCACACATTCAAACCGGTGGCGGCCGATTTGTATGAAGCTGAACTACTACTCTTTACTATGTCATCACTTACCATCAGATGAGACTGGGGTCAGATGCTTGCCGATCTCTTTAATAATAAAGAAACTTTAACTGTCCTTTGGCTTTATCGTTATCAGGTACAATACACAAAAAAGACACCTATTTTTTTATTGATCAAGTTTGTGCACTACAAGCTCGAGGCCCGTACTGTTGTCAACACAGTCATATTCATTTAAGATACTTAGGTTATTCCGCGTTTAATATCCTAGTATCCTAGAATATTATAATATACTAGAAGCTAATTAAAAACTAAGAGGTTGTGTACAGTCAACGACAAAAGCAGCTCAACATTAACACAATTCCCGATTACCTGCATCATCTTAAACACCAACCTTTGACTACATCATCACTGAAAATCAGGTGTGTTATGTTGTGGTCAGAGCGCTACCTTGTAAAATGTAAAAAAAACCCACGCCATACTGATCTAAAACACATTTAGCAAATCTAGTATGATCAGCTACTTTTGTTGCTGACTGTACATTGGGATATGGAAACATGAACATTATACAATTAAAACATGCAGAAAGAAACATTTTGACAATTTAAAAGATTTCGATAAAATAACGAGATCGATCATACCGTTTACAATTAACGGTATTAGTTTGGTTAATTACGAAGGTTTCAAATGGAATTCGGTAACTAAAGAAATACTCTCTGGCAACAAACGTTTCTCTTAATTAAATACCTCACTGTTACAACGAACTTTGCTATCTAGTAGATTAAAATTCATTCATTGTTTTATTGTAGAAAACGTTTTTTGTTAAGAATGTTTTCTTTAGTATCCTTTTTGTCTACATAATAATTATTAAGTTCGTCTTTTGTAAATTGACTTACGGCCAGTTTCAATAACCTATCTATCCACTGTTTGCCTTACTATCCCTTACTTATTATAAATGCGAAAGTAACGTTTCGCTTCCACATTTATAATGCGAACGGCGAAGGAGTGGAACACCTTGCCAGCGTCTTTGTTTCCCGATAGGTATAATTTGAAAGCCTTCAAGTCAAGAGTGAATAGGTATCTTCTAGGCAAGCATGCTCCATCTTCGACCTCGTCATCACTTACCATCAGGTGAGACTGAGGTCAAATACTTGCCTATCTCTAATAAAAAAAAAAAAACTCTGTCTGTCTGTCTGTTACTCTTTCACGCCTAAACTACTGAACTGATTTAAATGAAACATGGTACGGAGATAGTTTGAATCCTGAGGAAGGACATGGGATACTTTTTATCGTGATAAACTGTAGCCCACGCGAGTGAAACCGCGGGGAACAGCTAGTAAGATATAAGATAGAAATTTGACATTACTTCTTAGCAGCTTGAATATAATTCCTATTTGCAGTAGGGCAAACCATAGGTTATTGAAACCGGCCGTACATATATGATTTAGAAATTGAGTTTTTTATTGAAATCATATTGAAGGAGATTCATCATCATCATAATCAGCCCACTCCAGTCCACTGCTGGACATAGGCCTCTCCCAAAGCACGCCACTGAGCCCGATCTTCGGCTTCTCTCATCCAACTGTTGCCAGCCATTTTGCGTATGTCATCGCTCCACCTAGCTGGAGGGTGTCCTACACTACGTTTGCCAAGACGCGGTCTCCACTCGAGAACACGTTTGCCCCAACGGTTGTCGGTTCTTCGGCTAATATGTCCAGCCCATTGCCACTTCAGCTTGCTGATCCTATAGGCTATGTCGGTTACCTTGGTTCTCTGTCGGATCACTCCATTTCTGAAGGAGATTAATAATGACCTATTTAATGCCTTTTTCGATTAATTTACCCCCTGAAATGATTATTATTAATGTACGTAGTTTATTTTTGTATTGTAAGTCTCATGTTGTATGTAATCGTGATAAAAATAAATGTATTTACATATTGTTACATCTAATATTACACTAAATGTTGCACATCACTCACGACTCAACGATTTGGTTGAATTGTTCTGTATTGGTCAGTTAAAAAACATTTTTGTAAAACCTGACTCTATCATAGCTCCCAAGTTTTAATGGCAAAAATCTATAAAAGTTCCCGGCAGTTTACGATCCCTAAAATGTACAGTCCGCCCCAACAATAGAGTTCAAATAAGTTACATTCAATTAAATATGTCTTTATGGGTTGCTAACTCGCTCGGCGAGTCGTAACTGTGTTTTCATGAGAATGTACGAGTGATATCTATTTTTAATGGTATCATTTTAATAATGTTATTTTGGTAGGTACTGATTTTTAATCACCAACCAGATACAGAGGGCGGTGATGGATCAAATCTGTTGATGGGTTTTAATGAAATAAAAAGTATAATATATTTTAGTGTAACAAAAGTAACGCTTGGATCGTGGGGACCGGGAGCGAAATCGATATAAAATTATATATCAAAGCGACTGGTCGATGCTACCCATGACCAAAATGCTGGCCGTTATTTTGCGCAACGAATAAGCATTGCCGTTCAACGCAGCAATGCGGCCAGCATTTTGGGAACGTTGCCAACTGGTAGTGGTTTATTAGATTAAGTAGTTTGTTTAGTTTCATTGGTAGTTTTATTTTACATTTTAAGGTTTGCCTAAGTGTTTTAATTTTGATAAATTCTATTAATAATAAAATAAATGTATACAAAAGTAAATAACAAAAATATCATAAAATATCCATGACGAATCTCAGTGGGATAAAAATAAATTCAAATAAAAAAAAGTAGAACCCCATTATAGACGAACGATTTATGATTTAAAAAAAAAGGTTGTCATTATTAAATTTGTATCAATAATATGTTTATACAAATGTTACCTCTGTACGTTTTGTAATAAAATCAAATACACATGCCGCTAAGGTCCTCATTATCTTTAGTGAAATAATAAACGAACGCGAACACGTGGTCCACGCGAATTTGTTAAAATCACGAACCCTGCAACGGTTAATTGGTTTTTGAGAACCGAATCCCTCCCGTTTAAATCCTCATGATCTCAATCCTATCGGCCTATTTTTATTCGGAATTAAACTGGCTTTATGCGAGGCCTTTTCTAAAGGACAAAAAATTCAATCCGGTTTCTCTCCCACATATTTTCCGAAGGCGTTAAAACCCCAGGGGTTCCCGCTACCATACTGGATCTACCGCAATAAACTTTGCAGGGAACCGCTAGAACGGAACGAGAAAATTCGAAGTCGCATACCTTCATTACTTAAACTTTAACGTCCATGAAACATTGCCACTTAGAAGGGGCTGAGAATTTCAATTTTAGGTCAGTACTTCCGAAGGGCTTAGACAGCAGCCATTACTACAAACCTTGATAAACATTGGTAACGCCCTTTTCGCCTATAAAAGTAAAATATGGGCCGACCGCGTGACGTCTAGGGATTTTCTGCTCTCCTGGTGGAAAGAACGATGGGAAATGAAGCCTTTGCACATAAAATTGTTTTCACAAAGACCAAATAGCAATGTTTACTGTAGAATATATTTACGTTAGAATATCCTATACTATGAAAGTCGAAACAGCTCAGAAAGGAGATTAATCCCGAGGTTTGCTGTTTTAAGACAAAACGTTCACAATTTCTATAACGCTTAAAATTATTTTCTAAGAAGCACTCGGAAATGACTCTTTCTTGTATTAAAGGTAAATGGACTTGGACAGTAAGCGCACGCCAAGCGACAACTAAAATCACTGCAGCAAATACCTTCAGGAACCAGATAAAAGTGCTAATAAGCCTCTTTTTGAAATAGCATGCCACTTTTCTAAGAGGTCGTGCCAACTTTTCACATGGTGGAGCAGCATTGGAAACGACATTAAGACGAAAAATCGCATAGGAATGTTGCGGCAAATGTCGACTTTGGCTCTGGCAGTCCTAGGAGGAATTTAATTGCACTATTTGGGTTTTAAACAAAATACCTCCTTTTGCATTTGATTAAAATAAATAAACGTGAATGTTCTACTTGCCTTCGCCGTCATCTATCAAGCAGATGGAAATTTCAAGCTTTATTTGACCACAATCTGGTACATTAACTAACGATCAAAAATTAACACCAAATTGGATTTAAATTAAAATCTAATACCTCCTGTAAAGCCCTCTTCCAAAATCTAATTTAATATAGGATCGAGCAAAGACCCTATGACCCCATAATTCACTTCTTAGAAATTACTTTAAAAGTTGACCTCACAATTTGTGTCACGAAATATGACTTACGCTTGGAGTCAGCCGAGCGGAGTAATGAAGTTTTATGGTTCTGAAATGGACTTTATTGTAATGGAATAAGAGCTTGCAACTTACAAAGTGGGCAAAATAATTGAGTTTTGACGTCAAGACTTTTGCCTAATTTACGCCGATCGAAAAGGTATAATGGTGGGAGACAGGGTACTAAGTAGAGTTTAGAAAACTTCGGAGATTAGCTCTTTTAATTCGTGGTCTCCTGGTACATGAAAAAATGAAAAATGAGTACAAAGACATTAGTTAATAGGTTTAGACGGTAAGGCTACACTGATGATTGGTGATGTTGTTGATAATGGATCAAGAATTTAAGGATCTTCTTAGTTCTTTAATTTATAACTTCTCTAAAATTCTTGGGTATGATTTATTTGTAACGCCAAAATCTTCAATTTACATAATTTCTAAGACCCTAAACACTGGGAATCATTTGAAGGCAGACTACGTATGTGATTTTGCAGGCATTAATATTATTTGAATTTAACCGTTTATCTAAATGAGATTGAAATACTTCATTAAAGCTAACCTAAAAAGCTTACATACGTATAAATAAATAACATTAGTCTATCTGAGATGAAAACGCGCTCAAACTGGCGTTAGTTGTCTCAGCAAATACAGTGAGTCAACAGAAAAACAAGGATACCTACTAGAGTAAAATGTTTTCCAAAAGTCGACTGGGATTCCATTACTATACCTAGGAGTAGGTACGTTCTTTTGGTAGTAATGGCTATGTAGTAGTACCGTATCGCAGTAATTCTATCCAAGATTCGACCAAGTTCATCTTCTTCTTGCCCTGGTCCCATCTGTTTGTGGTCGGCGCAGCGTGTATTCTTCTTCCACTCTCCCCTATCAGCCGTCATCGCTTCATTCACTTCCCTTTCATTCATATAGATCCTCACACAAACCATCCATCTTTTTTTTGGTCTTCCTCTTCCCTTCCATCCATCAACATTCATATTCATCACTTTTTTTAGTAATATGACTTTCATGCCTCCACCTAACATATCCATACCAAGCCAAAGGATTCCCTTTCAACTTTTCTGTACTGGTGCCACCTTTAGACTTCCTCTAATAATATACTCATTCCTTATTTTATCTATTCTCGTCATTCCACACATCCATCTCAACATTCTCATCTCCGCTTCGATTTAAACAAATTACCTACAGCAAGACATAATCTTACTTTTGATGCAGCAAAACTCTTTAGACCCTAACTTGAGGCCATAGGAACTCCTTCGTATACCACCTTTTTCTACCAAGCAGTATTCCTATGTCCAGAAAATGCTGCGGTAGTATAGATGCCGGTGTAATTATAAGCACAAGAAGCTTATCTCCTTTGCCTCACGGCGATGGACGCATTGCAGTGCCAGATGAGGCGTCCTATTTATATGAAAAAAACCAACGCTTATGCAACACAGAACCTATGAATAGAGTATATCCGGCTCGAAGGACCACTATGTAGGGTCTAATGCGCGACTCCTACAGTTGAATGAACCGGAAGCTAAATGCAATGATACGCGTGCTATCCGTTTGATGGCTTTATTGATACTAAATATGAAACAAAATGTACGGTTAGACCCATGAAAAGAAATGATTAATTATTTGACTTCAATCAGGTTTTTTAATTGTAGATGTTTAATAGTTTAGACCGATAACCAATGGGGAAGAAAGGTTCTCGTGTGGCGACCACGAACCGGAAGAAGTTCTGTAGGTAGGCCCTCCACTAGGTGAACCAACGACATTTTTGCGTCACAGGGAGCTGATGGATGCAAATGGCTAATAGCCATTCATTTTGACGTTCGAAGTGGGAAGCCTATGCGAGATGATGCGTAGTTTAGATTGTTTATTAATTTTAATAGACCGTAGTGTAGACAGTTTATCGCAATAAAAAGTATCCTATGTCTTTCCTCAGGGTTGAAACTATTTCAATACCAAATTTCATGAAGATCGGTTTTATAGTTTTTAAGTTTATCGGGAACAAACAAAGATTAATAGACAAATCGTATGTTAGTATGTTACCTATGTACAAAAATGTATACCTGTCTCATCGTATAACTCACCAAAAGGCAGATCAAGATTTTTTTAAACAACTGAGTGACGAGACTATCGAGTTTATCGACAAGTTTATTTTCATCAGCATGACATCTCTTTGTAACGTAAAGACTTATTCATAAACCTACCTTATTACAAGTAATACAGACATCCAGCCGCCGTAACTCACTGCAATTTGTGAATTTCAGAAAAACATCAGCACAAAAACAAAGTTACAATAAAATCAAATGTCACCTTCAATAATCCTAAGTATATCAGAGACGGTGGCATGTGGTGCTCGTAAATCGACGGCGGGTTGGCGAGAGCCGGCTAGCTGGGAGCAGTGAGCGGGTTTCTACTGTAATAGTATAAAACAAAGAATATTAAAACTTATATTTATAGGAAGGGAAGAACTAAAGAATATTAAAAAGTATATGGTTTAGAAAGAACATTGTAGTTTGTGGTGCTTCAACTTTATTGCACTTTTTTACATTGTAGGTACATTGTGTAGGTTTTTGTAGTAGGTTTTGTAGGTTCGACGACCGATATGGCGCAATGGGCGGGTAGCCGACTGTGAAGCGTGAGGTCGCGGGTTCGATTCCCGCTACAGAACAATAATTTGTGCATTGAAAAAAAAAGCGCAAGTATTTGTTCTGTGTCTGGGTGTTGTGGATCCCCGATCCTCGCGTAGTTTCTGATACAGGGAAACCTAGTTAGGGGTCAGAGCTATGTATGTGATTGTGCGGGCATTATTATTATTATTATTTTAAGCGTTATGAATGGGAAGCCACGGTCAAAGCTGTTTGTAGACGGCGCTCTGAGCGACTGTACCTTGTAGGTATACGTCGTTGTACCAAGTTATAGCTGTGGTTTCCAGGTAGCGTGGCGCCATCTTCGACCACATCGTCACTTAACATCAGGTGACTTGTGGTCAAACGCTACCCTGCAAGTATAGTAAAACTTGTAGACAAATTGAAGAATTGCAGTTTATTAAGGAACTAAGAACATGTTCATACTAAGAGTATACATACATATTTATATGCGTTTATTTTACTGAAAAATCCCTCAATTAAATGTTTGCTTGTTTATTCTTCTTTGATGGAACAGCGGAGCCAGATAATAGCTTAAATTTAAAAAACTAAAAAAAAACACTTTAAAAACGCACTGAAAAATATAAAATAATAAAATTGACTTGTATTAGTTACGATATAATGGTTAATTCAAAAAGTGTGGAGCGGTTTTTGGTTGTGTGTACTTTTATTTACCCAGTAAAAGAAGCGCTCCACACTTTTAGAATTAACCATTATATCGTAACTAATACAAGTCAATTTTATTATTTTATATTTTTCAGTGCGTTTTTAAAGTGTTTTTTTTTAGTTTTTTAAACTATATATTTTTATTTTTTTACTTTTTAGTCTTTTGTTACCAAGTTCAATCTATTAGACTCATCAAGACGAATCATATGAGCCCAAACACGAGGAGTTTACTAGTAGCCACTGCAGAGATCCCCTACCCACCTTTCGGTTCCATCATCAGACCCTCGTCACCAAGTTCAATCTATTGGACTCATCAAGACGAATCATATGAGCCCAAACACGAGGGGTTTACTAGTAGCCACTGCAGAGATCCCCTACCCACCTTCCGGTTGCATCATCAGACCCTCGTCACCAAGTTCAATCTATTGGGCTCATCAAGACGAATCATATGAGCCCAAACACGAGGGGTTTACTAGAAGCCACTACAGAGATGCCCTACCCACCTTCCAGCTGCATCATCAGATCAGGTCGATGATACCAAATTATTGCATTGTCACCGAGACTACATACACATACAAAGTTTCAAGTCGATGCGACAATTAGAAGTAGGTGAAAATTGACTTCTAAGATTTTATTACATTGTTAGTTAGTTAGTTAGTTAGTTAGTTAGTTAGTTAGTTAGTTAGTTAGTTAGTTAGTTAGTTAGTTACAAGTCAAGCTAATAAAAGTGTTTTAAAAATGTGTTTTAAAAACTAAAAATCACACATTTATAACGCACTCAAAAATATAAAATAATTAAATGTACATGCATTAGTTACGATATAATGGTTAATTAAAAAAGAACGGTTAGGCGTGCGACTTACAAGACGCCGACACCGAGTTCGTATCCTCTCGGCCCCGCACCTATGACTTAATAAGATATGACAAACGTTTATAAAACCGGCCTCAGAAGTGTTTTTAAATGCTTCGTAAAACTACTTAAGGAAAAAATTTACACCTCCTTACGTCTACTTTTTAACAGTAACTGTACCATCCAATAAAGAGCAAGTTAATGAAAATCAACAAATTTCCACCCCACCTCCACAATCACCTGGCAGTAAGAAACGCAATTTCAAGTAAATTACATCAACCTAATGCTTTAAGAAGCGAGGCAAACACCGGGGGTCGTGCTTAACTGTGCTAACGGTCAATAAGGGTGATAAATAAAGACCGGTCTTAACCGGGTACCGGGAGAGCCGGTAGCGTTGACCGTTTAATCTGCCTTTACGTGTGTAGTATGAGCTAGTACGCTTATTTACTTATTATTAATCTGGAGTATGGTTAGCCAGAGTGATTTAAAAATTGCTTTGTGTTTTGTTTCACTTTATCGCGCGCATATTTTATCATTTTTTAATTTGTTAGGGTTTGGAAGTGTTAGGCGAAATGTGAAGAGAAAATAGTGACTTGAGTCCTGGATTGAGCTAACATGAGAGCAATTTCCCAGTCCATAAAAAGAGAGGCGTCTCCTTCTTTTAAAATAATAGCATTATATTTTTTATTTTTAGAGGTAGCATTTTTGTAATATGTTTCTATTGCATAACATCCCTTTAAAATATTACTTCCGCATAACATTCCTCTCTCAAAATGTCTCTTTCGCATAATGTCTCTTTCACAAATTTGGTTTTGATGCCTGTTAAAGCGTTCTTGTTACCTTTTGGCCAAAAGTAGCGTTTTGATCTGCACTTCTCTCTTCCTAACAAACACCAATACTAATTACATTACAGAAATTTAAACTTTTCGAAATATCCATTTAAACGTTGAACATTTCAAAGGGAATAACAGTACTTCGAATCTAAGCATTGAGAATTATACATGGAATAATTCATTTCAAAAAGGTTCGGCCGATTGTAATGTTACATTTTTTTTCGCCCCCGGGAATTCTCTCTTTGCTCTCCCTTTTATCCCTAAATAATTAAAATTTAAGACTGCCTTTCGCAAAACGTTTTCGTTATAGATTACGAATGAATGTTTGAATGACCCGCCTGACCTGTAGATATGGCTTACACATTTCTTTATTCAAGTAAGAGGAAAATTGGACAGTTTCGTCGGGGGTCGTCTGCATTTATATTGTAGCGATGACAAGGCACAAAAAGTTTTGATGCTACTTTTTATTACAATATTATGCCAGTAACATTTTTCCACGCGACTGTCGAAGCAAACCTGCATTTATACGAATATATAAAATTTACTTATCATTTGGATGAGAGAAGCCGAAGATCGGGCTCGATGGCGTACTTTGGGAGAGGCCTATGCCAGCAGTGGACTGAAACAGGCTGATTATGATGACTTTTCATTTTTCCGTATTTATCAAGTTCTTCCGTGCTTCCGTGCTTTTTATATTTTAATTTAATATTTTGAAAACCTGTGTACATGATGAAATGTCATTTGTACAGTTAAATCACTATTACCGAAATAATTTGATTTGCATTATGTAAAAGATAAGACAAGACAAGTAAAGACAAGTCGTTATTAATGTTATCCTACTAATATTCTATACGTGAAAGTTTGTATGTATGGATGGATGGATGTTTGTTACTCTTCCACGCAAAAACTACTTAACGGATCTGAATAAAATTTAGAATGGAGATAGGCTTATATCCTGGATTAACACATAGGCTACTTTATATCCCGCGAAAAATGGTTCCTGTGGGATAACAGGAAGACGCGGGTGAAACCGCGGGGCGCAACTATTGGACAATAATGTTTCGTGTTTTTCTTCTTATATTAGGATGTGTAGGTACTATTGTAGGCTGACGTGTGTGTGTGTGTGACCCTGGTTTAGCCACTATCTCACCTGGGGTTAAGTGACGAAGTGGTCAAGGATATTATAGCTAAGACGCTAATCCTTGAATATGGGACGGTGCGTGATATATCGCGGTTAAAGCGATTTACAGCAAAGAGAGCGAGTAAAAGTATTACGAAGTTTATTTACATTATATAATAAAAAGTGCTGAATCATCGTCTACTTAATATGTTTTTAACACTGACTGACAACACCTAGTGCCTAAAAACATGAAACTTTGTACAGTCAGCGACAAAAGTAACTGATCATACTCGATTTTCCAAAGGGGTTTTACATCAGTAATGTTCCGATTTTTTTGGTTCCTTTCTTGTTAGCTTTTCACCACAATACAAACACACTTGATGGTAGTGATGAGGTGGTCAAAGGTTTGTGTTTGAGATGATTAAGTAATCGGAAAATTTATTATTGTACAGCGACTTTTGTCGTTGACTGTACTAGAGTTTCTTTTTTAATCAACAAAAATGAGGAGGAAGTGCTGAAGTAACGTAGGCACTTTAACATTTGTAGCACTCACTATAAGAAAGGATTTCTGGACATCATTTCTTAAGGAGGTCAAATGCTTGTATGAAAATATGACAAATTCCCCGCAAGGAAAACCCGCGAAGTAAGTATCAAATAACGCTATAAAAATTCAACAACATCTCGAATAAATTACATCACTTCAACGGCGGTAAAGTAACACAAACAGCATTTCCGTTCTAAGCCATCTGTCAAAGAGTAAATAAAAGTTAATCAGCAGAAACGCCACGCCGCTAAACCTTGTAAGTTGTTCGAGTAACAAAAAAAAAATCATATTCTTGTAAACGAGCTGCGAAAAAGCGGGTCGGGAAGTCTTTGAAGTACCGCCAAGTATGAGGCTCGTCACGTAACTTTGTCAGATTTCGCGAAAGCACTTTTTTGGAAGTAGCTTGGCTTTTGTCATTCTTGAGACGTAGGTAGTTGGGAACTATCGTTGAGCACGACTTCGCCCGCTTTGCGACTGTTTCGCTTATTTATGTATTGTAATGGCTAAGTTAGTTTCTGCTGTGATAATGCTGTGTGTGGGGCGACGTATCATGTTGTTCTTGGAATTAGTACCGGAGTGATTAATAGCGCTATCCTAATGCAATCTATAGCAAAAAGGTTAGTCGACATCACAGGAGACCGTGGAGCTGGCAGCTACCTCGGACAAAGAATTAGTCTAGCCATCCAAAGGGGAAACGCTGTCAGTATCTTCGGAACCTTGCGTAAAGGGTGGTTTTTAACAATATATTGTAGTTTAGGTTTTTTTAGTTCATTGTAATAATTATGTAGTATATATTTTTGTTATATTTAAATCAAATAAATTTATAACAAATACCTGTATTTGTTTCATGTCTGAGAATGTGAATGTTCTTACAAAATAAATCTTTAAATTGGGAATAATTAAAAACCATTTTCTCTGTAAGTAAATTTGTAGGATATCTAAATTCAATATTTCTTACTTACTCCACATAACACACAGAGGAAATAATACATAGAAAAATTATGTATCGGAAAACATTTATGTGCAAAATGCCACTTTTTTTTTAAGTTACAACCTATTTCTCCTGATCTATAAACTCCAGTCTTGTTAATACCATCAGAATACTAAAAAAATAATACTAATAGGCCCCAGTCTATTTAAAAAAAAATACTTCTTCGATTTATTTTTTTGCTATAATTTTAACGTTTTTGTTTCTCCTAGATCAACATGACACCCTCTGTCGCTTTCGGGGTAAGGCTGTTTAGGCCTGGGCGTTAAAAATCTTTACTAAGGCTGGATTCTAGAATGAAGCTCAAGCGATGATCACTACTTAAGCACATAGGTATTTGTGTCTGTAATTTCAAACAAATACGTCATCGTCATCATCATCATAATCAGCCCGTTTCAGTCCACTGCTGGACATAGGCCTCTCCCAAAGTACGCCATCGAGCCCGATCTTCGGCTTCTCTCATCCAACCGCAATACGTCATTAGACCGCAACTCAAAAAATCAAAATAAAAAAAATCAAAAGTGTTGCATAACAACATGGTGCAATACAATCAAAATAATTAGCAGGTCTTAGGCATAAAATTGTCCATTTACATGTTTTTTGCTATCATATAGCATACAAATATTTAATTATTAAGAATTCAAAATTATCTACAATAAACAATAATTAAATCACAAAAAAAATTAAACATAAATATAAAACATAGTCCCCAACCAAAAATAAAAAAAGGATAAATAAATATATAATTGGTGTCAAAAGTGGCAATAATTAGATTAAGATTAAATAACATTTCGATACAATATTTCATTACAATAACAATAATTAAAATTAATTCTGCGAAACATTTGTCTCCCAATTGAAAAATTCATTAACTGAGTAAAAGCATTGATCAAATCAAGCATTGATCAACACTCGAGCGTCATTATAGGATACCAACCTGAGAGTCTGTTTAATACCATCTGTTAACGCTAAAATGCTCATTATTCAGAGTGGAAGTGGCGAGGTGCATATGTCCCATCCTTGTTCCTCACCTACAATATTCCGCTCCCCGTCCTCGTCTAACTCACCTGAGGATAGTGCAATACTGCAGTGACATTGACAAGCCAGTCGCGTCCTTGACACACATCGAAGTGCGTGAACTCCCGCGCTTATAAAACGGACATTAATTGTTTTCGGCTATATCTTATTTTATTTATTTTTTATTTTATTTATTTATTTAAGAAACTAACAGCTAGGTAACAAACATAAAAGTAGAATATATATAGAAGGCCAATTAGAAGTTTCTACTAATAGAAGATAAACAATATATAAGCAACAAGGCGAACGCACACTAATCAAAACTTAAACATATATATATATAAAACAAAATAACATTCACTAACAAATAACAATAACAATAATTAAGCATTAAAGAATAAATTACCCATCAGCCTCTTCAGCTGACAGGCAGACGTGTTAAACAAGTCCACATCACACCGCACCGATAGATCGTTGAAACACCTGCCCACTCTTATCAAATAGGAGTTTTGCCGGTAGTTAGTTCTTGCACTAGGGACATGCAGTGTGCAAGGTCTCCTAACCACTCAGGCGCTGCCGTCGCACGCGTTACCGTCTCTAAAGCGCTGCGCGGTCGAACACATTCACCAACCGCAAAATACCGCGGTATTGTTTTTTGATATTGTCGTTTTTACTTAATTTCTAGCAAACTTATTTAATTTCTGAAACTAGTTTCAAAAAGTAGACAGATTGGGCATTACACAAGAATGATTTGTTATAATGAATATGATATTTTTAAATACACATTACCACGTTAACTTTGTCGTCATGAAATTATTACGTTCATCTGTTGTAAAATGTTTATAAATTTCCGAATAGCAAAGTAAATAACAATTCTATCAAAATAAGAATTAGATAGGTTACACGTTGCTAAAAATAAATATCAATAACTAGTTATACTGTAAAACACTTCACAATTCTAAATACGAAATTCTCCACAAGTTTGTAAAGTTGTACCTAAAAAAGCAAATTGAAGCCAGTGTTTATTTTTTTTCTACATCCATAGATGTTTTTCTTTTATCCGATAGTGCTGTTCAACTAGTAATGATTTTAGTCGATTATAATCGTGTATCACGGCCAATAGTCGATTATAGAGGCTTATTTACAACACTTGTCGTTGAATCAGCTGTGGGCTTCGATCGTTACCCGCAGCCCTTTAGCGCGCGACGCGCGGGCAACCATCGAAGCCCGCATCGCCTGAGTGGCTAAACGAGGCAAAAGGGACTCTCAGGCCAACGCTTTCAAGCAACTCAGGACAGTCGACCGTGCCATTAGCAATATTGAGCAGATAGGTTAAATCAGATATATACCTTCTTTCATACAATGGAAGAATATGGAACTTTTTACACCTTTCTATGTAATCGCTCACATATGTTTTAATCCTGAATTGGAGGTATCTAAGAAAACGTTTTTGGATTCTCTCAATCCGCGAGGCGTAAATATTGTAAGCAGGGTTCCAGATTTGTGACGCATACTCTAAGTGACTACGCACAAAGGCACAATATAAGATTTTATAAGTTTTGATTGACTTGAAATCAGATGAAATGCGAAGGATGAAACCGAGCGCTTTAGAGGCTTTATTTACAATATTATTAATATGGTCGTCAAAAAGTAATTTGCTGTCAAATGTTATGCCAAGGTCACGAATAGAGCTAACCCTAGTTATGTTTGAGTTTTTAAGTTTATAACTAAAAATTATGGGGTGTGGTTTACGGGTGTAAGAGCATATAAAACATTTGGAGACGTTCAAATCCAGTTTATTTAAGAAGCAATAATTTTCAAATCTCTGAAGATCGTTCTGAAGACCCTGCGCGCTTTCAAGAGAAGTTACTGGACAGAGAATCTTCATATCATCAGCGTATAAAATAATTTTAGAATTTAAAAAACATGATGTAATGTCATTAATAAAAATGTTAAAAAGTAAAGGGCCTAGTAATGATCCTTGAGGCACACCTGACGGAACAAGCATTGGTGAAGATGTGTACCCATTAAGCGCCACAGTCTGACACCTGTTCTGCACATAAGAGCTAAACCATCTGAATAGATTACCCCTTATGCCTACTGACTGAAGTTTACGCAGTAACAGCAAATGGTCAATTCTGTCAAAACATTTGCTATAGTCTGTGTAAATTGTATCGACTTGAGAGGGCTCTGACATATGCTCTGATAAGAAATCACTACACAAGATAAGGTTTGATGTGGTAGACCGACCCCTCAGAAAACCATGCTGTTGCGTTATAAGCGTATGTTTTAATGTAGTATACAGCTGCCTATATACAACTTTTTCTAAAACCTTAGCAAATAAGCATAATTTGGAAATGGGCCTATAATTTTCAATTAACTCTTTAGGGCCTTTTTTGTGGATCGGGGTGATGTACGCAGACTTCCAGATTGAAGGAACCACTCCTTCAGACAAGGACCGCCTAAAAAGAAGAGTGAGAGGAATCGACAAGCTATTTGCACATCTATGAATAAATATTGCCGGGACATTGTCAGGTCCAGCCGATTTATTTAGGTCCAGGGACTGTAATAATTTTAATATTTCTTCAGTTACAACTTCTACGTCACCAATATCCGCAATTGTTAAACTATTGTCAGCAGCTTCCAATGAGTAATCCGAGGGGGTACTGTTCAAAAAAGTTGAGTGAAAATATTCACTAAACATATTACATATATCTTCCCCACTGCCTGAGGAACGCTGACCGAAACGTAACACAGAAGGATACGAGTTGTTTTGATTTTTAGACTTTACATAAAACCAAAAAGCTTTAGGGTTTATGGATATATTTTTCTCAATACTAGCTATATAATCAGAAAACATTTCAGTTTCAAGTAATTTTGCGCGGTCTCTTAATGTTATGAAGGATTGAAGATCTGATTTATTCCCATATGTTTTATATTTCAAGTGAAATTTATGTTTTTCTTTTAACATTTTTATGAGTGGCTTTCTAAACCAAACTGGGTATTTATGCGAGGGCGTAACAGTTTTAGTAGGTATATGGCTCTTCCGGAGGTCGTCTAAAACATCATAAAAGAAAGATACGGCATTTTCTAACGGCTTATTACATAACTCCTGTTGCCAATTGATAGCATCTAGTTTATGCAAAATGGAGTCATAATCGCCAGATGGATATAGGTACTTAGTAAAGGGGCGGCCCGTGAGAGAATGAAGTCGTACAAAATCAGCAGAAACGCAGAGAGCAGGATGATGGGAGTCTTCTGGTATGATGGGGTTTTGACAATGGGTGACTGACACCTCATTATTTGAAAAAATTAAATCTAACATTCTATTATTATGGTTATGAATAAAATTGTACTGTGATAAATTACATACATTTATACTATCAAATAAATCAAATTGATTAGAGCCTTGAATATTATCAGCAGTATAAGAGCAGCGATCGTCTGAAGGTTTCCAGATTAAATTTGGCATGTTAAAATCGCCAAATAAAATAAATTTATCCCAGGGATTGTCTAAAACTATATCCGAGAGATGTTGAGAAAAAGTCGCTAGCTGAGCAGACAATGTACTGCCCATATTTTGATTACAAATGTAAACTGTGCATAAATGTAACTTATAAATTACCTTGGGCTTCCTGCAACGAAGTGTTATCGTTACCCACAAGTCCTCGGCATCCGAGCACCAGTCACTGTGATCCGAGGCGGTGAGCTCGCGGCGCACCGCAATAAGCACACCACCACCCAAAGATTGACTCACTTTGTTATAATCACGATCGCGTCTCCACACCAAGTACCGGTCGTCGAATAATTCACTGTCCTGAACACCCTCGATTAACCAAGTTTCGGTAAGACATACAATATCGTACGAGTTTAAAGCGATATTTCTATAAAAAGCCGAGGTTTTTGTTCGTAAACCACGAACATTTTGATAATATATCTTAACTAGCATTTTTAAAGGCAAAATATAGCAGCTGTATAAGTATAAAAATCAATAAAAGAATCATAAAAGGTATAAAGATAACATTCAATGAAGTAGAATGGCACGAACAATTGCATGGGTCATAAAAAATGTGCAACAATAAAAAGAAGGTAATAAGGTAATTAGCGGCAACAAAAGCACAAAACTCAGCGAGTAGATAACAACTACAGATGGGCGGTCGAGTGCGAGCGAGATGCGTCGACAGCGCAAGCGTTAAGTCAGACAAAGAGATAGCGATGCGCGCACGCATGAAGTGCGTGCGATACGTGCATTGATGTGTGAGTGAGCAAGTGCTTCCCAAACTTAGAGTGCGGATGTGATGAGAACGTAAACAATACATTAAGTGAAAAATAAAAGTTATAAAATCGCAATTTATGAAAGCTTTTTCAAGTCCGACTCCGACTTTATGTTTAGTACATGAGATGTTGGGTTTTTTCGTGCAAATATTTTGCACCCTTTTACCCAGATGTAAGCAAAACCCCGCTCTTTGGCCATGGTCTTCACTTTGTTGAGCAGCATTTTATTTTCCAGAGTCAAGTGGTCGTTGACAAAAATCCTAGTGTCGCCCCGGAGGCCCAGGTCTGCTGGAATAATAGTGCGCTTCTTAGCTGCGGCTACAAAGTCGTCCTTTATGTACCTATTATGTACTGAGATGATAATCGTCTTATTAATTTGATCATTGCGCATGGGTATTCTTGCTACATAGTTGATCTGCTCCTTAGGGATAGTGCAGCTAATAAGCTGTCCAACCTTGGCCACAATATCGAAGAGATTTTCCGATGGAGACAATGGAATGCCCTTGATCTCAATATTATTCATACGCGATCTTTGCTCATACTCACGAATGGTACCTTCAAGCTGTACAAAGCGCTGCTGCAAAATATGAACTTCGTCTTTAGTTTTAAGAAGGCCCTGCACTTCCTGGCTGACATCAGAGATTCTACTGGTAAGTGTTTCCACGGACTGCTGCGTGAAGTCAATAGATGTTTTCATGTCGGCCATATCAGGTTTCATACGCTTCAGGTCAGCGATATCGGACTTCATTGACTTAAGGTCCGCGATGTCAGCCTGTATGGCCTTCACATTTGCCATCAAGCTAGGCAACGACGAGATCTGCAAAGATAGAGACTTCAAGTCCAGCGCTATACTCTCTAGGCTGACTGGCGATGGAGACCGGGATGAGCCTGTCTTTCCCGAAGGAACACTGAGTGGACTGGCAGCTGCAGCTTGTTTGCAGGAGGCGCACCTCCATGTGTTTCTTCTATCACCCAGCTTCCGAAATCCAGCTTCTGTTATTCCGGCACAGGGAAAGTCGAAACGACCCTGACATACGGTGCATTGGACTCCATCCCTGAATTCCACCTCACAGAGCTTGCAGCGAAACATTTTCACCCAATGTGCTTATAGAAATAAATAGTAGTGATAATTAAAAAAGTTTGAGAACCGCTGACGGATGGTAAACTGCGAGAACAGGTTAGCGGTAAGCGTGTGCACGGTCCGGCGTTTGCGAACGAACTGCCTCCTGCATCCTATTAAAATTATTGCTGCTTAGTAGGCCACAAACCTTTTACGATATTAAAGCGTATCATTCCATTTCGCAAATGAAAAAAAACCATCCACACTTAGCCAACTAATTAATCAAATCGCCCCAGTCAGACGTGCTCAAACGTTTGCTCGCCACACTTGACAAGCGAAATGATTTCCATTTTCCATCCAGTAGTGGACAATCTACCTAATTTCACGTTGGCTACTGAAATGGCATTAATATTTTATACCACCGCAGCATGCCCGTTACGGAGCGGCGCAAGTGTTAAAAGCTAGCGGGTAGTATCCATTAAGCCACTGAAAACGCGGAATTATTTGTACGGTTGGCACATAACTTTACACGATGACGAACTAACCATTTTTTTAACTACCGTGTTCTCATGTAAGTGACATTGTTGTATCATTGAGTTTAACTTTCTTTAAACCTAAGCAAGTAGAATTATTCAAAACATAATTATGATGTTTGAAGTAAATCAAGTTTTTTTTTTATTGTAATAAAGCTTATTAAATGACGACCGATGTGGCGCAATGGGCGGATAGCCGACTGTGAAGCGTGAGGTCGCGGGTTCGATTCCCGCTACAGGACAAATATTTGTGCAAGTATTTGTTCTGTGTCTGGGTGTCGTGGATCCCCAATCCTCGTAGTTTCTGATACTCTAGATACAGGGAAACCTAGTTAGGGGTCAGAGCCTATGTATGTGATTGTGCGGGCATTATGAATTAAATTGTATTAAATTAATTATTATTAAATTAATTAGTCTAATAAATGTTTTTATACCATAAATTAATCAGTATCGGATTAATTTATGGTATAAAAACATTTGATGAGAGTAAAGTAACAAAAACGATAAACTTTCTTAATTATAAGTCTTTAAAATAGCATGAATTACTGCTTTTCATTGTTTATTACAATTTGAATTTCGTTGGTATTTTTTGGATGATACGTATGTCTAAATATGTAATATTTATATTTTATGGTACATACACCTTTGTTGTAAGACACAAGCTTGTTCAGCTCAGTTAATTGTAACTAGGTTGACCTCGTTTTATTGTGTACTATTAGAACAAAGTTCATAATTAGAAAAGTTAGGATTAATTTGACTATGCAACGTTTGCCGTTATATCACAAGGGATTCACACATAATTAAATCACAGTGAAACATTGTTTATTTTAGGGTAATAACCAAACTAAGGATAATAACCGTTTCTGTAGCTAAGCTTTTATATGTTAAATTAGTTTTAGCTTGGAATATGCAGTCATAACATTTTTTTTCTTTTTAATAAAACCATTTGCTCTTCTAACTTTGACCGCGTGGAAATCACCTCTTACCATCGTCAACTCCAAAGCAAAATGTGATCTAATCTCTTATTCATAGGTTTCAGTTTCGAGTGCAGAGTCCTGTTTCTGTGTAATTTTCGCTTAGTTTACCTACCATTGCAGTGTAACTTGGTGCATATAATATACGTTTAATCTAAAGTCATGTTTCGTCACTAAATTAATCTGTTTGTGACTGTTGGGTTTTAACACAATATATTTAACGTTTTCTTACGTCCGTAATGAAGTAATTATACGGGTTATATTTGCATTGCTTGTAAATCGCTTCGTATGTAAGTAACATTTTAACGTTAGCAAATTTCCGTCATAAAGTATCTATAAACGAATGTATTCGAATGATATATTTTTGTTGATTATTCTTCGTATGTAAGTAGCACATTTTTATCTTTTTCTGACGTCTGTTACACAGTATCTACGGTTCTTTAGATGTTATAAATTGTTTTTGCAAATTACTTCGTATTTATGTAAGTGCTGTGCGTAACTCTGTTTCACATTTTAACTTCTTAGTTTTATGCAACGTCAACAATTTTGTTTTGTTTACCTCAATGCTTAAAAACTGTACTTAACAATAAGTAACGCCCCCATAAACAACAAACTACATCTAATTTTTTAAACGTATTTATATTGTTTGTGTAATGGCCATTTTATACATTTTCCACATTTCTGTTTCAGGTAAGTTGACGTCTACTATATCATACTTCTGACGAAAATTAATTTGTGAGTAAGTTTCAGGACATAATGTATAACAACTTCGAGTGTCCAAAGTCAACAATACAACCATTTTTAAAACACTTTTATTAGCTTGACTTGTAATTCTCCATAATTTGAATTGGAAAAAATGTATATAGTAATATGTATGACAAATGGTAGAGGGTTTTCATCTGAAAACATAGAACATTTTTATTTTAGCAAAATAAAAAAAAAACGAAGCTTTTTCAACCGTTTTTCTCTTAATTTAGAAACAACAAAGGCTTTATTTGGAGTGTGTGATATTTTTGCAACGTCATATACGCGATTCTTTACCACCATAATGCAGTTCACTGGAATTTGGTACGATAAAACTTTTTTGTGCCGTCATTCCATTTAAATTAATACGCGCGTATTATGAAAGGGTATTCTGAAATTGCATACTTGGAAGCATAAAATAGACCACTGAACTTTCTATAATAAACAAATAGAGCGTCGTTATTATAATCCCAGGAAAGCTAATAACCGCGCGATCCAAGCCGTGGGTACGGTTCAATTAGTTAATTATACTACTCCAATAAAATAGATGCTTTCAATTTATTAGATCGGGGTCGCCTTCTTCCCTTTCATATGGTCGAGGAGAGCGATGGCTGGCACATGCGTCAACTCGTGAACGGGTGCTGCTTGTGGGGTCTGGTCTGCTTTGGTTGTGATCCCGCAACTTGATAATATTCATGTTCCCATATCCCAATGTGTACAACCAAACAAGAGAAATCTTATTAGTAAAGCTAATTAAAAAATATCGGACCATTAGATGACAAAAAAAGCTTGGGATTTTAGTGAACTTGCTCCAATTCAATCAATTAGTAATAAGAATAAAATTGACAATGTGATCGCGCCAAAAAAATTACCTGTCGGGCGTTTCTTGCCTGTTTTTTTGCCGGCGTAAGGAGGTTGGAACAGGCGTAGCTAGTTTTAAGTTTGACGTTTTAAAGTTATCACAATGTATCCTATTGAATAAATAAAAATTGACTTTTGACTTTAGATGTGGCTGCTTTCAAACGATGCAAATATTTATTTATCATCCGGCTGAATATTCAAGTAAGTAATCCCAGATTGACCCACAATGCTCTGACGTGCAATAACTCAAAACAAACATTGGTCATAATGCAACCACTCAAACTAGATCCGCACCACCCCTCAATCAAGCCAAAGAAGTTAAAGGTTAAAAGGGTCTTGCTTTCTGGTCAACGCGACCAGTGTTAGTTGAGCTCAGGGTTTTAAAAGTGTTAACGCTTTCAGGGGTCTTGGTAGGAAAAGGCTCGATGGTAGTTTGCCGAAAACATTTCCTACCATAAGTCATTGGTGCGTTTTGCTTGTGAATCGTTTCACTAAGCCCGGGTCTTATTTATTGGGGATAAGGGGAGGGTAGATCCGTAATATTACAGCTGATATATCACCGTTTATTTCATAGCTGGACGTTTATACAATTATTTTTTATGAAATTGTCTGTTATGTCAAAAGTAAGAGGTCATTAAGTGTTATAAAAACGTGAGCCTTTTACATGATAAATGTCCCATTTCATTACCAAATTTTAATGAGACCATGGCTGTTTAAAAATGTCATATTTTATGTAGTTATTAATGTCTCACAAAGATTTTATAATATTTGAAATTTATTTCCTCTCTAAACAAATATATAAAAAAACTGTCTATATACCCAGTGTTTTAAATAAATCATACTAATAAATATTATAAATGCAAAAGTTTGTGTGTGTGTGAGTGTATGAGAGTTAATCTATCTATATATCTATCTAATGTTTCTTACCACGTATAACCGTAACTACTATACCGATTTTGATGAAATTAGGAATGGAGATAGCTTATAACCTGGATTAGCACATAGGCCTTTTATCCCGGAAAAGGGCTTCTGCGAGATAACGGAAAGACGTGGGTGAAATCGCGGGGCGCAACTAGTAGGTACTCTATATAGTTTAAGGCAAATCCCAGCGAATATTATTAATATATTTTTTTGTTTTTGTATTTGTTTTATCACGATATAATTACATATCATGTTACAAAACAAGCCTCTCTCAAAACAAATATCTACAAGAAATATCTGCTTAAGGTTGTAAAAACGCTAGTTGAGGAAAATCGCAGAGAAAATAAGGGAAATCATTCACAAATGAATACTCCCCTAGAGAAGTCAACCTATATGCTACACGAACATATACATATGCATTATGTATGTTGACTACACTCATCTGGGGGAGAGGATGTTGGGGGTTGGTTTCCAGAAATAGGATTTCGGCCATAACTATATTTTTATTAAATGCCATGACGTAATAACTAGCTTTTCCTATTATCCCGGACGAACCTTTTTCCGGGATAAAAAGTAGCCTATATGTTAATCCAGGGTATGAGCTATTTCCATTCCAAATTTCACTTAAGTCCCTTGAGTCGTTTCAGCGTGAAGAAATAACAAATATTCACTCACAAAACTTTTGCATTGATATTGATGTGAAAATGCGATGAATTATGCATTACCTATATGTAATAGACGTTAAAAGCCTTATAAATCACTAGCTACTCCCTGCGGTTTCACTCGCGTCTTCCTGGGATCCCGCAGGAACCTTTTCCGGGATAAAAAGCTATCTAAATTCTAAATTTCATCAAAGTTGTTACGATGATAAGTGGTAACAAACATCTAGACACTCAATCTTTCGCACAGTTATAATATTAATTATAAAATATAAATATCGGGACCATTGCACACAAATTGACCTAGCCCCAAATTAAGATCGAAACTTGTGTCATAACACAAGACAACGACAACGATATACATACTTATATTATAGAGAAATAAATATGATACGAACCCGGGACCGCTAGCTTTGAAGGCAGGCCAACTCGGCTACCGCGTCGTCTAATTAGTAGAATGTTTCTTTTATTTTACTCAGCCTTTGATCAAAATTCAAGTCAAAATCGAGTGAATAAAAATTCATAATCAACTTTTTTTCCAATACTCGTACCAGGCGAGCTATAAACAAAGTCTGAAAAAAGTTATAGTGATCGAATTAAACAGGACCCAAGCAACAATTTTCGACCAAATATTCATGCTAATAAAAATAAAGCACAACGGCAAAAGAATTTCGACACAAACAACACAATTTTCACTTCATCCCTCACAAAGCTATCGCCCGATCTAAAATACTTTACAATTACGAAACGTCGCGCCGCCGTCCCAAAACGAATAAACCAAGGATATAGTTAATAGGGCCCAAAAATGGTACAATATATTAGTTTTATACGTGTACCATTCCCAAGCGGGTAATATTTACGCGGTATCACCACAAAATGGGGCTAAATGAGAGCTCGTCCACTGGTTTCAAACGATATAACGCTTATTTATTACAGTTTTATATGTTGGGATGTTATCATAGCTCTTTTTTATTCCCGTGACCCATATATGGGACACATTCCAATTGAAAGATTTTTACGATTAGTTCGGGGTTTACTTCGTTACTTTTTTACGTCTTTCCTTGTGTTACTGCTGAATAAAGTCGCGGTTCGTGTTTTTGTTTTCAATGATACTCAATCTCTATGTACAGCGAACGACAACAGTCGCTGAATAACACATTTTCCGATTACTTTTATCATCTTAAACACCAATCTTATATATCAAGTTTAATTTAATGGACAGGACAGGACTTAAACTGAACTTTAATGTTTAACAGGACTTCTTCAATTCGATCATTCTTAATGTGTATTTCTAACTCTAAAGAAAGCCATCGCCATTTTTACAAACTAGAAAAGTAGATGTTAAACTGACAATGGTCGATTCTGTTGTGCATTTTCTAAAGCTAAACTAAGTTTGACAGGTCTAAAAGTGTTTCTGTTCTTCTTTGACCAATGAAGTCAGAACTGGACAACATTCAAATCAAATCAATTATCTAATTGCAAGAAAACATAATAAACATAATAAGGTCTTAAATTAATATTTAGAGGAGTATTACTTTAGGCCTGTCAAATTTAGTTTCGTTTTAGAAAATGTACAACAGAATCGACACCATTGACTGATAATGCATGTTTGGACACACTCAATCATAGAGAAGCACACAGACATGCAAGCTTCAAATAGCACACAGAAGTTAACTCACTACAAGTTGTACATTACTTAATCCCCTAAACCACCGGCAGAGGTACTCCAAGTCGCAACTGCAGCTTTGTCGAAATAACTTACCAGTTTTACGTCCCTTACTACTAAATTGGACCGCAGCATAAGTTGAAATTGTTACACAACTCTGTGCTACATGCAGACGCTGTGAAACAGTCGATAAGCTTTGGGAATGTCAGTCGTTTCATTGTTTGTATGACTTTAAAACATTTAGGTTTGTGTGGTTATACAGTTTTCTATTTTACTAGCTGTTCCCCGCGGTTTCACCTGCGTGGGCTACAGCTTTATGCATGCAAAGTCTCAGCCCGATCGGTTTTCCCCTTGGGGGTAGAATTAATCAAAATCCTTTCTTAGCGGATGCCTACGTCATAACATCTACCTGCATGCCAAATTTCAGCCCGATCCGTCCAGTGGTTTGGGCTGTGCGTTGATAGATCACTATGTCAGTCAGTCACCTTTGAGTTATATATATTTAGATTGTGTTACGTATTATTTGTCACAAAATAAAATAAATAAAAACAATTGTGTAGAAAATTTAAAAAGAAAAAAAAAACAGAACTTACATGTTTGACCATCTAAAATAATGAAACTTATCCAAACTTATAATATGCGAAAGTGTGTTAGTTTTTTCGTTATCTAATTTGTCTTTCTATAAAAAATATTTAATCATAAAATTACTAAACACACAAAGTAAAACGTTGATCTATTACAAACTTTCATAGTCTCGTAATCTACGAGTCGTGGGGCTCTTCTTGCTGCAAAAAGCTATTAAATAATCATTAAAAAAATATTAATCCCTGTTTGGCTGTATCAAGGTATTTATTATCACAATGTAAACAACAAATGTTGAGACAATTTTTGCCAGTACTTACGTACTGCACAGTCAGTATATATTGCACCAGAGAATCAACATTGTTTGTGAAAATTGAAATTTCCACAGGGTGCCGCGGCAAATACGAGGAAATGTCACTCAAGCCGAATGTACTATGAAATGTCTTTTGTCATGTAAGCACTCGACATTAGAGAGAACGTGGGGTGTTCCGTAGTAATTCATACTTTATATTCCGTGCTTGTGGTTTATTGTGGAAGCCGTCTCAAACTTGATGATTTTCGTTGTCATCTTCACTTGTCTACTAAAATTTGCGTCAGTGAGTTACTTTATTTCAACTTCAAGATTTATATATTACCGTCGCCGTTGGCAAAAAAATGAATGAAACGAAACGTATTACTGACTTACTGATTGTATTAACATGTTTCAAAATACGCAGGGTGGGAAAAAAAATGCTTTTTATTATTATTATTAGCTGCACCCCGCGGTTTCACCCGCGTGAATACTCACTCACACGTTCACTTTAGCACCTAATGGTATAAAAAAATAGCCTAGGACCTATTCTTAGACCTACCAGTAATACAAAAATTTTATAAAATCGTTGAAGCCGTTTTGGGGGAGTTCGATAACAAACACTGTGACTCAAACAGCAAATTTTAATCTCTAAAAAAAATGTTTTTTGCAGAGTGTCTTTTGTTGCTTCTCTAGGCTGGACTGTATTGAGGTTATGGCAACCCATATCCTTATTTAATGATATAAATACGAAAGTAACTCTGTTTTTCTGTTACCTTTTCACAAGCTTTTTTTATAGCGATGATGGCTCAGTGGTAGTGACGTCGGCTTGCGATCCGTAGGACGTGGGTTCGAATCCTACAATGAGCTTGAGCTTTCGGTGAAGGAAAACATCGTGACGAAACCATAGCTTGGTGGTAGGGTATTTTCTAGTACTCGCCTGGCTAGCTACCACCCTCTTGTTAAGAATCTGTCGCCAAGCACCTATCGGTGTGTTCCGGCAGCCTCACTTGAGAGCCAGTTCCCAGTCCAGGTGTAGCTTGGCGCCATCTTCGACCACATCGTCACTTAACATCAGGTGACTTGTGGTCAAACGCTACCCTGTAAATAGTAAAAAAAAAAAAAAAAGCAAACGCCTGAACGGAACTTAATGAAATTTTGTATGGAGATAGTTTGAACACCAAGGTAGAACATAGGTAACTTTTTATTGCGGTAGTCTAAAGTTCACGTGGATAAAATTGCAGGTACAGCCAGTTGTTTCTAATTCAGAAACGTACTGCACCAAAATCATACTCTCAAAGTTGCTCAAGGAAGCCCTCGAGAGAGGAGACTCGCATTAGCGCTAACTACTCAACGAAATGTACGCTTTTAGGACTTGCTTAATTTCTCATGAGGTGGCTTTCGTGGAGATATGCCGTTGCTATGGAACATTTTGTTGGAGATAAGACTCATATTTGAATACGCGTTTTTTGTTCACAATTTTGTTACTGAAACGGTTTTACTGATTTGAGTGAAATCTGGAGTGGAGATAGCTGATATTCTGGATTGAGCAGTACGTAATAAGCAATGATAATTCTATGGTAGGAACGACAAGATGCATCCCATGGGTCATGAATTCAAATCCTACTATAACTTTGAGTTTCCGATGAAGGAAAGCATCGGGAAGGAACGATAGCTTGGTGGTACAGTATTGCCAGTACCAGTGCTCGCCGGACCAGGCTATGTTTTTTGTTCAACTGAGTGATGTCTTTTTTATTTTATTTTATTATAAAATCTATAAAATGATGTCATGGAGAAGGTCATTTGAGTGATCGTAAGCGCTACGTCTTATTGTAATAGTTGCAGTGTTGCCCAACACTTTGCATTACGCTCAAGCCATGATAACTTCAAGCCATCAATATTTCAATAAAATAACATTTGACGACGCGGTAGCCGAGTTGGTAGTATTCTTGCCTGCGAAGCTAGTGGTCCCGAGTTTGAATCCCGGTAAGGGCAAATATATGTGGGATGAGCACAAATATTTGTACCTGAGTCTTGGATATTTCTATCTATATAAGTATTTATTTCTCTATATAAGTATGAATATCGTTGTCTAGTACCCATAACACAAGTTTCGAGCTTAATTTGGGGCTAGGTCAATTTGTGTGCAATTGTCCCCGATATTTATTTATTTTCAAATTATTTATTTAAAATTTTAAAAGTTTTATTCCAAGGAATAACTACAGTTAAAATAATTCTGCTAATAAATTTGAAACCATCCGGATGTTTAAAATGCGGATCGCATAAGTTGAATGCAAGACTTTTCATTCCAGCGATACATCCTTCCACAAAAGGTAAGAGGATAAACCGTGAAAAAAGTCTTCCAGAACCAACAGTTGGTTCTTTGCGAAACATTTTTCCAAGTAATAATTCATATTTAAACCATTCTTTTAGTTTCCGCGGTACTTGTTCACACGTAATAAAATTTATGGTTCGACTTAGGATGTTTGTTTCTTTAGGCCCGTCTTAGAAACGACGATTTTTCACAATTTGTGACGCGACGTGAACACGAAAAATTTACGCAATATACAGAATATACATACGGGTTTTTTTTTTACTTTTTACAGGGTAGCGTTTGACCACAGTCACCTGATGTTAAGTGAAGATGTGGTCGGAGATGGCGCCACGCTACACCTGGACTGGGAACTGGCTCTCAAGTGAGGCTGCCGGAACACACCGATAGGTGCTTGGCGACAGATTCTTAACAAGAGAGTGGTAGCTAGCCAGGCGAGTACTAGAAAATACCCTACCACCAAGCTATGGTTTCATCACGATGTTTTCCTTCACCGAAAGCTCAAGCTCATTGTAGGATTGGAACCCACGTCCTACGGATCGCAAGCCGACGTCACTACCAAGCCATCATCGCTATAAAGGTTTTACGAGCACGAACGCTGCGATTCTGAGATCGATAAGGCGCATGTTAGAGTAACAAAAGTAATTAAACTTTATTGAGGCGAAAGTTCGACAATTGAATCGTTTCTAATATTTTAACCGTATAATTCAGTTGCGAGTAGTCTTCAAAACGATTAGGATATTAAAATGAGTAACTAATCATGAATTCGATTGTAATCACTGTGGTAAAAGGGTTCAGTACTGTATTTTTTTACAACTTACCTATAGCAAAATTCGATTTTTGTTTGTGCTCACAATATAACGTCAAACTCAAAACTAGCTACGTCTATTCCAATCTCGTTACAGCGACAAACCCATAGGCAAGAAACGCCCGGCAGATATTTCACTGAGAACATACTTAAATTAAATTAATTACTTATTTATTAATTTTTTAGATTTTAGGATTTGACTTGTGGTCAAACGTTACCTTGAAAATAATTTTACTTATATCCTACTAATATTATAATAAACGTGAAAGTTTGTGAGTATGGATGGATGGATGTTTGTTACTCTTTCACACAAAAACGACTGAACGGATTTGAGTAAAATTTGGAACGAAGATAGCGTATACCCTGGATTAACAAAAAGTTTACTTCTTATCCCGGAAAAAGTTGCTGCGGGATAACGGGAAGTCGCAGGTGAAACTGCGGGGCGCAACTAGTAATGAATATAACAAAGATACCTACTCGAAGTTAATTGACTTAATTATTAGTACAGTAAAACAGCATCATAAGATATCCTAAAGCATCGTCGTACGTTACACAATACGGGGTTCCGCGACACGCCGCCAGGCATCGACTTTTTATAAATTCAGACGCAAGAAATGTAACAAAAGAAAAAGGAAATGTCCTCTTTTCGACGAGCTTCTGTAAGTGGAGCCGATTAAGAATATAAAAGCTAAATTGGGTAGCGATTTCTGTCATTTTTGCGGGTGATTTAATGTAATAATGACTATAGTTTAGGATAGGACGCTTCTCGTGCTAAACTGTTGCTGTGGCACCGATAACCGATGGGGAAGAAAGGTTCTCGGGTGGTGACCACGAACCAGAAGACGCTCTGTAGGTAGGCCCCCCACTAGGTGGACCGACGACATTGTAAGAGTCGCGGAGAGCCGATGGATGCATATGGCTAATGGCTTTATTGTGTCGTTCAAATTCCAGCTGATGATGATGATAATGTATTATACAGTCTGACTAACTTACTGACTATAAATTTTACGAGTGAAACATGCCATTTCTGTTATTTTCTATTATAATATTGTAATCTATCGTTTGGCCACTATTTCACTAGAACATACGTGATGATGTGATTCATGATGGTTAGGACGCCTTGTATAGGCATAGAATGAGCACCGCAATGGCAAATTAGCTCGTTAGTTTTGAGACCCGCTTTAAAAAAACGTCATTAGACGACCGCGATCTTGACTAATACGAGTATATTGTCACATGTCTAGTTGTCATGAGGTGAAATAGTGATAAAACGCAAGCTCAAAACTAAAGTAAAACTGTAGCTACTTCCGTTTTACATAATACATTTACAAGTGTGCTTTTGTTTCCAAGTTTGTAAATGGAGAAGGAAACATGTTGTAACAATAGTGATGACACACTTTATTGCAGATATTTTTCTGTTGGAAAAGTTGCAGTGTCATGTAGGGTGTCTCACTTTTGCTCTTTTAAAGGATGATTCACGCTACAACGAGTTGACACTGAGCCGAACGTAGGCCTTAGTACATACAAAATTTAAAAAAACATACTTACAAAAAAGCATTGAAATTTACTAGGATATCATGAATGTATCAGGATTTCGATATTAATTAAATTCTAGAAATAAGACGAAACAAGCTAATTATGCTGCTTTCAATTAAATGTACTAGGATACAATGAATTAGCAGGAGTAGGAATATGAAGCATGTTGACATTCATGCAACAAGGGCCGAGACTTGCGCGGTTTGTCTCCGAGCGTCGACCGTTACTCGGCTACACTCGGTTGCCGCTCAGTTTAGCGTGAATGAGTTTACATAAAATTAATGGTTAAACGAACTTACCTTAAGTGATGTTCGACCATAATTATACTAGACGTTGCATTCGAAGATATTTATTCACTTTGTAGTAATCCTATTTATTGCACAAGGCGTCGCACATAATTTTTAGAGCTGTAAAAATAAAAATCAAATCACAAAAATATAAAATTCACTGTTTCTGAACGATACCTTCCATGTCATAGGCAGTGCTGTCATCTCCGTCATACTTCATTCTTTCAGAGACACTTATCTCGTTTGTTAGTTGTATGGGCTTTAGTAGCTGGGTTCGGGTGGGACTATAAATATCTTCGAATGCAACGTCTAGTATAATTATGGTCGAACATCACTTAAGGTAAGTTCGTTTAACCATTAATTACACTTCGACGTTGCATTCTCGATATTTATTCACTTTGTAGATGTTTAGCGCTTTCACACAAACGAGATAGGCAGGCAGGATTCTAGATAGAAAAATAAAAAGATACATTAACACATATAAACGAAAAAAGTGGAGTGATTATCCACATCATTATGAACCTTACGTTCAACCTAAAACCAATAAATCAATTGATAATGTAAGCCCAATTACCGTTATTAGCATTCTTGCTTGAATATATTATGAATTACCTTTGTGAATGCAATACTAATAAGCTTCCTGACCATCCTGTTGTTCATTTTATAACATGGACAGAACTCCTTATAACTAGCCGAGGTAGAAGTGTAGCGGCTACTATGTGCTGCAAATACCAGTATTTGCACCAAACTATAAATGTAAGTATGTCTAATGTATATGTGACTTGTGGTAGGAGCAATGGATTATCTCTTAGATGTATGAATTAATTTCTTTGATGGAGGTAGCTCTTAGGTGCCATGACATCTATCTAAACTGATAATACTTTCGTTTCGTGAGGTAAAAAAGTAGAACTAGATTAGGCACCAAAGTATTTTATTTGTAGGTGAAATCAGTAATTAGTCTTTATTTCTAGTAAGTGCTTCTAGCCAAATATTAATTTCCATTCGTGCGACTTACTTTAATTTCGCACTCATTGTATAGTTGACAACGCGAGGAAAGACACAAACTTTTTGGATATGGAATCAAAAGTACTAGGATCTCATGTAGATACGTATTTTGAATAGCAAAGTTTAATTCCGTAAACTTCTTTTGTGAATCCTATAATTTGGTCATCTAAATAACACATTTACCTGATATTAAAACAGAAGCCGAACGGCGAGTCTGTACCTGAATGATATTCAGAGACGAGAATTTGAATCCTATTTGAGAAAATAGGAAAAATTATGTAATACTTTGAATTATTATTATTATCCTATGTGGGTTTATTCTCGGGTCTTTGCCCGGACCTTTATTAGGCATTGGCGGAGCCGTAGCCAAAGCTAAGACGCCACGCTAAGGGTGAAGTGTACTATTAACACAATGCTAAAAAGTTATCGGAGTTCTTATTGAAATTATTGATATCCAATTATTATTATTTCTGAAATTATTATTTTTTTTTTTTAGTCTAAGTTTAAATTATAATTAATTTTGATACCCCTTGGAAATATAACTATGTTTGGTTGATAATACCTTCGAAACCAGGATATAATGCTACCAGAGAGGGTGAAATGGATCAATCTTCTTTGGAAAAATAAAAATAATAAGAGTAACTAAAGGCCTTCTTAGGCCTATTAGCTGCCCATGACTCCCGTGCAGTGGCTTGATCAAAATAATATTTCTTAAAAATACAGATAAACTAGAATAGAAGGAAGACGTAAAATAAATGAGTTTCCCAATCCAATGAATGCATTGACCATAGGGCCCATAAGGTCAGGCTATGCCAAAGGATCTCTTATCCGTAATAATATGTATATACCACCTAAAACGTAAATGTGAAAAAATGTGAGACAAGTTCAACATTGTGATGGTATGTTTGGTTGTTAACTTCACATACAAAACAATTGTGGTCTAAATGGGTGCCCAGTTCTGTGAATGAATCTGAAATTTAATGAATTATAAGAAAGTACATAACATGCATAAGTAAATATAATCATCTGCTTAGTTTTTCTTTTTTTTTTTTTTTTTAGTTTTTTTTTTTGTTTTTTTTATATATTATATGCTTCGCACAAATATTCTTGTACATAAACGTCAATTTAGGGACTCCAAAAAACAGTTCGTGATTATGATCACGATAGATCACAGGCACCTGGAGCCAGGTCCCATTCAATGTTTTGGTCATTTATTAGTTAATATATATTATTTTGTACGTATATTAAGCTATCTTTGCTTAAGCTAGTGCCAGATATCTCTGAGAGTATATAAGACATCTTCATTAATGCAGACAATAGCGGTCACTCTGCCCATGTTTATTCTGTTAATTCTTAGCAAAGCAATGAAGGCCAATGTAAGCTGATTTCAATTCTAATAATAAAGTATGCTAGTTTTGATTGTGTGATACCAAAAAAAAAACTCACGTTACAAAAAAACACCCCGCCCAATAAGGGAGGCACCTATGAAGATTTCTAGAAGGTACTTACCACTGAGTTAAAACATTATTTTTCCCAAGACGACTCTGACTTCGAGTTTGATACATTTCTCATATAAATCATTCGTAATGTTATGCAGTTTGTAATTTTTCTTTCTATACAAAGGAAACTGCAGGGTAGGCTGAGAAAAGTAACCTAAGGTATTAACAAAGGTAAAAAAGGTAAAAAGGCCCTGATTGTCAATCTGCTTAATCTGGAAAAATATTTTGTTTCGTCAGGTATTTTTAAGTTTCTTTTTGTAAACTTTAAACACATATAATGACTATTCTGTAAATCTACATATTTCAATGCCGAAATGTGTTTGTTTTTTGTTCCAAATCAAAATACATCTTCGCTTGTTTTAACACAAATCTTAACCTTTTGAGAAAGTTTAATGAACCCTCCAAGCAAATTTTAAATTATGGTCATTAATGTGTAGTAAGACATCAAAATAACACACAAGTAACAACAGATCTCGGTTTCTAAGATAATTACCAACTGGTAGAGAAGCCAATGACAAACCAAAGTCATTGAAAATCGTAGGTTATCTTGAAGTTTTAAATTACTCAAACTCAAACTCAAACTCAAAAATGTGTTTATTCAATAGGATACATTGTGATCACTTTAAAACGTCAACTTAAAACTAGCTACGCTAGCTATTATGGATAGGAACTTAAAATTACGGTTCCTTGATGTGGACATAATGTATATAAAAAACCTTACTTGGTAAATATTAGCTGTGTGAATATCTTCCATTTTAAAGTCTTCAGTTGTTATTGTCCTTCATATTCAAAATGAACCTGATGTCTAGAGATGTAGGTAGAACGCCAGCCTTGCTAAACTTTGAATGAAGGCCAGAGCTTTCTCAAATTTTTTCTTTGTAAGAAGTTTAGTTTTTAGCATTTATTTCAATTTTCTATCCAACTGCATATATTTCGTTGCTTTGTTGTTATATAATAAAAGACAAGTGTTTTGTGTTCTTGTTTTTTGTTTATGATTTATGTCCCACAGATATACGTCTAGAAAATGACTGGCTTGTTTTAGCCTTTATAAGGGGTTTATCTCGACGCTTTAAGATCGTGTATAAGACTGCAGAAAATTCTAAGTTGAACCTTGGTGCCTTCCGTAAGCTAGGTCTTCAGGTATTAGGGTTTCCTTTATCGTGGTTTCTTCTGCCTTTACCATTTACACTAGGATTCTACCCAAACGTTTAGATACCTTATCATAAATCGCCCACCAAATAATTCATCTTTCCGTACTGGATCTATGAATGCATTTTGGCTATAAAAACTCTGGTGCGGCAGACATGGCTTTTCGCTTGAGCTCGGACATGCTAGCTGCATCTGCAGTATCTGTACCTAGACCTGTCGGAATGAATGTACGGGATCTAACCCGGTTATCATCATCAGAAGACCATTGTCGCGGGTCTGGTGTCGGTGACCTTGGATGATTATGGTCGAGCTTTGCCTGGTCAAG
Organism: Opisthograptis luteolata; assembly: GCA_931315375.2. Classification (NCBI taxonomy): domain Eukaryota; kingdom Metazoa; phylum Arthropoda; class Insecta; order Lepidoptera; family Geometridae; genus Opisthograptis; species Opisthograptis luteolata. The sequence goes on along the minus strand of OV928049.1, from coordinate 10,174,192 downwards.
AAGATCCAGCGCCATATCAGGTTTTGTACGTATTCACGCTTCACCTATAGACTATTTGATTCAACCAGCTGCATGTGCAGTATTGAAGGTTTTAAAGTCATTGTCCATACTCACGTTACGCCTCTTGGCTGTATGATTCAACAAGCTGCGTGTGCAGTATTGAAGGTTTTAAAGTCATTGTCCGTACTCACGTTACGCCTCTTGGCTGTATGATTCAACAAGCTGCGTGTGCAGTATTGAAGGTTTTTAAAGTTATTGTACGCACTCGCGTTACTCCTTTAGACTGTATGATTCAATAAACTGCGTGTGCAGTATTGAAGGTTTTTAAAGTCATTGTACGCACTCGCGTTACTCCTCTAGACTGTATGATTCCATAAACTGCATGTGCAGTATTGAAGGTTTTTAAAGTCATGGTACGCACTCACGTTACGCCTCCAGACTGTATGATTTAAAGTCATGGTACGCACTCACGTTGCGTCTCTAGACTATATGATTTAAAGTCATTGTACGCAATCACGTTACGCCTCTAGACTGTATGTCATGGTATGCACTCATGGTACGCACTCACGTTACGTCCTATGACTGTATGATTTAAAGTCATGATACGCACTCATGGTACGCACTCACGTTACATCCTATGACTGTATGATTTAAAGTCATGGTACGCACTCATGGTACGACTCTAGACTATATGATTCAGCAAGCAGCGTGTGCAGTGTTGAAGGTTACAATACGCCATCGGAGTAACTCATTATCAGCCGAGCATCATGCAAGAAAAAAGAATGGAAAAAAAATCATGAATTATGTGGGTAGTTAGAAAAGAAAAACTACGCAAAAATCATGAGGAAAAAATATCAGTTATTTTCCAAAGTATGCGCCTTTTCCCTAAAAAGGAAGGGACAAAGGCAAATTTACAGATAAAACTAACACACAGTTAATGACCACGAACTAACCTTGATCGTCCGAACTAGTTGGCGAGTTTCGTATCTTGCGTTCCCAACATGTTATTTTTCGTCATTATTTGGACTTATGACGATCTTTTCTCCATAACACTGCTTTCAACTAACTTTTTCACAAAATTTCCAATAAAATAACGAATTTAATCGATAAGTCGAAGCTGCGACGCCCGCACATAAAAAAGGAATGAAGTATGACGGAGATGACAGCACTGCCTATGACATGGAAGGTATCGTTCAGAAACAGTGAATTTTATATTTTTGTGATTTGATTTTTATTTTTACAGCTCTAAAAATTATGTGCGACGCCTTGTGCAATAAATAGGATTACTACAAAGTGAATAAATATCGAGAATGCAACGTCGAAGTGTAATGTCTGTGATGTTAGCTTACCTTGCTACGGCCGAGACACGGCTTGGTAAGAGCTCGGTGTGGATCATCCTTAAAATCTGCTTAGGAAAGTTTTGCGTGATCCTCGGGTAATTTCTCGAATGAATGATTCCTGTGGAGGTTGGGAAGAATATAGCTGCAGAAAAACTATTTCTTAAAACACATTAAATGTGTAATAATAACTGTTACTTATACTTAAAATTTGTACAAATCACCACGGTAGCCGTGACACTGACTATAATACAAAAAAATATATTTTTATACATTTTAAAAATAAATACAGATTTTTGTTGAAAGAAATAAGAAAAGTTATATAAACATTTTGCAGTGCATACTTCCAAGTCAATTTCATAACGCATAAGATTCTAATAAATTCAATTCTGTCCCCATATATTCATATTTTCATCCACAGAATATTAAAGCAGGGTCGTATATCAAAATGTTCAGCTTATCTCCAAGGGAAATCTTATAAATCGTGATCACTTTAAAAGGTGAAAGCTCCGCGAAGTATAAAATAAATGACAGACTGAGCAAACCTTATTATACAACACTCTGTTTTTTTTTCTTCATTTTATACTAATGGTCTTAAAAAATGACTATGCCATACGCCATAATATGTTTTACGCAAGTCTGAGTCTGACTTGTTTAATACCCAATGGCTCTAAATTCCATTAACACCACACTGTACAAACTATTTTGTTTAAATTTAGCTCAAACAGAAATAGTGCATACCTACAGCTAAAATAAATTAAACTCCAATCTAACATAAAGTTGATAGAAACCAAAATACGATTCCATTTTTGTAAAATTTTCTATCAAAGCCAATGAACAACAAACGCGATTTGAAATCCGGTTACCGTTCCGGAAACTCCACTAAATCGTGGTCACTTCAGAAAAATGAAACGTCAGAAACAAAGAACAAGTGAAGTGGACGATGCATTTTGTCTTCCTATGTGTCACGGACCATTTTTCTAACTTTAACCTTTTATTTGTGGAACTAAATACAGAGCTTACTCAGCGAGATTTTCCTTTGTCTTAATAAGTTTCTTTGTGGTTTCTGTATAAGTATTAATGGAGTGTGCTTCAAAATGAAAATAAGAAATGGGCTTTAGTATTGGTTTGTTTAAGCCGTCAACTTAAGGGAGATAATGCTGTTAAGTAATGAGTTTTATAGTTGAAATTTTATTATTTCAGTAGATAGGATATATTTTCTTTTGTCTTTTCTATTTTTACGACTTTTACTTTTTTACCTAACGCCAAGAAGTACGATGCAAACATTTGTGTTTCAAATTAACAGCCAATGTTTCGAGTGAAATTACAGGGCATAAACAGATTTAACATTTAATAACTCAAGTAAGCTCTCATAACTCTCTCCTTGAAAGAATGGGAGAGGATTGTGCGGTCAAACGAGCATACAGTGGACGGCCGAGTGGCCGTCGCTCTGTCGGCCGTCCCAGATACCGCTGGAAATACGAAGGACTAGCGCGAGCTCCAGTTGGAGGACTGGCAGGACGTGGCGCAGGACAGACCGAAATGGCGTCTTTTGTTATCGGAGGCCAAGACTCACTTTGGGTCGTTGTGCCATCTCAGTTAGTTAGTTAGTCAGTTAGTTAACTCAAGGACAAGCGCAATGCGTTGTCGCGTAGGACTTTGAACTGCTGACGTCTATCATCACATGAGTGAAAAAATTTATGTCATTGGACAGCATTGGTTGGTAACTGCAATTTGATTCACAATTCAGATAAAAGTATTTTGATCTTTACCATTTTGCCGGGCATTTCTTGCCTATTAGGAGGTTAGAACAGGCGTAGCTAGTTTTAAATGTGACGTTTTAAAGTGATCACAAGTTGTATTTTACTTAACAAAATTTATTGCAGAGGTTTAAAGTTGGACTTGCTCATGATGAGATCTCACTATAAGAACGGCAGTCAGTTTTAGAGATGAATTTATGGGTAAAACATAACTTCCATAAGACTGACAAATCAAAAATATAATAATATCAATATCTACAAAAATGAAAACTTTCGTCCAACCCAGATACATTTGCAATGCAATTCGAATACGCTGCTTTACCGAATTATCCAGTAGCTGCGTTTAGTGGAACCCCATTCAGGATATAGCGAACCCCTTTCAGCGGGTTTCAGCGCCATACGGTGCTTTGACGTCGTGAGTAAACGCAGCAAGAGATGGTGTCAGTTTATATTAAAACTGTGTTCATTGTCTGCGTGTCGATGTATATTTCATGCTGTGTACGAGTTGAATCGAAAATAAGATCAAAAGTCCCAATTGAGTTCTCGCCAGAACGTCTCTGGACGGCACTTAAGTTCACAATGTAGAAAATGTCAAAAATCTCAATAATCAGATAGACATGTAGATAGATAACGCTTTATTGTTCTACCATAACAACAAAAACTAGAACAACATAAAATGAAAGATCTTAGCTGGCGATGTCCAAACTAAAGATTTTCGACCGCACAAAATATAAAAATTACGCCCACTTGCCGCTCTTTAAGGCAAAGTAAGTCCACAAAAAACCCTAATGAGCTTTAGCAGGTCAAAGTTTTAAAGAAACTTAAAAGTGACCGAAACTAACTCTACTAAAACTCTTAAGGAAAAAATCCTAAACGAGAGCCAGCGATGCGACGCTACCAGCTTGCTACGCTTCTCACGCGCGCCCTGCCATCTGCCGTTGCCATGAAATACTATACAGCAGTGCTGGCTTGGCAATGAGCCGATAGTGCATTGAGAATTTTAGATATATATACGCACTAAAAGTTACCGATACCGCCAACATTGTTGCTACGTTTATCTCTGCGGACGTAATGGAGTTTCCCTTTGTAAAATCGGTTGACACAGCTGTTTTCAAACGCTAAAGTTACACCCTGAAGTTGAAGTTACACTTTATCTTATTGGAAGCATTGACTCGGACTCAACAACTGGCTTCGGTAAATAAAATTAAGGTACATTTTTTAGTTGGTTTACTAGCGACTGTTTAACAAATTCTTTCTCTACCATGTTTTTTAATGCACATAAAAACCATTTTTACTTTTTGCAGTTCTGGGTTTGACCATAGATTAAATGTTATTTTTTTATTACCTATAAGTAAACATTTGTTTATAGTCTCACCTGATAATAAGTGATGACGTAGTCGATGGTGAAGCATGCTTGCATAAAAAATACCTATGCAGTCTCGACTTGAAAAATCTTAAATTATATTTATCGAGCGAGAAAGATGGATGTTGTTGGCAAGGTATTCCATTCCTTCCCCGTTCGCTTTATTAATGTACTGTTATATACTTAATTGATTGGCAATCAAGCAGACGCCCTGCTTAATAATAAGCGGTTACCGTCGCCTATGGACAAGTGATGTTATGTGACGTTGTTATTAAAGGTGGGCGTACCTGTGGAAAATTACATAATAATTATAGACTTAATTGAACAGTATTTTACAACAAACCATTAAAATAACGAAGTTACTAGGGAAGAAATTAAGTAATTAACTAAAAAAACGTTACTAATTATAAGTCGTTAAAATATCTTGTCTCTTCTCTATTAGAAACAGACGTAAATGGGCTTCGTCATTTAGCGTCCACGTCAAAAAATGTTGGAAAAAAAGAAATTAGAGAGGAACCGTTTTGCGCTAATTATAGTAATCATAAATTCAACCGTTTCCGCTTCCCCTTTTGCTTTATGATCCATTTACTTAGGTACTTCTTTTTATATTTTGCTAATAGTCTATGAACTCTTTTCTACTTTAACGGATGTCTCGATCTATTATATAAATCGAAATCTTACTAGTAAAGCTTACAGATAAGAAAGGCTTGGGAATGTAGTGAGCTTGCTCTAATTCAATTACAACAAGATAAACACAAGAAGATAAAAATTGTAAATGCTATCGTACCGAAAAAATCACCTGCCAGGCATTTCTTGTCTGTTCTTTTGCCGTAGTAAGGAGGTTGGAACAGGCATAGCTAGTTTTAAGTTTGACGTTTTAAAGTCATCACATGTTGTATACCAACATACAAAAAAAAATTAAAAAAAAATATTATATGATTTTGATTTTGAACCAATTTACCTCAACAAAAATAAAAAAAGAGTTCGAAAACCTTCCTACCGCCATAAAAACATTCACCCGTTTCCGTGCTAAAAAAAACCAAGTCCTGTCAAATGAATTTTTCGCGCTTTCCCAAACTTTAGAAGCCTGTTTTCATTACACCAATCAACACCCAATCTTCATCCAGGGGTCTATAAAATTTTACTGGGGCCCCCAAGGCAAGTTTGTTTTTATTATTGTGAAATAAACATCCTGAAGTCTTAACTTCCACCTCAGTATTCCGCTGTAAGTTTTCAAGAATCGTTAATTTTGCCGTTTAGTGATATTTATTTCTTTCCTCCCTTTTTGTACTGTTTGTTTTGATTTTTGGAAATAACACTAAACATAAATCGCTTTTACCTTAAATGCCGAGTAAATATCGTGTATTACATAAATGTTTTTCTCAATTTATCAAGTTAATGTTTATAGTCATGTAATTAATACAAACAATATCGTTAATTCTAAAAAAAAATAATATGATAAAAATTATATTAAATTTGGTTTATATATCCCAATTATGTATGATTAGTGTGCATAGTTTATCCGTACTAATTAAATTAAAAAAACTTGTCGAACGTAACTTTCAAGTTGGCGCTAAGCCAATTCATGTCTTCCAATACAATTTCAATGCAACAACAACACCTTGCACTCAGAAAATATTTAGTTTCAACAAGCTCTACATTTTTATAAGTGTCTAACATAAAAGTTATACGGGAAATGCACGTGGCAGCAAAGATATCCGAAATTGAAACTCGTAACTGACCGGACATCGTCAGAAAGTGTCCTGGTAGTAAGTATTGAGAACTTCACGATGTTTGTTACATTTTGAACTTAAGTGCCTTCCTCACACTTTCTGGGGAGAACTGATTGAGATTTTGGATTAAAGCTCATTTCACACAGTTTTAATTATATTTGACGATTTAGAACCTACAATTAAAATGAACCACTTCGTCAAGATTCTAATCTTTTGATATTTTCAATAGAGTGTAAAAGGTAACAAAGAAAATTCAATCATAATTTATAGTTTTTTACATCTTACAGGGTAGCGTTGTACCACAAGTCATGTTAAGTGATGATGTGGCCGAAGTTGGCTCCACACTACGCCTAGTTTGGGGTACCTAATATATATTTTGCTGTCTAGATAGGTATATATTTCCAAAACTGTTCCCTATATTGCCACTTACGGCTTTGCAATGTATTTTATAGCCTCTGACATGTCGTAAAAGCCAGCTGTCTACTTCATTGGGGAAATAACTCTAAAACGTTGAAGTCTATCGGAAAATTTATTTTCGTTTTATGTTAGTTCAGGATACTTTGTAAGGCAAGTGAGATTAATTGTGTTCTTTAAAGGTAGACTCCGAAATAAAGCTGAAAATTGGAGCTAATTAGAAATACTTTTCTGTTTAATTGTAATTGAATATACAGAACATTATTTTCTGCTTGTAGCGTGACACCACGTTTGACCACATCGTCACTTACCAACATCAAGTGACTTAATATGGTCAAACGCTACCCTAGAAGTAAAAAAAAACAACAAAATATATGAAGAACCGTTATGCCAGTTATACAGGCTATTAATGACATAATTATAAAATATAACAACAATCAAACTCAAACAAAAATTATTCAGTAAGATACAACATGTCATAGTGATCATATTATAACGCCAAACTATTTACGCTAGTTCAAACCGCCTCGCACTTCAAAAGAATATTTTTTATCTCAGACCTCCGACCGGTCTGAAATCCTTAACATTTAAGGGTTGTAAACTAGCTAATAAGAACCAGTTTTATATATAGAATTAAATTTATTCAATTGACGAGACAGGCAGCTCCTTTGTCTGACGGTAATTGAAAAGCCTGTACCACGCTAAACTTTAAATTGGAACGTCCTGAGTACTGCGATACTCATCGTACTGAGAAATCAGTTTTACTGTTTCAATGTAACAATTATGCTCAGTTTATTATCTGTTGATGCCCTTTGATCATACATACATGGCCTTAGACGTCTATGATAGACGATTCAAACCGTGTCAGTGGGGTTTGAAGAACACTTGTTGGTGGCTATACAGGCCATTACGAGAACGGCAGGCACGTCCACACTTAGTGCAGATGTGACTATCATTTGTTGGATTATATCACTGACGAGTCGCCTCACTCTCTCTTCAGCAAGCTTGTCAAACCAGACTCTATCAGGGAGCCTCTGACCTAATAATGTGGCCCTTTGATCAGGCATACGATGGTAAAGCCAGACAGGGCAGGGAGAGGAGCTGCGACTCATAATATAAAACTAAGAATCTATCACTTATCGGTAGTTCCGGCAGCATCTCTTGAGAGCCAGTTCCCAGCCCATGAGTAACGTGGCACCACTTTCGACCACATCGTCGCTTAACCTCAGGTGACTTGTGGTCAAACGATACCCTGTAAGATTCAAATGAATTATACCATTGCACTAACTAAATGCTTGGATCGGACCGGATCTAGTGTGTGGCAAATATATATCTTGTATTGAATTCTTAACGTCTGCAAAAAATATGGTCCGTGTTCCTCTAACTCTTTCTAAGGACATATTGCCCTAATATATAATATATACGTCTTGTTCTGACATCCCGGTACAACTTTTCAGTTCACGTGCCTTCTTCTGACACGTACCTACACCTTTTGTGTTGGACACTTTGTTAAATGTTATTTCGTAACAAATGACACCTCTTTTGAGCCTCTTTTTAGTGAATTACGTGCTTGAAAATTTACTTTGTAATATACAAAGTTTTGGGGCGTAAGCGGGAATTTTTGCTGGGGGTAAATTGAATTGCTTAATGGAGTTTGGTTCCTCATTTCTTGTAGGCGTTTAAAAGGACACGCCAATGACGTAGGGCAATAAAAGTGAACTTAAGTTCTCCTAGAACTATCTATTGTGTTTAGTAATAAAATTTGATTTCGGAACATAACATTTTATTAACCATATGGTATTTATTTGAGTTCTCGATATTTCTACTGTTACATACAAGCGCTATATTCACGAAGGTGGTGGTTGATGGTGGTGGTGAATATCCCTTTGTAAAGCCAAATCGAAAGGAACAAAATTTAAAAAAAATATATAGTTCACAAAAACTAAAAAAAACACTTTAAAAACGCTCTCAAAAATATAAAATAATTAAATTGACTTGTATTAGATACGATATAATGGTTAATTCAAAAAGTGTAGAGCGCTTTTTGGTTGTGTGTACTTTTATTTACCCAGTAAAAGAAGCGGTCCACACGGTTAGTAAGTTAGTTAGTTACAAGTCAAGCTAATAAAAGTGTTTTAAAAATTATGCCAATTAAAATTTTTTGAGTTTCGACATTTCAGATTCTTAGTACAATTCATGTCCCAATAAAAAACAAACAAACCCACCAGCCCACCAGTCAATAACTTTGTCCTTAGCCAACCAAACAGAGCTTTGGCAACCAAACACTTACTCTATTATTATTATGTAAAAGCAACCGCACGGGTCCTCTGCAAATATAATGAAATCATTAAGTAACGTTAATTCGCTTAGTGATCCCGGCAAATATGATGAAAATATGCAAATGACCGGCAAAGTTGCTGGCTTGCTTTAGTTAAAACAAATTGCAGGGTTTGCTCCGGCGGGTTTAATTCTGAGAGATTTACTGGCGACGCGGCGACGTTAAAAAAATATATAAGGCCGCACATTCATTGCGCTACATTTATTTGGCAACCGGACTTTAGTTGTAAAATATACAGATGTACAGTCAACGGCAAAAATCGCTGAATAAAAACAAATTTTCCGATTCACTGTATGATCTTAAATACTAACCTTCGACTGAATCATCACTTTACATCATTTGTATTGTGCTATGGTCAAACACAACCTTGTAAGTTGTAAGGAAAAAACAAACATTGCTGATCTAATAAGCATTTTGAAAATCGAGTATGATTAGCTACTTTTGTCGCTGACTGTACGAGGCTACGTCAAAATTGATGGTTGTATAAAAGCAATAGAGACACGCCCTGCGGCTTCGCCTGCGGTAAAGTTGTCATTTCAAAAGTTAGGTAATAAAATACTAGTTGCGCCCCGTGGTTTTACCCGCGTCTTCCCGTTATCCAGCAGGAACCTTTTTTGGATGAAAAAAAATAGCTTATATGTTAATTCAGGGTATAAGCTATCTCCATTCCAAATTTCATCAAAATCGGTGTATTAGTTACGGTGATACGTGGTAACAAACATTCACACACACACACAAACTTTCACATTTATAATATTAATAGGATGCAAAGCTGATTCATACACTTATGGTTTTTTTGACATATATTGACATTTTTTTTTTTTTTAGAGTTTTCGATTGATTACCAACTCACCTAATAGAAATCGACGGTACAGTTAAAGAAAAAAACATACCTAAAAGATACATATTCTTGCCTATACCTAACCCTAAAATGCTCTTAGTGTATTTTGCACAGTACCACAGTAATTTAGTTGCACAACATTTTGTGGCTCCTTGAATGCGCGGCTTTAACATGAAATGAATTTGTATTTGGATCGTTTACGCGCTGCGGTTGTTTTCAAAAAGCGATTAATTAAAGGCCCTTTTAATAGTGATGAAATACTCTATTACAGGCTTAAAGGGGATTTTTTAGAGACGTGGATTTATAGACATATTGGCAACTGCTTTATTTGAAGAGCATTTTTATTTTGTAGAAGTAGTGAAAGTGTTTTGTTCTTTGAATGAAGAATTTTGAACTTCAGCAATTTAAAATCCTGAGTAGCCTGTACTATACTGGTTCATCATCATCATCATCATAATCATCCTTTGTTAGTCCACTGCTGGACATGGGGCTCTCCTAAAATACGCCACTGAGCCCGATGTTCAGCTTCTCTCACCCAACCGCTGCCAGCCATTTTGCAAATGTCTATACTGGTTATAATATGTTAAATTACTTGCCTTCTAGTTTCACTGGTAACATTTTGCTTTTCAATATGGAACACAACAATGTTGCACACTACTGTTTGACGGTTGAAAATCTCGTAAGCAGTGTAATAGAGAAGTGAGTGATTAAAAAAATTATCTCCAAATATAAAAATCTTGAACCCTTAGTTCAGAGTCAACCTTCACAACAGAAGCAACCTCAACAGCTCCATATGACATAATGACTTAAACCAAAAAACCAGAAGGATCCTGCAAAAACTGCACATCTTCACAAATTGGGAAGGCATTTTCCTCAAAAATTCCATATCTTACTCGTCGCCACGCTGTTTAGTCGTTATTGCCTTTGAATTTCCTCATTCGCCGTTAAAAGAAACTTATTTGCGTAATACGTCGTCCCAGAGGACGTAACGTTAAAAGATAACGTCACATGCGGCTGTATTTACGATACCCGAGACGTTACTCAAATATAACGTCGTTAAACAATATACAGGGTATCAGGTTAGGTAGCTTGTTTGGTGTGTTGGGTGGAGTATAGTATTTACCATCGCTCTAAACGGTGAAGGAAAACATCGTGAGGAAACCGGCATGTCCATTGTCCAAGAACCACAACATTCAAGGGCATGAAACGACCTCTACCAACCCGAACTGGGCCCCTCTCTCTCTGAGAGAAGGTCACGGTCCCAGCAGTGTGAACGTAAAGGCTGATGATGATGATAGTATCAACTAACTGAGATGGCGCAACGTCCCAAAGTGAATCTTGGCCTCCGATTATAAAAGACTACTCGTCAGTCTGTCCTGCGCCACCTCCTGCCAGTTCCCCACCTGAAGCTCACGCAAGCCCTTCGTGACTTCGTCTTTCCGACCGGGTGACGGCCAGTCAGCCGTCCCATGTGAGAGGATCATGAAATAAAATAGAAAATAGAAAATAAAATAGGTCACTTGAGAGCCAGATCTCGATACAGGCCTAGCATAGCTCATAGTCACTTATTATCAGGTAATTTGTTGTCAAACGCTACTCTGCGAGAGATAAAAAGAAGATATAAAATCATCATTTTCCTTACACCATAGGCCAAAATACTGCAATGAAGTTATACGTTTATGGTCAAAGTTGAGTATTAAGTTAGTTACCTTACGGAACGATACAGCCTATATGAAATCCTTTTGCAATATCTAAATTAACTGCCAATCACATTCCGCGAAATCGTAAATGTTTTCACCATCATTGTTATAAACATCGCGAAGATGATGTGCTGCCAATCTAAATGTCTAACAGTCTAAACAACACAAACAATGTTCGATAAATACAACATTGTCCAACAATATACGTCGCTGCTGACATCGAACGATACAATCTTCCTCTCGTTCAAACGTGGCTTCCGCTGAAGTTAAATTATAATCAAACAATTGCTTTGCTGAACATGACTTGGTGTGTTTAATTAATAAAAGGCCTTGCTTTGCTTTACTTCGCGAAACAACGTATTTTATAAGCTTGACTGTATCATCATCATCATTATCATAATCAGCCTGTTTTAGTCCACTGTAGCTGCACATAATATGTCCAGATACAGAGGAATGAATCGCATATTATGCCACTACCGCCGTACTTTAGCTTCTCAGGTTGTTTTGTACGCAAAAAAGCAGGACGGCCTGATGGAAAACGTTCACCGTCGCCTATGGACATTTGCAACACTTGGAGAACACGATTCGTTGCCGACCTTGAAGAATACCTTCCTAAATTTGCCGTCCGTAAATCTGCTGTACTTGGCTGAATCTTACTCAGCCTGCGTGTAAATCCGCCACGGGGCCTTCGATCACAGTGTAAAAATCTCCAGCTATTTCGTTATTTTTGTATCCTCCAGATTTACAGCCATTTTATACCCCAATTCCGTTTTAATTGTTTCAAATAAAACGTTGATCACTTTCATTAGTGACCAGCGCTTTGTAAACTCGAAAAAGGCCCCTTCGACTCTGTTCGAATAAAAATGCAAATGTACCTTTTGACCTGTCCTACAATGTAATTGGGAAAAAAGTGCCTTAAAAACGGTCTATGTGGACATGAGATGCGAATATATTGTGCCCAGTTTTGCATCACAAACGCTTGGCGCTACCGTCCTGTTCATCCCTGAACTACGGCATAGTGGCGATAACTTTTTCGTTCAAAGTTTTCATGAATTTACATATTTTCTCTTTAATGAAAGTCTGTGGAACGCATGTAAATACATTAATATTAATGACTGATTATATGGCTCCTGCGGGAGAGGCGGTATTAAACGGATTTTCCTTTGAAGGGTAGGGTTTCTAATTAACTTTGCGTTGTATACATACTGACTAGATTTTTGTAGAACGAGCTCAGTTTTTATTTTGCTTTTCTCTGAAATGTTCAAATATCCATTAGGCCTGTTCCACTTTTAAGACCCTGGTCTCAACAGCCTGACTCTGCAGGCAATAGAAAGTAACGAAAACGAAAACAAAAAAAAGGTGTCGAGTTGCAAGTGCATCAGAAACGGCCTTTTAAAAAATTACTGACAGAATTTCAGACTTGCCTAAGTGACTAGCGCAATTGCGAAGCCAATGAGACCTTTATAAGCCAGGTTGCTAATCAATTAATAAAGCTAAAGATTACAAGTTTCATAATCACACGATGCATGTTCTCATAATAAATAATATTCAAATAAATGAACAATGTGATGGCGATACGGCAGTAGATAGCGAACATTATTACCGTCTTCTCTCATAATCTGCTAATTTAATGGGCAATTACGTAGACAAAATGAAATTTAACGCTTTACGAGCTGTTAAGATATATCTTGCGACATTCTAAGAGCTTTTACTTCTTAGGATTATTTCCTAATCACTCCCTAACGCTTCACTTCACTTTCCCTCACTCAGGCCTCATCGCCGAAGACGTAACATGGGATAAAGACCCTAAAGCCGTGGTGAATGCAAATACGAGTATTGCTTGACAATTTTGTGATAATAAATGTACATTTCTACAAATTATAAAACCTAGGTAAATAAAATTTGAAATAGGTACCGTCGTCATTCCAAAAGTTGACTGGACCGTGAATCACCCTAACAAAAAGTTCTAAATTCAGAACTCAGTCGCGCCTTAGTTTTCATGAAGTAAGAGGCATAACTATTTGAATGAAGAAGGAATGACTGTTTAAACAGGAAAAAAAATAACATTCACAAAATGCAAGGAGTGCAATTTTAGATAAGAAGAATGTATTTATTTCCTAGTTTTTGTCATTAGGAGTCATCGTCATTGGCGCCCGCCCTTTGGCCCGGTGGGTCGATCTGTCATCCTATTTTTCAGGGCCAATAATCGCTCGCGTACTTTGGGAACTACTACCGTATTCGTATTCACTTAGCAGTCCCACTGATCGCGTAAGTTTACCCTGAGTTTCAAAAACTCCCATCACCAAAGAGGCTCGTGACGAAAGCGGGCAATTCCGTCCCACATTTTGTTCTCGTCAAAAATTTTCATTTCATTTATAGCCGAGTGGATTCCGCAAATTACCGAGGATTTTCCCTTTTTTGGCTTTTTGCAAAATTGCCTACGTCCACTTAAAGATATTAAAGGAGGAGACAAAGACAGCGGGTGTAAGTTAATCGCGGTGCTCTTAGTTGTATTTATTTGCGGTTCTTAACTTTCTTTTCCGGCTTGCTGCTGCTTGGGCACAGAGTACTTATCATTAGCAAGCGTTAGGTACTCAGATCATACCTACTTATTGACTATAGCTGCTTCCCGCAGGTTCCTGTTTCATCCGCGTGGTTATCACAATAAAAAGTATGCGATGTCCTTCTTCAGAGTTCAAGTTATCTCCATATCAAATTTAATGCAAGTCGGTTTATTAGTTATGAGTTTTTCCGGAACAAACAAACAATCAAATCTTTTCTCATTATGTAATTAGGTACTCGTATATAGACTTGCTTTTTGATTTTTGTGTTCCGGCGGTCCCACTTGAGAGCCAGCAATCCATGTGTAGCGCGTCCCCTCCTTCGTTGACATCCTCATTTAATATCAGGTCACTTGTGGTCAAACGGTAAACTGTAAAAAGAAGGCAAAACTTTTTGTGAATATGTAGTTAGCGATCTCCATTCCAAATTTCGCTCAAATCAAACATTCACACTTACCTACTTACTCTTTCACAAACTTTCGTATTTTTAATGTTTGTGTCATTGTTATGAAAATATTCATGTACGTAACAAATTCACAAAACGGTAATAATTCTAGTCAGCTGTACTAAAAAACATGCAGCCGTAAAAAGTTGTCGACTGAAACGTACGCAAAATTGGTTGAAATGTAGTCAGTTCCTGTAATCCGTTGTTCAAGTGTTGTGTTACTAAAATGCAATGAAATGCATGAAAAGTATTCAAAGTGGTTTTGTTCGATTGGTTTAAATATCTAGAGATAAATTGGACAGAATTGATCCAATCACGTTTTGACTATGGCCTCCATATAAGCAATAAATATTGCAACAATTGTTGATAAACCAAATAAATAAAATAAAAACAAATTCAGGTTGATAAATTAATACTGCAACCACATTTTTTTATCAGTAACGGTTCCCAGCCTATCACAACATCAGATGATTTGTACGAAATAAAAAAAAAGAAGGTCTTCTTTAATCATTAAATCCCAGACACTAAAAAGTCTCAGCCGTTTCTGTAGTTTTAAAGGACACGTTATTACTGAAAACGAACTTATTTAAAAAGCTGGATTCAATACGAATTAAGGAACCAAATATTTAAATAGGACATTGATTTGGGGCAGCGTTGACGCTCCAGAGAGAAGACAAAGCAAGGAATGGATGCGGGCGTGTAAACGATCATTCCAGAACGTTTTCGAACCACTGATGTTTTACTGATTGGGAAAATTGAACTGGCTCGGCAGAGGGCACGGCGACACTTTGAAGTGAAGCAAAGGGACCAGTTAGGTATAAGTAATGAGAATGCGGGTTGTATGACTGCAAATATTGACTAGGTGAGAGATCGTGCTCTGTGAGTGTGTTTTGGAAGGTGCTTGTAGAAGATTAATATGAGTATAGATTGAAAGTGAAATCATATTTAAGTAAATGATTTCACTTACAAATGCTTCATCACTACTTATTATAAAACAAAGTCCCCGCGCCGCGTCTGTCTGTCTGTCTGTCTGTCTGTCTGTTCGCGATGTTCGCGTTCTTCATGCTGTTTTCACCAACAGATAGACTGGTTCTCGAGGAAGGTTTTAAGATATAATTTGTTAAGTTTTTGTTTACATTGGCTAAAGTATAACGATATTTGTTGGAGAGGTCGGAAAAAAATAAGCCGTCTGGGAGCTTTCAACGAAAACGCTGCCTAAACCCTTTGAGATATAACAAAATGATGTATGGTGGAATTGTGTATCTTATACAGGTCTACAAAAAAGTCCGCGATGGCATATGTTTATCTCTTAAGGATAACATACTATAACTACTTTTTTACATTTTAAAAGTTGATAAAAAGGCCGACTAAAATCGGACCGTGTTTTCCATACTTTTATATTAATCCTTATCAAAATAAATCATTTCGTATTCAAGATTGTTCCAATAGCTGTAGATTACTTTTTGAATTGTTCAAATCGGACATTCTGTTCGAAATATATTACGAAATTAAAAAATTTCAAACTAATCGAAAAATAAACTCGCCGCGCGCCGTACCGTAGCGCAGCGGGAAACGCGGTGAGGTGAGGGGGGCGGGAACCCACCGAAGGCGGGAGTCGCGGGAGAGAGAATCTATGAAATAGGTAAAGTGCGGTCGCGGACCAGGAAGACCTTTAGCTGCGCGGTTCAAACGCGCGGTCCGAAAAAAATAAACTTAGAATAAACTTAGAATTTAAATGAAATTTGGTATAGGGATAGTTTGAGCCCTGGGAAAGGACATAGGATACTCTTTATCACGATAAACTGTAGCCCACGCGGGTGAAACCGCGGGTAGCAGCTAGTTCAATATAAAGCAAAATGATGATTTCTTTATACTTAGTGTACACACATGAATTTCTATTTTCACTAAAAATACTATTGGCATCTATTTTTTTAATATTTACAGGGCAGTTTTTATTCTAAGAGATTCCTAAGAAGAGGGTGGTAGCTAGCCAGGCGAGTACTAGAAAATTCCCTACCACCAAGCTATGGTTTCATCACGATGTTTTTCCATCACCGAAAGCTCAAGCTCTTTGCAGAATTCAAACCCACATCCTACGGATCGCAAGCCGACGTCACTACCACTGAGCCATCATCGCTATATTCTGCGTCTGCATCGCCTGCTCTTGAATGTTGTGGTTCTTGGACATGCAGGTTTTCTCACGATATTTTCTTTCACGTTAACTGACTGTCTAAAACATTTCAAAATTGTCCCTCTCCTATAGGAGGTATACTACAGAACTGTATATAAAACAGAAATCAACAAGCCAATGTAATCGTGAGAGGTCGACAATGCTAAATCAAGGTTTGCTCTCCCATCTGATTGGAAAATGTACGACGAGTCGAGTCTACGAACCGCCAGATAATGAAGCATTGTTTTACATAAATAAGACTGGCTATTCTCTGCGGTTTCACTCGGATAAACTGTATTTTATCGTGCCCTTTTGCCATTTCTACTTATAAGTTCTGAGCGCTAACGTTTGGTGATTAGTTATGAAGTAAAGTCATAGCCTAACCTCAGCATGATGGAGCAAGTACTACGCAATTTGTGCATGTTAGGTACAATGCATGATTAATGACATCTAGGCATCCAACTCTTTTACTAACTTCCTTTATGGTAGGATGTCCTAATTATGTCTAATGGACTGATGGAGACACGGTGACATGGCGCTTAAATCTTTTTAACTTAGCAACTTGGGCGAGATTTTCGTGTTTTTTGCTTTTTTTATCCACGACGGAACGTAGACGGTATATGCGTTTGGGTCCATGTTGCCATTTTTCTCCAAAACTACTAGTTCGATTTTGATATAGCGATGATGGCTCAGTGGTAGTGACATCGGCTTGCGATCCGTAGGACGTGGGTTCGAATCCTACAATGAGCTTGAGCTTTCGGTGAAGGAAAACATCGTGATGAAACCATAGCTTGGTGGTAGGGTATTTTCTAGTACTCGCCTGGCTAGCTACCACCCTCTTGTTAAGAATCTGTCGCCAAGCATCTATCGGTGTGTTCCGGCAGCCTCACTTGAGAGCCAGTTCCCAGTCCAGGTGTAGCGTGGCGCCATCTTCGACCACATCGTCACTTCACATCAGGTGACTTGTGGTCAAACGCTACCCTGTACAGAGTAAAAAAAAATAAAATAGTTTTCAGTTATTCCTGTATTGGGTTATGTTAGACCTATCACACTAGTTAATATAATTGCGAAAGTTTGTTTGTAAGTGTGTATGTTTGCGACTTCTTTAGGCTGGAATGGCTCAACAGATTTGAGTGTAATGGCGGTAGGTTATACCCTGGACATAGGCTACTTTTTATCTTGAAAACATGAGGGATTAAGGGAAAACCACGAGTGTAAACCTGGGGCACAATTTAGAGAATTAAAAAAAATTACTTACATGTCTATTTTACGTGGGATATTGTAATATTAATAAAGTTTTAACATTGTTTCAGGTAAGTTACCTACTTTTCTATTCTACGAACGAGAGTTTGCAGATAAGTATATACCTATTACCGAATGGAAGGCTCTCGCAATTAAAATCTTGATAAGTCTATATTTCGGAAAAACGGATTAACAGACGCCTTAGGGTGAAACCAAACGAGCGTAATCTTGTGAGTCGTGAGTCGCAGATTTTCGGTAGCATAAATTCTGCTGCATTCGGTTTCATACAAAAAGGCAGTTGGTGCCACACGACGACGTAAAATGAGCTACCGAAACTCACGACTCACAAACACAGCTACAGTCATTTTCATCATGAAAAACAGCACTGTTCCTGTGTGAATCTCGACACGGTAAACCGTGAAGCAAAGCTAGCATTATTATAAGACTTTATACTAACTAAGTTTCCTAACACGCGGATAGATCGGAATTACAGAGCAACCGAAAGGCGCCGGTAATAGCGGAATCAAAAATCTGCTTGGTGGTTGCAAATTTTCCATTGCGAAATTAGAACAATTGTAATTGCAATTAATAGATCTTCGAGGCAAGAGTGAACATGTACCTTCTAGGTGTGCGTGCTACACCATCGACCGCATCAATGCTTGGCAACAGGCGGAATGGTGGTCAAACGCATAACTACTAGGAGCAATAAAAAAATAAAATTAAAAGAAAACACATAAGCGAAACTTTTTGCTCCAAAATCAAGTTTAGTTTTCGTATTTTTATACACTCTCATCATCATCATCATCATCATCAACAGCCTGTATCAGTCCACTGTTGGACTTAGGCCTCTCCCAAGGTACGCCACTGAGCTCGGTCTTCGGCTCTTCTCATCCAACTACAGTAGTTGCCAGTAACTGGCAGCCACTCGGCGCAAACCGTCGATCCACCTGGTGGCAGGACGTCCTACACAACGTCTGCCAAGTCGCGGTCATACACTCTGGTTTACCTCTATGTAGGCACAAAATTATGTCCCAATTCGTCGAAACTCTAGTTCGAACTACTTTCACGGGATTAGCAAGTTAGATACACTCATGTTGGTATCATAACTCTGTACATGGCAGCATATTTTACGAGTACCGACTACGACGCTGAACTTTATGATTGCCACGTCAACAATTTACTATTCGGGCCCCGACCACATCACTTACGAACTGTACTTCAAGTAGGGATGGGGTTGAGAGCTGTTTATCGATAGTATCGATATAAAATATTTTTTGTTAGTACAAAGGCTCATAAAAAGTTTTTGGAACCTTGTGACTTTTTTAATAGTTAATTTAAAGCCTTTTGTTCTTGTCAAAACGTTGCTACTCTTAATTAATTAATTAATACTTCAAGTGTCAGAGCCTTACTAGAAGCAAATATCATATGGCACAAAAAACTTCGGATAGATTCAACGAATGAATGTGTGCAATAAAATCTATATTACGTAATAAGCAAAAAAAGGTAAAATAAATGACGCTTTAGACATCCTTAAATAGGTTTTCTTTAAAAATCTATACTTTTTTATATTGCTGGCTTATAATAATGACTAATTCTTCGAAAACTTATTCCGTGAGCGCAGCTCTAAAAAGAGACTCACGAGCTTTAAATATTGGGCTTAAGGCTCGAGTCTTATAAAACTCTTGTTGTATAAAAATTGCTACATTGTTGTTTAGCTAAAACATGACGTAAAATGTGCAGTTGACTCGCAAACGAGCGCGCAAAAATACACTTAGAACCGCACTAAAAGCATACTAGCATTATTCAAACTCGTATATTTATTTATGGGTAGGTAAAATATCGGTTCAGTGACTTCTAAATGAGGACACAAGTATGATCCAAAAAATGGTTGAATAGAAGTTTGGTTATCGTTAGTCATCTACCAACTCGCGCTGGGCCATCTCTGATGCTGGGGTCACACTAACGGGAAATGCCGTTCAGTAGCGCGATGATTGACGTTTGACATAAGTGTGGCCACGACATTGGACAACGGCATTCACATTGGCGTTTGACGTTAGCCGACAATTCAAGTGCATTCACGTTGACCGTTCAAGTGTAGCCACTCACATAATAGCGTTAATAATTAACGCAATATTTATCACGAAGATAGGCATTGACATTTCCCTTGACGTTGACTTTAGTGTGGCCCGGGCATGAGAGAACGCCAGAGTACCAGCGCATTGGGAACGTAATAGGCTGATAATGACTGAGTGTGAGTAAGTACCTAGTTATCGATATTGAATACCATATTGCATAAAACAATCGATATTTAATTCCCATCCCTTACTGTTAGTTACTTGTTTTGATGGCTTTTCGCATCGAAATTTTAGTACTTAAAGGCTGATTAGTTTTCACATTATATAATAACGAAGTCGCGAAGAAAATTGTTAACTGTTATTAGGTAGGTATAATAACTGCTTAATGGTACTTACTTAAATAAACAATGTTGCTGGGACAGTTTCTTGGTATTTTACCTTGACTCTTTTAGTTTATTTTAGGGTGATATAGTTTAGAAGACGAAGCCACCTGGTCCCACGCAGAGGCTTCATGTTTTTAACTTTTTTAATAGGTACCACAAACCTGACTAAATCAAAGAAAAACAGCAAGTTTGGTGTTTACAGTTTTAAAAATAAAAAAATCAGAGAGTTTAGATCTTAATCATGAATTTAATAGATCATTGAACTATAGTCAAATGAATAGATACCAAGTATGTATAATTTTTTTTTTTTTACTATTTACAGGGTAGCGTTTGACCACAAGTCACCTGATGTTAAGTGACGATGTGGTCGAAGATGGCGCCACGCTACACCTGGACTGGGAACTGGCTCTCAATGAGGCTGCCGGAACACACCGATAGGCGCTTGGTGACAGATTCTTAACAAGAGGGTGGTAGCTAGCCAGACGAGTACTAGAAAATACTCTACCACCAAGCTATGGTTTCATCACGATGTTTTCCTTCACCGAAAGCTCAAGCTCATTGTAGGATTCGAACCCACGTCCTACGGATCGCAAGCCGACGTCACTACCACTGAGCCATCATCGCTATAAAATTGATAACATGAAAGGCTTGTTGAATTTAATTTCAAGTGTAAGCAAATCAAATTACATTATACATATCATTTATATATATAGAGTACGTGATCAAGTCTCTTTCTCCGCTTTCCAACTTCATTATTGTCATGTATAAAATTTATAACTCATGAAAAACTCTCCTAAAACCTAAATCTATTTCAGTCACGAAATAATCTTCACTCCCGCGCCCATATTTCTTTTTTTTTTCATCGCCTTAAACATGAATCGTCTAATACAAAATTTTACGCACACCACCTCATGTATTATTCAACACATGCTTAAAAAGCTCGCTGAATACTTAAAAAACAATGTCCCATGTCATTCGCAATTCTTAAACCGATGCTTATGAGAGAGGTAATCGAATTTCCACGGAACTGTGATACTGGGTGTTCTTGGAGAGTAAGGTACACTCCATTATAGTCCTTGTTGCAACCCCCTTACCGTTATAATGGAATATTAGATTCCGCCATAAAACCGGTCATGACAAAGAGACCATTAAATTTTGACCTCTAAAACCCGCTCTGGCGCCCGTTTGACGAAACTCAGCGGGGAAGCCGTCAGGCCTAGCTACGCTGGTGGTGTTTGCAGGCAATGTGTTTGCTGACGTAAACACCGTTGTAGGAGAGAAATTGGCGAAAGATGTTTGCCTCCACGCGGAAGTGTTGTTCGGCTCAAGAGGCGCGAGTAATTGGGAAATTCAATCTAAAAACAGTTTCAGATTTCGTTCCCAATCAATGGAGGATTTTTTTTATTCGGCGCGCGGATGTTAGTTAAATGAAGGTTCAAAGGGCAGGCCCTCTCGCTGAGGATTGGCTGTGTCGAGGGGAGGTAGCTTCCACGGTTGATTCGATGTCCCAAATCTTATTTCGATTCATTTCCCCGCGGTAACTACGTTAGTTTTAGATATGTGAGAGCTGAATCGTTGTTCAAACGTGATACGTTTTGCTCAATCGATAGTAACTGCTTGCTTTATACTTTATATACAGCTGGAACAGTTAGGAATATGACCATTAGGAGTATGAAGAATCAGGAATAAATCAGCTTAACATGCCATCCGAAGCACGGCAGCGCTCAGTTGAATAAGCCATTAAACAGTCATCCAAGTGATAAACCTAACTCCGATGGCCAGTTCAGATTCTGGAGTTCGCGTAGGTCCACCGCATCCTTCCAGCGGTATCTAGGGCGTCCAGCCAGCCTTTGACCATCCATTATGGCCGTGCTAAATGTTGGACCAGACCAGCTATGCTACGAGCACTACGATGCTGTCGCTGCTCAAGTGGAGAATGGAGATGCATGAATTTGCTACAAGCTTTTGCATGCTCAAGACGAAGAAACACATTTCGAGGCTGCTAAGGTGGCTTATAAGCCTTCCACATTTCCGACGGGAAAACATAGGTACATAAACTTTCATCACGCACTAAGGAAGCTTCACATAAACAAACGCTTTGCTTTCGTTTATATAAAGAGAAGTAACGTAAAGCAAATATAAAAGGAAAACTAAACGTGTTTGAACAGAGGAAGGTATTCGCCAAAAATGTTGATAAAAGAAATTCTAACGGAGTAATTGAAGCAGAGTTTTGAATAGAAAGTTTTTTTGTTTTGCAGTTATTTTTAATTCCCGACCAAAAGGGTTGCGAGTTTCATGTGTACGTTTCTTGGTATGTTTGCATGTTTGTACGTCATTGTTTGTTGTGTGTATTGCTTACATTTAACCACAGCTTGGTGGTAAGGCATTTTCTGGTGCTCGCCTGGCTAGAATAAATATCACCAACCACCACTATCAGTGTGTGGGCAGCCTCACTTGAAAGTCAGTTCCCACTCCAGGCATAGCATGACGACACTTTCAGTCACTGTGACTTAACATCAGGTGACTCATGGTAAAACACTTACCTACCTGTAAAATGTAAAAAAAAACTGCTTATTCTCTTTTCTTATTTTAAGGCTTTAAGGAAATGACAAAGTTTTTTAAAAACTAAAAGTTAATAGTATTTTTTTTCTTCCTTGTTTGCGAATAATTCTGTAGCAATATCGACTACATGATTTTGTTCTTCTGTTTTTTTCATTTGATGAACAGTCAACTCAAGTTTAATCGAAAACAATTCCACGAAATGACAAAACACAGACACCATTTTAACCCGAAATTTTACCACTGTCGTATTTAGTTTTCGTAAGGCATGATGAGCTGAGAGCTGAGAGAGTATTCAGAACAATTTACCTGTTTCAATCTCTCACCATTATCAACGTAACATCCTAATCAAGATATGTCTTCATTCACTGTTGACAGTCATATCTTGAGCAAATAGCAATCTACTGCTTGGCAATGTCAACTGCTATGCTAATAATAGAATATTAGATTTCTGTGCAGTGTCTCGGGCTCAGAATGCCTTCGAAATCAGCCTTCCGAATATAGCGAAGATCGGGCTCAGTGGCGTGCTTTGGGAGAGGCCTATGTCCAGCAGTGGACTGAAGTGGGCTGATTATGATGATGATGATGATGATGATGAATATAGCAGACGGTATAGTAACAGCTTTTGATGGAGCACTGCTTTAACTGTTATTAACAGCTTTAAATAACGTTCAGATGTTTCTATAATTACTGTTATTTTATTTAAGTTTTAAAATGTGAATAGAAAACTTATTTATTTTTTACTTCTTACTGGGTATCTGTATGCGCAACCGAAGACCGGCGGGTTCAGGGGCGGCCTTGTCGATTGGCTTGATGGAGTCACCGACTGGTTGCGCTACGGGTGGCTTTTGATGATGTGCCTGATCTGGCCCGCAGCTTTCGCCTAGATGATGATAATGAGGATTGATGATGTTTTATTCATACACCACTGATTTGTTTATACACACCGATTTATTGTCCGTTTGAATACACTTAAGATATGACTCGATATAACAACTGGGCGGTTTTCTAACCGAGTTCCGCCATCGCGCTTGATCGACGCTGAGAGACTGAAGTGAAGTAACTTTGAATGAGTGATGATTTTGAACAACCGATCTGACTGATGAATGAGTTGACAAAAAGGGATGAAGGAAATTATAGTTTGGAATGATAAGAAATAAACATGTTAATTTTCAATTAACAGTATCGTTCGACTAGAAGTCACCTGATGTTATATGACGATCTGGTCAAAGATAAGTCACCTGATGTTACGATCTGGTCAAAGATGGTGCCAAGCCATACCTGGACTGAGAACTGCTAGCTTTTGCCTACAGTTTTGCTTACAGAAAATATCCTTCCTCAATCAAACAATATTCACATTAAATTTCATCACGATCGGTTGAGCCGTTATGTCAATCAGACAGACAAGGTTACTTTCTCATTTATATTTGTGCTTCGTGTATTTTCACCTAGAATACCAAGAGTCAAACTAAAAAGACTTCGCTGTACGTTCATTAAATACACAATCTGATTCCTTGAGAATTTTAAAAACCTTCAACGTGTATCGAAAATACAACATGAAAGTAATTTTTTTTTTTAGTTCTTTTTGAGCTGTGTCGAATAAACTGCCACGATTGTTTGCAGAACATTTCAGTCGGAATAAACGACGCAGTTAATAAATTAAAAACAAACTCTCAAACGTTTGTTTACCAATTTACATTTCGGCGAAACGTGTTTCGGCGAACGGCGTTTCACAGGACATGCTGAATATGGATTCCGTCAAAAATATATTTCACATGTGTAAAAAATACGCTTTAGGGCAACAACAACGTAAATAACTAAATGTCGCTGTAAAGGTTGTAAATCTCTGCAAAGCGGTAGAAATGGGCGCAGATAAACAAAGGTGGACTTAGAATTTATTGGTTTCCAAAAACACGCTAAAACTGACGACGCGACGGTGCAATGCTAAATCTCCTTTGGTATTTACAACTAACCTTCCGCATATAAATCTCAGACTTTGAGTGGGAATAGGTAAATGTTAAAGCCAAATACAACTCTATTCAGAAGTTAATGCACTCGCTCTAAGTGGCCGTACACAAAAAAAGAAAAAAGTAGAAAATCGATGTACGGACTCCAAAACGGCTGGACCAATTTTGATGTAATTTTCAGGCAATCTGCAAAAAAGACTAATGGGTATCCAGCGAAGTTTGGTAGTGATCGGATGAACAGTTTTTTGTTTTATTTAGCTTTTTTTTTACTTACCAGTTTTTAGCTAACGCAATTTTTAAAAATAAACAAGACTTTTTTTGCTACTTTCTGCAGAAAAGTTGTATTTATTATTTATTTTTTTTTAATTATAAAGAAAAAAAATCTAATCAACTTCAATTTTCATTGAGCTCGATTTTACAATCTCCGCCGTACACGGAATAATGTAGCCGTGATGTATTAATTTGTTAATACTCTATTCATTTTATTCAATGATATAGTATTTCAGAAATTAATTGCTTTACGTCTAACGCGTGTTTCACGCCACAACATGTGTGTTATTTGAATTTAACCTTTGACGCAATAAATAATTTTTATCGTTATATATTTCGCAGTCAAAACTTCTTTAATTATGTTTAAAAAAACGATTACTAATCGTTAGTCTCACTAAAACTACAAATATGACCCTACGTCCATAATCTCAATCCTACGTCAAAGCTAAAACTAAAAACGGCTTGTCTCATCACTCGATTACAAAAAAATCTCATGCTTTATATAAAAA
Organism: Opisthograptis luteolata; assembly: GCA_931315375.2. Lineage (NCBI taxonomy): Eukaryota > Metazoa > Arthropoda > Insecta > Lepidoptera > Geometridae > Opisthograptis > Opisthograptis luteolata. Next base: position 10,148,525 of record OV928049.1, on the reverse strand, counting down.
AGTTACAAAGGAAAACTCAATGTAGGAGTTGAATCAGTGACCCTGAAAATACCGTTTCATTACTGTAAGATCTGAGCTATTTCTGGTTCCCTAGTGCTGATAATTTCCATTTACATTCCTCATCTATAAAACAGACTAAGCATGAAAAAGTCGCCGACGCCAACGTTATATTGCCTCGCGTTTGTTTATTGCATTTAATTAAAACTTCTTTCCATAAAATACGATGCACTTCCAAGTAAAGAGAAACCATAAATTAACCGTGAAGTTTAACATAAAATTGATTCTATTAACCGGCGACCCAATAAACTTTGGAAACTCTTCTTAAAATATTCTTTTGACTAAGCTCACTTTGATTAACTTTCTCAAACAAAATATCTTCCGTAGGCGTTCCAGACGATGCTAAGCGCTTTTATTGCGAACTAGCGATCCGCCTGGTTTCGCATGGTTAGGCAAAGTTTATTACTACTGCTAATTTTCTCAAAGCCATCCTACTTAATATTATAGACGAGAAATTTTGTGAGTAGGTATGGATGTTTGGATGTATGGATGAAGGATGTATGTTTGTTACTCTTTCACGCTAAACTACTGAACGGATTTGAGTGCAATTTGGAATGGAGATAGTTTATTCCCTGGATTAAAACAAAGGCTTCTTTTTATCCCGGAAAAAGGTTCCTGCGGGAAGACGCGGGTGAAACCACAGGGCACAACTAGCTAATTTAAAAAAAACCGTTTTACATAAAAGCTGGATGTTTAATGTCGTGAGCTTTTTTGAAGATCGACTTGAACCTACATTTCTCTCATACATTACATCAACTTTAATGAAAACGTTTAGCCAGCGTCAGCTGATAAAGATAGTTGTCTAATTTTTCTCTGACATGTTATACGAATATCGTGATTTCTTACAGAAAACTCTATTTTGTCAAGATAGAACATAGCCTATGATATTCAAGGATAATGTAGCTTTCTATTAGTGTTAGAATTTTCAGAATCGGATTAACAGATTCGGAGAGGACTCCTTACATATATACAAAGATAACTTTTGTTGAGGTCTTGTCGGTGGAGAATTTTTCATCTTTTTCGCAATTTTTCTGTCCTCCTGGTATGACTTCAGTCCTTTCTTTGACTTAGTCTATGAATGTCCTTCTCGCTTTACCTCTCCCGCTCTTTCCTTCTAAGATGGTCTTTACGCTTAGACAAATTTTACCTCTTTATAATATCTAATGTTTCAGTATATTGAGTCCAAGTCTAAACAGAAACAAAAAGAGTAAAAAAACCTCCACCTTTAATCAAAAAGTTTCGAAATTAGAAACATTAATTAATCGAGCGCCTCGAAGGGGAAATAAGTAAAATATTTTTAACATAAAACGGGAATGACAAAATTAGACCTTTTTGTGCGTCCCCGAAGTTCGGGAAATGAGCTCCAAAGTTTGTACATCCAACAAAAAGTGCACGTAACCATTACGTATTCCGTTACGTATTCGCGAACTTTTCAATTTGAGCTCGGGATGGCGCGCCAAATCCCTCTAACGTTCAGTTGCGGAGCGTTAACAATACAAATAAGCGAAATAAGCAAAAAGAGCAAAATTAACTATACGCCGACAGGCCGCGCGCAATTATTCTCTGTCGTGTACATACCGTTATTTTTCCACTTGTAATTTGGCTGGCTGATGTTTGCACTCGGCGAACATATTGCGAGCGACTGATAATTTATTGGGCCACATCTCCATTTTATTGATAAACGACAGGGTTTTGTGACTCGTGACGCGAGCACCGCGCCGCGCTACGATTTAAACGCCAAATACGCTTTTGTTTCGACAATTTATTGGTCGAACTATCCGCTTTTTACACTGCCATTTTTAGACGCCTGATCTTGAAATCGTATTTCAATGTCGAGGGTGGACTGTTTTGTCATCGTTTCATTTTTCACAGATTCCCCTGTTATGTCTATATACCTTACGACATAATTATATCGTTTTTTTTTACCTATTATACCATAAATAAAATTTAATTAAAATGTATAGGGTAAATAACATTTGACCACAAGTCACCTGACGTCAACGATACGTTGTGATCGAAGGTCACGCTACACCTGGTCTTGGAATTGACACTCAAGTGGGACACTCGAACACACCCATAGTGCTTGACGACAGATTCGTAATCTAAGTACTTACTCCTTAGAAAAGTGTATACGTGTTGACTCTTTCTTCTTTAATTCGTCAGTTTAAAATAGAGAATTCAGCGTCAAAATGCAATAGAAAAGTAAATGAGTCGGTCGCCGTGTTAACAACAGTACCTACGCCGGTCACCCGAACGCGCTCTCCGAAATCTTCGCCACAACATTTAATCGGAACGTTTTCCGATATTCCAACAATTCACCGTCGTAAATTCAAAATATGAATCGGAACCGCACTATTCAGACCAGATCGTCGGCAGACCGCAAATCTGCAGCGTTTATGCTGTTACAGACACTAGGAACATTGGCTTATCTTATCCAATCCATTGAGCATTTCTGGTTATGTTACCACGTAGTGAATGAATTTTTTTGTTACAAAAACAAAATCTTTTTTTCATGCAACTATGTGACAGATCTTGCTTTACGGATAGTAAAGTAAGTTTTTCGCGGTTTTGGATTGATATGTTATCATATTTAAGGGGTAAAGCTTGACATGTTTGATTAACATATCGATAAAAAACCCACGAAAAACGCATCAGGATCGGTTATTAAATTCGGGCATAGATTTTTTCAAGGAACATATTATAATAATAATAGAAAGCTAGGTTAGTAAACCTGTATAATGACACGGAAAAAGGACGCACGCTGTTTTTTTATGTGCAGAAATATTTGTCCCGTAACAAGAATTGAATCTGCAACCTGATGCTTGCAGTCGGCTGTTTGCCCAATGCGCTACATAGATTGCCACGCCGGAAAAATCAAATAAAAGGGTTGCTAGCTAAAATGAGAAATCATTACTGTATGTCTTTTCGATAGACACCTATTTAGCCGAATCTAAATTTCTACCTGGCAGCACCAAAACACCATATATAATTAATTACCAGGAACAATTCCAATTCTATTATCGTCGATCCAATTTAGTGTCCAATCCGCATAGCCTATGCTACGATACCGCTACCTACGCTATCGCTCTCGGAATTTGCTACAACCATCTCCAAGACATTTTGATGTACATTGCCTCTTGTTCATTTGATCGTAACAAATGACTATAGTTTTAATTGAGTTCGAAAATTGGAACCGATTTGGTCTGATTGGGAATTCGAGTTGGGTAATTGGTCGGTAAGGCTGTAAAGTTCGATAGTTGGATTCGATTGGTTATGAAAGATTTATTGATTCGATTCTGTGCAATGATAAGCTTAAGGTGTAATTAATAAGGTTTTTTATTGATGTTAGGCTATTTTAGATGCACAACAATGAAAGAGTTATTACAACAGCTTGCTGTCTCAAGAAGAAAAAGAATGTGATCTGCCGAATTTTTCTTACGAAAATATTTTATTTCGTAATATTTAATAATTATAATAATTCAATCGATGAGTTAAAACTTTATTAATACAACAACAAAAATATAGAGAACGATAAAAAATAAAAATGACAAATCATAACTAAAAAAAATTGGTTGTCTGTAAAGTCGGTTTACTGACGATAGTTGAACGTGACAACGTCGATTGGCCGATTGTGCTTCTTTGTCGCTCGTTCCACGCTCTCGCTTGCACTTCAAGCCTTACATAGAACGCCTCAGAGGGAGGTAACGTCGCAGAGCGAGGTAACGCCGCAGAGCGAGGTAACGCCGCATGAGTCATGTTATTTCGTGCGTGCAGCCGGCTCTATCGAATTATAAGACGTTGTCACGTCAAAAAGATTTTCAAAATAAATAAAAACCTGATCTAAGTCGCTGCCTGCAGGTGCCTAAGATACTGGCAACATTACCTCCTTGGGATGGCCAGGCTGATTCGTTGGTCGTTCGTTTGGTTCGTTGAGGTACTTAAGCGCCAGCCCTTTAGTGTGCATCTAGTAATCGATATATCTCAACACATTTTCATAATCGAATGATTCCATTCATCATTATTATCATCCTTTCACGTTCCCACTGCTGGGACTCTGGCCTTCTCTCAGAGAGAGAGTATGGGCTGTAATCTACCACGCTGGCCCAGTGCGGGTTGGTAGATGTCGCATGCCCTTGAATGTTGCAGTTCTTCGGCATGCCGGTTTCCTCACGATGTTTTCCTTCACCGTTTTGAGCGATGGCAAATCCGCACATAACTTATTGAGTCATAGGTGCGGGACCGAGAGGATTCGAACTCGGTGTCGGCGTCTTGTAAGTCGCACGCCTAACCTTTCGGCCACCATCGCTCAAATTCCATTAGTTTGTCTCATAATCGCCCACCGCTAGTAAAAAGGTACATTCTTTTTTTCCTATTTACGGAATAGTGTTTGACCACAAGTCACCTGATGTTAAGTGATGATGTGGTCGAAGGTGGCGCCACGCTACACCTGGACTGGGAACTGGCTCTCAAGTGAGGCTGCCGGAACACACCAATAGGTGCTTGGCGACAGATTCTTAACAAGGGTGGTAGCTAGCCAGGCGAGTACTTGAAAATACCCTACCGCTATGGTTTCATCACGATGTTTTCCTTCACCGAAAGGTTAAGCTCATTGTAGGATTCGAACCCACTTCCTACGGATTGCAAGCCGACGTCACTACCACTGAGCAATCATCGCTATGCTATGCTATGCTATGTACATGTGTTAGACAACTTTATTATCTCAGCCGGACCGACCGCCGGACGAGTGTTTGCGACACTCTGTTCACACCAACAGGTGTTGGCTCGAAATGTTCGAGATCCATCAATAAGCCTGACAGCTGAGGGCAAATTGGTGTCGAAGTGTTTTCGTGAGAAATAAACAACTTTAGTTCGTTGCCGGAAAAATATCGCGCTTAAAAATACGCTATCGAGTTTCACTGGTCGGTTGTTCAACTTGTGTTTTTTTTTTAGATTTTACTATCTATGGTAAGAACACAAGTCTTTTTTTATGTATAGCTTCACACGGTTTGTGTATTAGACCTATAACAATTTTCGAAATTGATAAATTAATAATGATAGTATTCCGAGCATGGTAGTTTCGGAAATCACTTGTAACAACTTCATTTCGATTTTCTACACAAGTAGTAACTCGTTAACAAACACATTCATAATGATCATTACTGAATTACCATTACCACAAATAATATAATCAATAATAAGTCATTCGTTTCAATGGTTAAGCTACATCATGTTATATAGACTAAAATAGTATAGAATGATAACTAAATCACGTTACATGCCATGGAAACAATTTTAAAATGTAAACCATAAAATTATTTCAAAATCCCCAAAGTCTCGAGAAACTTCCCATTCCATCGGGAAAGCTAGTAAATACCCCAGTCGTCTGCGTCTCCCCGTTATTTTCAAACGAGAAATCTTCGAAGGAAAAACTATTTTCCTTAGTGAAATTATCCGAACATGCTCCGTTGGTGCACGGAACGAGGCTGGAGGCTCTGCAAACTTGTAGGAGGGGTAGACTACGGGTCTTTTAACCCCGACCAAAATGATAACCATATGATTATGAAAATAATTGACAATAGACAATGATTAGAGTAATGATACCTTGGGAGAGGCCTATGTCCAGCAGTGGACTGATACAGGTTGATGATGATGATGATGATGAGATTAATGATAAAGAAATTTCTTTTATATGTTTTTTTACAGTGTAGTGTTTAACCACAAAAGTCACCTGATGTTAAATGACGATATTGGAACATATTCATTTCTTCGTTGCATTGTCAGCTTTGCCACTGACGTTCCCAATAACCGATCTATTATTTACCCTAAACTGGAAATATAAATTTGACAAAAGCTCCATAGGAGTAATATCAAGTTTTTATCTCTGAGCAAACCGTGGATAGATCGGTTATTGGGATTAGCCTTGAGTGTATCCATTTGCCTACTATGGGGTTGCAAGTTTGCGACTATTTCAAGGTTTTGAGTTTTTTCTTTTCCATTAGGTACTGTTGGTGTTTTGTTGTGTTCCGTTTTATTTTATTTTTGTCATAATTTTATGTACTTGTTTGTTTATGTGTGTCCTGCAGTACGTGATGTCATGACTGCGGGTTTCGAATGAAGATCAGTTATTAATGGTTTAGGATCTTAATTGCATGCTGAGTCGATACCTATTATATCATGACACATGCAGCATTGCATCTTTTTTGCCAGATTTGTTTTGTGGTTTCCCTGTTGTATATAAAAATGTATGTATGTTTTGATATTCTGATTAAATATATATTCTTTCTTTCAGCCTCTTAAAATTTGACCTAAATCGTTCTCTGAAAATGAAAACGGGAATTTTTCCCCCTAATATTCGCTGCCCCTCAAAATCGCATCCTTCACCATTCACGAGCCTATTTTTACAACTGACCTCGACCCTTTGGCCCCTCGAAACTAAACCCTGGGTACGACCACGCCTGTAAATAACACTTTAATGGGAATCCTGGCGCTGATATACGGAAGCCCTCGGAAACAGACGGGTTTTTTTTTTCTAGATTTTTCACCACTCGTTCGTGGAGTCTATACCAGTCTAGACTGTATTACAGATTTTTTTTAGTTTTGTTTGTTTTTGTGTGGAGTTCCCAATGTTTCTTTCTATACTGTTGGAATTCGATTTTGTAACAATAGAGTTCTATCTATGTATAGAAGTCGAACAAGGAAGTAACGGTGCGCGACTATGAATGTATTGTTACAAAACAATACAAGAGAAAAGTAGGTATACATGATTCCTATCCTGATGAGCGTTCCTCGCAATACATAAAAATCGTTGACCTGAACAGACATACAAGAAAGCCAGTAAATACAATTTCGGTGGAGAAAAACAAACGGCAAGAACAGCAATCCATGAACCAACAGAAAAATATCACTCTTTCAATAAAGCATAGCTACCTATATAGAAGCGGTCACAAATCTGTACAATTTAAATTCAGCAGAAACCCGGTCCGTCTCTGTTCAAACACAATATATATCCAGGAGTATGTGGCGCTCGCAACACGTCCGGGCATACGGAACTCCGGATTGCTATAGGGAAATTGTGACTCGGAATTCCAATTGGTTTTTGGTATTAATGTCACTTGTCTCGTACCACTGCCGTTTAATATAGCGGGGCCCGAATCTCTTGGGGTTTTCGTATATTAAAATACCTATTGTTGTTTGATGAGTGGCTTGAATGTTTATGAGCGTGTTACGTTCTTTAGTACACCAATGTTGCTGTATTCTACACTGCGGATACTAACTACACATATTCTTCTTCTTCTCTCGTATCATTGGCCAACTCTATTTTCGAAGTTTTCAGGCGACATGGCTTTACCACTGATAGAGTTGAGACCGACGGCTTAACGTACCCTCCAAAGTATAAACACAGTATATAAATAACAGTAGGTTAGCTAAGGCCGCTCGACGAGTTAATTGCCTACTCTTGCGGTGACGCATAGGCGGCGCGTTCCGTACTGAGTGCATGGCCGCGTCCCCGGCCGCCTCCTTTCGTTTATGTGATTGTGTGCGTGAAAAGTGCGTGCGTACACGGTGCCGCTACTCACGCACACATTCAAACCGGCGACGGCCGATTTATATGAAGCTGAACTACTACTCCTTTACTATGGTATAAATGTACTATTAACCTCTGATAGTAATATTAACCTGCCCTGGAAGGGCTTGTACAAAAGAAATGTTTACGTTTATTATGCGCATATCAATTTGTAACAACAGTATACCTTACATAAATCCATTAGGTTATAGATGACCCATTGGATATACGATATAAGAAATATACCTACATTTTAAATTTCATGTTTCTAGTTGTCCATCAGTCAGGGTTGGAGTTTTTTTAAATCGTTTGTATGATTTTCTTTCTAAGGAAGTCAACTATTCCCCCCTTCTAAAGTTCCTCTAACACCATAAAGATTTGTTATAAAACTTTCTGCAACGATGTTAAAGAAAAAACTTCACCCATACTTAAGTACCATGCAGTTAGCGATAACTCCAACTCCCCACGCTCGCTCGATTTTACAGAGTCTAAGCGAATCAACGTTTACTTTACTAAGCGATAGCTAACAAAGTACAAAAGATCCGTCCAAGCAGCTAATGGATCTGTCCAGAAATGTTACAGTACTTTTACATTTTCCAACCAGATAATGGGATCATAAACGCGTGAACGGAATATCTTATTTAAATAACGAAAAATTGCAACTAGAGACGGCGACACTCGTTACCGTGCTGAATAAAACATAGACCATATCTTATTTCACTATTTCATCGGAGGGAGGTTTAAAGGCTGAAAGTACAGCGGGACCGTTCGAAATATTCGTAAATATTCCCCGCGTGAACTAAAAATGTATCGCTATAAAAAGTATCCTGTGACCTTTCCCAGGGTTCAAATTTCTAAAATTAAAGTTGCATAAGCCACTTCCTAAAAACATTAGCTATCTGCGAGTGAAAATTCCATTAAAATCAGTCTAGCCGTTTCAGAGATTAGCCTGAAGAAACAGACCCACAGACAAAAATATCTTCCAATTGTTTTTTGATGATCAGGTAAGTGCCGTATACCTTCATAATATTATGCTCTAGTTGCGCACCCGCGTCTTCCCGTTATCCCGCAGGAACCTATTTTCGGGATAAAATTCTATTCTATTCTAAACGCTATCCTGTAAATAGTAAAAAAAGACACTTCAATTCTATTTATTTATAATAATAATAAGAATAATGCCCGCACAATCACATACATAGGCTCTGACCCGTAACTGGGTTTCCCTGTATCTAGGGTATCAGAAACTACGAGGATCAGGGATCCACAACACCCAGACACATTGAGATTTGTATAGGTATACTAGAACGCATCAAAGGAAACGTCTTCGGCAGACTTACATATTTATCAGCAAGTGGTGAGTTTTCAGTGCTTTCTCGGATCTGCGATAATTCAATTTATTCGTTCTCGGTTGAGCGCGGTGCCACGTGCCACCGGCGGCGCCGTGTCCAATTTAAATTTCAGAGATACTTCGGACAGTTTAAACATAACTTGGAAGTAAAATGCATGTCTTGAGGTGAGAAACTGAGAATTTAAAATACGACCATGTTGTTTAAACAGGAATGCTTAAATTGCTTTGCGCATCGTTCGCAGTTCTGTTCAGAGAATTTTTCAAGCGTCTGTAACAAACCTTTGAGCAGTGTTCAATTGGCATTAAACTAATAATATTACTTTTTCGCTCTAAAGGAAGGCTTGTGTCCCAGCTGTGGGAACTTAATAGGTGGATAATCATAATGATAAAATGTCATACCAAATTTCGGTAAATTTGATCTTATTGTCAAATTTTCCGTACTAACATTTACAACAATACAACAAGATCAAATTTATCGAAACTTTGTATGACATTTAAGTTACGAACGTTTATAAAACCGGCCCTAAATGATGTTCCTCGAATACGTTATAATCATGTTTTTAACAATTCTCTAGTACAATGGGATATGAGGAAAACTAAGGGTTTACCCCCGCAGTCATTCGTTAATATCTGTCTTAATACTTGGATAAATAAGTTCAAGTTACAACCAAAATCATTACCTACGTAGTTTCGTGGAAGTCAATATTAAACGTCTAAGAATCAAGCGAAATCGGGGAACACGACACACAAAACAATTTGTGATTCTTACAAGACACTCAAAAGTTCGTTTTTGGAATGGACCCGAAAAGTTTTTTAATCAAATTGGGTCGGTCATGATACGAGGAATTCTCGAGGATATTAACAAGTACTTTGTGTCCCTTAGTTAGCAAAATTTTTTTCTCCATGTCTTTTTAATATCACGTACATTTATAGACATGAATCGTACCTACAACTGGCCATGTACTTTTGTAAGTTTTTACTGGTATTCAAATATACTTAGGCTGTCTTGCACAATACGTTAAATCTGGATTTAACTAAATTTGCTTTACGATTTGACAAGTGAACTTCGTTAAATTGAGATTTAAATCGGCACTTGAAGTGGGCCTCAGTCTTAATCATCATAATCAGCCTTTTACGTTCCCACTGCTGGGACTCTGGCCTTCTCTCAGAGAGAGAGTATGGGCTGTAATCTACCACGCTGGCCCAGTGAATGTTGCAGTTCTTGGGCATGCCGGTTTCCTCACGATGTTTTCCTTCACCGTTTTGAGCGATGTTAGTCTTAATGGCAAATAACACCATCTACTTTATGCCTAAAAAACCCTGTGATTTTTTCTTTTAGTAGGAAACATTCGATCACGCCTGAGTGACAACGAGGCTTATGATGAAGCATGCTTGCCTAGAAGATACCTATATTCACTTTTGACTTGAAGCCTCCTAAATTATACTTATCGGGAAACAAGGACGCTGGCAGATATTCCACTCCTTCGTTATTCACATTACATACGCAGAAGCGAAGCGCTTTGTGCGGATCGGGGAATGTCGACTATGTACGGATGTAATTTTAATACTCACATATTTTATCCACAAACGAGCATACAGATTTTAATTTCTACGCAAAGCTCCGACTCGAAACGTAATCTTCGAAATCTGAAGCCTATGAAAAATTCCTGTCTTACTTTTCTTACGATTAATTTATTATATCAGCATACTCGAGACGCAGTACAAAACAAGCAGTAACACAGCTTTACAAGACCTGTAATCTACTCATACTGAAATGTGCAATGAATTTGTTGCAAGTACGGTTAAATAGAAATTGCACTTCTGTTGTTACAAAACTATCACAACACGGTGTTTAATTAATAAATTCACTTGCGGCCCTAGTCTTGCTCTTTGAAAAGTGAAGATGACAATTTAAATACTTTCTCACTGTCACAGCTACTGCGACATATCAGTCGCAGCAATACCGATTGAAAAGGCAGTCTAACTTGTCAGTAATCATTTTCAGGACAGAATTGGGACTGACCTGCATTTTCCGCATCAAAAAAGCACCGCTCCTGCATAAATAATTATACGAGGGCAAGATGATATTTGAACTCGAAATCAATACAGAACTTGGCTTATTTTATACACATACGGTTTGATGTAAGTGAAGATACTGTTCATACAGTGACCTTGTAATATATCTCACAGGTACATTGTCGAGTGCTTTTATGAGATTTGCTTTCAAAAAGCTACGTTAATTGATTTGATATATCTCTTGTACAAAAGAGATTTATTACGAGATGGCGAGTACGAAACCGTAACCGTGCAGACATGAATATCGCATTACATCTTTATGAAAATAATAAGAAAATTGTATCATTTTGTTTTCATCTAAGTACTTGCATTATAAAAGACATCCTTGCTAGTACTATTACAAATGAGTAACTGGTGTCGATTCGGTTTTGCATTCTCTAAGTTTGACAGGTCTAATAGTATTGCTGTCTTTTTCTAACCACAGAAGTAAAAAAAGGACGGCATTACTGTTAGACCTGTCAAATTTAGTTTAGTTTTAGAGAATGCAAAACCGTATCGACACCAATATCTCTTTTAACATGTATGTTTAACGATAAATAATTTTTATTGAAAAAATAGATTATGTATTATTAAAAGTCGTAGAACGACTGCTGAACTGATATAGTATGATAGGTACAGTCAACGACAAAAGTCAATGAACAAAAATAAATTTTACGATTCTCTTTATCATCTTAAACACTAACCATCGACTAAATCATCACTTAACATCATGTGTGTTGTGTTATGGGCAAACGCAACCTTGTAAGATGTAAGGAAAAAAAACAAACATAACTGATATAATACGCATTTGGGAAATCTAGTATGATCAGCCACTTTTGTCGCTGACTGTACCACCTTCAACCACATCGTTAAGACCAGGTGACGTGTGGTCTAATTCTACTCTGTAAACTGTACGCAGTAAAAAAAGATAAAACTCTTTATATTATGATGTAAAAAAGATGTCCATATAACATACTTCTAATAAACCTGTCCACTGTCCAGTGCATTGTATTAGAAAACTTATTAAATTCTTAGGAGAAACGATGACTATTGACTAAGTGACAAAGCACACCTGTATCAAATATTTAACCGTGATGCAAATGTCGTTTGTAAATAAAATGACCAGTTTATATTTATTTTAACGACAGAAACACGCTACCGAGCGTTTAACCAAATTGGAACGATACGAATCCCATAAAGCTGTAGAACTCTTGAACGAAATTGATCCGAAGCCTTCCTGAAAATTTAATTCACAGCATTTCGGCGTATTGGATTGACCGTATAGGAACCACGCGGTGCTTGATCTTTGGACAAATGACCATATTCAACAAACAGTGTTCGATTCGCTCTGTGCGTTACTTTATCCAGCTACACGCGCTACACAGTATAACATACAATTTACATGAACAAGGAAAACATGTAAGACACAATTAAAAAAAATTAAATACCGTAATTTATCTAGATGACGTTGCAACAGTTTTCCCTTACATTGACACATTCGCTTATTTTATGTAATGGGCAACACGCAGAACAGGAAATAAAATCTTTTGTTAAAGCATTTTCTATAGTGAAAAGGCGAGTATACAAAGTAGAATTATTGTTTTATAGAATAACAAAAAATGCGTAGTATTTATGCTAAAGATTTCACAAAATTCATGAGTTGGTGTACTGTCTACAATGTCTACATCTCTCATTACTGTGATTGACACACTTTCACTCCCCCTTTATGAATGATGCCGAACGAAATTAATAATTATCGCGATAATTAATTAACTTAAGTTGTGCAGTAAATTTAAACGAGACAAACTGTTTCATATATTTATGTTGAAAATATAACAATCCTGTAAAGCTGAAGAAATTGTTAAGAGTATGGAATTGAATAAAGGTAGCAAACAAACATATAAACAAACAGAGTTATTTACGCATTTATAATATTATTATATGGATGGTAAAAACCTTTCTAACTCTACGCAATTTTAAATCACCATTCGCATGGAAAATCGCAAATAACTTGTTACTTCTCGATTCTTAGCACGTAGGGCGGTTATGACGTATTGTCCCATATCTGCTACATTATTAATGAGTTAAAATATCCGTTGAGAGAATTACTACATAACTTACCGCCAAACCGTGTTGAATAATCCTTTTGAAAGTTTAATGATATTGAAACGTGAATTTGTGGTTTGGAAGATGGCGGGGAACGCTTTGTTTCCATGTACTTACTTAAATTTATTTTTATTAACCCCTGACGGTTTTTATGAACCCCGTGTGGTTGGCAGTAGTTGGATGAAAAGATGGTTACGTTTTACTAAACTAGACTTTTACAATCGTTGTCATCATCATCAGCTAATTATGTTCCCACTGCTGGAACACAGGCCATCTCTCAGAGAGAAAGATAATGTGTTTAACCAAATTTAACAACAGTAGGTATATATTATAATCGTATGGCAAACAGTATCGTATCGTATAAATCGAAAGTATAGACACGTATGATATTGTGATATTTACGTCGTTCGATTGGTGATTTTCCACGAACGACGCTTACAAACAGGTTAAATAACGCTATCAATCAAAAGGGGTGAGATAACGGTAGCGGTATTTTATACCGGAACAATGCATGTATTTTTCAACCAAAAATAACCCCTGGCAAAAAATATCATTTTTTCGGGTCAACCATTACACCGGCCTGGCCAAGCACCGTGTAGGGCGTGGTTGATAAAATGCCGCTGGATTTACAAATTTACTGATTTTATCATGTAGGTATAATTTTTTTAATTTTTGTTCTATTTTTCGTGTTTGAGGATTGAATATAAGAAGATAATTTAGATTTAATACTAAGCTAAATAATTATAATATAACAAGTCTTTGTAAACTATAGAATAGGAGAAAAACTGTTAAAACAATAAAATAAAAGCACTGTATCCTAAATTTTTTCAATTGTTTCAAAAATAGACCACGAAATGTGTCATGAAAAATGGTTATACGATTTTCAGCTCAATCTTGTAATATACATCATAACAAACAATATAAAATAAAACCTAACCCACACTGCACCCAGTAGCAGGCCACCACACAATTCATTCTATTAGCTAAAGTAGCGGTCAAGAGCATCTTTACAGCCTTCGGTTATGACTACTTGTGTGCTAAGGGTACTATATTGTGAACGTTACTTCCTTTGTGACGTCATATACTTCTCACTTCCGGTTTTATGGCGCGTTCCGCGAATACTTTTATGTTTATTAATCTTGTAAGTAATTGTTTACGTTGTCGCCGGGTTTATCATGCATCTGATAACGATATGGGTTTACCTTTGGACGCGTGTTTGCTTAGTTGGGACTTTGTGATAATACATGGGCTGCAGTGGTCACTCGTAGGTGACGTCATCGCCTGGTTCTGACTGGAGAACAGCGCTGGTTTTCCCCATCCAGCATTATGTTGAGGTAATAATTGAGCATCTACATTCGTTGTCAACGAAGGAGTTGCGTGAGCTCCAGATGGAGTACTGGAGGTGGTGCAGGGCAGACCGCAGTAGCGTCTTTTATTACCAGAGGCCAAGACTCACTGGGTCATTGAGCCATCTAAGTTAGGTACTTTTATTATATATTTTGTTATCTTTTTCTCTCTTTTATAAATTTGTTTGTAATCTTTATTTTTCCCACATACAAAGTTTTGTATGTTATGTCTATCTCTGCAGTAATTACTACTCCATGGAATTAGCTAAATTTTTTTCTCAGGAATTCTTTAAATACTATAATACTAAGTAACAAAGCAATGTTTCAGAAGATAATATTAGGTACTTACTATGCAGAGTTTTATCCAACATTTCGCATTTTCAATTAACCGAGATTGAATAAACAATTTTCAAAGGAATTTTCAATTTTCTAAGATTGCCCAAGTTGTACCCAAGTTGAAGCAAAGTTATAAAACAATTACGTAGGTATGTTTTTTAACATTTTGTTGAGTAGCGTTTGACCAACAATTAACTTAATGATAAGAGACGATCGAAGGTAGCGCCACGCTATATAGGTATGCCTAGACTGGGAACTGGGTTTCAAGATGGAGCACACCGATACTTATATGGTGATGGATTATTTGCTTGTTCGTTTGGGTAGCTACCTAGGCAAGAACTAGAGATTATCCTACAGTCAAGATGATAGATAAGATAAGATAAGATAAAATATGGATTACCGACATAGCTCTCAGAATTTTCAAGTTGAAGTGGCAATGGGTAGGCCACATCGCTCGACGAACCGATAACCGATGGGGAAGAAAGGTTCTCGAGTGATGACAACGAACTGGAAAACGTTCTGTAGGTAGACCAGGTGGATCGACCACATTGTAAGAGTCGCAGGGAGCCGATGGGTACAAATGGCTAATAGCCGGTCATGATGGAGAAGTTCAAAGGAGATGCCTATTTTCAGCAGTGGACATATGATGCAGCTTTGCTTTCACAACGATGTTTTTTTTTCAACAAAAGCTTGAGGCTTAGCTAAGCCCATGACGTTAGTTGAAGTCTCTATACCACTTTGTTACCATCGCTTCATGTGAACGTTATTGGACTATTACAAATCACGATTCACGCTCGATTCGCGTGAACGAGAGCAGCATTTTATCTCCCCTTTCTACCGCACAATAAAAAGTAATCGCTGAAATATAACGTTTTACGATAAAATTCAAACGGTAATTTTTACACATACACATACAAGACAAGACTTAGGTTGAAAGTTGAAATGTGTGTGCCAGAACACATGCTTGGTGACAGATTCTTAACTTGCCCTACCACGAAACTATTGGTTTCATGACGGTGATTTTAAAAACAGTAAAACATCAGACTTAAAAGTAGCTACGCCTGCTCCAAACTCTTTACACCAGCAAAATATCAGACAAGGAAAACCCGACAGGTATTTTTTTTAGCACGAATGCATTTCCTATTCTTTTACATTACATACATACACATATATAATATAAGATAAAGAGGGTTCAAGGGTTCAAACTAAACTGGCTCTCAAGTGAGGCTGCCGGAACACACCGATAGGCGCTCGGCGACAGATTCGTAACAAGAGCGTGGTAGCTAGCCAGGCGAGTACTAGAAAATACCCTACCATCAAGCTATGGTTTCATCACGATGTTTTCCTTCACTGAAAGCTCAAGCTCATTGTAGGATTTGAACCCACAGTATCTCCGTACCAAATTTCATTTAAATCGGTTCAGTATAGTTTAGATGTGAAACTGTGAAAGCGATACAGACAGACAGAAGAACAAAGTTACTTTCGCATTTATAATATTATGTAGGGATATGTCTGCTTACCAAGTTTCACTCAAATCCTTTGATCTGTTTTAGTGTGAAGAAGTATCAAACATACACACTGATTGCTCACTAACAAACTTTCGCATTTTTAATATTACTTACTAGAAGGTATGTAGGTACTATATTTTATTGATACATTTTGCCGGAGCATAAAGTTGCTTCGGCTCGCACGTCACTCCTGGTTTGGACAAGGACAGGACCCTGTATTTTATTTTTTACCATCAGCTTCCCTATTCCGTTTGAATAGTTTTTGGGGGAGTGTTGCGTGATTAATGGTTTACGGTTTCGTTGGAAATTTCTGGTTTCACACACAGTTCACGGGAACATTTATACAAGGAACCGAGATGGCCTTTAGGGAAAGCAAGCTGAAGTAGCAATAAGCTAGATATATTACCGAAAAACTGATAACCGTTGGGGCAAACGTGTTCTTGAGTGGAGACTGTGTGTCGGCAAACGTAGTGCAGGACGTCCTCTGGCTATGTGGAGCGACGATAGACGCAAAATGTTTGGCAGTCATTGGTTGAATGGAGAAGTCAAAGATCGGGCTCAGTGGCGTACTTTGGGAGAGGCCCATGTCCAGCAGTGGACTGAATCAGACTGATTAAGATTCACTCTCGACATTAAGACCCTCTAGTTAGTCCTGACTTTTAAGATTAGCTAGTAGCTACCGTATACCCTTGGGCCGTACTTTTAGGCCCTATAACCTGTCATCAAGCATCTGTCAGTAAAATGTCAAACTTAAAACCAGCTACACCTGTTCCAGTCTCCTTATGCAGGTAAAAGAGCAGTTTTTACTTCAGCTTTCAATATTTGACTTACAGCTGACCTGCAACGTTTTTAACCGACCTCAAAGAAGGAGGAGGTTTCTCAATTCGACCGTATATATGCTTTTTTATGTTTGTTCGCGGATAACTTCGTCGTTTATGAACCGTTTTGATAATTATTTTCTTTTTTTGAAAGAAGATATCCCAATGGTGGTACCATGATAAGAAAACCAGAATCTGATGATGGTATCCCAGAAAAATCGAGGGGAAAGAGAAGTCGGATACTTTTATAGCTTAGCTTTATTCTACCCAGCTTTCTAAAACGCGAAACCCGAATACAAACTGCACAAAACTCGCATTATACAGGCTGATCCCAAACTCACCTGAGACCGAACCGGCCTTAAAAATAGCTCGCAATCTCTCCAGCAAAATACATTTTGCACGAGGATTCTTAGCCGTGTGACTGAAATATTGCACTGCATTTAAACTAGTACCTTTTTGCTGGGACGTTCATCCTGGAGAGCTTTTACCACAAAATAGTACACAGACTAGGCAACTAAGTGGAGATTTTAGGTAAAAATAGTGCTGGGTTATTAAAGTTGGACTAAAGTGTTCAATTTTTTGTTATTAAACTATATTTTGTAGAGGAAAATTCTTTTCTTGATTGAGATTTTTTTTGTCGTTATTGTAAAAGTGTCATAGACACGACCTGACTACTCTATTTATTAGGTTTATGATTTCTACAGCTGTTATTTATTCATTGAAAGGCGAGAAAACAACAGCAACAACATCTTTGCCGTCCCCATCAAAATGACATAAAACAAACAAAACCTTATTTTTAAAATTTTCTATTTCACTAACTTCAACAGTGTGCACCTTGTTCTTATTTTTCCATCTGACAAATAATTTCTACACTGTAACTAAAGCAAATAAAAACCAATTTAAAACTATTCGCGAACCAAAAACAAACCGTAAGAAAAACCAAGAGAAAAGCGCTTCACTAAATCAACAAACATAGAGACTTGAAACTGTACAAGAAATCTTGTGTCACTGATTGAAATTGCAGGAACCGGTCCGTCGGGCCCATGGGAAATAACTGAATAGTTCCTATGTTTAATTTACGAGACTTCACAGTACACTGGCTTTTGAATATCAACGCTCGTGCTGCCATCTGTTTGTTATGATCACAAAACAAAAAAGCACCTTAATTACCAAAAAGGTTCAATGCACTTAACTTTGTATATACAATATCTTTTTCTCAAACATGTTTAAAAATAATAGCATTATTTTGACACCTTCTTCGAGATATTATACATCGAAATAGCTGTACTGGCCAAATACATGTGAGCAGAAAAAATAGAGCTTCGATATATAAAAAAACAAATGCTCCTCAAACAGAAGATTACAAATAGCATTGCTGAAAACCACAAAGAGAACGCAAACCAAAATCTAATTAAAACCTTTCCTCGAAACATTGTATGGCCCGTCCTGTGAATCAGTACCGACCATAGATAAACGCCTCAATTCAAACTCGCATCGGCTTAAAGGATTGTGGAGGGCTAAAATCATTTACGCCGGGTCGGCCACCTGCGCCTTCAGTGGCCGTTAAAAATATTTAAAAGACCTCTGTCAGACGCCAGATTAAAATGCGAGTGAGTTATCTGTCAGGTGGTCTGCTCTTGCCTTTTTTAAATAATCTTTTTTTTACCTTTTTTTATAAACACTTGTTTTTTTATGTCATAGAGTGGCAAACAAGCAGGCCCGCCTGATGGTCACCGTCGCCTATGGACATTTGCAACACCAGGGAAGTTGCTATTACGGGGTGTAAAGTCATCTCATGTTAAATGACGACCACCGAGATCAGTGAGAAAAGAAAAAAAGTTGAATGAGTTTGCATATTTTTTACAATGCATGTTTTTTTATCTGTCGCCTAGCATCTATTGGTATGTTTCGGTAGCCCCACTTAAGAGCCAGTTCCCAATCCATGTGTAGCGTCACACCAGGTGACTCGCGGGTGTATTCAAACACAAACGTGCAAGCAGAAAAAACGAATTGGTCCATAAGCGGGAATTGAACCCGTACCCTTGAGCTACGCCTCCACATCGGTCGTTAAACTCTTTAAACGGTACTAACATTTTAGACTACCATTTTAGATAACAAAGGTGCGGCAACAAAAACAAAAATCGGTAACGATCTCCCATCATACGAAATCCAGGCACTAATAAATGTTGCTATGTTACGAATAGTTACTCCCCTTTACAGTATACGGGAATCACATTTGCAGTTCAAACACACGATAGCAAAAATGAAAACACGAAAGCTGGTTACAAACGGCGCTTTTCCACGGGACGGTGTGGCGACGGCGGGCGGCACGGCAACCGGGGACGAAATATGTTTCAGAGTATATTATCATCATGATATTGTCGCCTACGTCTAGAGAACACGAGTTTAAACGCATTGGCATAATTATATTAATGACCGTACCTATTATTATTGGAGGATATCAATTATTTTTTACTTTTTATGTTCACTGTAAGCTTACTAAAATTACCTGCCGGGCGTTTCTTGCCTGTTCTTTTGCCGGCGTAAAGAGGTTGGAACAGGTGTAGCTAGTTTTAAGTTTGACGTTTTAAAGTGATCACAATGTATCCAATTGTACTACGTACATTACCCTCCATTTTTTACAAATAAATGTATAGCATAATTGATTTAATATAAAAGAGAATTTAGATTTTCGGAAATCCACGCCAGCAAATTAGCGTTCCATCAATATTAATATTCGTTCCAAATTATTATAACCCATCAAAACGACTTTGTTTTCTATTACTTTTCATTTCAAGGGCAATCATTGTTAAGCTCTCTTTTTTTGTCATACATGATTTTTACACGTCCGTTTCACGGTATTCAAATGAAATCTGAGCATGATTGGTGTTTAAATTTATTGAAGAAGGAAACGACACCGACAAGACACAAAAAGTTCTAAATCTTGTCATATATCAAATTTAAAACCCTCTGTAAAAATACATTCATTAGTGCCGCTACCGTTGCCGTGCCGTGCATTTGAAAATCGAGTTATATATTCACACACATTGTTGCGTCCCCGGCTGCCGTGCCGTCAACGTACCGTCCAATGGAAAAACATCCAATCTCCTATTGAAATATCAGCTATGAGAATAAAAAACAAATGATACTGACCCGATTTTCACGTTGTTAACAAATTGTTATCCCGTGCAGGAAGTACATTTGAGTTTCGAACGTACGCGAGCAAAAACAAGAACGAAAACAGTCTCGTAACAACAGGCATCTTTCTTCTTACTTTTTGGTATGGCTTCGCAGGTCGTGAATGTACAGCTGAATGAGACATTTATATTTGTTTTTATTACATTGTTGCTGAATAATAATATTCCAACTAATATTAAACCAATACTCACTTTTTTATTAGCAGCTTTAAACTTATCTAACACCATAACATAGTTACAAAAATGTTTCAAAAGTAACTCGATTTCATTTTCACCATGTTTGCAAATAGTTATTCTGCAGGATTCCATTTTGGATTTGGAACACACGCTTGGACGTTCGGCACGTCCGTTCAGAATTTCAATTCGGCGTGTTTCGCCTTTTTTCGGCTTTTGCCACGTACCCCCAAGAGTTAAGGATGAATTTAAAATTAGAATTCCGTTAAAAAGAACGTTTAGCTTCTTGGCGGGAATAGAATTTGTTTCGTCTGTTTCGGTGGATGCGGAAAGTTTCCTGTTTCACTGTGGAGTATTTACTTTGTTTTCATTTATTTTTTTATTGAATAGAATGGCAAACAAGCTGACGGCCCGCCTGAATAATAATACACTAGGAGCGTTGCCGAACTCTTTTCACACCCATCTCGGAGGACTATATTCTGTAGTGCTGCGGAAAGACTTCTGCTCGTTCCATATTTTGCTAGTATGTGGGAAAAAAGAGCGCGTAGTCGATTTGAGTCCTGGCGTATGATGCTATTTTTAAACAAAAAAATTGTAAAGGTGATCAACCTAATAATTTAGTCGATTCAGTTTTGCATTCTCTAAAACTAAACTAAGTTTGACAGGTCTTATAGTATTGCTGTCTTTCTCTAAAGTCTAACCACTAAAGTAAAAAAGGACAGCATTATTTTTAGGCCTATCAAACTGAGTTTAGTTTTAGAGAGTGCAAAACCGAATCGACATCATTATCTACCTTCTTTTTCAAAATTCAACCTCTAAAGAATAATTTTGAAATGTAGTTATTATTACCATTAGATAAGCATTTATAGTAATAGCACTTGCTTAATTTAAGATTAAAACCTGATCGCAGACGCTTCCCAATATGATTAAAGAAAATCTTCCGCCCGCCCAGTCAACTACTGTCATTTAGATTTTCAATTTGACCAGTTGCCCGAAATGTCAGCTCCACTGGGTGGACAGTGGCCAGATTTTTACGATGCTAGATAGATTTTAGTTTGAACTAGATATGTTTTATTTTATTCAGATTGTTTTTTGTGGTATCCGATCGT
Organism: Opisthograptis luteolata; assembly: GCA_931315375.2. Lineage (NCBI taxonomy): Eukaryota > Metazoa > Arthropoda > Insecta > Lepidoptera > Geometridae > Opisthograptis > Opisthograptis luteolata. The sequence continues at coordinate 10,126,907 of OV928049.1, read as the reverse complement.
TTCGGATTGAAACCTTTTCTTTCGTGCCATTTTAATAGGATTCTCGGTTACGGAACGTATTTTTGTATGTTCTATGTTATGTTACAGTAAAGTACGAAATACTTACTGCGCTCTGCGACTACGTTCATAATTTTATGCTTTTTAATCGACTTCAAAAAATAAAAGAAAGTTTGGTTCTTTAACTATTTTCACCCTGCCCAGCGTCTTTGTTTCCTGATGGGTATAATTTGGGAGCCTTCGAGTCATGGGTGCTTCATGCTTCATTATCGACCTTGTCTTCACTTACCATCAGGTGAGTCAGTGATAAAATGCTATATAATCATCACCATCAGGCTATTACGTTGCCACTGCTCTCAGAGAGAATATTAGCCATAAACCAATGCGTGGGCCCAGTCCAGGACGACAGATAGGGTGGTGGCTAGCCCTAATGTTGGAGTATTCAGACCACCTGACACCCCTAGAACTCTAACATAGTCTAACGACTGCTATCCTAAAGGCCGTTCCCAATAACTTATAAATTCGACATTACTTATATGGAGCTTATGTGAAGTTTCTATCTCCAGTAGGGCAAACTGTGGATAGATCAGTTATTGAGAACGGTCGTAAGACAGCCACCGATGCTTTCCGAAGCACTGAAGCACTCAGTTGTAAATTCCACTAATGGTCACCCATCCAAGTACTGACCACGGAGAACCCAGCTGATCAGTTAAGAACGACAAGGCACGCTCCACTACGAATGCTTTCTTAATACAGACAAAAGCCACACTCACCCTTGGTTTTATAATAAGCCTTGCAGTGTAATAACAGTGATCGAGTTTACCGACATCCCGAGATTACGGCACTCGCTCCCGTTTGAGCCTTAAATCCTGTCTGTAATAGGGCAGCTATCTCGCTCACACACCCTAAGTCTAGGTAGGTATGGTCAGCGAGAAAATTCGCTGAGCGCACCCAATTTTCTTAACCGTCGGGAAAGCTATATACTTGCAGACTAAAAATTGTAGATACATTTTTGTGACGTGAGAAATTGGTTTAAGAGACAAGGAAAAAAGCGCAGAATAAAGTAAAATATATATCTTTTTTTATTATATACTAGTTGCACCCCGTGGTTTCACCCGCATCTTCCCGTTATCCCACAGGAACTTTTTTCAGGGATGAAAAGTAGCCTATGTGTTAATCCAGGATATAATCTATCTCCATTCCAAATTTTACTCAAATCCGTTCAGTAGTTTTTGCGTGAAAGAGTAACAAAAAACCATCCACCCATACATCCATCCATCCACCCATCCATCCATCCATCCATCCATCCATACTCACAAACTTTCACGTGTTTATAATATTAGTAGGATTTTTTTAGGTCTTACAATCATGTTATCATTTCATCGTAGGCCACCTTGTATTAATTGACAATGTTGGCAAAAGTGACGCCATGTTACGCTTGGACTGACTTTTAATTATTGACTTATAATAATCTTTCTACATGAATCAGGCGTGATGCGTTAAGTGCGTGCGGCATATAGCGGGAACTCACTACATGGGCCCGCCAAGGTGAAAATGCCAATGTACCTACTTATAGCTTCGGACCAAAATTACTGTGGAGTGTGCTACGCCTGGCTCCATTGCAAATCTAATCATATCACAAAGCTGCGATTCCACTGAGCAGTGTTCGGGGAAAGGTGGCGTTGTGTATTTTTTGGGCAGTATCTGAATTTGCCCAATTTGTAAGAACGAACAGCTTAGTGGCGGAGCATTTCTGAGAGTTCGCCCTGTTAACACTTTGAAGTTAAGATTCTGTTAGCACGCTAAAATGGTTCAACAGATTTAATTGTGACATTTTGAGTCGAGATAGCCTGGATTTACACGTAGGCAAATTTCGCCTCGGAAATACCGGGAAACCGTGGGTCACGGCCAGCTATAGACAAATTGACCTCTTTGCAATAGGATCGTTAACTGGATACGTCATCGAGATTGAAAAAAAAGCTCGATCTTTTTTTTCCTTTGAACCAGATTTGGTGTTGGAGTTATCAAACCGCCCGAAGCTTAAGTACTGAGTAACACTGTGGGTAGAACACCGCAATAGACACAGTGAGCGGAAAATCGACATTTCCTTATCTGTCTCTGTGTCTGGCAAAAGAGCTGAGCGAACGAAACGGTTGCTGTAGAGATTTGCTGAGCGAGCCCTTTGAATTGTATTTGAAATCGACGATTGTGGGAGATAAAATGCGATGGTGAATAAAATGTTAAAGTTGCTTTATTAGGCCCGGGCCTCAGCCCGCAGGCGACAAAAGCGTGCCGACCTGGGAGTAACAAAAATTCGTCAAAAATAATCGAGGCAATTATTGGGAAAAATGACTTGTTATTAAATTTATAAATCGTTGAAGAAAATACTGACAGTGCTAACCTTAAAACCTAAACGTGATTGAGGAAATGTATAAGTTTTATCGTACAAAAAAAACCGTATCATCATCATTATCAGCCTATTTCGTTCCCACTGCTGGGAAACAGCCTTCTCTGAAAATACAAGTTAAAAATCGATTTATGACAGATCAAAACAATTTTAATCTGTATCGACCTCAAAGCTCACGATTTAAGTTGACTTATGAAATCGATCTGTTTACTAAAGATCGGAAACCCGAACACAATGCTACATGGAAACATGCATCAAGTATTTCCCAGCACCGAACATAGTAAACGTTAATGTATGCATTGAACTCAAACGCGTTCACATGAATGCACAACAATGCGTGCAACGCACAATGCTTCTTGTGCAGTGGCTCAGAGAACTACTACTATCACCAAGTTTCCATCTACACTATGCTAATACAATAAGGAAGTTTATAACCTTGTTTGTTACAAGTAATCCCTAGAACTACTGATCGGATAAGAGTCATTATTTCACTTGTAAATAGCTTGTACTATCTGGATGAAGCGATGATAGCTCCGGCCGACTTAGCCAGTTTTTGGAAAAGTTTCTTTTGAAATTTGGACGATTTGGGAAAAAGTAAAGGATACTTTTTCTGTCACATTTTTATGTGAATTCCAGACCCACACATCAAATTTTTATACCTAGGTGAAGACGGGGAGGCTCGCTAGTTTTTTATTCAAACTTTAGATAGAAGAGAATCTTTGAGTTGTGACAGTCATTCCACATTAGCAAAACAGCTGGCAACAGACAGTTTGTTTACTTCAAAAATTATAAATCAATACCTAAGAGGAAAAAAAAACGCGTTCCTCATTTATTTAATTACATTACAAGACACAAAACAAAATAACAATCGATTTCTTATGATTCAAAAATAGGTACTAATAAATCCTCAACTGGATTGTAAATCAAAATATTTCAAGTAAATTCCTCCTTACATTATTATACTTACAAAACTAGACTCCACATAATGTAAAACAGCCGTTATCAGGTTGTAACATTGGCTCTAACAAGTCAAAGACATGCCTAGATTACCTCGACTACCTAAAGCTTTGTGGTTAGCTCACTATAGTCTGTATTTGAGGCGACAGACCGCTTGACAATCTGGATCAATTTATTCTAGTTAGAACCTACATAGATACACCGTTTGGTTCTTTGAGACAAATCGACTTATGCAGCAAATTGTGTTTTATTTGAGCTAGTTTAGTTGTGAAAGTCATTAGGGAAATTGAAGTGTTACATTTTTAATTCACTACTAAAACCAGCTTGCAAAAGATTCCGGGTTAAATAATTAATCACAGAATTAACTAACTAACTAACTCCGATGGCTCATCGACCCGAATTATGTCTTGGCCTCTGAAACGAGAGAGCACCACTCCTGTCTCTCCTGATCGATTTCAGCCCAGATCAGAGTGTGGAGTTCGCAAAAACTCTGAGTTAAATTTTCTAACCCAAAGAATGTCTTGACTCTTGAAGCATTCAAAATTAACTGAAAATCAACTAATCCATTAACAATTTTAGTGTAAATAACCTTTTTGTCAAATATTTGATATCACATTAAAGAAGCGAAGTTGCCGAAAACAACATTAAAGAGTTAAATATTTTTATATCTTATTCAAAGTTTACTCGTAATCCTTGGCGTCGCACAACGATTCATGGATTGAACCTCTCATACTAAGCAATTCAGTCTTAATAAAAGGATAACTTTGACTTCTACAATGTAGATAAAAAATTATATTACTGTCAAAAATAGAGATCAGAAGAGGAAAGTTGTCCACTTAGTTCGTCATGACGAGAACAGAAAAAAACATCTTCTAGAAGAAAAAGTTGAAAGGAAAATAGAGAAAGGTGAAAGAAAAGTGGTGAGAATGACATACTTTAGACCTAGCAATGAAAAGATTGACGTCATGTCAATACGAAAAGGTCAAAAGCATGGCTGAAGATCGAAAAAGATGGAATATGCTAACAAAAGCTCTGTTCTTTAGAGTAAAAAAAGTAGGCAGATACTATAAGTATTTCTTCCAGTGTAAATATTATTATAACAGTAATTGCTAAAACAGTTGCTTAAATTCTAATATAAAATTTACATTTGAAGCATGTCTTGTCCTGTTTAATGATTAAATTAGTTCTCTGCCACTCTCTGCTCTAACTTAGTTATTCTGCGTTTCATCTAGAGATGTGACTAAAATAACTGTAGGTACTAGATATAGCTCACATAATGCAAACCCTGTTTATTGTATTAGGTTATTTGAAAATTCTGTAATAAGCTACCAAAAATATATTAGTTAAAATTGGGAATAGGTAAGACTTGTTCCTTAGTGAGTGAGTGAGTTGTTACCATTCCGTATCGCGGGAACGAGAAGTATTGGTTACAACTAGTATATCATATAGTATTGGTTACACAATTTATAACCCAAGAACGGCTGAACCGATTTGGATGAAAATTAGTGGGGAGGTAGCTTAGAACCAGGAGACAGACATAGGATACTTTTATCTCGGAAAAAGTTCCTACGGGATAACGCTAAGACGCGGATGAATTTAACTTAAAGTTTTTTGTTTTATTTTTTTTTTGTTTTCGTTACACAGCTCCAGTATGACTGGCACAAAATACTATCTAGCATTGAGTCCTTGTAGAATACCATATTATGCTAAAGTATAATAAATAGTAAATACTGGTTGAATATCGTTCGACTAATATCGGATATCTATGATATCATAATAACTGATATAATAATATCCAGTAATGTAATTATTTATCAAGGAGCCTAATACACCGTCTCCAGTTACATCCCAGTCGAAGCTTGTCTTCTCCCATTGGGACAAACCTACGAAGGTCAAAAATAACATATAATTATCTAGTGTTGCCAACTGGGTATCGAGTTTGGAATAGAAAAGAGGAAGCAAAAAAGAGTTCAATTGCCAAATAATAAACAAAGGTACTTGACTTACTTGATTACATACTGTGCAGGATATATCCAAAGTACAGTTTTTTTTGTTGGGATTATATTTGTTTATACAAAGAAAACATCGTGATGAAACCATAGAGTATTTTCTAACGCTCGCCTGGCCAGCTTTCACCTTCAAATCAAGAAACAGTCAACAATTTTTCCAAACATATTTTAGTCCGATAAATTTTCTATAGAAACTAAAAAAAGGAAATTATACCTAGATATTGTTTTCTAAATTCAGCAAAAATTAGAGCTAAGAACACTCAAACAATTAAACTTTAAATAATAAAAACAAAACAGACAAACAAACAGATACTCTCTACAAACTCAAAGCACTCACATTTTAGCCAGGGATCAAAAAAGGCCACGCTTCCGAACAGTATTGTGCTACTTGCCGTGCTATTTGCCGTTGCTAATCATCTTTATTGCTCCCAGTCATTCCGTACAGGTACAAATTAAATTCGCAAAAATAATACGATTACTCGCCCTTTCCCATCCGTTTGTGACGTTAACTCAGCGAAAAGTTTTGGCACGAAATATGCACATTTCGTTAACGAAATCGCGCACCGTTTCGTTGGATTATTACAATTTGCCAACTTGCAATTCGTGTAGGTAATCGTGAGCACAACTCGTGTACTCGTGACGAATTGAAACTTGAAATGTGTAATTTGTAGGACATTTTATTATACTAAACACATCTCTTCTCTCAGAGATAATCGTAGGGAGATTTTGTCACTAGCCCTATGTGCGAAGGTTGTACAATAAATAATGTGTAAAACATATTTTTAATCTATATAGATATACATATAGGTATATATATATATATATATGACTCAAAGGTGACTGACTGATGACTGACTGACATAGTGATCTATCAACGCACAGCCCTGGACGGATCGGGCTGAAATTTGGCATGCAGGTAGATGTTATGACGCAGACATCCGCTAAGAAAGGATTTCGCTATAAACTGTAGCCCACGTGGGTGAAACCGCGAGGAACAGCTAGTTTTACTATAAGTTGCTTGTTTGTGTAGGTATTATTAGAAATTATGTTATTATGTTATTTGGGCAGGCCACATCGTTCGACGAACCGATAACCGATGGGGAAGGAAGGTTCTCGAGTGGCGACCACGAACCGGAAGACGTTCTGTAGGTAGACCCCCCACAAGGTGGACCGACGACATTGTAAGAGTTGCAGGGAGCCGATAGATGCAATGGTTAATAGCCATTCATGCATTCATGGTGGCGTTCAAAGGGGGAGGCCTATGTTTAGCAGTGGACTTCTTCCGGCTGATGATGATGATGATGTTAATATGTTATGTTACTTAGCGCTATATATAATTCTATGTATACAAGTATGATACATAAAAATCGATGAACCGAAACGAAACGTGTATGATAATAATAGACAACATTTTCATTTGTTTGTCTTCAATTCGCTTCAACACAAAATGCAATGTAAGCTTTGAACACCGGGTTGTCAAGAAAACCCGGGACATCGGACAGCGAAAAAAGTGATTGCTTTCACAATAATTCTTTCGTTGTTTTGTTAAATCAAGCAAAACTTAAATTAGTTAAACTTTTAAGACAAGAAATGTTAATCCATAACCAAACTATCCCCCGCCACTTTATTAGTCGGCTACTAACGTTAATCTCGCACTATCAAATAATTAATCCGAGTTCTAATCGAGTTCGACAAGGAATTCGCGTAACACTCATCACCCTACCTCTGGGAAATTATGCCGGAATTTTAATGCTATCGACCCAAGGGTCTTAATTGAAAAAGTTTCCGTCAGCCCGGGAGAATGTGCTAAGGCGATGTGTTGAATTAATAAAGAGTCTTGTCAGGCATTCCGATTGAATTATTGACGTGTGACATGAGTTCGTGCGAGTTCTAATGAGATCGAGTTTTGAATGAGTTCTCGTAGTGTTTGATTTAATATGACACAATGGAAGTTGCTTGATGGAGGTTTTTGTACATATAAATGGATTTTTGGATAACAGGTTATAACAAATATTTTTTTTTTTAAATTATCAACTTTATCGCTCAGCAATGATTTTTTTCCTGGCTATTGTAGGCTTAATTTCAATTAATGCTCGCAGAATGAATACAGTGCAGTGTCTCTAAAAACTACTATTTGAGATCATTAGTTATTAAACTAAATCCACAATTCTTATAAATTTCTAATAAGTAGGTACATGAGTGATGATGGCAGAACGGTTACGCGTGCGACTTACAAGACACGGACACCGAGTTCGAATCCTCTCGGCCCCGCACCTTTGACTTAATAAGTTATGTGCGGATTTGCCATCGCTCAAAACGGTGCAGGAAAACATCGTGAGGAAACCGGCATGCCCAAGAACTGCAACATTCAAGGGTATGCGACATCTACCAACCCGCACTGGGCCAGCGTGGTAGATCACAGCCCTCTCTCTCTCTGAGAGAAGGCCAGAATCCCAGCAGTGGAAACGTGAAAAGCTGAGCTGTGAGCTGAAGTGATGATGATGAAGTACATGAAAAACCAATACTGAAAATATGTGAATCTATTCTAGCAAATGAGTCACTGGATTTGATAGCAAAAATTTAAAATGTGTTTGTTTCGTTTGACTGATGTTACTTAAATTTATATATATGTATCAGATTTAATGTAACTTATGTTAGCTCTACGGGTACTATTCTCGTATTCGCAGAAGATCCCACCTCAACAAAAAGGTTTGTCCTGTAACATTTTTTTTTACTTTCTACCCTCGGATAATAAAGGACCTGTCAGTCAAGCTCCTGATATTTCCCCGTTTGGGAATTACTGTTAATATTATAAAAGCGAGCAACAAGTTGGCATAGGAAATAATCTTTTCTAGTAAAAAGGTCTTAAATATTGATATACCTACGAACTATATTGGGGCAGTATTTATACTGATTCAAAGTAAGTTTTCTTAATAAACTTTTTTTAGATGACACAAGCTATGCCCCGCGGTTTCAGCCGCGTGGACTGCAGTTTATCGAACTTTTTAATTTTTTTCTTTCATAAGAACCTTCTTCTGGCAATAACAAACACAACAAAAAAAGAATTAGTGAAATCGGTCCGGCCGTTCACGCGTGATGCCGTGACCAGGGGAAATAGGGATTCATTTTTATATGTAAGATTAAAGTACGCAAACACAATAATTTAGAGTTTTCAGTTATATCTGTGAGCATTTCAAAGCTATTTTTATCACAGGCTCCATCGCTCAAATTGTTAAATTAAAACCTACAACTTTGGTTTATCCCTTTCAACCCACCATCAGAGCTGTCAAAGTTCAATTTTGAAAATAAAATCCTTGCCAAATACCAGCCAACGGCCGCATACCAATTTCAAAAATTGATGGGAAAAGTCATTTTGTAACACGCCAGTTCGCTTTTCAATTGCTTGACCGTGGTAGACCACAGTTCGTTCACGGTATGCGGACACTGTATTTCTTATTTCTTGATCCATACGGCTGGTTTTACGACATGCTGTTGGTACTGGATGTTGGTGTATTTGTACCGCATCTGCCTATCAATCACTGCAGCTAGACGCGTTGTTCAACCAGAAAATAGTCGTTGACGGTTTTTTTACTGAACCCTGCGCGGAATGACCCAATTGAAAATGTCGAGTACCTACAGCTCTTTTAGAGACTGAAATGAACTAGAAAGGTAACTAAAAATATTTTTTTAATAGAACGCGTTGCAAAAAACTTTTACATTAGAGGCGCTTTCTTTCAAAATTTTGTGACTTTTTGAGAAAGACCCCGTAGTAACGCACCTCCATAGTGGTCGCAGGCCTACTTGCAATAAAAAAATACAATCATTTTCCAAATCAACTTTTTTAAAACACCTTATTAATTGGGTTGAAATATTTTTTATTCAAATCATAACTTGATTGATACCAAAAACCTTAATGAATTACTCATATTTAAAACAGTTCGAGCTTAGAACAAGTTTATCATTATCATTTTATAGCTCGGCTCTCTCTACACACCGACCAAGACCACAAAACTGCGAATTCGCATCGCATCGCAAATAACTGCAAACTCGCACGTATGCACCACAAAAACTTCCAATCTGAATCGCATCGCATGTTTTGTGGTATGGTCACCTGAGCCAACGCTTTGCCGCACGAAATCGTATCGCAGCAATTCGCAGTTTTTCAATGCGGCATCGTATCGCATCGCATCGCAGTTTTGTGTGGGACCCCTATGTCCAGATTTAGTCCGCAAAGCTAAACTGAAACAAAACTCCACGGAGCGCATGCATAAAGGATCTATGCAAATGAAATAGGAAACAAAATGGCTGACGAATCGAACACAATTTAAATTTTTAAAAGTATTCACTGAATTTAATTTATCGAAGCTACGGCCGGCCGTCGTGTTTCATAACTGAATTCTGAAGTTAGGCGCGTGCCTCTAGAAACGAGTAATGGATAAACTACGAGAGTGGCAACTGGCGACAACTGTGTAAATATTTAAGGACGTGCTTCGGTCATGTTCATGGTGAGAGTAAGTAGTGGTACATTTAGATGTTATTTGACTACACAAGTGTTTATTTATGAGGAACCGTCTTTATAACCATAACGACGATAGGTACATGACGACGACGGGTTACTGGTAGATACATACATGACATATTTTGTCTTATACCTTTATATTAATATCACATTATCTAGATCAGTGATTCCTAAAGTGGGTTTGTAGCTACGCTACTACAGTCCTTTCCCACGATATTTCGTTCCCATAACACCAGAAGATAAACAAATATAAAATGCAGTTTTAACAACAATACAATTTTACTACGCACAGCAATTAAAGGAATATTTCACCGTTGCATCGTCTACGTTTCCCACCATTGAAACAAAAGAATAAATACGCCGAAAAGAACAATTGCAGTTTACGACCCAATAGCTCAAAGACCAGCCGAACTTTCCCAGCGCAATAAACAAACAGGACTCTCCGATCCTAAACACCACGTGCGACGCGCCGCCTGCCGAAGCGACCCGAGTTCCTGCCGAAGTCAAACGAAGATTAGGCTAGTTGTGTATATATAACGGAACTTTTAGTAATAAATATCATTCACTGTGAACACGCAGTACGAATCACACCACCGGCGTTTCAATAATCACACAAAAATCTCCATAACCACCACAGTACGAAGGATCCCTAAAGTGGTGACCCCTACATAAGAACAGCAACAAGCGCAAAATGCAGAATCAAGCAGAGGAAAATACGACCACGAGAAAGTTTCAGCAAGAAGTCGCCGGTATCACCTTGCCATTGCGAATCCCATCTTTTTGGCGCGACAAGGTTCGACTATGGTTTCTCACCTTTGAAGCCGCAACAAGCGATTTAAACCGTAGCCAAGCCCAGCTAGCCCAGATGGTGATTGCTCAGCTCGACAAGATGGACATCGAACAGATTAGCGACCTCTTATACAGCCCTCCAGAAGCGGATGTGTACACAGCATTAAAAGAACGACTCATCACCGTCTATGAAGAATCAGACAATCGTCAGTTGCAGAAGTTGCTGTCCGACACGGAACTCGGCGATCAGAAGCCGTCCCAGCTACTTCGACGCATGAAAAGTCTAGCACGCGATAAAGTTCCCGATTCCACGTTACGTCTCATGTGGTCTAACCATTTACCAGCGCATATCCGATCCGTTCTCACCATCAGTGAAACATTCAAAACTCAGACTGCACTCGATGAGCTTGCTCTACTTGCCGACAAGATGATCGAAGATACAATTACGCAAGTTTCGGCCGTATCGACATCATCAGCATCCACGTCTCGCGGCCAAATAGATATTCAGTTCCTGGCAGAAGAATTACGAAAATTGTCTCTTGAGTTTGCCGCTTTTAAGTCGTCACAAAGACAAAATCCGCAATGAAACGAGTCACTATGTCCGAATCTCAATCACCTATTTACTGCGAAACATCAACGTCATACATTCGACCATACATGCCGGAAGAATTTCGACGACTTGCATTTGACACCGTACACAACATAAGCCACCCTGGCATTCGCACGACACGCAAACTTATGTCCCAGAAGTTTTTCTGGCCATCGATGATGGTAGAAATCGGAGTCTGGTGCAAAAATTGCTTACAATGTCAAAGATCCAAAATCCAGAGACACACATCGAGCAGCATTTCAAAGTTTCCAGTGACTACTGAGAGATTTCAACACATCCACGTAGATATCGTCGGACCGCTACCCACCTCACCGCAAGGCCATCGATACCTCGTTACAATGATCGACAGAGTAACGAAATGGCCAGAAGCAATTCCCACAGAAGATATATCTGCGGAATCCGTGGCGAAGATAATCTATGAGCACTGGATTACTCGCTACGGGCTTGCGTCAGTCATCACGAGCGACAGAGGAGGACAATTCACAGGTCACCTTTTCGCCAGGCTCATGAACGCAATGGGGATCAAAATAACACACACTACGCCCTACCATCCTCAGTCAAATGGAATGATAGAACGCTGGCATCGATCACTCAAAGCTGCACTAAAGACTCGCCTGTCTCAACATTCAACGTGGATAGACGAGCTTCCTACAGTCCTCATGGGATTACGTGCCGCCCCGCGCACAGACACAGGCGTCAGCGCCGCTGAACTCACCTACGGACAAACGCTACGCCTACCTAGTGATTTCTTCGTCACACCACCATCAAACGAACAAGACATGAACTACGACTACGTAACTCGACTACGAGCTACCATAAACGCAATCAAGCCATCTCATCCGACCGAATCACATGGCAACAACCGACCAATCTTCGTGCATCAAGATTTGCAAACATGTTCGCATGTGTTTGTAAGAAATGACGCAGTTAAGAAGCCGCTGCAACCACCCTACGACGGACCATTTAAGGTCATAGATCGAAACAGCAAAACATTCACATTACAGTTACCAGAGAGAAGCTCAACTATTTCAATCGACCGACTCAAGCCTGCTTACATTTTAAACGAAAACATTTCGGACCAGCCAACTCAAGACCACGTCATCATCATACCAACGAAACAAGACATCGTACCCCCACCGCAATTATCATCGGAACCGGCCAATAATAACGTATTGATACCAGATCAAGATACACCAGCATCACCGCAACCAATAATACGAACAACACGACTCGGCCGCCAAATCAAACTGCCGGTACGCTTTCGCTAGGGAGGGAGTCATGTAGCTACGCTACTACAGTCCTTTCCCACGATATTTCGTTCCCATAACACCAGAAGATAAACAAATATAAAATGCAGTTTTAACAACAATACAATTTTACTACGCACAGCAATTAAAGGAATATTTCACCGTTGCATCGTCTACGTTTCCCACCATTGAAACAAAAGAATAAATACGCCGAAAAGAACAATTGCAGTTTACGACCCAATAGCTCAAAGACCAGCCGAACTTTCCCAGCGCAATAAACAAACAGGACTCTCCGATCCTAAACACCACGTGCGACGCGCCGCCTGCCGAAGCGACCCGAGTTCCTGCCGAAGTCAAACGAAGATTAGGCTAGTTGTGTATATATAACGGAACTTTTAGTAATAAATATCATTCACTGTGAACACGCAGTACGAATCACACCACCGGCGTTTCAATAATCACACAAAAATCTCCATAACCACCACAGTACGAAGGATCCCTAAAGGTTCCGTAGACAATTTGCCAAGGTTCCAGGGGGAAATAATACCACAGTTAAGTGCAACAGATGCTACCCCAATAATAGGCATTCAACAGTGTGTAATTTCAAATTTGTAATAATTTGATATGGGGTTCTGTAAAATAAAAAGGTATTTGGTGGGTTTTCGCTAAAAGTTTAAAAAACCTTAGCCTAGATAACCATTCCAATCTTTCTTATAATTAAAGTTCAATATCTTATATCAGTCCACTGCTGGACGTAGGCCTCTCTCCTGGTGAGGAAGGTCTTATCCAACTACTCGTCGTCACTTCACCTAGCAGTTAGCATCTCACAATAATGAGTTTAAATATACCTTTGATGCTATTTAATTTTCTGACTTTGCACCTCTCGAAACGGATTTATTACTACGCGTTTTCGTTTGATGTGGGACGTATTCGACAGTGAAATTAATTGGAAAACTTTTGTCACAAACTTACGCTGGCGAAGTTATCTGTGCTCTTACATTTTTGATGCCATTTCCGAAGTTTACTTTCTGCTCTGTGCCGTCTACAATTTTTAGATTTCAACATAGTTTTCTTTGAAAACGGGTTGTGGATTTTCATTTACCGAATCCTTTTAAATTTTAACTGGATTATTTCTGCGGCTCTACCTTTTACGTGTGCTCCAGTTTGGAATTTGTTTTCTAAGCTATTCGACTACGAAAACTGTATAGATATTATAATCTATCTAGTAATTTCTAAGTCAAGCCTGGCTTAACATCAGGTGAAGTGATGGTGTCATCATAATGGCTGAGAACTAGCTCTCAAAAGGAGCTGCTGGAATACACCGATGGGTGCTTGGTGACATATGCTTAACTTGGTGAGCAGGCGAGCACTATAAAAAACGCCCTAGCACTAAGCTATGGTTTCATCACAATGTTTTTCTGCACCAATAACGCAAGCTAAATGTAGGATTCGAACCCACGCAAGCAGCTACCCGTACGAAAGCAAATCACTAGTAATTACTAAAATAAACTAAAATAAATTCATAATTATATTCATAACATATTTTATACATATTTCATTTCAATTCACCAATTCATAATTATCTACTCTTGAAACTGTACTTACAGCCACTGAGCTAATGAGATAATCAACAAATCACGGGTTAATTTACGTTACGACATTTAATTAATATCAAAAGTGGGACCGAGAAGTGCTTGACAAATTACCCTCGATGTCACATCCAGCTGTGCTCTCAACACGCTCATGTATTTTTAACGCTAACTAGAATTTAGATAACAGTTATTACGAAGTAATTTTATAAAACAAATCAATTAGAGTTTGCGTTTGTTTTTCTATATGAATTGCCTTTATAGGCAACAGAGTGGCAGAAAAGCCGACGGCCGCGCCGGCCTGATGGCAAATAAGTGGAAAGCGGTCATCGTCGCCAATGAACATTTGATAATCCTATACACGTTGCCAATGCGTTGCCGACCCTGAATCACTTTTTTTTATCTTGAAGGACTTCATTCTGTAGCATTGCGGAGTCCTTCCTCAGGGTTCAAACTATCTCCGTACCAAATTTCATTTAAATCGGTTCAGTAGTCTAGGCGTGAAAGCGAGACAGACAGACAGACAGACAGAGTTACTTTCGCATTTATAATATTAATTACATTACATAATCAAATTGGTTTCATCATCATCAGCTGGAACAAGTCCACTGCTGAACATAGGCCTCTCCCTTTGAACGCCACAATGAACGGTTATTATCCACTTGCATTCATCGGTTTCGTGCGATTCCTACAATGTCGTCGGTACAGTGAGGGGGCCTACCTACAGAACGTCTTCCGGGTCATGATCGCCACTCAAAAACCTTTCTTTCCTATCTGTTATTGGTCCATCAAGCGCAGTGGCCTGTCCAAATGTAATCATTTTTATTTCCTACACTTCCATTTTAGAATTTCAGGTTATTACGTTATTATAAATTCGACGATATAAATTATGAATCCTAATTTAGTCCCTATAGAATGGAAAGCGCTCCATCGACCGAATTAAAAATTCAAAACCCACATTTTCTCCCCGATAGTAAGGGAGAATCTCGTGAATACAGCAATTTTGTGAAATTTATCGCTCAGGAGTGAGCGTTGCTAGATTGTATTGCAAAGTATACCTACTCGGTATTTTGGGTGATTTTCTCGAAATATACCAACTTTTGCTTGCAGCCTCATTATTTGTATAGTTTTTAATTCTTAAGTAACAAACAAACAGACAAAAGTTCTATAAACCATAGATTGGAGTTTAGTAAAATCTGTTGATTTTATAGTTGTTTTTTAAGAACATCTCCAATTCATTTGGGTGTTGTGGGTAAACGTACTCGTATATTAACCGAAAACTGCAACAGTTTTACTGTAGATCAACCGTTGGAAGCAAATTTGGGATCATCCTCGAAGTTCCGATGCTAATGCACTTCATGTTTTGATGCAATCCCCGACTGGTTCGCGTTATGTTAGTAATTTATGCATCCGATAAGTTTACTTGCTTCTCTAGATTTGCTTCTGTAGTGTGATTATACTTAACTTTGATGTTATGTATCAAACTACTACCGTGCAGGTATTAGTGCAGTGTTTTGTATTTGCATGCTAGTGTTTTTCAAATTATTCACTCCTTGCAACAAATTATTATAACTGTCTTACTTAACATCTGTTCGGGGCATGACTTTATAGTCTGAGCTGAGTTCCTTCCACAATGGAGCTAGCCAATTTCAAATTACCGTTTTAGACTAATCAAGGTGAAGCTTTTTATACGTTGTTGCTTTATTTTTTAGTATACTCTGAAAGGAACCGATTTGAGTGTTTTGTTTTTGTCTTGTAATATACATGTGTATGTTGTTCTTTCTTAATCTATTTCATCAAATACTTTTTCACCAGTAGCTTTGATTGGCTCGCACATGTTATTCCAGACTAGAGAGTTCGTAGCTGCAAGTCCAACTGGCGAGATAACCGCTGCATGAACTCCGTCTGTATTGTGCTGTTTTAACAAAGATTTATGCTCCCTCGCTTGACGTGAAGTTGGAATAGAATCGTTTTGTTTAGAACTTGTAGGTATGTTTTGTGCTGCAAATGGTTTATAACTTTAGTTCAGTTAAATATTAGGTGCTCAATCTGTTGATTTTTCACGCACTTAGATTTTATTAATTGGTTTGAGTTTTCTGTAAGCCATCCACTGTGGATTTTTCTTTTTGATTCTCTTAAGTACCAAAATGTTAGTCTTTAATAATGCTAAATGCACATTCATTACATAAGTTCACTTCAAGGCTACATTATCCGATAATCTGATTACTTATTTTACAGTTTTCACTTATCCAAGTAACCATCAAGTAATTATGACTAAATTACTGTAACTACACTGCATTTCACTATAAACTTGGTGTTCATGTTTACACAGTAATTACATCGGTTTAATCAAACTAGTATCTAAAATCTTTATTTGTTCAATTGTTTGAGCATCGAAATCCAATTACATAATAAAATCCAGAGTATATTCAGGCTCTGATTTCTGGGGGTACATATCAAATTAACAAAAACGTGAATAATCGATAATCGATCTGGCCCTTGGATAAACGGACTTGAATTTTAACGAGGTTTTCGTTATCAAAAGTGATTTTGAGTTGAGTTTAACTTTGAATGTAGAGAGAACTCTCTCAACCCTCTTGACTAAATGCAGCCCTGATAAATCGGATATTAGAGCTGCAAAATATTACAGCGGGCAACATTCCCAATTATGCTATTTGTCATCGCGCTAGCAATCGTATTTACATAAACGCTATTTCGCACTATCTGTTACCATAAACCGGTAAGCGTTGTTTTGACACATCATTCATGCTTCAATTAAGGAATGGTTATGTGTGGTTTTCCGTTATATTTTAGTGATTGTCATTTATAGAAATAGTATGGTATGATTAAACCAATTTTCACACTGTTTGGTGTCTCCTTTTGTTTTTATGTATGGATTTGGTTTTACTGTTTTATATTGGTGTTAAGACGCTAAATGTATTTGTATTCATTATTTATTTTACTCAAATAGTATTTGAAATAATAACAACACCAAAAGTAATAATAATTATTAAGTTTTTAATACTAGTACGATTCAGTCTTCATACTGACTGATGTGAATTGTGATGTCATCTAAGTAAATTATGCAATAAAAAAAATTAAAACATTTTTTTTGTTTTCGTAGTTTTTTAACATATAAAAATGTACACTACCTATCCAACACTAATACATGTGCGTATTAACATCTTTTTATTACTAAAGTACAAAGGTCGAGACAGATATAAAAGGCTTACTACCACAAGCCGAAATGCTTCGGCCAGATCGACTGGGGTTAAACGACACACGACCCGTGACATTTGACACGACCTTTTCTTTCATTGAATTGCCATGGAAATAGGGTTATTAAGGGCTCTCGTCTTGGATATTCGAAAATTCTTGTTTCGACCTTTTTTTTTACTTATATAAAATATTCATGATGCTAAGCGTGAAGGAATTTCAAGTGTTAAAGGATATTATGACGTTGGAGGCAAGTAGCGAAACTGAATCTAGTAATTCAGGTTGTTTAGGAAAACCATATACGTAATATAATATGCCATTAGTTACTTCACGATGCTCTGTTTGTAAATTAAGTTAAATATCAAAACATGTTAGGATGTTAGCCATCTTTTTTGGTTTAAAGTGATATTTACTTCAAAGAACTATTGTAATTTGAACTCCATCATTATCATCATCAGCCGTTCCCACTACTGGGACGTTGGCCTTCACTCAGGGAGAGAGAGAAAGTAAAGTAAGTGTCTCCATAGCTGAAGCTGAAATTAATTTATTAGATAAATATAGTTTCTATGTGGTTTTTGAACCAAAACTGGATAAACATTGCTGTGCAGATATTCTAGGACTGCATTGTATCGCTGTAATAAATTCAAATTGAGGTTCAATAAACAACGTCAGTTTTGTTTACATACTATGACCTAATTTATTTGCGGTTTTATCGGCAAATAATACTCTTGCACTGACTAGTTCAATTAGAAAAGCTGACTTGTTCATGACTTGTACACAAGTTGACGGTTTTTTATTGTTTCTTCATTGTGCAATAAATGAGAACGGAATTGAATAAAATTATAAATCTAAGTTCAAGTGTTGTGTTTCATAATCATTAAGCTTTTGTAGAGTATACTCTTTATCTATTTGCAATGCTATCATTTTGATTGAGTGTCCTGAAAATGCAAGGTATTGTTTCATGGTTTAGTTGGTATATTAATCAAATAAGTCAACATAACACCGAAAGTTTAACATTCGAGATCAACAAAATCTCAACAACGACAACAATTAATCCTAACAAAAAACAACCCACTTACCATTGGTTATATATTATTATTATCTGGCTCATATTTTCTGCACTGTAGCATGAGTAAAGAATACCAATAATATCATCTGCAGACTTCCGGTGTAGACGAAGATCGCGTCATTTGATATCCGTACGCTTTCGTTCTCAGTTTGTACTAGGAAATAAAGTTATCTGTTAGAATCATCAACATTTCTCGAGAAAATCTTGGTGTACATTTTCATACTACACTAAGGCTCTTTTCTACGTAAACTCCTGACTCAGAACTGGGCTGAAATCGCTCAAGATAGAGAGGAGTATGGCGCTCTCTCGTTTCGCAGGCCAAGTCACACTTTGGATCGCTGAGCCATTGAAGTTAGTTAAGACTTTTTCTACGTCAGACTGGGACATTTTACTACAATCTTATCTGATAAAATGTATCGATGTGGTGGTCAAAGTTGAAACAAAACGTGTGTGTGTGTGTGTGTGTGTGTGTGTGCATGTTCGCTTAAATACCCAGGTTTTACTTAACCGAAAGGTGTTCCACCTCTTTGCTGTTCTTATCATAACCCTGGAAGCACTATTTTGAATATGAATTTTCTTTCAAAATATAAACGTTTGGCATCAGGCTAAGTAGTTGTCAAACGGTTTATTTTTCATAAGAAAAATACTATTCACTTGATGGAAAATGATGATGTGGTCGAATATGTAGCCGAAGGCGTAGCACGTTTACCGAGTAGATAAATACCTTCACTCACAATCCAAAAATATACGATGAAGTTTCAACTAGCATCTTAGTAATACATGCAAAAAGATAGCAATAACTCCTACGTATAACAGAATGGAGGATTCCATTTTGTATTCAGTGCTCCCGGCAAGCAGGAAGTCTGTCGACGACATCATCTGCAGACATCCGGTGTGGACGAGGATCGCGTTATTTGATTTCCGAACGCTGTCGGTCTCAGTTCGCACTTCCTTCAGAAGCTGAAATGTAAGAAAAGAGGGTATCTTCAAAGGTATTTGCATTACGTAACAATAACATAGTTTTTAAAATCGTTTTTTTTTGTGCTGATATAATTTTGTTAGATATCAAAATGTTAAACCTTTTTTTGAACTTCATGTGGAGAATTGGCGCAAGACACCGAAGTGATGTCTTTTATTATTGGAGGCCAAGACTCACTTTAAGTCGTTGCGCCATCTCAGTGAGTTTTTTGGTTTTAGTAATAACGGACACATAGAAACGGGATAGCATTAATAAAATTAATAAAAGTGAGAACCACCAAAGAGCTCCTTTCACTTCAAATTGTCTCCATTATCATCCATGTCACAATTTTTATTGTCATCGGAACAATAAATTTTCACCACTTACAAAATGAAGAACGAAACACTACTGAATAATTTATCACCTACTTTCCTTTTGTGTCCATCATTTGTATCCATTGCTAAATTTTATTCGCTATTGAGATGACAACAAAATATTTTATCAATTCGAAACAAAAGTTTCAGTTGGTGGGAAATCGTTCGTGCTTTTAAACTCGCCCGCAGTTTAATTTCAGTTTAGTTAGTACATTACATCAAAAGGTACAAAATACGGGATTTTATTACGGGATTATGACAGAATAAAACCGCCTACAGACATTACGTTTTCAAATAGATTTTCTGTACAACACAAAAATATTCGTAGAGGTAACAAGTAAATGACGCGAAAAGCAATGGTAGATAAGAAACGTTGCTAAGCTTGCTAGAAATAGATCAATCATTTTCCTACGTGTATCATTCATGTAGTTTAGGAAAGACTTATCCTCAGAATTTAACCATTAGGGGTTTATAGACGGGCGTGTTTTCCTAGTTTTTCTCTTCATCTCTTTTCTAAACTAGGCGTACCGTTGCATTTACCTTTGACTACATCGTTACTTAACATCACGTTACTTGTGATTCTTAATAGCTTACTATTTTTTAGTACATCATTGCCACAAATAACATTCCAAGAAGAAATTCTGTAGTGTAGTTTACATTAAGTTAGCAATCTTTCACCAAGCACTGCTGTGTGCTGTCAGTGTTTTCCGGTAGCCTAACTTGAGTGCCAGTAATTCTCTTGTAATTTACTATCAAACTCTCTGTAAGAACTGAAAGTAAATTAAAACAACTTTAACTTTTTTTTGTAGATTTAGACTTTTTTTTACATTATGGCTTTTGACCACAAGTCACTTGATGCTAAATGGTGATGTGGTCGAAGGAGAAGTCACACTACACATGGATTGGGAACTGTCCCTGTAATGGAAACCAAACCACACTAAACTGCTGCAATTGCAGAATTGCAAGATGGATGTGAAAAGAGTTCTTAAGGGTCGCAAGTCGCAACGCATCGGCAACACCCCCAGTGCAGGTGTTGCAAATGTTCACCGCTTACCATCAGGCGGGACGTCAGCTTGTTTGCCATTCTAATACATAAAAAAACTACTTTGTTTTGTTACCAAAGTATTTATAGTTCAAACCTACGAGTAGTTCTTTTTAAAACGCAAAAAATACATGAAAGGCCTGTGTTGTCCACATTCAAATGTGTCATGTTTACAGAAATACACTCGTGTTTGCATAAACGCTTGTCAATGTGTGCGTCCATAGGCTTGTATGTGTGTGTGCTTTTGGGGGATTGCGATAAAGGGATTATACTGTATTCGCAGCTGTAGATACGCTATTGAACTACAAAGTGGCGTACAGTATGTCCTTTCAGTTTCGGTAAGCCTATTGATGTCTGTAAACGGAGGTTTTGTGTGAAAATTGAATTATATTCTGTTACTTTACCTACTGAATTTTTCGAATAGCCTGTTTTTCAATGGGATTCGAAGAGGATAAGGTTAAGAGAAGCAAAAGGGTGGCTAGTAAATCTAAGCAAAATATGAGACAGATTCCCTTTCTAAACCTACTGGACAAATATTAGTGAATTAAAAAAATGGAAGTATTTATTCCGTGTCTTGGAGTTTGGATCCCTGAAGCACGAAGCTTCTAATACCCTAGATACAGGGGACAGGTCAGATATTAGAATTTTTTTCAATTTCAAGTAATATTTAGAAACCTCGGTCACTCCGTTTCGGATGAGTTCGATAACAAACACTGTGATGTGACATGATTAGAAGAGATAATCCTAGTCAGGATCAGTCACTGTCCTCCTGTCACCTTTATCTCTCCCTATTTTTTTTTTACTTCTTACAGTTGAGGATTGACGTCATGTCGTACCAAGAGGTCAAAAGGATGGCCGAAAACAGAACGGCATGGAAAAACTCCACCGACAAGAGCTTGGCTCTTAAATAGAAGAAGAAGACAGTTGAGCGTTTGATCACAAGTCCTGATGTTAAGTTACGATGAGGTTTAATTATTTGTCCTCTTATTACATTAAACAGTCCTAAATACCCAGTACACAGTCGTTTAAGATCACAAGAGCACTTCAATAGTACACATAAAAACATTTTTGTGAACCAAGCTGAAACTGTAAAACAAAACTTTATTTTCACTCTCTCAGAGCACACATTTAGTTGCAAATTTGAGTTATTTCTCGGTTCCGAGACCTCCATTTCCGGCGAATGTTTGAGAAGGTCCCGTCCAATAGTTATGCTCCGCCGATTTTGCAAATGTCGAGTTGTTTACGTAAATTAATTAAATAAAAGGGTACACGCAAGTAAATTGGTTTACGCTAGCTGTAAAACTGGAATGGACCTTTCTAAATAGTGGTAAAAGCAAAATATAGTTTGATCCTTTACGAAGACTCCTTAAAATTCTATGGATGGAGAATGTTAGCTGTGCCCCGCGTTTTTACTCGCGTGGAGATTTCCACAGGACCTGTCTGTCTGTGTGTCTGTCTGTGGCCGTAGCTCGCAAACGGATGAAGCGATTTTAATTTAGTTTTTATTGTATGAAAGGTGAGTTACGGGCGAGTGTTTTAAGTTATGTTTGATGAAAATCGGTTCAAGATGTCGGGGGGTTTTAAATATATTTTTACTTGGATAAAAGTAGCCTATGTTACTTTCTGATTCATAAGCTAGCTATGACAAGTATAATTATGTATATACGTCAAAAATCACGTCGATGGATTTCTGCATAAAAGAAGGACACACTGCAAACAAAAAGATACACTTCGCATTTATATAAACGTGAAAATGAGTATAAATTCAAATCATCAAACTAATCATCATTAATTCAACACATTTGTATTACCTACCTTATCTGTAAAGTTCATTTCCAGACCGATTCTAAAACAAAACAAAATGTCGAAAACGGTAAATAAAAATAAGGAAAATGAATTACAGTGTTACATGGTCCATTGCACGAGTGAAATTCAATTTAGCTGCTATAAATTAATGTCATGCAGTACGCCAAGCATTTACAGTGAAATATTGAAGCGATCGGGGACATTTTAGATCGTGACAATGATAAGATTTGGCGTTGTTTTCTCAAGAATTTTAAATAATAGTCGCATTAACTTTATAATGAAAACACGCGTCTTTGAGCTAGAATATTTAGTTTTAAGAAGCGATTCTGCACAAGATAATTTTCAAATCAAAATAGATGGAAGAAATATTGTCTAAGTTTTAATCGATGAAATCATCAGCAGCCTATTTATTTTGTTCCCACTGCTGTAACACGCAGGCCTTCATTCAGTTATCAGAGTTTTCAAGAAAAGCCTCCGACATAGTCTAATGACTGCTATCCTAAGACAACAAATATAGCGATGATGGCTCAGTGGTAGTGACGTGGGCTTGCGATCCGTAGGACGTGGGTTCGAATCCTACAATGAGCTTGAGCTTTCGGTGAAGGAAAACATCGTGATGAAACCATAGCTTGGTGGTAGGGTATTTTCTAGTACTCGCCTGGATAGCTACCACGGCATCAAATTGAATGCAACGCATTCATCATAAAAACTTTAATGGAATCAAAATCGTCTCGTCCTGGAGCGAAATACTTTTTACTTAACAGGGAAGAGCTAAGAGAGGATCATTCAAAAACCACGGAATTCGCATTTTAGTTCGTAAAAATAAATCAAGTGACTTTAAAATCGGGCTTCCGCGTAATCTCACTCTATCACTTCATCGGCGCTAAACCAAAAGTAAACCTTGAATTTATGGAATTAAAATTCAAAATTGTGTGACGGAAATCGATTCAATTTAACGGTAGCTGGGAAAGGTGCTTTTCCGCGGTAATAGCAAACATGCCTTGATTTGCGGAGCAGAATTTTACTCGGCATAATTTTGTCATCTTATGAAAGTCGCAGTGTATTTTGTTTGGTTAAGTTTGATATTACATATGTATAGAGAGAGATTCGACATGTTTACTTACTACTTAGGCTAATCATTATGTTTGTAGGCTAAACATAATATCTATGATCAAATTGATATCAAAATCATAATCAGCCTGTTTCAGTCCAAAGTATGCTACTGAGCCCGATCTTCGACTTCTCTCATTCAACCGCTGCCAGGCATTTTGCGTATGTCGTCGCTCGATCTAGCCGGAGGACGTCCTCCACTACGTTAGCCGAGACGCGGTCTCTACTCAATCAATTGATTTGCTCGATCTATTACAAGTTTTTATTGAGTTAAGAATAAGAATCATTTATTTGTAACAAATTATACCAAAATACACAAATATACATAAGTAGTACAGTCAACGACAAAAGTCGCTGAACAAAAACATATTTTCCGATTCTCTAAATCATTAAACACCAACCTTCGAACGAATCGTCACTTAACATCACGTGTGTTATGTTATGGTCAAACGCAATCTTGTAAGTTGTAAGGAAAAAACAAACATAACTGATCTACGCACGCATTTGGTAAATCCAGTATGATCCACTACTTTTGTCGTTGACTGTACTACAAAAGATATATTATTGCAAACCTCAGCTCAGCGTTGTGCTGGTTGTTTGACCAGCGCTGGTCTTCTGTTGAAGCCGTTTTTGTTTACACCACTGGCATGAAGGTAATTTTAAATCTATAATATAAAAATGAATCGCAAAATGTGTTGGTAAGCGCATAACTCAACAACGCCTGCAACAATTTTGCCAATTCTTTTTTTTAAATGTTCGTTGAAGTCCAATAATGGTTTTTACGGCGAGAAAAATTCGAATAATTGCCGGGAAAACACTAAAAACAGCCCTTTTCTTTTTCCCATACAAACGTTTTCTAACCAAAATGTGGAGTCAATTTGAACTTTAACACCATACCATAAAGTTTAAGTGTTAGTGGAGAGGCTCCGGGAAGGCAAAACAATTGAGTGACGTTAGTATCGTATAAATATTAGTGTCAATTTGGAATGGAGATAGCTTATACTCTGGATTAATAAATAGGCTACTTTTTATCTCGGATAAGGTTCTGGGATAACGGGAAGACGCGGGTGAAACCGCGGGGCGCAGCTAGTAACTAAATATAATTACAAACCAGAATAACTAATCTGTTTTCTTTCAATGTGAGATTGCTAATTGGCTACAAGACATTATCTTTTAAAGCATGTGATTCATCTTATGAAATCGTAAGAGCAGCTATGCTCAATAATATTACAAACATAGAAAGTTTGTGACTACAGTACCCCTAGTACAGGTTTTGATAGTTTACAAAAACTATAAAAGTTTTCGTTTCCATCCATACGTATTTTTTTCAGCGAAGCTTACCGAGACTTGGAGGAACTGAAATCGTTAATACGGGTTATTTTAAATCGTTATAATCATATTCCAACAATGTTATTGAGTTACTTTTTGAATTTAAGCAGATCGAGTTGCCACTTTGAAGTCGGCGGTGGTAAACGTTGACGTTTACCAAAACTTTTATCGTTTTCAAAACCTGTACTAGGGGTACAGGAAGCAATTTTCGGAACTATAGGTTGGATTATGAAAATTAAAACACACAGTTAAAGACTACGCCATTCGCGTTGTTAAACTACGTATTGTACTTGTATCATGATAAAAGGCGAGAAAAACTGCGGAAAACAGCTAGCGTTGAATATTATATAACTTCTCTTCCAGGAAAATAGTAATATTTCGCGGTACGTCACATGTTATAATGGTAAGATGAAGTCGTTAAGATGTTTCCGCAAGATACACTTGAGGAAGTGGAATGAATGGGAGAGAGACGATAATGGTCTGCTTTTAGAAAATAATAATTTGTGGGGAAAAAAGGAACGCACGGTACGTGCTAATGTGGGAAGTAAACCAATTTGGGGAAATAATGTTACTTACACGTATTTGCATATGCGAATGTACAAATGGAAAGGTTTCTTTTATATTGTAACTAGCAAACCCGGCGAACTCCGTTTTGCCACCAGATGGCTTCGTTTTATGTAATAAAAGAAGAAGAATTTTTTTTTGAACCATGCAAATGATAAATTTGTCCTTGTATCTGTAATTGCAAATAATCATTTGTTGAAGAATACGGTGTAGTACATGTATCAGAGATGGCGCTGTATGTGAAAAAAGATTTTCCCGCTTTTCTGTTTAAATTTTTCCTAAATTTTCTTTGCTATAAACCTCACGGAGCCCGAGACCTTTCCAACGAATGCAAAACCGTGGAAATCGGTTCGTGCGTTCTGGAGTTATAGCGTCAGGAAGGAAAACCCGACTTATTTTTATATAGTAGATTGTGTTGTGTTTATTTCCAACTCATTTTTATTCTGCTTTAATCAATTTGCCATATTACTGTTATTTAGGCGTGATAGGCACGCACGTATAACAGCGTGGTAGATTACGGCCCATACTCTCTCTCTGAGAGGTCAGAGTTCCAGCAATGGGAACGCAATAGGCTGATGATAATGATGATGATGACGTAAAACAAGAGAGATTTTTGACAATGTAAATAAGTTGTACCTACTATTTGCGCCCCGCGGTTTCACACACGTCTTCCTGTTATCCTGCTGGACCCTTTTTCCGGGATAAAAAGTAATACAGAGTATAAGCTATCTCCATTCCAAATTTCATCCAGATCCGTTGAGTAGTTTTGGCGTCAAAGAGCAACAAACGTACATACTCACAAACTTACGCGTAAAATATTAGTAGAATTCATTTTGAACTTTACACTGAAATGACTGAACGGGTATGAGTGATTTTTTTTTTCAATTTGATTAGATGCTAACCACCGTACTCAGAAACGTCAATTAAATTTAACTAGCTTTAAGCTGTTATTACACTACAACGTTGCATCTTCAATATTTATTCACTTTGTAGTTTTCCAATCTAATGCACTAGGCAGCGCACATAATTTTTACAGCTGTGAAAATAAAAATCAAATCACAAGAATATAAAATTTACCGTTTCTGAATGATTTAAACTGTTATTATAGGATGGATCTTTATAGAATTTCATGCTCATTAATACAATTAAAGTCTTTACGTGTTGAAATACCAAGTTACAAAAATTTTTAGATATCCTTTTCATCGCGAGAAACTTCTTCCCTAACTACTATTTTACATCCCAGCAAATAGATCCCAAGGGAGTTGTTTAGCAATATATTACTGCTCATAGATTACTTCGCCCTATCCACCTCTTGTTCTAGTTTTATCTCAGTACAGATTGATTTATAAGGGTGCGTTTTATTGTGGCTTATCCGGTTTATCCGGTAATTAAGTCCGACTTCGTCTGTAATCCCGGTTTGGAATCGGGTCAACTTGCCCGCCATTATGTCGAACGTTGGTGGCGACCTTCAAAACGAGAGTAGCTGGCTCGCTGGACCAATTTGGTGTACCTTGTACACAATTTAGCTGCAATATCGTGGTGGGACGTCCACTAGATTGGATACGTTTTACAGAAATGCTAGTTTAACCGAATTTCTATCTATCGTCAATGGAAATTCATCTCTATGAAATGAAAACAGCGACATAGCGATGATTTATAGCGATGATGGCTCAGTGGTAGTGACGTCGGCTTGCGATCCATAGGACGTGGGTTCGAATCTTACAATGAGCTTGAGCTTTCGGTGAAGGAAAACATCGTGATGAAACCATAGCTTGGTGGTAGGGTATTTTCTAGTACTCGCCTGGCTAGCTACCACCCTCTTGTTAAGAATCTGTCGCCAAGCACCTATCGGTGTGTTCCGGCAGCCTCACTTGAGAGCCAGTTGCCAGTCCAGGAGTAGCGTGGCGCCATCTTCGATCACATCGTCACTTAACATCAGGTGACGTGAGGTCAAACGCTACCCTGTAAAAAGTAAAAGAAAAAAAAAACTTAATTTTCATTATTATTGTAATGCATGCTGTCCTCACCTGTCATTGCTGTGACATTTGGTTCTTAGCTTCTAATAATTGTTATAAATCTGCGAATGTATGAGTATACACTGTGTTGGTGAGCTAATAAATAAATAAAATAAATAAATACATCTCTAACTTTTTAAGATTTTGTCTGTATATTGAAAATTAATTCCGCCCCGCGATTTCAGCCGCGTCTTCCCGTTATCCCACAGGAATTTTTTTTCTGGGACAAACAGCCTAGTGTTAATCCAGGGTATAAGCTATCTCCATTCCAAATGTCATCAAAATTTAAAAAAATTTCACGTTTATAATATTAGTAGGATAGGGTGTTTGCCAAAGACTGATTACAGGTAGTTTAGAGATATAGATAGACAGATAACGCTTTTTGGGTCACCACAACAACATAAAAGGAAAGATCTTAGACCTAGTAGTGTTACAGTGGGAGTTCTTATCGTTAGAGAGAATGAGAGAGAAAAAGAAAGTGAGTGTAGAGAGTGTAACAGAATATAATAGGACTATTCTGATTCTCAATGAGCGTGGTTTCTAGATACAGGGAATCATTAGGGGTCGGAGCTATGTAAGTATGTGATTTTCTACGTAACTGAGACGAGAACGCGTGACATTATTTACATTTGCTGATGGTAAGCGTCATATTTGCCTCATTACCATCATCATCAGCCGGAAGAAGTCCACTGCTGAACATAGGCTTCCCCTTTAGAACGCCACCATGAACGGCTATTAGCCATTTGCATCCATCGGCTCCCTGCGACTCTTACAATGTCGTCGGTCCACCAAGGGTGCCTACCTACAGAACGTCGACTGGACAGAATATAATAGGACCTTAGAATTAGGTTTTGTGCCATCCAGTGCCGAAATATCGAGAAAAACAAATACATGGTAATTATCCTGTTTTAAATCCTATGTCCTAAGTCTATTAACCTAAGTCTTTTGTATAAGTATGTAATTTTCTACGTAACTGAGACGAGCATGTCATTTGCATTTGCTGGTGATAAGCGTCACATTTGCCTGTTCCACCTTGAATTTTGAACTTTATCACTTCAAAATTCTGCGCGGCAATGCGCTGCGCTTGTCACCTTGAGATCTGAGTTGAATCTCTTTACGCCCTCGTCACTAGAATTGTAACCTCTAGTAATTTTGCACTTAGAACATTTGTCTTCTAGACCATCAATAGGTACTGAATTGATTTGATGAAAATTATATTATACGCTGATTGAATTAGAAAATCAATATTTTCATGATCGTGAAATGTTCAAACACAGAATTGGATTTCAAGTTATCTTATGCCAGATTTCAATATTATAATGGCTTCAATTCACAATTTAATTGAAGTTTGATAATGGTTTTGAAATTGAAAACACCTACTCTAGTAAACCAAGGAAAACATAAATTGTGGTAGCGACGGTTCCTGAATTTGCATTTTACAATGAAAGAGATCAACGTTTTCTACAAGATGTCTTATTTTACTAGTAAAAAGCTTTTGATTTAGAAGACTGTAAGAATTTATTACTACACATCTATGGTGTGTTCTGGAAGCCTCACTTGAGAGCCAGTTCCTAATAGACTACAGCATCACTTAACATCAAGTAACTAGCAGTCAAACACTGTAAGGTGTAAAAAGAAAATTTCTAGGAATACGATCACATATTTTCAGCGTGATATTGAAGTGCTAGCAGAAAGACAAAAAAATATCATAATATTTCTAGTGATTCTTCTTCTGTAATTTTGATGCTCAGTGCTTACGTTTCATAAACTTTTAACATCTCCTCAAAACTGAAAAGAAAACCTCCTCTTTCATCGTTGATCTAAAATAAATTTTTTTACTGGGTAGACGTTGTCTCAGTGTCCATGTTATCCCTTTTTGCCTATGCGTGATATTGACTCGATTCTCTTTGTCTGATCGTGTGTTCCCTTATTTGAATCTGTGGCTTACTTCTTTCTCTTTGTCCGCAGGGGTGGTGTTAGCCTAAGATGGTGTTGGCGCTGGTGGTCGGAGTGTTGTGCGTGTGGGGTCGCTTGAGCGTCGCAAACCCTGAGGCGAAGCGGCTTTATGACGACCTACTCTCTAACTACAACCGGCTGATCCGACCCGTTGGCAATAACTCTGATCGGCTCACCGTCAAGATGGGACTTAGGCTCAGTCAACTTATCGACGTTGTGAGTACACTTTTTGTTCATTATTTCACTGTTAGCTGTTATCATTATTACGACATGGTACCAGTCGTTTAGCCCGTCCTACTTATCAAGTACGTTTACGTGTGTATGTGTTTCTTGAAATAAGTGTATTGAATCCATTTTATTATTGCATTTAATGATATCGGCAGTTCTAATTTTCATAATAAACGTATCTAAAAAATAATACCTATTATTAAAAGGTGAAGTTCGTCAGTTTAGATATGGGCGGTTATGTTTGGAATTCTTTATCCAATTTCAAAAATTGTTTCACTGTTAGTAAACTAAACTTTTATGCTGGGCCACACTAACGGGAAATGCCGTTAAATAGCACGATGATTGACGTTTGACATAAGTGTGGCCACGACATTTGACAACGGCATTCACATTGGCGTTTGACGTTAGCCGATAACTCAAGTGCATTCACGTTGACCGTTCAACTGCAGCAATATATATCTTGACGTTGGCCCCAGCATTAATTTCATAGACAATGTTATATAAATCTCGTAAGACTGGGATAAAACGCGGCTACAGCTGCTCTGTGGATATTTCATAAAATTAAACATTTTTCTAGAATCACGCATTATCCTCTTGACTTACCCTAACCAATTGTAAATTTAATTCGTAATTCTGAGATTGTACTAAACAGCCAGCGCCGAGAACGGGAGGCTTAACCCAACATATATCTTCAAATCCTTTCATTAAAAATGGAATTTTACCGTGTCTGGTCCCATTTCGCATTCAGCTCCATTTCTAACAAGGTTATTATAATTATTTTATGGTTTTGCGTGTGATTTAATTTTTATGCGGTGGAGAGATATACTTGCTTTATTAAATTTATGTATCTTATTATGTTTAAAATTATACAGAAAAGGAAACGTATGGAAAACTAGTGACTTAGGCTTCGCATGTATGGAAAGCTGATATTCTTTCTATCAAACTTTAAAGTTAAAATAATCTCAATATAACTTTTTCTATAATTTTTCATGTGGGTTATAGACATACCGCTTCGAAACTTCTTGAGAAATCAAGAAGTTTCTAAAAACCTCTAACTTATTGACTGTTCTTATAACTAAACTCCTTTCTATTCATGTCACAATAACTCCTCAATTTCAAAAAGGATCCATTTCAATTTTAAAAAGTACTCATTGAAAACAAACGCGCAAACCATTCGTTTCAATCATCCGAAATCTATTTAACTTTCAAGCAACCACTCGACACCGGTAGTGGCACTATTCTAAAACTCATTTCAACTAACGATGCAGTCGCTAAATCGTGTTCTGTTATGGATAAATAAACGGAGGATTTCAAACTATGCTTTATGCTGGCTAAAGATAGGTTGTATCTATGTGGAAGAAATGTTGAACACTTACGTTGTTGATGACGTTTTTATAACAACGTAAAATAAGTTTTCAAGTTTCCTTTTTTTACTACTTACAGGGTAGCGTTTGACCACAAGTCACCTGATGTTAAGTGACGATTTGGTCAAAGATGGCGCCACGCTACACGTGGATTGGGAACTGGCTCTCCGCAACACGCTGATAGCTAGGTGCTTGGCGACAGATTCTTCCCATGTAGCTAGCCAGGCGAGCACTAGAAAATTCCCTACCACCAAGCTATATATGTTTACATCGCGATGTTTTCCTTCACCGAAAGCTCAAGCTCATTGAGGATTCGACCACGACCTACGGATCGCAAGCCGACGTCACTACCATCATTGCTTCGTCATCATCATTAGCCTATTACGTTCCCACTACTAGGACTTCTCATCTTCATCATTGCTTATCGGATCATTACATCAAGTGGCTAAAGACGCAGGGAATAGATAGTCACGTGTATTAACTTTAACCCATAAATAAAACAGCAAGAATAATATTCAACTTCGCTGTTAGCTGTCTAGTTTGACTGGAATGGCAATTAGAAAGTTTCGCAAATGCTTTTGTAGGTACGTTGAGTGTAGTGCGGTTCGTTTAGTCTGCAGGTATCTTTTGGGACTAGCTTTTTGGGTCCGTCGCTGCTTTAGATATATAGATAGATAGAGAAATAGCTGCTTTGTGCGGAATGTTGCTACCGAATCATGAATTTCTTATTCGACGTTGATACTTTAGCTGGTGGCAAGTTGGAGCGAGAGAGCGATGGTGGCCGAACAGTAACGCGTGCGAATTACAAGGCGCCGACACCGAGTTCGAATCCTTTCGGCCCCGCACCTATGACATAATAAGTTAGGTGCGGATTTGCCATCGCTCAAAAACGGTGAAGGAAAACATCGTGAGGAAACCGGCATCTCCAAAAACTGCACCATTCAAGGGCATGCAACATCTACCAACCCGCACTGGGCCCGCGTGGTAGATAACAGCCCATGCTCTATCTCTCTAAGAGAAGGCCAGAGTCCCAGCACGTTCCCACTGCTGGGACTCTGGCCAGCAGTGGGAACGTTTGGGACTCTGGCCTTCTCTGGCGAATGATGAAGGTGGAGCGACGACTTGCGCCGAGTGGCTGGCAGTAGTTGGATGAGAAGAGCCTAAGACCGGGCTCAGTGGCGTACCTTGAGAGAGACCTATGTCCAGCAGTGGACTGATACAGGCTGATGATGATGATGATGACTTTAGCTGGTTTAGATTGTTAAGTCATTTTTGACTCGCTGTTCGCTACGGTTTTGGTTGCGTAGACTACAGTTTATCGCGATATTATGTATTATACCCATGTCCCATGTCTATTTTCTGGGTTCTAACTATCTTCATACTAAATTTTATCAATATTTGTTTAGCCGTTTGGGCGTGAAAAGGTAATAAAAAGACACCGAAGCACTGAAAAATAACAGATAAAAAAATCTACTTTTCAAATAATTTTTTTAATTCAAAATATTCCTTAATGATTTTTGTTACGAATCAAGCAATCGTCAGTAAGTACTGTATAAATATAATATATAGGTAAATGCATGTAGTTGATGCAAAAAATTGGTTCCATAGTTCGACTCAAAATAAGCAGATTCCTGCTAGACATACTTTGACATAAGCTCTTTTCTAAGTACTAATGTCAAATATCTGTCTCTTCTTTTGTAGGACAAATCGTGGATAGACAGGTTATTGTATCCAGCCGTAACTTAGACAAGGTTAAAAAAAACAATCGAGCTCGACAAAAGTAAACATGTTTATCAAGAAACCTAACAGAGTTATGTGACCGAAGCTCATCAAAAAATGGAATAAGTAACGAATTCAAAATTTCATATACCAACTCATATGGGTGAATGTCGCCGCTGATTCGTCAATTTGAATATCGAACGGTAAAAACGACGCTTCGATATTCCAATTTTTAAATTCATCACGTTTCTTGGAACCGTTGGAGGCGAACGACCGACTTTGTTTTGTGCGAATTCGGAGTTTTGAAAGTGACGTTTATTCGATTACAATCACGCATTTATTACGTAAAAGGGTGGCTGATAAAGTTAATTCTGTTAGGGGGTTTGTTGGAAAAATAGTACTGGCCAATTTACTTCTTTGTGAAGTATCTTTTTTTGAAGGAAAACATTATGAAGAAAGCGACATGTCCAATAACATACTTGACAAGAACTTGCGCAATATACGAAATCGCAGTGGGTCAATGTGGTTAGATTATTTATTCTACTAATAATATTATAAATGCGAAAGTTTGTGTGTGTGTGTGAATGTTTGTTACCACGTATCACCGTAACTTCTAAACCGTTTTTGATGAAATTTTGATTAGAGGTAGCTTATACCCTTAATTAACACATAGGCTACTTTTTATCCCGAAAAAAGCATCATGCGGGATAACGTGCGGGTGAAACCGCGGGGCGCAACAAGTGACCCATACTTTCTATTTCTCTCAATCCCTCTTCCTGAGAGAAGGCTTATATCCTAGCAGTTTGCAATATTGAAGTAATATGCCAATGCTGATATTGCCGTGATAAATATTAGTGCATTGAAAGACAATGCAAGTATTTGTTCCGTGTCTAGCTATTGTGGATCGCTCGCTTGGCGCTTAACATCTTGGACAACCTGATATGACTTGATTTTCTTCGGGATAATTTTCAGAATGATCCCCGTGCAAGCCGTCTTGCGAATGCTAGAATCCAAGTTTCATAGTAAACAAAAGAGAAGAGGGTAAATACACGGGTATTTACCCTCTTCTCTTTTGTTTCCACCAATACAACAAGGAGTATTTAGAATGACCGGTCACTCTACCAATAAAGCAAAATCATCAAATTCACTTGAAAATACTTGCAATAGGTACTATGAAACTTGGATTCTAGCATTCGCTGTCTAGGTATTTGTGGTTGGCGCACTTCCACTCTTCCTTATCAGCCGTCATTGCTCCAGACAGACAGGGTGATCTTTGACATCGGCCTTTACACAATCCATCCACATTTTTTTGGTCTTCCTCTTCCCTTCCAATCATCAACATTCATATTTATCACTTGCTTGGTAATATCAGTCAAATGCCCTACTTTCTATAAACCTTAAAACTTTACTTTACGATATTCTCTTTAACAAAAGCGCACAAAATTAAAACCTATTATTATTGCTCACAATGTATACCTTCATACATTCTACCGCCAGGTGGTTGTTACGTAAAGTGAGCTACGGTGCTTCTTATTGTAAGTAAATAGCATTTTCCGCGTGCACTGTACATGTTGGAACAGTTGATGCATTTAGTATACCTAGTACCTAATAGAACATCTTACCTTAGTGAGTTTTATAAAACGTAAGTTCTAAGTCCTTTTCTTTACTGTATCTTCTTGAAGAAAAGTATGCAAAGAAGAAAATTTCTTCTTTGCTTACTGCTTTTGATGTTTTATCAAGTGTGAAAAGGCTTTGTGTGTTTCTTTGGATATTTTCTTAACTAATAACTATATTTTTACTAAAACTTTTATAAACCTCAGAAACCTACGCTGTGGCTACCAGTAGACACTTTTAATTGGCTTTGAGATTATTAAACTCCCCGGCTTCTCATGGGTAGGCGGATCTTAAGTTAAAATAATCTGATACAAAGAAGCACTTAAAGTTTTACCCGAATATTCCAAATTATCTTTCCCTAAAAACCTTATTCGGACGATTACGAACATTTAAAATAAGTGGGTCAAATCTGTCCAGCCATTTTCATAAGGTGCACTGACCAATGAACAGCATTATATTTATATAGATAATATAAGAAACATTGACAAGAGTCTAAGTTCTTTCTTGTAAGTCGTAAGTCTTCCTTAGACTTATAAATAGGGGAAAAAATCGTTTGTCAATTTCAACAACAAACAATACATTATTATTCACATTGACAAGACCAAGCATATTTAACAAGCTGACCTATAAACCAAAGACAAGTGCCTAAAAGCAAAAGCAACCAAAATTGTCCCTACGCCATTTCCCTAAAAGCATAATCCAATACAAGCCAGTAGTTTATATAAAAAGGTCTCTTGGAAAGTTTTTGCGAATACAATATTTATGTATTCAAAGCACTGGCGAAGTAAATTGGACCGACTGATACGCGTACGCAATACAGATCCAAAAAAACATCTATAGAAATTGATTTACACACACATTGATGCAAGTTACCGCATCTGCTAACCATGCTAGCTGTGCAGTCAATATAACATTAAGAAGTGGTTTGCGAATTTATATGATCTGGTATAAAATCAAGTACATCAGTGAGTTTTATCACAAAATGAAAAGGAAAAAACAAATAAAAATAAATAAAAAATATTCTAAATATTTTTTTTTAATCATAGCCCACAGTTTATAAAGAATTTTAATGAAATTTGGTAAAAATATATAGGAATCCCGAGGAAGGACATAGGATACTTTTAATTTTAATTGACTGTAGCTAACACGGGTGAAACCTCGGGGCACAGCTAATAAGGTAATAAGCTTCATCATCATCATCATCATCAGCCGGAAGAAGTCCGCTGCTGAACATAGGCCTCCCTCTTTGAACGCTACGGCCATCAGCCATTTGCATCTATCTACTATTCTAACAATGTCGTCGGTCCACCTAGTACCTACCTGCAGAATATTTTCCGGTTCATGATCGCTACTCGCGAACTTGTCTTCCCCATCGGTTATCGGCTCGTCGAGCGCGATGTTGGCACTTGAAGCAAGCTTCATCACTGACAATATGTATATGTCATGTCCTCGCGACGAGTATCCCTATCAAAGACTTATACTAAAAGCTAGCTCAGAAATAATAAAAGAGATTCCACACTACGGTCTTTTGATCCCGACAAAATGCTTTATGTAGCGTTTGCTTAGAGATATAATGTGTTGTTTGTGTTTTTCCAAGGAGTTTTGCTTTTGTCTTCATTGTTTTTGGAGGCTGATTGAACTTTTTGTCTTTGAAAACGATCTTGTAAGTCTAGAACTGTGATTTCTCACTTTTATTTTATGATACTGAAATATTATGTTGTAAGAACGCAAACGTAATTAATTACTACCACTCTGCGTCTGTGGATTATAACATATATGCCACGTATACTGATTAGGTTGGATTCAATAGATTAGATATTTGGATTGGATTGGCTACCATCCGCTCCGTCTCTGTGGACTTCATGCCGAGTACGTGGATTATTTTGGATTGAATGTATTAGATATTTGGATTGGATTGGCTACCGTCTGCTCCATCTCTGTAGCTACATTCCGAGTACGTTAATTATTTTGGATTCGATATTTGGATTGGCTACCATCCGTTCCGTATATGTGGGCTACATGCCGAGTACGTGGATTATTTTGGATTCAACCATGCCGAGTACGTGGATTATTTTGGATTCAACGGGATAGATATTTGGATTGGATTGGCTACCATCGGCTCCGTATATATGGGTTTTATGCCGAGTACGTGGAACAGGTAGGATTCAATGGATTTTTGTAGAGAGTGGATAAGCCAATCAGACATTTGCAGCGGGTGGTCTGAAAACTCCAACACTTGATTTTGGCTCACATCATCTCTCTCTGAAAGAAGGTCTGTATCTTAGCAGTAGGAAGGAACGTAATAAGCAGATGTTAAGTGATTGGACTAAGTGGAAGGAATCTCAACATTTACCCAATGTAACCCAAGTTTAGTTATGTACTGTACGTAGTTTTCTTATACCAACAGCAAACAGTCGCGTACCAACACGAAGTGACAACATTATACAAAAGTGTATGACGTGTTATTTTCTACGTGTTATGTTATAGTACATGCTATTCTGGAATATTTCTCTTGTAATCTATATCAGAATAACGTCTTCTGTACGCCAGATGCTACAGGGTCTCACTTGGCGTAGTCGGCGTTATTGTTCAGCGGTAACATATTGCGGCGAATGATTGTAATGTTAGCTTTTTCATTATTGGAAGAATTGTATTAATAAAAGTAATATGTTTCTTATGAAATCGAATCAAATATTTACTAGAATATATTTATATTAAAAAAAGATCTTAAATATTAGTTGTAGACGTACTATATTAAGTCTGCAAGCATCAGACGTGTAAATATTTGTACTCTTTTACAAATAAATATTAGTAGGTACAAAACTTCTTAACATTTTAGAAAAAAATGTTTTTTTGCTTATTAGAACCCGCTACCTATGGGCTGCAATTTGATTTTGAGCGATGAATGTGTTCGAATCCTCTCGGCCCCGCACCTATGACTTAATAAGTTATGTGCGGATTTGCCATCGCTCAAAACGGTGAAGGAAAACATCGTGAGGCAACAGGCATGCCCAAGAACTGCAACATTCAAGGGCATGCGACATCTATCAACCCGCACTGGGCCAGCGTGGTAGATTACAGCCCACACTCTCTCTCTGAGAGAAGGTCAGAGTCCCAGCAGTGGGAACGTGAAAGGCTGATAATGATGATGATGATGATGGGCTCCAAAAAGACGTTATTACCACTAAGATATTATCAATGCTATTAATTATTTAGATAGAATGTGTGTTGCAATTTTTATTACTAGACTTATAAGGATTGTTTTACCGCAATATTAGATAATTTTATGAGTTGAAGTTAAAAATCAGATACTAAAACAAAAATGCATTTGAAATTTAAGAAACGTTGAAATAACATTTAAAACAGCTAACTTTCAGATTCCCGTATTAAAATGAATTTCCCCAAAAACGACTCCTACATTCGCTTTGTGCTTGGAAGATAATAAATTCTATGGACAATTTCGTGCGAAACTGCGCTGCACCTACGAATAGTCAGAGGAAAAGGGTATATAATATTATGCTATATCATCTCCTTATATCAAAGCATTATGGTTCAAAATGGGTTGGAAAGAACTGAAATCTAGACTGTAGGTATGTGACACGGAGCATCGCAGATATAAATGGCCAGAAATGCTGACATTATGCAAAATAGAAGAACTCAGAATTGGGTAATGCATGAACTCCATGCTTATTTCAGGAATATTCAAACAAAGAAACTAACTACTATAGTTTCGCATCTATAAAACTACCACTGGCGTCTTCGCTAAATGCTTCATTTAGCGAAGATAAAAAATATCATTCATTTAGCAAAATAACCTTCTACTCGCAATTACAAACACAACAAAAAAAGAACTAGTGAAATCGGTCCGGCCGTTCACGCGTGATGCCGTGACCAGGGGAAATAGGGATCATATTTTATATTTATAAGATTATTAACTTAGACATTATACTACAAATTTCAATACAATTTTTATCTCCTGAATCATTGAAATATAAGTTTGCTGTATGGTTTAATTTTTAGCATGTGTTACCTCTTTAACACACTTAAACTGACTTACATTATCTAAAACTCATATCCCAAAGTAACTTGTCAAAGACTTTTAACTTTTCGTGCCGAAGGTTCCCAAAAAGAGACAATACACCTTTGCTTTTTTACTACATTCTTTCAGTCATCTCATATCCCCGCTCTATGACGTCACGATGCTAAACGTCACGTGATATCGCGTCATGGTGGCGCGCATCTCAGAAAGTGCTGTTTGGAGTAGGACATTTTGATGAATTCTCTATGAGAGACAACTAGGTAAGCGAATCCTTACTCTCTAGTTAGCAGCTGGAACACACCAATAGATAGATGCTTCGCGACAGTTTTATAAAATCCTTCAGATTGGGAGTTAGCCTTTACTACGATTTTATCACGATATTTTCCTTCGCCGAAAACTCAAGCTCATTGGCTATCGCATTTTTGGTAACGTTTTAGCCGTAACGAAAGAAGACAGCTCGCTTAAACACGGCCACTCACCATAACTCACTCGTGCTTCTCTCAGCTGCGCTAACAGACTAGGGCGTAATGAAAAATTCTCGTACACGCTTCAGTCGCCCACATATTTCTCCGGGAGTGTGTCGTGTAGCGAAACCATTACTTGTTGAAATGCAGCTGTTACTCGCAGAATGCAGTAGCTTTGGATATTTACTCAGTTATTTTCTTGTTGTTTTAGTATATTGGGTTCTTGTATGATTGGCCGTATAGTGGCCGTACCTATTTTTAAGGCTCTGATGTTCGGAATGGTTTGCTTCATTTATTTTTGTGTGCGTTCTTTTGTTTTTTGTTATGTTAGCTATCTGAGATTTGAATTTTTCAACGAGACATAATATGGTAGATCGTTTAGAATACTTTGTTAATATTATTGTAGTCATATAGTGTTGTTTATAGTCCATTATTGACGTACAAAAAGGCGTAGAATCTATTGAAAATTTCATAAGAAAAGTGGCGGACTATTTTCATGTAGAACATTATAAACTACTAAAATGGATATCAGCCATTTGCATCCATCGGCTCCCTACGGCTGTTATAATCTTGTCAGTTCACTTAGTCGGGGGTCTACTTACAGAACGTCTTCCGGTTCGTGGTTGACACTCGAGAACCTTTCTTTCCCATCGGTTCGTCGAGCGATGTGGCCTGGCCATTGCCACTTCAACTTGCAAATTCTGAAAGCTATGTCGGTGACCTTAGTTCTTCGGCAAATTTCCCTTTTCAGTTTTGAATATACGAGAAAATATCAAAGACTACGTAAGTTACCTACATAACGGTCTCCTAAAATACCAGAAGACAAACACCGCTAAGCTCACAAGAATGGCTGGTGTCGCGAAGTGTCGGGAACTGTTTGCCTCCATGCAATATAGCGCAATTTACTATGTATGAGGTTCTATAAGGCTTCTATGTGCTTTATATTCGAAAGTTAAAAGTCGTCTACACATTTCACGGCGGGAACACACCGTTCAATTGCTTTTGAAAGGCTTTTATCGGTGATGCCTTAAGATTTCATACAATATAATTTGTTTGGTTTGAAACGATTTGAAGTGTTTTTAAATAGGTTACATTTATGTCGGCGATATTATCAGTGTCAGATGTGTTTTTTTTTTATTTATTTTTTTATTGCAAATAGGTATGCATTTGACCGCAATCCCGCCTGTTGCCATGCGTAGATGCGGTTTTTTTTTTTACTGTGTAGCGTTCGACCACAGGTCACCTGATGTTAAGTGACGATGTGGTCGAAGATGGCCCCACGCTACACCTGGACTGGGAACTGGCTCTCAAGTGAGGCTGCCGGAACACACCAAAAGTGTCAAGAA
This sequence comes from Opisthograptis luteolata, assembly GCA_931315375.2. Lineage (NCBI taxonomy): Eukaryota > Metazoa > Arthropoda > Insecta > Lepidoptera > Geometridae > Opisthograptis > Opisthograptis luteolata. The sequence goes on along the minus strand of OV928049.1, from coordinate 10,086,570 downwards.
GCCAGTTCCCAGTGTTCACACTTTCAAGGCTCAATAACATTAAAATACTTTATCCTGGTTATAATTTACTCTTCTTCCGTTGTTTAGATGACAAAAAAGCTTGGGATTGTAGTGATCTTGCTCCAAAACAATCAAATAGTAATAAGAATGAAATTGTAAATGCGATAATGTTACCTGCCGAGCGTTTGCCTGTTCTTTTGCCGGCGTAAGTAAGTTGTAACATGCGTAGCTAGTGTCAAGTTTGACGTTTTAAAGTGATCACATGTATCCTACTACATACATATCTTTTGGTTTTGCTTTTGGTAAGGTCGAGTTGTTAACTTTCAATACATCTTCCCAATTCACTATGTATGAGCCGAGTTTGAGCCTTCAACGTGCTTTAAATTCTGAAGTTTAAGATTCTCGAAACACTCTCCTGAATGGTATTTTTATTGGCTCTTATATTTTATCAGTGGCTGTCGATTCTAGTGAATTTTATGGACCAACGGCTATCTTTATGTCAGCTTAGCTTTAGCTGATCTTAAAGCTGGCGAGTTTGAAGCTTTATTCTGTTTTAAATTAGTTTTTATTTAAAACAATATATATATAACAATACAGTACTTAAATAATTAATAATACCTATCACAAAGTATGTACCACATTATACAAAAAATCTTATCTATATTAAAAGTAACTCGATGTGTCTGTTTGTTCACTACCTTTTCACACCAAAATCGCTAACAAATCTTGATAAAATTTGGTATCGAGATAATTTGAATCCTAGGAAGGACGTAGAGTATGATTTATTGCGGTAAAAAATGTGGTCACAATTAAAATTTACATCTATTGTTAAAAAAAAAATCCGAAAACAGTCCCCGGAACCCGCAACAAATAAAAACAAATACCAGAACCGTCAAGCACTCCGACCAAAATTAACTTTGCTCATTAAACAGGGTTTAGTGCCATTTGTCACACTCAATTTCCCAGGAAGGGTGAGCAGAAAGGTACCAGGAAATGGCATAGGGATCACAGCCTCCCAAGGATCGATCACCTGACCCCACGGCGGAGTGATGTGGTCAGGGTGATATGGGGTCAATTAGGGGTCTTGGCTTGGTGGTGCACTAATTGGCGCTTTGGTTTGAGTGCTTTAATTACGGATATTAGTTTGATATTGTTGTGGTCATCCACTGAGTTAGAAATCATAGAGAAAGGAAGTTCTGTATGGTTTGGCTATTAGCTAGCTAGCCAAAGTATGGCTGAGTTTGGATGGCTTAAACTAGGCGCAGTAGGCGTTGATGTTGGTTAAAAGTAGATGTATAATTACATTTAGCCAAATATGGGATGGTGAAAGCTAGGTTTTAATTTATTACCTTCTAGCTGTGTCACGCTTTTACACCTCTGGTATTCCCGTTATCCCACAGGAACTGGTATTATAAAAAGTAGCCTATGTACCTATTAACTCAGGATATGAGCTAACTCAATTCCAAATTCCACTCAAATCCATTAAGCCGTTTTAGCGTGACAGACACACTCACTCACTCAAAAACTTCCACATTTATAGTATTAAATACATTAAATAATATTTATAGTCAACATGTTTTGCTAAATTTGTTCTATTTGTCTATTCATAGATGAATAGTGGCGCCTCGCGGTTATACCCGCGTCTTCCCGTTATCCCGCAGGAATGTGTTAATCCAGGGTATAAACTATCTCAATTCCAAATTTCATCAAAATTGGTTTAGTAATTACGGTGATACGTTGTAACAAACATTCACACACACATCCTACACACTATCCTACTAATATTATAAACTGCAAAGTTCCATGCTCTGTGGATGGGTACTTTCATCTCACTCGTCTCGATACGTCTTTACCTTGTTTTAATGTTTACACATATTTTGAGTTGCAATCCAGTTTAGATTTTGTATATATTATATTTTGTTTAAGAAATTGATTGTAATTTGTCTTGTGTATTAAATAAATAAAATAAAATAAAATAAAATAAAACTAGCGATCCGCCCCGGCTTCGCACGGGTGCAATGTAGATTTGTAGATACTAATCTGGGGCAGTATTTTACAAATCTTTAAATTCTGCGGCTTTTCTGTACTATAATATATATGCAATATACATATAAACCTTCCTCTTGAATCACTCTATGTATTCAAAAAAACCGCATCAAAATCCTTTTCGTAGTTTTAAAGATTTAAGCATACATAGGGACATAGGGATATAGGGACAGAGAAAGTGACTTTGTTTTATACCATGTAGTAATGCGACTAATTGTATAGATTCCATATATGTATATCCTATGAAAACAGTTCTGTTATGATGCAACGTCCCATGCGCACCGAATTTCCTCTTCGGGGCATGTCGTTTAAAGTTTACATCGTGGCATGTCTCTAGGGACATGTCGCCTGAATGTCTCTCAGATGCCATTCACGTCGCTATCTATGCAATAGAGCTCGGACTGTAGTGTAGGTCAACTGTTGGGCTAATTTGGTTTTCGGAGCTATGGCGCTAAAGCGTTTATATTATGGAAGCATCTTTTCTTTGGGAAAATGTTCAAATACATTGTATTTTGCATAGGATTATTACCTCTTACTATATGTCAATTTTGGAATCGATTCGAATGGAAGTCTAAAGAATCGATTAAAAAAAACCTCAAAGCTTGAAAATCGATTTTGCTTTCGGTTCGAAGAAAAATAATACATTCACAGTTTTGATGTCTCTGAAAAATTAACTTTGTGATAGCATTAGCATAATTGAAGCCAGCGATAAAACCAGTACTGCTATTTATTGAGAAGTAATTAATTGGTTAAGAAAATGTAAACTTTGACCAACAAAATCGATGATTCGATTAATCGATCTCAGTTCGCCATCCCTAATTTGGTAGGTGTCTATGTATTTGTTATTTCATTTTCAAGCGATACTATAGCGTCTTATCTCGGGTAGGGGAAGAAATTGACCTTATTTAAAAAATTTCCCTCAGAAAACTTGTATATTTTTTAACAAAAAAAAGTAGCTAATTAGTTAAGTTTTTGAGGACTACTAAATTATCTGTTTCAAAAATTTCAACAAAATTAGTTCAGTAGTTTTTGCGTTTTGCTACGTTGAACCGTGGGGCACAGCTATTTTTCAATAAACATATTTTCCCACTAGCATCATAATACATGCTTCAATGTGACAAGGTACTATATTATTTACATACACAACTGTACCTACACACACATGTATACACGCCACGCATCCCCATTGAATTTAATTAAGGTCTCGTCACACGAGTGCAGATACGCCGCGACCCGTGTTCCTATCTCCTCATTGATTTCCGCTTTCACCCGGTGTAATGACACCTTTATAAATGTACTTTGCTGTGATTTAGTTATACGTACGTATATGTAAGGGACGTGTCACGGAAAATTAAATTTCGTTAAAATAAACGCGGAGAAGTTGTCAGTTGCATTGTTTCACCACCATCAACAGCCTATTACATTCCCACTGCTGGGACTCTGGCCTTCTCTCAGTGAGAGAAGCTACACCTGGATTTGTAACTGGCTCTCAAGTGAGACTGTCGGAACATACTGACCAACTCAAGCGTAGCATATAAGCTCCAGTAGGCAACTTGTTAGCAAACCCTGAAACATGTAACAAAATATTACAAACGGCACGATAAAACTATACTTTGACAGATTTGACACTGACATAACTGTGACAGCTAGAAACAGATGTCAAAGCAATCCGTAAAAGAACATAACATAAATTCTCGATGCGCTAGTTGTGGTTAACAATACCCTTATCAACTTAAAAACTAATACGGTAAATATATAAATATAACCGACGACAAAGTTTATTAAAACACTACCCGTCTCAAGTTGCTACTGCCCTACTACCAACTGTCATGTACAATTCACAAATTGACCCAATGAATACGAATAATATGTAACGGTTTCAATAAACGGGAATATCTTTCGATATTTGTTAATTTCTACGCCGGCAAATCTTTTAAACGCGTAAACAGCGCCGCTCAGTAAAAAACACCATCTAGTTTAATTTTAAGAAACTAAAATTTATTTTTTCGTTTGACATAACATACATGGCTTGTGAGTGGCAGATGATTTAAACCGTGTCAGTAGGGTTATAAGGACACTTTTCTTGGTGGCTCTACAGACCAATACGAGAACGGCAGGCTCGTCACACAGTGCAGATGTGTGATGCATTATTTGGATCGGAGTTGCTGACGTGCCGTTTCGCTCTTTCTTTAGCTAGTCTGTCAAACCAAAGAATCTTGGAGCCTCTGATCTTTCCTGATGCGATTCCTCTAACGATTCCCACCATACGCAACCTTCTTCCCCGGTATTACGTTTGAACATTTGTTTCTATTAATTAAACCAATTCATATCAAACTATAGCCAACAGTCGCAATTTACCCCAAACAATTTATAAAAGACCCGACTATCCCAAAAATTACCATATGACCCGACACCGCGACACTGAAACTCATTTCACCAATGCAAATGTCACTATTAATAAACCGGCGGCGTCTTTATTAAGACTAGCTGAATTCCTAATTTAAATAGTGTCAACAGTAGTATGAGAAATGCATCACTTGTGTTATATTTGAGAACACGGAATGAGGAGTAAGTTTGAATTTACACGCGCAGTCTTTCACGCGCGACATAAATGCTGATATCAATTAAAGCTTAGAGTCTACAATTCTGTTTAGTATTTATTTTGAGCAAGCAAATCATTTAGCAGATGGTCTCCTCTGCTTTTCACTTAGTTACATAAAAATCTACAGATACCAAGTTGCTATTTTATGTGTAGGAGACAAGAACCTCCTTGACCAATACGTCAGCTTGATTTATTTATACAAACCTTAGCCCAAACATTTTAAATGGAAAACTGATTGCTAGGTAGCATTTTCTGCCAGTTATCCTGCACGTCCAAGAAAAATGTTGGCGGTGCAGAAAAATGATGGGACTGATAAAACTCAAGCCAAAACTATTGCAAAATAGAGACATGCATTTTTTAAAAGGGAGCATTTTCAAAAACACTTCCAAAAAGTATCAGGTGATTACTACCGAGATTCATAAGAATGATTTTATTGAACTAAATTGCTATGATGATATTAATGTTAACAAAAAAACCGACTACCTGTGATTTCCTTACCACGGTACCACCTTCGGAATATATCCTTCCCAACAAAAAAAGAATTTCCAAAATCGGTTCTTAAACGACAAAGTAATCCGCGAACACACATAAAATACGGTCGAGTTGAGAAACTTTCTTTTTTTGTCGGTTAAAAAGTCGGTTAAAAAGCATATTTTATATACGTATCCGAAAATAATGATCGTGCAATGGCCTCTATAGAGTGTGCGTGTAAACCGCCCTCATTTCGTTGACATGCAATATTGCCTCGGGTGCAAGGGTAAACACAAATATAGGTTGTGGCTCTGTGACTTGCACGCTCTCGTCGTGATAATGTTGCATATTATAAGCGCATAGCTGTTATTAAAATGTGTAGTTAAGTACGTATATATAAGATAGCTATCTGTTATAAGTCACTCTTGAACTTGTATATACTCTACATACAATGAATACATTAGGACGTTGCGGAAATTCGTTATTAGACCAGAATTACTTATATTTTTCAATCTTTACTATATTATGAAAGTAATTCATTAACTAGGCTCTCAGGAACTAGAGAGAGAGAGATCGATAGAACCGTGCAATTATTAAGAAACATGGTGCTAGAATCTATTTCACGTTCCTGTTTGCCTAGTACCTTGCCGCCACCTTTGACCACATCGTTGCTTACGGCCGGTTTCAATAACCGATCTATCCACGGTTTGACATAAATTTGACATTACTTCTATGGAGCTTATGTCAAATTTCCATCTCCAGTAGGGCAAGCCGTGGATAGACCGGCCGTTAGCCATGGTCAAAAATGCCCCATGAGTTCTTAAAAACGTTCTAAACTCACACCGGTATAAATAAACAACCTCATTTTAAAACCAGGAGCTCAGTGGAAAACCTTAATAAAATTCCGAACAGTAAATAAAAAATGTACTCCATTTACTTACTCTATTTTATGCAATGCCTGAATGCATACAATGTCAGCCTCGTCGACACTGGCAGAAACGTTATTATATTCACAGCCTGAATCAAAATAAGATACGCGAGACCTATTCACCCGGGACTAGCGAGAATTCTTTTTTACACTTTATAGGGTAGATTTTTACCACAGGTCATGAGATGTCAAGTGACTATGTAGATGGCGCCACGCCTGGATTGGGAAGGTTATCAAGTGAGACTGCCAGAACACACCGATAACTGCTAGGCAACAGATCCTTAAGATTTGTACAGGAATACTTTTGTATAGTTGTTATTTTCATTCAAACACCTAGGAGTGAATTGGTTCGTAGTTTCAATTTGGAGCTGTGCTAGACATTATAGCCATATACGTCTTCATTCATAACTTGATTCGTTCTGATGTTAGAGTTATAAAACAAAATTCTCAACCTTCAAAACTAAATGCTACACAAAATATACAATAATTAAGACTGCGGGGTTAAATATTTATGATTTCGAAAGCAAAACGTTGGGTTGAGCGAAATATCCCCTCTATAGACTAGCAACTCTGCATCGATGTTCAAGGCTCTAGAGCCATGACTCAACTAGCAAAGCCAAATCGTTGCCAATGAGCTTGTTGGCACCTTCCACTATTGGCCACAATTGATATACACAACCGCATTAAATAATTACAAAATAGGTGCGACAGAGCGAAACTTCTCCTACATTAATCAGAATTATAAAGACTAAGTACAGTAGATAGGTCGTTTTACTGCAAACTAGGTAGAAATGAAGTTAGCAGTCCCACATTTTCTCATTAAAACGTTAAGTGAGGGAAACGGGGGCTAAACAATGACGTCACAGGGCATGGAAAATAGTGAACACATTTTATAGCGGTACTAAATGTAATTACCTACTTTTTTCCACGGCGAGGGAAACTTTATGTCTCGTCTATTACGAAAAATTTACGTACCTATATACCTTCAACCTTTAAACGCAGTATTACCGCGAAAGATGTTTATCTGTCGATGTTCAACATTTTCTGTTCTGGTTCTGGGTGGCATTGTGATGGCTTGCCATTTGAAAAACAACTAGCTCGTCTCGTCACTTAATTTCATAAAAAAGACTTATAAGATTTCCTGTTTGATTTCATACTGGGCACACTAATCAACATGCCAAAATTAAAGTTAACATGACAAAGGTTATAAGTTTATACTTATAAGATGGACCCGATACTAATTCAATCCCGATGTGTCGGTATGGTCGAAGGTGGCATCACGCTACACATGGACTGGGAACTGTCTCTCAAGTGGGGCAGCCAGAACACACCCATAGGTGCTTGGCGACAGATTCTTAGCTAGCCAGACGAGCACTAGAAAATGCCTCACCATCAAGCAAAAACTCAAAGAACTTTACAGGTAATCAGGCATTCAATTCAACTTAACATTAATTGCACAATTAAGGGTGCAATAAAACCGTTGACTACTTACTGCTTAGCTCGCAAGGTGCAGTAAAATGCTGGTTCCTTCACTTAATTATACCATTAGTTAGAAAATAAAATCTTACTGTCTTAGTATGTCTGTGGCTTAGGAAAACACCATTATTATTAGCACGAGTCTCTGTAAACTCCTTGAAAATTTAACTGTTAGGTGCATTTATAAATTTTTAACAAAACAAAAACCCACTTCAGGTTACCTTCGCTTTTTCTAGTCTGCCATCATCAAACTTTGATTTCCTTATCATGGGACCACCTTTGAAATATCTTCTTTCAAACAAAAATGTTTTTGTCTATATTTGACGGAGTTATGCCCGAACATAAATAAAAAAAAATACAAACATCTGAATTGAGAACCTCCTCCTTTTTTTGGAAGTCGGTTAAAAATGACTGTGAGTTCGTTCGTGGTCTACGCCGTGTTTTTATTATACGCATATTCTGAGTATTTGAAGTGATGATGGCTCAGTGGCTTTAGACCAGCTGACTTAACACCATATCCAAATCAAAGACAAAAAAAAATAAGAAATTACCCGAAAGCTTTACCCGGTGCTTTTACAACCAGATTTTCCCTTCTACTTCTATCAGAAAATTTCCTTCCAAACATAGTAATATAGTAATCCATTTCGTCTTCAGCTCAATAAAGCCCAAGATTCCTCTTTCCAACACTCAGTAACTCGACAAACTTGTCTATACGTGCTTGTCATCCAACACGATAATAAGGAAAATGTATAATATTATTAGTTACAACTTATAACACTTAGGGCCAGCGCACATAAAGCGAAGACATGCTCGAGCATGCTCTGCTTGAGAATTTACATGTTTTTATTTTAGAGTGAGAAAAATATTAATAAAATTTGACCAGCCATTACGCCATGAAGAAAGTTAAGCAAACGGACAACTTTTTACTTTTGTTTAGTAGGCAGTAAGGATATTGTCCTTATTCAATTTAAGTAGAGTCTATAATATAACGTTTATCATAATTAACATTATTTTCTTTAGGATCTGTGTAGTACGAGTAAAACTTACATAATGGTATGCTTCAATGATTATGTAAGAGACGCCACTAAAGCTAATAAAATCTCTTGCATTATCTACTACATATTTTAACATATAAATTAACAAAAGATGAAATATAATATATGGAAATGAGATCAAGACGACTTTTAATTTCATTAGAGGAAAATGCTCAAGCTAGTTCGAGCACTACTTCGCCTAATCTGCGCTGACCCTTATAAGAAACTCGTGAGAACGCACGCACGCCTGCTTAAGTAGGCAAATGTGATTTTTTATTTTATTAGAACATAGATTCTCGTTATGGAGGAAACGCTGAGGTGACGCTAGGGCGGTTTTTTTGAGCTATGGATGTGTATAATGGGTGTTGCGGTATCCTTGTGTGAATGTACGAAGGTAAGGAGAATGTTTTATGCAAAGACATGTTACGTTATGGAGGCAGGTACATTTCAGACGACGAGCCATGGTGGGTGAAGGTTTTTCGGTTTTTTAGTCATAAAATTATGTTTTTTAACATGACACGTATCCTTGAGACAGTGGAAAAATATTGGTTGCGTTGCAGTTGAAAATGTAAAATACCCCCCTGTTTCCCGCGGTTTCACGGTTCACGGCGGTTTTTCGGCTTCTCAGGCTCTAGACTATCTCTGTACCAAATTTCATTTAAATCGGTTTAGTAGTTTAGCCGTGAAACCGAGACAGACAGACAGAGCTACTTTCACATTTACAATATTAAGTAGGGATATTAAAAAATGTCGTTACAGATGGACTGACTGACTTACTGACCGACCGACGACGTGTCAACGCCAGGTTTAAATTGATGAAACATGAAATTCAGAGATTAAGTTTATTGTTTTTGTAATGTAAAATACATATCATATAGATCTAAAATAGGAAAAAATCCAAGCTTTACTATTAGGTACCTACATATCACTGTTACAAACATGCAAAATTAAAAGCAAACCTACATCACCCACCGCAATCTTAATAAAACTGAATAGGCTCCGTACATACACGGAATTATGTAAAGCGTACAGTATTCCAAACACGCCGAGCTGGCGAATCGTCACGCACGACACGCTCCTTGATAAACGACTATCGCAATTCCCAACCAAATGTCAGTAAGTAGCTAAATAATTCAGAAGCTCGTGAAATCCAACAATTAAGCATTTAAAGTAGAGATGTGACGCTATCCGGCCTAAGTCGACCTTGTTCAGTTGGGGAGGGTTGTGTTGCCCGCTTCCTTGTTGCTTACAGTAATGACCGGTCGCGGTTTGATGAAAAAAAGACGATGGAATGAGGATAACAAAAAAGAAACTAAAAATTATGTACAGTCAGCGACAAAAGTAGCTGATCGTTCTCAATTTTCCAAACGTGTTTCAAATCAGTAATTATTATTTTTTTTTTTTTACATTTTACATGGTATCATTTTGACCACAACATAACACACCTGATTTTAGGTGACGATGAGGTCAAAAATTGGTGTATAAGATGATGAGGATAATAGAAAAAAGTGTGATTGTTCAGCGACTTTTGTCGTTGACTGTACTTAAATTTCCGTATCTTATAGTTCAACGATAAGTGACCAATACAAAATCAAACACTGCACAGTTCTGATAAACATCTGTCAGTGTCAACTGTCAATATTACTGTTAACAATACATATACATGTAGTATAATACAACATTAAGAGATGTTCTCCACCACAGGTCATAAATACAGAGACTTACGTGACAATTAAGGCGGTAGTCTTCCAATAATGGATCAAATATTCAGCCGAAAATCCGGCTAAAGTGTTATCCGCCGCATCTCTACAATTAAGCATTTAAAGCGACCATAAAAGCCCTTACCCCAAAACTAGGGAAACTTCTCGGTCAATTTCAACGTTATTTATTATTACCGTAGCCCTAATGAGCCCTTACTAAGCTTACATAACACAATTCCATTATTATGGGTCACAATGGCAGGCCATAAATCAACGAGGCCCATGTTAAGTTGACGGCTTTTTAAAATGATAATGAATGAAGCCGGTTTCGTGGTTATCGCCAGACATTGCGTTATCTAAAATCGATCCTTGTTGTAATATTTCAGAAGAATGTCAGAGGTAACATTTTTATACAATACGAATTACGAGAACAATGTAAGTTGTGTCGTCACAATGCACCGTTATTACGGTAGATTTACCGTATTTTTTTACTTTTGTTTTTATTTCCGCCATCTATCTTCTCGTCATCAAATACGGTGTAAGTTAAGAATCTGTCGCCAAGCACCTATCGGTGTTTTCCGGCAGCCTCACTTGAGAGCCAGTTCCCAGTCCAGGTGTAGCGTGGCGCCATCTTCGACCACATCGTCACTTAACATCAGGTGACTCGTGGTCAAACGCTAACATGATAATAGTAAAAAAAAAAAAAGTAGGCATAAAAAATGCGGGTTTTTTTTAAATTCCAAAACTGATACTTAGAGCAAAAACTAAGAAATTGTCAAATCACCAGTCTCAGCGATACACTTTAAACTGTAAGTCTAAATATATATAACTCAAAGGTGACATAGTGATCTATCAACGCACAGTCCAAACCACTGGTCAGATCGAGCTGAAATTTGGCATGCAGGTAGATGTTATGACGTAGGCATCCGCTAAGAAAGGATTTTGATTAATTCAAAGGGGATAAAATAGGGGATGAAAGTTTGTATGAAACTTTGTCAATTTTAAACCGATCGGGCTGAGACTTTGCATGCATAAAGCTGTAGCCCACGCGGGTGAAACCGCGGGAAACAGCTAGTAAGATATATTACTAATTATGAGAATAACCGGAGCAACAGTTCAACTTGGAAGTTTGAACCCAAAAGTGATAGTGTATTTCTGCGTAGGATTCTGAACTGTTGAAGTTCAAAATTCTGAGTAACACTGAACTATAATGGGCAAATATATGCCTACCATCAAGCAAGTGACTTGAGTTATCACTCAGTTGCAAAAAAATCATATAGCTACTTTCACTAATTCACTTGTATAGTATGAAACCAATAACATGATGTCGATGCAAAGAAGACAATAAGCTGCAAAGCGCCCATAATCTCCACATCATGTTACCCGCTACAATGGCGTTTATAATACCCTACTCCCCAGTTATCTACGAGACCAATATTGAGAGGTTAAATCCTACTGTATCGGCTAGCTAGGTAGGTTGTGTTGTACAATACATAACACCCGCTAAGCCTTCGAGTGTAATAGCTCAATATGTACTTTCATACAGAGTTGAAAATACATCGAGAGAGCATGGATTTAATGTTTGTGGAAGGGATTGCCTTTGATTGAGAACAGTGTGACGTCACTGCACTCTTTATGTGTCTATTGCTATGCGTTTGATCAGAAGTCACCTGATTTTAAGAGACGATGAGGTCGAAGATGGTGTCGCTACGCCTGGACTGATAACTGGCTCTCAAATGAGGCTGTCGAAAAACCCAAAAAGGTGCTTGGAAACAAATTCTTAGCTGGGAGGTAGTAGCTAGCCAGGCCAGCTCTTAAAAATACCCTAGTACCATGCTGTGGCTTCATTACGATATTTTCGCTAACTGAAAGCCCAAGAACAACGGATCACACGTTATCACTGAGCTATCGCTGACAAAAGATATTTCTGCTCTCGATACGAAATCGTGTGTACATTGCCTCCTATACGTTAACTTTTATAGGGTTGGGTACCTCTTAAACGGTGACTTTTTTGCACACAACTGTACGTTACGTCCTCATAATATTTTGCTAACCTTTTCCCAAGTACGGTAACCTTGGGAGCCTGAGTATAAATAAAAACGACCCCAAAAGTACTAGACATTTTAATAAAAAACCGGACCTTCATCATAGCTGCTTTTGTTGCATGCGTGACTATAGTAGTTCAACACACCAGCAAGACTTGAGCTCTCAATGCTGTAGAAACGCCTGTCTGAATTAGGAAGTTAGAGATCAGCATTGAATGGATGTTAGAAAGGGCTGTGACAAAAGACGAAACCTTTTTGGTATTCCGGATCTGAATGACAAAACAGTATGGAGTATTGTCTGTCCGGGAAACGAAGCGACGTGATGGCCGGGGACGCTGACAATTGTTTGGGCATGAGAACTGGAGAAAGTCCCGGTCATTATGAATTAATTGTTTGAGGGCCACAAAAACCTGACATTGTTTAGTCGGGCTCGTGATATTTGCGGGTTAATGTAGAGAGACGACTGGCTTAGTTCTTTGAAACGAAAGAGGTTCGCGGTTCATCTGTTCAGTGAACAAATGGATTTTCATATAAAAAGGAGGTTAGTTCTTTTTCATTTGACCACAAGTCGCCTGATGTTAAGCAACGATATGAATTAAGGTGGCGCCATGCTACGTCTGAATTGGAAAATGACTCTCAAGTAAGGCTGCCGGAATGCACCACTTCCGTACTCTTATCAGTAGGAGAATCCCGTAGGAGCTAACTGAAACGATTATGAAAGACAGACAGAGACAGACAGAGTTACTTTCGCATTTATAAACTAAATAACTAACTATGATGGTGAAACGACCCAAAGCGAGTCTTGGCCTCCGATAAGACGCCACATCGGTCTGTCCCGCACCACCTCCTGCCAGTCCTCCACCTGGAGCTCGCGCAAATCCTTCGTGATTTCGTCTTTCCAGCGATACCTGGGATGACCAACCGGGCGACGGCCACTCGGATTCGCATTTGTGACATAGTTTTTTTTTATATACATTTATTTTAGTAGGGATAGTTGCGGGGCCAAAAGGATTCGAACTTGGTGTCAGCCCCTTGTAAAGCGAACGCGTTACTGTTGGACCACCATCGCTCCTTGAACAAACTATCCATACCATATCTTATCCTTTCCTATCGGTGTGTTCCGGCAGCCCCACTTGAGAGCCAGTTCCCAATTCAGGTGTAGCGTGGCACTATCTTCGACCACATCGTCACTTACCATCAGGTGACTTGTGGTCAAAAGCTACACTGTAAGTAGTAAAAAAAGACTATAAAAAAACTGACTGAATATAACAATTGCAAAGCAGCAACTATAACGGAACGAGGTCAGTGGTAACTGAATTTATACAGTTCCCTTACTAGACAAGCACATAAAAAGATTCTTCATTGTACGCCGAATGGCTTGTTGGCTTGTTTCCAAATTCATTCGTCATAGGGGTGGGTATCCGACGCGGAAATTGGCAATGGCCCCATCAACTATTCCAAGCAATTGAGTGCGTGTTAAGTAACGTTTTTAAACTATAGTTTTGTATTGAAAAGGGCTTAATTTTAGCTACATTGATATTCCACTCGCAATGCGTCACTTTCAGAGCTTTTTGTACTTTCCGACGTTTAAATATTCAACATATTTTGTTTAGTAAGACTTTAGTATTAAATAAACAAACAGAAATACATAGATTTTGTTGTAGACTATTTGGAGCCTGGAAACGCATCGTCACATCTACAAAAGACTTTGGACAGTCGGCACTGGTCATCTCCGACAAACCACTTATCCTCAAGTTAAGAATTCCTGATTCCCAATAGATTGAGTTTGTCCCATATTTATAAGTTTTCAAGTTTTCCAGATATGAAAATTGATCTTATCTGTGAAACTCCATTCGGCCTCCTCCTATGTCCTCCAATAAAAGGATGCATATTAAACAAGGTCCATACAATAAAAGGCATTCCTACTTACATGTCAGAACTGTACGAGTTAAGACTGAAACTAACCGACTGTTAGGCTAAGACTAAAATATTGTGATAAACGATCTATTTCTAAAACACCTTCTCTGCTTGTATATCACAGCCTCATTTTCTCCAACTCAATTAACTAAAATAATTTCTTCGTGGCAAACTTGCGTTTCGCTGAATAACGGGTCATCCCATTACTGGCTTGGCTAGGGTCTGCAACAAATGCCTATAAAATTACTCGCGTAACTTCGCGTTCGCGTTGACGCCACGATCCAATTACCAAGTTTAATTACGCATCAGTTGCGCGGGTGACTAGTGTCCTAGAAACTGGGACGTGTCCTGAAAGCCTTCCAAATCATTATGGTTTTGGTGTGGTTATGGTTATTTATTTAGTTGTAAATATAGCCTATGTTACTTACAGATAATATTGCATTATAATGGTGAAAGAATTTTTGAAATCAGTTCACTAGTTTTTGAGTTAATTTGTTACAAACATACAAGAACAAAATAAAATAAAATACAAATCATTTTCTTTAGAATATTAGTGTAGACAGTTCCAATAGGAATCACATGGGGGAAGCCTCGGGCAACAAAAAAAAAAAACATAGAAGCATTTAAAGCGATGCTAGTTTTTATGAACCTCCAAAATCGCATCAAAAACGGTCCTGTAGTCACACACAGGTTACACCCACGGCTTTCCCTCTATCCCACAGAACATTTTCGGGATAAATGGTAGCTTATAAACGCTATCCCCCCCGCTATCGAACCTATTGGTGTGTTCCGGCAGCCTCACATGAGAGCCAGTTCTACCTTTGACCACATCGTCACTTAACATCAGGTGACTTGTGGTCAAACGCTACCCTGTAAGTGGTAAAAAAAAAACCCACTTCATATGTCACCCAAATACGTTGCGCAGTTTCGACGTGAAGAAGAGTAACATACAAATACTCACTCACTCACAAACTTTCACATAATTATTTTATGACATTAGTGTGATTCCAAGACCTGTCCAAGAGCTAGTCTTTTTCAGTAAAAGTTATAAAAGTAGAGACTCAGTTCTCAGTAACTAGTTAGTAACAATATCACTAATCATCCCTGATATTCTGTGCCCCTGGTAGCTACCGTCACCTGTCAGGCGGACATGAAAAATTACCTTCAGTCTCAAATTTAATTACAAAGGTTCGCCTAAGGCTAATAGGGGACAAAATGGAGGATGAAGACGACAGCTTATGATAGTTTGTTGCTAAGAGTAATGACGTTGAGAATGAACAACGAAAGAAGTTTATTTAGCAGCAAATAAAAATTTCTTAATGATATTTTCCGCTACTTTGTCTTGTCATTTTGTTGTGAAACAGTTGTGTTTACTGCGGAAAATGTTGGCTTAAGTTATATTAAGCATCGTACCAAATTTCGGTAAATTTGACATTATTGTTGAATTTTCTATACTAAAATTTGACAATAAAATCAAATTTACTAAAATTTGGTCTGACTTTTAACTTACGGAGTTTATAAAACCGGCCCTTCTAGAATGACGCTCAAGCGATAATTTGAGTCTGTCATTGCATATAAATACTAGTTGCGCCCCGCGGTTTCACCTTCGTTTTCCCGTTATCCCACAGGAACTTTTTTCGGGATAAAAAGCCTATGTTTTAATCTAGGGTATAAGCTATCTCCATTCTGAATTTCATCAAAATCGGTTTAGTAAGTAGTTACGGCGATACGTGGTAACAAACATTCACACACACACTTTCGCATTTATAATATTAGTAGGGTGTCACTCAATCGCTACTAAAATATTGAGTAACGCTTTAGCCTTTAGCATCATTCTAAGATACTTAGCCTTAGGGAAGCATTTTAGCATATTTTTAGCTGATGATAAGCGATTAGGTATAGAGCATACTTGCATTGAAGATACCTATTCACTTTTGTCACTAAGGCTTGCTAATTTTATTTATCGGGAAACAGAGGCTGACAGGGTGTTCCACTCCTTTGCCATTATAAATGCCAGCCGGTTTGTGTGAATCGAATAATGTCGACCATGTACGGTCGGGGTCAGAAATCCAGTAGCAGTCTCAAAAAACAATAGCATGAACGAAAATCACGCATATGATCTTCTTTATAAGCCGTTTCGCCCAAACACAGAGATGCATGCCTACCGCCGTGCGGAGACTATGAACATAGAAGTGTTACTGCAGTTTTGTCTTCGTACTGTACTGGTTTTGTTGAGTGGCAAGGGGATGATAGAAAAGGCTATCTCATTATGATACAACAAAAGTTGCACAGAATTACCCTAATGGCTGCCAACGTTCAAAATTCCGCGTCCCATCTGCGTACCATGTCAAACTATTCGGAGAGTGCTAGCGCTAAACATTATTTTCTATTCCCGCTTCGACACAGCCAATTATAAAGTTAAATGGCCTTCCTGTCCTTGTGCCGTACAAATGATTCATATGTTAAATTGGTACATTAAGGTGGAGATTACAAGACCAAACTCAAAATTGGAGTTCAGAAATGACTATAAAATTTGCCATGATAATAGGTACAAGCTGGTGCGCGCCGCATCAAAAATCATTGAATGCAGTTTTAATTATTTTTGTAAATAAAGGAATGTTTTGATTCAGTACAAGCTGTTCCCCGCGGTTTCACCCGCGTGGGCTACAGTTTATCGCGATAAAAAGTAGTAAAAAGTCTCTGTACCAAATTTTAATTAAACCTGTTCTGTAGTTTAGGCGTGAAAACGTAACAGACAGACAGAGAGACAAAAAGAGTTACTTTAGCATTTATTATATAAAAATTAAAATATATAAAGTAGGGAAGTAGGCATAATTTGTTTTTATTAATATTTAGGGCAAAATCCCTCCAATCAGGACTCTTTATTAGTGTATACCTTTAGTATATGTACGTAGTCTTTCCAAATATATTTTTTCTTAATAAAGAAAATTGCAAAATGTTATTTGCTAAAAATACCTACTAATACTTTAAATTACACATTAAAGCTTTTTCTCAGACAGGATTCGAGCCGAAAACCAAAAGCAAAGCTGTCAAAGGGCACTACCTACTACACCACGTAGTCATTGATCTAATCATAACAACGTTGTCTCAAGTTCTTACGAAGTCTCGAACCCATGACCCAGTCAGCATCACAATAGGGTTTTCCATAATAGAAACTGTCACACAACCCTCAGGATCGAAGGGATCAAACTGGATTTAGGACGTGGTAATGTACGGGGCCCTTTCAGCCGCCTTGGGACACGATTTATGACGGCGCACCCTTATTTGACAGCTTTTCGAAAGTGATAAAATTGTTAGGATCAATCATGAGAGTTGACGCTAGATACACATATTTTAAAGCAGGGCAGTAAATTACAAACTTTGTTTTGGGGTAGGTATATCCATTTGTTTGTTTACCTATTATATTTCACTGTTGCTGTTGCCCACATCACACCAAAACAACTATATTAGATTTGAATTGGCCGCTCGCAATGTCAGTGTCAGTGTTACATGTCATGTCTATAATTTGATGTTTCTTTTTTTTGTATTGTCGTCACACGATTAGTGTATTTGCCAGTGTCAAGTATTAAATATTTCTAACTCAGAGATGATGATGAGAAGATAGGACCCAGTAATAAGCTGGGTCAAATAGGGTAGTGTTTAAGTAAAGTAGTGGCACTTTACTTAAACTTTACACGAACTTTTTTAGAGCAACTAGAAAAGTCACTTCCACAACTTTATTTCAATTTCCCACACTTGTACACATTAATGAACACAAAATAGTTAATTATCCACCATTATCACATATTATCACTCGAAGAAACACAAGTTTTGGAAATATAAACAAAGTTTTCATATTGACAGTTCAATTGCCGCCAAAAAAGTGCTGAATAGATTTGAATTCGCATCATGACAAAACAATGTTGGATTGAATAAATTGACTCCTATAAATTGGAGATTTCTGCATGGCCAGTCGCAGTGTCAGTGTCACATGTCACTGTCTATTTGATGTTTTCAATTTTCTTCGTCTGTGGTTTTTCAAGTGTAACGCTGAAACGAAAAAGGTTGCGACCTCTTTGGAAAAAACCAAACTAATCCTATAGTCCACGTGGGTTAAGTCACGTTGTAACACCTGAAAATTTGATGATTATAGTTTCACAAGTGAGATGTCGATTGTTTACCTAAGAAGCGTACAGTTTCACAAATGCATTCTTGTTTGTGGCTTTATTTCAATTTTTGGTGCGCCGACTGGTGCGGCACTGTATTTGTGTTATCATACGTTGTCATTCTCGTTGTTTTAACACTAATAATAACTAAAATCTATTAAAATTAACTTTGAAAGTGTTCGTCACAACTGTTATTGTTTTGGTTTTCGTATAGGGTGAATGATGTGTGTCAGTGTCAAAAGTCGGTGATATTGAAACGTCAGTCGTCTAGCTGTGAAGAATATGTCAGTGTCATCCATCAGTGCCTTGTCTATGACGGATCGCGATCTACGTTCGATAGAAATTGACCGATTTTGTTTGGAAAGTGTAGGGATAACTCTTTAGTTTACCGATTTTGATGTGTAAGGCTCTTAATTGGATTTTTGGAGTGCTGGCAACTTTGTTTTACGTAGAGGCTTCTTTTCCTTTCGGCAGCCGCCAAGCAGTGGTCTCGAACCTACCGATTTTTCGGTATTTCTACCGATATGAGCTCTGTTCTACCGAAATACCGAAATGCAACGATTTTTCCACGATTTCCGAGAATACATTGAAAATTCCCGATTTTTCTACCGATTTTGGCGATTTAACATTTATAAATTGGCAACCCTTTTCATTTATGTTTAATCTATACTAATATTATATAACTGCAGAGTTTGTTTGTTTGTTTGCTTGAACGCGCTAATCTCAGGAACTACTGATCCGATTTGAAAAATTCTTTCAGTGTTAGATAGCCCATTTATCGAGGAAGGCTATAGGTTATATTTTATTTCCAAAAAAAAATAGGGATCCGTAAGAAAATTGCTATTTTGCAACCCAAGGTGTGAAATTGAAAACCTATTTTTGCGTGCGCTGCAAAAACTATTGACACTAGAATTTTAAAAATGTAATTTAAATGCCTCTTCTAGAAAAGACTCTTTATTTGTATCTTTATTTATAAATTACATTAAAAAAAAATTACTTCAAAAAAAGTAAAAATATTAAGCCTGTAAGTTGATACTAAATAAATAAAATAGTTTGTAATATGTATGTAATGTAGGTAATGTAGAAATAAATATGTATATGAATTTGATACTATTCTGTTTTTTTATACACTACCGATTTTTGGTACAAATATACCGAGTTTGGAGGGCAACTCTACCGATTTCGCACTTTGACGTTCGAGACCACTGCCGCCAAGAGTTGAGGCTGACGAATCGTTTCTGATAAAAAGTGTTGAAGAGTGGAGTGGCTGTGTGTTTGTTTTGCTGGTTTCTGTTGGCGTCTTGCGCCGGCGGTGCACTTTCGGCATTTTCCTGAGTTTGAGCAGGTAAGGTGTCCTTACAATTTCGAACCACGTGTTCGTCCTTGACTTCCATGGAAATTACAATCTAGTGTTCCTTGTTACAGTACTCTGCGACCCATAATGGATCCGTGTAGCGTTGTTCTGTGGTGTTTCCTCCAAACCGGTGAGTTTTGAGTAATAATTTTCATTTTTTATAACCTCAACTTGTTTGTCAGTGAAAAGGTCCAATCCATGGTGTGAAAGTGATAATCTGGATGCTCATTTTGTTTTCCTAATTAACCCGCCGGAACCCATTTAATTTCCTGCATTTTAAAGTGATGCTTGTTGTGAAGATGTGAAAAAGGTAGATTTGGTTAATGTTTTCCCGTTAGAGAATTATACTTAATTCAATAATTTTATTTTACTGTTTGCCAGTTTGCAAGTACTAAATGAGTGTTGTCTGGTCTAACAGGAGGTGTAATGTGGGGGCCAACGTCCTGACCGAGGATGAGGTGAGGACTACGGTCCGGGCAATTTATGGAGTGAGCGGCTTCCGTTCCTATTATCTTGTAATTAACTTCTGCTGAGGTTTGACAGGCAATATGTTGTTGTCTACAACGTTTACTTTCTAGTTAACCGTTAGTGCCAGCTGTGCGGACCTTCCCGTCGCTGTCTTTTAAAATAGTAACATGTTATAATTAACTTCTGCGGATGTTTGATAGGCAATATGTTGTTGTCTACAACTTTTACTTTCTAGTTAATAGTTTTCCCATTGTACTACTATAGTTGAATTGTACTACTATAGTTGAATGTGTATTGTATGCGGCTGTTGATGCATTAGCAATAGTTCTGTTTAAATTCAGACATCCCGAACGAACGACGACCTTGTCTTTTAATACTTTTCAAAAAAATATTGTAATAAAATTGGATGGTGAAAATCACATGTTTCATTTCCTCCGTATCCGTTACAACGTCAGCGTTTATTTTTTTAGTTCTTACAAGCTGTCATTTGATCATAAGTCATCAGATGATGTGGTCGAAGGTAGTGCTCGCCTTGATTAGGAACTTGGCTCTCAAGGCTACTCAGGCTACCAAAACACACCATCAGTTCTTGGCGACAGATCCTTAGCTTAGGATGGTAGCTAACTAGATAAGCACTAGAATACCATACCGTCAATCAACCAAGCTACGGTTTCATCAAAAAAATTCCTTCATCAAAAGATCACGCTCATTGCATGAACCCATAATACGGGCTACGTGTCACAAGTCGACGTCACTACCACTGAGCTTAGGTGAGCTATTACCAGTTTCACGGCGTTATAAAACACAGTGGACGTACCACTGTAATAATAATATGCTGCTTTATCAAGTCCTTTTTAAGTTAATACCACTTCAGTGCAGATGGCTCAGTTTTTTGCACGGCACACAATTTTTTTTTATTCTACCAAGGGTTTACGAGATTACGGCCCTCTTAGTTCCTGTACCTAAAACTTATGACAAGCCTATCTCGTAAAACCTCTATAACCTTTAACTATAAATCAGAAGCCTGTTTACCGTTACGCTGTAAAAATGAAAGTTTTCTTTACTTGTTTCTCACGTTCGATCCGCTGGTCTTATAAACATCTGGGAGTAATGAATTTATTTAGAAAATCGCTGAAAATAATATAAATACGTCAGTGTTTTCAAAAAATAGCCTTTAGGCCGTCTGTGTATTGTGTCTCTTAATATGATGATAAAAAGGAAGCAATTTACATTTTTCTTCTATTTTATAAACACATTTTTTTGAATTATTTCTTCTAAAGGCTATGTGCTAGATATCTAGCAGATTAACAATTATTTTTCAATACTTTTTACAGAGGAAAATACAGAAGCGATATATTTAATTACTTGCCAAGTAGTTGTGTACTTAGCAATGAAACAACCACTCTTGTCTGCGGGTATTAATCTTATGTCAATACAATAAAAATAACGTAAACACGTAGAATACACTGTGCAAGTATTCAAAGAAAACATTGTGCGGGGGTGTGCTTTCTTACTAAACATTTTCTCGAAGCTTTAACATTTCTTTAGTTGTAATTACACTTCGTTTAATTCCATCGCGTTCCACATTTTTTAGGGTTCCGTACCCCAATAAGACAAACGGAACTCTTATAGGATCATTTTGATGTCAGTTTTCTGTCTGTCTATCATGCTGGGGTCACACTCATGGGAAATTCAATTAAATTGCGCGATGATTGACGTTTGACATAAGTGTGGCCATGACATTTGACAACAGCATTCACATTGGTGCTTGACGTTAGCCGATAACTCAAGTGCATTCACGTTGATCGTTCATGTGTAGCCACTCGCATAATTGCGTTAATAATTAACGCAATTTTTATCGCGATGAAACATAACATTTTGACATTTCCCTTGACATTGACCTTAGTGTGGCCCCAGCATCAACAAGTGTCTTGACTCAAGGCCTATTTTCGCGAGAACGCATTAAAATTTTATATCAAACACCTCGACATCTTGGTCATTTTTAGTTATAAAAACACATACCGTCACCACATCGTCACTTAACATCAGGAGACTTGTGGTCAAACGCTACCCTGTAAATAGTAAAAACAAAAAAAAAATCGAACTTGTAATTCAACGCGACCAAAAGATAATATAACCGTTTATGTTGCATATTTTCGCATATTTTGCGATTTCACAAGCAAACCAAAACCTTTAGAGTACTTCCGGTTGACCTAGAGTCATGAAAGTTCTTACAGCACATGTAAAGGAACAAGACTAAAAACGGTAAATATAACAAAAATATCAAATTTGTGCGGAACCTTCGAGCTTGGGCCGCTTTTTTTCATATAGGGTGGATTTACTGGCATACTTGTTTTTATTTTACCACTGCTTGCTGAAAAATCCCCATCTTTTCAGAGGTTTTAATTAGTTTCACATTATAGTTTAACAAGCAAAACACTGTAGCATAGCGGTCGCCAACCAGCGGCCCGCGGGTTACTTCCAATCTGCATGCGGCCCGTTAAATGTATACTGTAAGGTACATTGTTTTCTTTTTACAGATGAATATTTACATGTTATTCTTAGGAATTCCACATTAAATGTAATAAAAAAAAGCAATTATCTAATTGCCAGTTTAATACAACCCCAAATATGTTGTTACTACTTTAACATTCCTCAATATTATCTCAATGGGTAATGTTGCCCATGAAATTACCCAGCATGATACCCAGCATACATGAAATTACTCAGCATGATACCCAGCATATTACCCAGCATAGATGTTAAATCTTTACACTTTACACAAACGGGACAATCACCATAAGGCGAACAGTTATTATTCACCTATTAAAGTAAAAAAATGTAATCGTGGGAAATTAATCCAAAATTATCGATTAATGTATTTATATGACAATTAATGTATTTTTTAATAATCTGTGCCATATACATTAATTGTATCTAACAAATATCTATCAAATCAAATGTCATACAAATCATGATAACTGCGACCCGCCTAAGCTTTATTTGGTCAATTTGTGGCCCTGTCTTCTAAAAGATTTCCCACCGCTGCACGCCGCTTTAATTTATTTCCTCATATTTTATCTAGTACATACAAGCGCTTTAATACAAAATTGATTTGACTATTTACACTGCATAGATGATACATTATGTATGTTGATAAATTTAGTTATCTGGAAGAGAACGCTCCAAGCTATAACATCGTGCTACATAATATATTCAAGAATTGCCTATTTCTTTTTGTTTGCAATTTTATCTTGTAATTAGATTTTGCCAGGAGCGATCGATCCACGGTATTTGGGGTTAACGACCTCTTATTAGAGGATACTATTATATTTTTCAAAATATCATCTATGTAACAAGAGTAGCCAAGTCCTTCGGCGATATGTGACAACTTCGTATATGTTATGAACAAAATTTAAAAGGAGGAGGAATAAATTAAAGGTTGAACTGGGACAAATTTAAAATATAGGTTGCAAAGTTTTCTTCTCATATATTTTTATTATTACATATTATACGAAAATTTTGATATCCTATGTTTTTTTAATAGGTTAACACTATTGATTGAAATAAACTAGATTTCTAGGCCGAGAGTGACACATATACCAAGTCAAAAAAAGGTTTGATGTCATGTCATACCATGAGGTCAAAGATGTGGCCAAGGATCAGACAAGATGGAACATGCTTCACCAACGAAAGCTCTCCCTTTAAGTGAAGAAGCAAAAGATTTGTACAGAAATATATTTCAAACTACTTTCGTCAGCATATTTACATAGGCATAAAACTATCTAGCAACTTCATTGCAGTTTAATCACAGTTCCACAGGCTTCGTATGTCTTTCACCCCGTTTTACTTTACATTGTCCAAAGTTAACAAACATTAAACACAATTTATTCCATTAGACAAAAAGCAAACTTTGCGTAACGGGCGCCTGCCTCAAGTTACAGTGTTCTGGAAACTTCGGATTCCTTTAAGTTTAATTACCTTCCTTCACAGTTGGGATCAGATAAAATTGCATTCTCCCTAGTTTTCCGCTTCTCAGATCGCTGGGTACTCTCCCACTTTGATCAAAGATTCGGTTAGAAATGTTTCGTTAGAAAAAAGTATTTGCCGAAGTCATCCTCTTATTCGTATTCACACGAATGGGGGAATGTGGAATGTGGAGAACGGGATTCGTTCGTTAGTCCCTTTAACGTCGACAGTAGGTACTCCACGAATTTGTGAACGTGAATTCACGTCATTAGTACGGGATCTTTTCGACTTGCTAAAGTTATGGGTGGCTTCTATTACCTAGCACACAAGCTTTCTGATGACACACATTGGGCCCAAGCTTGGCTCCAAAGTACTAATGTGTTAAGCTAAAAACTACGTTAAACTTATGTTACTAACGCACATACTCCCGTTTCTTCGCCTTGCCTTTGAACGTGTTACAAAAACTGACTCCGCTTAGGTCGGCATTGGTCATTGGTCGCAAAGTTACACCAATGTCTGAGGACAACTTATTCGTGTATTGGTGTATTGGCTCCAATGCTATATCTTTGTATGTACAAATATAGCCAATGTAGCTCTTGCCTAAGGCAGATAATAGCTCTAGCTCTTTGAGATACTCAACATCATCATCAGCCGGAAGAAGTCCACTGCTGAACATAGGCTTCCCCTCCTCCCCCCTCTCTTTTCCCCTCTTGAACGCCACCATGAACGGCTATTAGCCATTTCCATCCATCGGCTCCTGCGACTCTTATAGTGTCGTCGGTCCACCTAGTTGGGTGACTACCTACAGAACGTCTTCCGGTTCGTGGTCACCACTCGAGAACTTTGAGATACTAACATAAAACAAAAGCATCGATTCATGAAATTAAAGTAGATATCCTTCGTTTTCACAACATTTGAAGAGCGAAACAAGTTCTGAATTGCAGTGAAAAAGCAATCCGTCTCTTTCCCTCACAAATTACTCTATTCATACTTGTTACTGTTTACTACACTTGTATTACTTTAGTATCTTTATCGCCCATCAGCATCGCAAGCAATTAACAAAGGTAAACATGCTGGTCGTTAATGTACACATATATTACTTACTATCTAGCATAACATTGTCATAGTAAACAAACGAGCAGTATGAACATGCGAGAACAGGCGGAAATGAGAGAAAGACAGTAGAGAGAGACGTCGTCACTACATCATCTTCTCCTGAAAAGTTGCAAAATTGGACTTGCGCGGTGTTGTTAGCTAGCCGACGATATGTGAGATTTGTTGTTTGATTGACATTTCTTCCTTCTTTAGTTTCTCTTCAATTATAAAAGTAATCCAAATTCGGTTTGAAATCAAAATTCATGCGTTTTAAATGCATTTTTTGTCTAAGGGTGATCTAAAATATGTTCACTGTGATTCATTGTCCCTTGATACGTCATGTTTTCAAGCACCATATAATTTAATATCCAATATAAAGTAATGGATGATGCTTAACGGGTTTCGAGGATTTACAAACGATTATGGAGGCAGTTGTCACAACATCGTAAATAGAAAACGGGGAATAAAAATGTTGGGAATTGTTGTTTTGGTTGGGTAAAAAAGAGATGATTTTGGTTCCTTTTCAATCGACTAAAAAATGAGGCGGTTATCAAGTCAACAACTGCGCTGTGCTGATTTTCAGCCAGAACCCATTTCATGACATCACGAGCATGTATTTAAATTAATACATACAAATATGTAATATTGATTTATGTATTGAATGACAACTTGTTTATTTGATATAAATATAACAAAATTTAATACTATAACAATGAACCTAAAACTAAAAACAACCTAAACTAACTGTATTGAATTATTTAAATGGTCACATATATCATGATATTATATATTATATCATTCCACTTAGTCACACACATAATAATTAAGTACCTACATAACTCTGTTAAGGTGGGGCATTATCTAGTACTCACTTGGCTGTCTACTATCATCAAACGAAGAATCTGCCACCAGAGACCTATCGGTGTGTTCCAGCGGTCTTACTTGAGAGCCAGTTCCCAATCCAAGCGTAGCGTCTTCGACCACATCTTCACTTTCTCTCGTATTGTTGTGATTTATCGCCAAACGCTACCCTAGAAAAAAGAGATTCAAGTCCCATTAAAATCCACCAGAGCGAAAGTTTCACAAGTAACTTCTCACTAACCTCTTCCACCTAGTTCGATTTACGCCTCAATTTACCTTGGAACATAACATTAAATCGAAGACCTACCTGCCACCTCACGTGAAAACGTCGCTAACAGACGGTATGAAACTTTATGATCCCATTATATTTAAGGGTTATAAGTAGGGAGGAGACATACTTTCAAAATGCGATACTAGGGTTTCTAGTACGAGTACCTACAAAAAAGGAAACCAGGTTTTCAAATACTTGCCTAGGAATTCGACACGTATTCTGTGATAAGAAACAAAACCGTACAAATAAAAATAGTTTAAAGTTCAAAGTATTTTGAAAATACTCGCATAGGAATTCGACACTGTAAAGTCTAAGGAACATTGTCGTATAAATAATTGCTACATACAGTTGAACGTGTTTTATACTTGCAAGTATTTTCTGCACGTACAGTCAGCGACAAAAGTCGCTGAACAATGTCGAACTTTCCGATTTTGTTCATCATCTTCAACCCCAAATTTTGACCACATCATCACTTAACATCAGATGTGTTATGTTACGGTCAAACGTTACCTTGTAAACTGTGAAAAAAAAACAAACATTACTGATCTAAAACACAATGGGGAAGTCGTGTATGATCAGATACTTTTGTCGCTGACTATACCAGGGCACACTTAGAAGTGAAAACCTGGTTTTAACACCTGGTAGCGTAAATACGTCTCATCCCTAGTTATAAGTACTTACACCTCGCTGGTTATCAGCTCGTTTTGATTTACTTACCGACTTTCGAAAACGACTTAGCAGTTTTCAAAACTTAGTTGAGAGTTCGTTTATAAGACTGTCATACTTAACAATAGCTGTACGTTTAATTTTAGGGTTCTCTGGCGTAGTTTAGTATAGTCTGTGAAACTCACAATTATTTATTCATTTTTCAAAATTTCCACTTACTGTGTTCACCAAAACGTACAAGTATTAGTTCAACATACTTAAAATACAGCCATGGACATGGCTAGTTCTAGTTCCTGAGTAATCAGGCCAGTTATCATTTGAACTACATACCTATCGCAAGTACGTCAATTAGTAATGACAATCAAGCGTGCCATGTTTTTTGTAACGTACAGTCAGCGACAAAAGTAGCTGATCGTTCTCGATTTTCCAAATGTGTTTCAAATCAGTAATTATTATTGCTTTTTTTTTACAGTTTACATGGTATCATTTTGACTACAACGTAACACACCAGATTTTAGGTGATGATGAGGTAAAAAAATGGTGTCGAAGATGATGAGGATAGTAGAAAAAAGAGTGATTGTTCAGCGACTTTTGTCGTTGACTGTGCCTTTAGCTACCCTGGACTACTTTTTTTAGTACTTACAGGGTAACGTTTGACCACAAGTCACCCGATCTTAAGTGACGATGTGGTCGAAGGAGACGTCACGCTACACCTGGTTTGAGGACTGTCTTTCAAGTGAGGCCGCTTGAACACACTGATAGATGATTGACGACGGATTTCAGGTGACCAATGAAAGCCTACTAACGGCAGACTGCTTTCGAAGAGTTTTGATAGTTCAGCAAAACCGGCCAGGACCGGACTGAATTTTACGACGTAAAAGTTAGGACGGACCTTTTCTCAAATTTAGGACGCGCAAAGTGTACATATATATATATATATGTCCATATATATTTGTCTAGTATCTAGTTTAGTCTGTACTTATCCGTGGTGAAAATCTTATTTAGTTTCGCTATTTACGAGGCAGGATACTAATAAAATTGAAGATGATGTTTTGTTTGGTATATAGGTAACTTTTTCTCTAGACTACTAATTTTTTTTTTATCTGAAAAGTAGTAATTCAGCCGAAATAAATTACCACTGATTTTGAAAAGTACACTACGCCTAAACTTGTAACTTTAAAGCTTTAACTCTATCCTAATATGTTATTTTCCTTGTTTCAGAATCTTAAGAATCAAATCATGACAACGAACGTGTGGGTAGAACAGGTGAGTTGAATTTAGTGTCTTAAATTAAAGCTATAATGACTTTAAAAAATATTGTTGGAGGTGGGTGGCGATGCAGAAGTTCAAGGCAGTTTTCTTGTATTTTTCCTACTAGTTATAAGAGCCCTTCCTATTTTGTCACTAGACTGTTGTTCATAATGAAAGCGACTAATTTACTTCTATTAATAATAATGTCTAGACGCTTGATCGACCGCACGGCTGCAAACGGTTTAGCAATGGGTACAGCGCATGAGCGCACCACGCGTAGTATCCATTAAGACCGAACGGCTTTTGTTGAAAGAAACAACATAACCAAGACAAATAATAATAATAAATATGTTTATTCAAGAAATATATAGATAATAAAAAGAGTAGACATATAACAACGGATATAAATAACATAATTACAGATTATAAAAGGCACAGGAACGCGCGCTCTCTCACGGCCACGCTACCAAAGGCAAACCCCGTCCCCGAACTAAGATTGAATTTGTGTGTCAGGGTCCGAGGGACACCATCTGACAGCAGCAGACTCGCAAGTAACGCTCGTCCCTGTGTTGCCAGAGTAGTTACCCTAAATACCTTCCAATATTCCCTTATCTCTCACAATGATTAAAGACTGTCTTCAAAACCAAACCCTCATTTAGTTAACTTTCATTTTTAATTCGTCGACAAGGAAAAATAAACTTACTTAAAGCCTCAGGGACAAACAGAAAATGTCTCATTCCCTGCTGTTAAATCTTGACAAATGGTCAACGTCCTTTCCGGGCCGCGGACGGGGCGTGACGACGGCGAGACGAGGCCGAGGGTAAGGGCACCCTTCGACGCTTTTGTCGACGTGTCAATCCGTACGTGACTTATAGAATTTAGGCTCTGTTTGGTTGTGTTTATTGGGAAATTGCGTAAGGTTCTTTATTTGGGGCTTCTTTTTGATTTGGGTATGCTATTATTTGAGTTGTAGGTATCTGTCCGATGGGTCTGCGCTTTTAACGAACATATATATTGGTTTTTCTTTTAAGATATCGTACAAATGGCGTTTCGTCAGCTTGTGATATCATTGTCTTTTTAAAACACTGAAAATTTGTTTATGTTCTTTATGATGTTAAGTCACCTGATGTTAAGTGACGATTTGGTTGAAGATGGCACCTCGCTACACCTGGAATGGGAACTGGCTCTCAAGTAAGGCTGACGGAACACACCGATAGGTGTTTGGAGACAGATTCTTAACTACTGGTCTTTCTTACTGGTGGTAGCTAGCTAGGCGAGTACTAGAAAAGTCCTCAACTAAGCTATGGTTTCACCACGATGTTTTCCTTCACCAAAAGGTCACTGTAGGATTTGCACCGACATCCTACGGGTCGCAAGCCATCGTCACTACCATTGAGCCATCAACGCTTAAATTGATCGGAACGGTTTACTATTACGATCATCATTATCAGCGTATTATGTTCCTGGACTGTGTATATCAGAGAGCGTGTGACCCATAATCCACCACGCGGGCCTAGTTTAGGTTGGCACATGGGCTAGTAGCTAGCTTTTCTGACGGAGTTTTCAGACCGCCCGAAATCTTCGGACATAGCCTAACAACTGTTATCTTAATGCCGGAAATTAAGTCATGTCATAATATGACATTTTAGTAGTAATATGTCAAGCCCCTGTACTAAAATGACATATAATGACATGACATATCGATCCAAAACCGCGGATTACGGATCGGATCGATTAATTATTAATTTTGGGCGTAAAACAACAATCGGGACCTAATGAACTATATAATTTAGTAATGTTAATTTCCAATATAAAATTTATTTGTTATATAATATTATAAATGAAATGAAATGAACCTAGCAAACAAAAAGCTATACCTAACCACTTTACTAATCTATCCAATAAAAACAAAGAACACCAACTTAACAGACGAAAGTAACTAATGCTTTTAATCTTTTACCGAACTTTGACATCAATTTCGACTTACTTTCATCTTTATTACATTCATCTGGATCCACAAAATGGCGGGCCAACAAATAAATCGTAAACTGTGTCATCATAACATTTTTATCTGTTACTAAACTTGTGTGTTTGGATCGAAGAGAAAGAGATAGAAGTATTTGCAGTCAATCGTTAGAAAGAGGTGAGAGATTATCTCGATAAGTTCTAAGGGCCCTATCAATGTAACGTTAAGATCGTAATTATACGAGTGTAATAAATATCAGCAATGTTTCATAGGCGTATTGTTGTAAAAACATACATTATATATTAATAAATGATTGCATTGACATAACAGACTTATGCAAAACTAACGATGAAACATAATATCCAGATTGATCATTAAATCTAATATCTCGCGACATAATATACTTATCACCAACAACTTCAATGACGAGTAATACCTTTCACGTTTAATGCGAAAACTCAATAGTCATCTCGACAACTATAAACCATCCACCAGAAATGTGTATCGGACCATTTCATAATTCCGAAGTGTTTTTTTCCCAAACTGTCCCTTTCAGGGCTCCATAAATCATCCCTTGATCGGAGGGTTGCTTTCCCGTTAACACGGCTTTGGACATACTATCGCCGTGTTTATATCGTTCTATATCATTTTTTTATCAATGCGGGTGGTAGTTATCTTATGAATATGTTGGTATATGGAGCGTAAATTATATCGTCAATATCTACTGACATTTTTAACGAAAAGATATTCGTACCCTTTTTTGGTTTTTAGGATGAATAAGGTTTTCGATTTACTATTACACTCCTAGTAGTATCTTTTAAGATAATAATGTTTACAAAAAAATCATCATCATCATCATTATCAGCCTTTCACGTTCCCACTGCTGGGACTCTGGCCTTCTCTCAGAGAGAGAGTATGGGCTGTAATCTAACACGCTGGCCCAGTGCGGGTTGGTAGATGTCGCATGCCCTTGAATGTTGCAATTCTTGGGCATACCAGTTTCCTCACGATGTTTTCCTTCACCGTTTTGAGCGATGGCAAATCCGCACATAACAGGTGCGGGGCCGAGAGGACTCGAACTCCGTGTCGGCGTCTTGTAAGTCGCACGCCTAACCGTTCGGCCACCATCGCTCGAGAATAAAATAATAATCTATAAACTTCACATCATTACATAACATCAGGTAACTTGTGCTCAAACGATACTCCGCAATATGTAAAATAAAGACCGGAGAAAATTCATGCAAAAATCAATCATTCAATGTAGATAAAACTGGATCAATGGTCAACGATAATGCTTACTAACCTAGTTTGTTTCAATTATCTTATAGCCAATGCTAAATGCTCATCAATTCAACCACAAATCTACTAACTACATCGGGAGAAAAAGAAAAACACAAAACCATTAAAGAAGATTCCCGTACCAAAGAAGTTGATTGCTTTATAAGACCTTTATCTATTGTGACCATTACAATCCCTTATTCCGTTCGCGGAGGCAGTTACGTAAGTATTCTTGAACCTTTTCTCCCACTCTCAAGGATTATCTACTTATCCTACATTCCAGCTCCATTTTAGAATTTAACCACAATAAATCATTGTTGGATTACGGCCTTTATGCCGGTTCAAAGTTTTTAAATGGAATTTTCATTCGCCGGTCAAAGTTCGCGTTTGCCTCGAAGGTGAACCGGCTCTCAAAGATTTTCTATAATTAAAAGTTGTTGTAAAAAAAAACTCTCGCTTTGTAATATCGCCTTCGCCTTCTCCGTCGTCATTGTCTGACGTTTCTTGCAGATTCCTTTTGAATCGTTCCCGTTTATGATGTAGCGTTTAAAAACAACATTCTCGCATACTTGCGCCAGATTCTTGTCGAGCAGCCGACTCCCGCCAACTCTCGAACATTTTTGTTCCAAACAAGCCCGTATTACAGTTTGTTTTCGCTTTGTTCATAATATTTTGGTTTAGTATTTCGTATTTCAAGTTATTCCGTTACTTCGTTACCGAATTGTTTTTGTAAACAGCGTAACAACGCGAAGTCTTTTTGGTCGGTCGGTTTCGCTTCGATTGTTAGTTGGGAATTTTCAACGTTGAACAGATATTTTTCCTTTATTTCCTTTGTCGTTCTATTCAAGTCTTTTATGCTCTGAGACTGGAAGTACTTTTTGCCTTTTATTTGCGAAGTGATGTATTGATTGCTACATTATTGTTACAAGTCCCTTTTGTAATGCCTTTTTGTGTTTGTTTTTAGCATTTCAATATTCTCCCCACGTTTCTGAGACCCGGAATCATTTTGTCTTAACCAATATCCAATTTTAGCACCGCACACAAACCAACCATTTGGTTTTCCACACTTGCCAGAAAAGGCGAATCATGATTCCCTATTTCAGTAACGTTTCACCCGTAACTTCCTATTACAAAACCTCTTTCAACCCTAAAAAAATCAAGGAAAAAAGCCTTTAGGAAATGGGGGCGAGTACGTTGCGGTCAATTGGAACACTCTAAACGATTTCGCCCGATTTCGATTGAAGAACCTTGAAATTTTAATAAAGACGGCTTTGTTTGAATATTTTGAGAAACGTTTGTGTTAGTTTTGGTACTACTACAGATTTTTGAGAATAATATAATATGCATATTTATTACTTTTATAAAACTGAGCCATCCCCAAATCTATACCTACATACCTATTAGATTTTTTTGTCCGTTTGTTACATAGTCTGGAAATGTAAAGAATGGATTTTAAGTCAGTTTGTAAGACTTTATGATTCAAGAATGTAATAAAAGTTTTAGGTTTTCAGTTGGTTTTTTCAACCCTACTTACGTCTACCTCATCACATTATCCTTCGAGTGCAACAAAGTTGAGTCAAAACAATTTTCTCAGAACACAACCCTTATTTTCTTGAAACCTGTAGTACCCACGGCATAACTTTCAAAGTTAAGTCCTAATAACATTCCATATACATAATAGGCGTAAATTAAATTACATTTTAATTTATAATAAACCAAACGTATTTTGCTTGAATCTTGTAACGAAAACAAAGCTCATGTTGTACAAAGGGTGAAGGGTCGCGCTGTGTTTAGAATATAGAAGACCTATAATAATAACGTAGCATGTAGAGTGTGTGGTAGAGATGTAGCAAACTTTAGTTTGGCCGGATTCTCCGTCCGGTAAAGTGCCTACTGGAGATAATGTGGCGTTGTAACAGAGAGCAGATTTGGTTCCCATAGATGAAGTCGCGAACGAATAAGGTATTATCAGATAAGCGACTTTAAATTCAACGTTTCCATGTCCCAGTAGTCAAGAACTTTGAATTGACAAGACTTAGTTATAGGTATTGTATTATGAAATGTGTCAAGAAACAATCATTGTGGTCAATAATCTAACGATGCGAGCTTTCATTTGTTTTGCATCAATGAAAACAATTTTGTCTATTATATTTTTTATAGTTTCTACAAAGTGGCCGGACACCAACACCAACAAATCATTAGCCACGCTTTGGTATGCAAGCGACTAGAGGGGTGAGGTAAAACACCTCCCTTTCGCCGTTCACACGTAGCCCGCATCCTCTCCGTTTGCCAGTTGCATATCTAGGGGGGCTCACGACCCACGACCCAAACGCGGACTAAAGTGACCGGAATACGATACATCTCTAGAGAAGGTACAATCAGGTTGTACTTCGGAGATGTAATTTAGATACAGAATGGGAATACATTCGCTTTCTACAAAACTGCAAATGACAGTGATAACAAAATCAATTTTTTTCGCCGTACAGCCTGAAAAAAGTACTACGTTATATAGTACTTAGTAGTCTTTTTTAAGCCACTGAGTGACGAGATGAGCGAGTTGAGTGCTTGATAGTGAGCGTTATGCTTGCCCATTATAATTCTGTGTTACCCAGAAATTGAAATTCAACAGTTCAAAATGCGCTTGATCTTTGAATTAAAAAGAATTGCGTGTTTTGTTTATAAATTGACGCCAGCAGTTTGACGGCTATTTTTGTTTGTTTTCAATTTCAATTTCAATAACTTATTGCATTCATATGTTAGTATACACGAGATCTTAGAGGTTAAGATTAGAGAACATAACATAGACGCGAATAGGGTATAGCAATGTAAGAGCTGACCCATACATTCTAGTTATTTCGAGAAGTCGTCATTGAGGAAGTCAATTTAAGTTCTAGTAGCATTTGTCGATTTAATTTTTTTTTCCCCCGCTTTCTTCCAATCTCAAACGTTATCGCACACCACCCAAAGCCAATCTTTTCAGAACACACCATCATAATAACATGTGGCCATAACAATGACAATAACGCTATACAATTTAATCTAATTTTACCAAGTCACTTCATAAGCAAACTGTAACGTTTATGGCGCGTCTAAAAATGTCTTGCGCATTCCATTTTCTGATTCAATTAAACATTTTCATTGTAACAAAAGCGTACAGTATAAACAGTATGGGAGCTTCATCCAAAAGCTTGAATTCCTTTCCACACACATGCACATGCGTTCATGCGAAATTGTGCTGTGTTGGATTAGAGACTTCGCCTGTGTGTTTTACCAGCTGAGTGTAGACATCTCCATCGCGTATGAGATTTATGAGAAATGGTTCAAACAGCATACATTTTGATTCTTCTGAGAGGTTAATATGCATGTGAATCAATTAATGGAAATGATTTTGAGTTTTCAAATGGCATCCACAGACTTGAAGGCGCAACTATTGATGCCTAAATTATCTTGTGAGACCGTACATTGTGACGTTCTATGAGGGAGACTTGTCTCAGTAGATGTTTTGCGGCTGATGATGATGGTAATAATGAATACCCATGAGTTAATAAAAGAACTAAAGAACTGAATAGACACAACTACAGTGCTCTAATGCTCGATAGGATAAAATATGACAACATCGCCAAGTTAAACAGAGTTAAAAAGTCGCAAAGTGTTCTACTGTCTTTACGATTCAGCTCAAAGACGTTCCGAATTAACTGTACGTAGACAAATTCAAATTGAGTTTTAGCTGAAGTAATTTCATCTAACGGAGCGTAAACCTCGCCAAAATAATAATTGAGTTCTTTGCTGAAACGGTGAGCGGTTCTGTTGTGAGCAAAAGTAATAAACAGCTAGCTGGGGAGCACAATAGAATAATTGACTTTGATAGAGATGAAATTCGTTTCCGTATAGTAACAAAAATTCTATATCTTCTTCCCTGATATATAAAAATCTCGCGTCACAGTGTTTATTATGGCAGGAGGCGGCGCAGGACAGACCGAAGTGGCGTCTTTTGTTATCGGAGGCCAAGACTCACTTTGGGTCGTTGCGATATCTCAGTTAGTTAGTGTTTATTATCATCGAACTCCACCGAAACGGTTAGACCTTTTTATGTTTTTTTTTTTTTTGTGTATATTTGGTAGATTAGGTTAAGAACAGTTTGTAGGATATGTGTTTCTAGGATATATCGCGATGCAGTTCACGCGGGTAAAACCGCGGCCCATTTAGTCAGATATAAAATAATCTATTTATTTTTACCTCTTGTCGTATTTTCATTGTAAATACTTGCAGAGCTAAAATTTTTAGCTCTGCAAGTATTTACAATGAAAATAATTCAATTTAAATTACCAATTTTTTCCTTAAATCATTTCCTATGAAAAAACCAAACTTTAAGTGGGAAAACGGAAACCACCAAATTCACTCGAAATGATTAAACTCTACAATATTAAAGGTAAAAAGTACTGACGCGTTTTTTAAGAATGAACGTTCTCAAAGCATTGATACAAAAGCATATTTGCCATCTCTACATTTAGCTCTAATGTACAAAAGTGGACAAAATATACGAAAATCTATTTCCATCAATGAACGCTAAGTAAGGAGTGGTCAACTCTATTGCCGCTAGGGATTTTCAATCGTCTTTCGGGCCGGAACCTAATAAGGCTCGCAATTTCCGCCCAGTGACTGGTCTGAGTCAACAACTATGTTTTATGCGGCCTCCAGCGAAAATACTTTAGGGAACAACGTCTTAAACTTTAAGTTGAAAACCGGTATTCGGAAACTTCAAACCGAGTTGCGGCCCCGCAAATGGGATGGATTTTAAAGTATGGAATGCTTTTGACATGTTTGGAGTTATGTGGTTTGCGGTAGATTTAAATTCAGCATGGCGTCATCTCGCCTTTGTTACTTGGGTTAAAGGGAGATAGGTATATTAATTAAAACCAAGGCTTTTAAGGTAGTACAGCCAGGTTTTATTAGCTTTTGACTAAATGCGTGGGAAAGTATATAAACGGTATTTACCACCAAGAAAACAATATTTTTTTGTCAGTCTGTCTGTTTATTCCGGCTTATCTCTGAAACTGAGATTCTGACGGGACTTTTACTCGCAGATAGCTAATGCTATAAGAAGTAACTTAGGGCCGGTTTTAATTATAAAAGTCCGTAAGTAAAATGTCATACCAAATTTTTGGTTATTTTTATCATATCGACAAATTTATGCACGGAAAAATTGACACTAAAATCAAATTTACCGAAACTTTGTATGACATTTTACTTACGAACGTTTATAAAACCGGCCCCTGGATTACTTTTATTTTAGAAACAACAATGGCCAAAACGGACCCGAGGTCGTATGAAAACGATTTATATACGATAAAAATTTTAATTTTTTGCCTATTAAGATAATACAAACGATATTTTAAAGAAGGTGTAGGAAAAAAAGTTATCGATTTTTTAACTTCGGAGTTTCTGAGGACATTTTTTAACTTACACAATGCTTGGATGTTTTGAACGCACTCCGCATTTTCTTTTTCATTCCGTTTCACGCTTTGGAATTCGGCCCTACTTAAATTAAGTCATTAAAATCAACATCATTTACCAAATATGAACAAAAACTAAGTGACATTGACAGAAACGAAAATTTTCATACAAAATATATTGCGTTCAGGTCCAGGGCAGTATGAAAAGTGGCCAATGTTCTTTAAACCTTGGGGAAGATCATAGGATAATTTTTGTCGCGAAAATCTGTAGTTCACGCGGGTAAAACCACGAGGAAGAGCTATATATATAAATAAAGAAAAACACACGACACACGATCAAGTTTTATTCTAGTATTTTTCTCGTATTAGGCTAACCATTGCCTGTCAGGCAGTGTTAAGAATTTTACTAACCAGATTATAATTGTTTGTCGACAGGAATGGAACGATTACAAGCTGAAATGGAACCCGGATGACTACGGGGGTGTCGACACTCTGCATGTGCCTTCAGAACACATATGGCTGCCAGATATCGTGCTTTATAACAAGTGAGTACGGTGTATTTTACAATGTCACATAAATTCATAGTCAGCCAATTTTGTTTCAACGGGATAAATTGCCTCTGTTTGATTCTGTGGCACTCTCCCCTGCAGAAACGGTAAGAAAGCGACAATATATGTTGTGGTAGACGTGTTCTTGAGTGGTGACCACGACTTGGCAAACGTAGTGTAGGACGCCCTGCGGCAAGGTGGAGCGACGACTTGCGCCGAGTGGCTGCCGGTAGATGAACGAGAAGAGCCGAAGACCGGGCTCAGTGGCGTGCCTTAAGAGAGGCCTATGCCCAGCAGTGGACTGATACAGGCTGATGATGATGATGGTTAAGAACCGTCTAGAAAACATGCTGAACTACCTGATATATGAAGATACACAGGAGTTTATGTATGACAAATCTATATATACAGCTATCTCAAGTATTCATTATTATATTAACTAAACTAACTGAGATGGCGCAACGACCCAAAGTGAGTCTTGGCCTCCGATAACAAAAGACGCCACTTCGGTCTGTCCGGCGCCACCTCCTGCCAGTCCTCCACCTGGAGCTCGCGCAAATCCTTCGTGACTTCGTCTTTCCAGCGATATCTGGGACGGCCGACAGGGCGACGGCCACTCGGCCGTCCACTGTATGCTCGTAACGAGCATTATTATATTACATGTATACATTATTATTATTATTCTTCTTCTTAGAAGTTAGTTCAAAGTTCTAGTAAAGACTGTTTGAAATTGTTTAGAAATAAAGGCAATTACTTATTTATTAGGCGACTCTCATAATTAAATAACAGATATAACTCAACAAGACTTCAAACAAAGGGTATTATAGCTCAGACAATACAAAATTACAATTAATTTAAACATCGCAGACCTCATTTTAATAATATGATTCATAATTATTATTCAAAATAGGTTTGTAAATAAACTCTATTTGATCTTAAAATAGAAAATTTAATACTTTATGAACTTACGATTTATTCGAGCTTTCTCTCGAGGGCTCTAACAAATTTTTTAGAGGCAAGTACAGTAAACGACAAAAGTAGCTCAACATTAACACAATTATTGCTGACTGTACTTCTCATCACTAATCCACCATTAGCGTAGACCAGAACTTTAGAATGCACATATTTAAATGGATTGGTGCGTATACCATCTTACGACCGTCCTGCGCCACACAAAACTGTACAAGAAAATCTATATAGCAGTGGTGGACTTGGTTTTAGCCTGCTCAGTGCGCTGTAAGCCGTAGAAACAATAAAGAAACGTTTATAAAATTCATTGTCCCTTGCAATGCAATAAACGTGAATTTATAGAACGTCTTAAAAAGCTGGTTTCGTAAACTCGCATTAATCTCACTTTGGTACTGTTTACTTTCAAATCGATTTAGCGAAGTCAGAGACCTGTGTCACAGTACAAAGAACCGCAAGGACATCATGTTGGAACTTATTGAAATATAGCACACAAATTTAGGCTAAATGTAACAGGCTCCACTGAGCCCACGTTCGTCAAGTGATTAGGTATTGCTTTAATACCTATACAAATTGTTGGTGAGACCATTTTATGAATGTCAATAAGCTTAAGGAATTAAAATGTTACCTACAAGATGAAATTACAGATTTAGTTCAAGAAAAAAAAAATATGATTGGTTGAAAAATCGAATTTGACTTGTTTGGGTTGTACTTGCCTTACTGAAGTGCATTGTGCTTACATCGTGAACAAACTTCAACCATTCCTTTCAATAAGAGTTTACTTGTCTTTGCCATAAATTCTTCTTTTATAAGGGTCTTATCTTCTCATTTCCGGTTCGCAGACAAAAATCCCATTATTTCGCATTATCAAGACATCTTGACGAGTTTATCTCGACTGGCTTCAAAGGCTGAGTAGTGTGTTAGGTTACATGACCGGGACTCCGGGAGTTTGACCCCAAAGTCCCGAAACTAAATCTTGCAACGTTTAATTTACTTTAGTTTTCGTGCGGGATTAATATTTATGGCCATTTTCTTTTACTTTGCTGTAGTCACGACTTGTAGCTAAAGAAAAGTCTGGCCTACGAAGCAGAAATTGTAACTTGAATTGTGTAATGTCTTGATTGGAAAAATTAACTCCAACGAAATGCGTGCCATTTATCTGTGAATATTGAACCTAGTTAACTTTTTGTTATTATGATTTTGTTACTCAACTCGTATTCATGAGCATATTGATTTATCTGATAGTAAACTCCAGACTTGCGGATTATACATGAAATTGAATACCTATGGTAATAATTTCATAGCATTAACAAAATAATTAAGTACAGAGTACGGAAATCCTGCTTGGGATTGTTGCTTGTCACGCATCGGTTTTCAAATCTCAAAATACCCAGTAATTGTTTAAGCTGCAGCGGAAGAAGCAAAACAGTTTCTTTGTAAGGAAATCAAATTACGATCAGATCGAACAAAATTATTGAAATGTTGCCTAAAAAATAAACATTCAGACAAAAAACGTTAGCAGTAAGTAGAACATGTTATTGAACTTCTTAAAGCACACTGCAGCAGTCCAGAACGCGTATCCTCAATCAATAACCTAACTTTTGGCATCGGCTCAAGAGGGAGTCTCGGAGAGCAAATCGATGCGAGCGTCTCCAATCTTATAACGACATCGTTTTAAAACTTCAAACCCGGGGCGTCACACATTATCAACGCGGTTCACCGCATTTGTATGCATTAGGTGTTCCCGTGCGTATTTCGAGCTTAAGCTGTGTAGTTAAGGCTGAAATTGCCATGGGTGATCGTTTTAGTGAGGCTGGTGAGGCAAGTGAAGCGGAACGCGCGATAAGTGCACGTTTTAATCTAAATAGCATCAAGGTATTCGGAGTATAATATGAGTAGGGGTATCTGTAAACATGACACGTTTGACTTTTACCGAAAATTTGTAGGTAGAGAAAAAGGTAATTATAGATTGTCAATAGTTAGAAACTAAATTGTTACGGTGTATATTAGTGGTACTGGACATTTCTTTAAAAGATTATGGGTTCTACTCATGTTCTACTCATTAATTTGATACGATGATATATAACCGATCTTTAACAAATCCTGCCGCATTCGCCAGTTGATAGCGATTTGTTTAGAAACTCACTATGGGTTTGTCAATTTATACTTCTATCTTTACTATATAGTCTGTATACTGTATATTAAAAGGAAGTAAAGTTTGTTCGTGGATGTCGAGGAACTACAGATTCGATTTTGATAAGTTTTTCACTGTTAATAAGCGTTATAGGCTATATTTAATTGTGACAAAAATCCAGTGGGAATCACAGTTAGTATTCTGTAGCTGCGAATATGTTGCCGCATACGCCAGATATTCACTATTGCTTTTCCATTGATGTGGTTTAGGCATCACTGACATCCATTACTTGCTTTGATTGACATGCTTGATACGAATTCCCTCTCTAACCATTCAATGGAGCTGAACTGAATCAATGTTTGTGGTGAACTAATGACTGCAATAACATTAAACATCTAAGGATTGATGAACACTGTTGGAGATAATGATCAACTCTATGTGTGTTACGACTTGAAGTAAATTGAGTGTTTGATTGTATGACTTAATTAATAATTGCGTAGAATAGTTATTAATTAAGTAATTACACATGGAATATTTGTTGGATGCTTTAGTTTTCAGCGTTGTAGCATGTATTTAAGACTGTCTTTCTTACCACCACCATTTCTATCTTTTTATAATTTACGCGTCACTTAATCAGATGGTTGCACTGGGGATTTGTATGTTGAGCTTAGATCTTTTTGTACTGTAACAGTACTGTACACGACAACAATGTTCACGCAAATGCATCTTAATTTTGAAAGATCGGTAGTTATTCTCTCTCTGTTTTAACTACGAACCAAAACCCATTGGTTGAACACACTAAACCAATGGACCAATCAAATTGTGGGTCGGTAACTGACGGGGTCAGCTCGACTACCTTTTTTTGGCACTGTTGCACGTTGGCAAGCTTCCAGCTCTTGGCGACTTGGCCCATTTTTAGAAAGAGGCGAAACAGGCGTGTTAAGAAGTGGGATCAGTCTGATGCATTGGGCATAAGCACAATCGCAGGGAGCATCACGACCACCGGTTTTGTTGCATAAAGTTTTTGATACACGGAGAAAAAAGACCTTCCGAAATACCGTTTTCCTTCTGAGTCAAAAGGGAAGGACTTGTGATTCAGAAGGAAAACTAATACAAAATAAGGAAGGAAACGGTCTTGGAAGGTAAAGACTCAGAAGGAAAG
This sequence comes from Opisthograptis luteolata, assembly GCA_931315375.2. Taxonomy (NCBI): domain Eukaryota; kingdom Metazoa; phylum Arthropoda; class Insecta; order Lepidoptera; family Geometridae; genus Opisthograptis; species Opisthograptis luteolata. Next base: position 10,044,743 of record OV928049.1, on the reverse strand, counting down.
TCAGAACTTTTTTCTCAGTGTACTTACCTCTATTTGGTAAATGTGTATTTCAAGCATGGTCAACCCGTAATATGAAAGATGAGGAAGTATCTCATCAGCAGTATCTGAACGCAAAGAGAGTATCTAACAAATAAATTGGCTTAATTCCAAGCAGTGCAAACCAAAAAGTTACCTGGTTATAGCAATAGAAATATATTTCTCCTAGACAATCAGATACATAGCTTTGACTCTAACTAGGATACCCTATTAACTAGAGCACCAGATACTACGCGGAAGAAGAAAGGAATTTCGGTAGGTCTTTTTTCTCCGTGCAGCCTAAACCATTGGTCGTAGAAACCTGACATTTGGAGGGTATGTTTGTCTTGACGCGTAGGGGTGTACTAAGAAAGGTTTTTTTATTTTAAATTAAACAGCTAAGGGGTAAAAATGGGAAACTGTAGAAACAGCTATCACGGAGAAAAAAGACCGTCCGAAATATCGTTTTCCTTCTGAGCCAAAAGGGAAGGAATAGTGATTTAGAAGGAAAACTATGTTAGAATAAGGAAGGAATCGGTCTTGGAAGGTAAGACTCAGAAGGAAAGTCAGAATTTTTTTCTCAGTGTGGTTGATATATAAATCGGTGGTACAAATGGTAAGATATTTATACTAAACATAATACAATACTACTGAAACAAGAAACAGATATCGGTTCCGCAGGCTTTAGGTAAAACAAACAGTATTCCGTATCAAACTTAGATAATCCAAAATAACTAAACTCTTGTCATGCGGGAATCGAACTCGATTCACACAATTTAATAGCGTATAACTAAACTTTGATAAATGGGAACAGGATAAGCGTTGTTCCGGTAATAATAGTTTCTGAAACAGAACATTTGCAAGTAAATACCTACCGCTATCTTGTACTTAGCAACTGAGGGAGAATTTGGAGATTCCTGGGGCGTATTTTGCGAAGCAACTTTGTAAATTTTCACTCTCCACACTGTACTTTACTTTATTTGCAAATTGAAGTCTGCTTTATATTGGCTGCACCTCATGGTTATACCCGAGGGTTTTAGTTTTTCTGTAGGTACGGTCAGAATTCCAGTAGCAGTTTCAAAAAGCAAATAGTCTCATGACCTTCTTCTGTAAGTTGTACATACACTTATTGTTCATGTTGTCTAGAAACCTAATGATATACATTGTATCAAATTAATCCGGTTCGAATTCCGGTAAGGACTTCCGGTAAGGACGTTTCGTGCTCATCACACATATATTTGTACCTGAGTCTTGGATATTTCTATCTATATAAGTATTTAATTCTCTATATAAGTATGTAAATATTTGTCTAGTACAATCAGCGACAAAAGTAGCTGATCGTTCTCGATTTTCCTTATGTGTTTTAAATGAGTAATTATTATTGTTTTTTTTACATTTTACATGGTATCATTTTGACCACAACATAACACACCTGATTTTATGTGATGATGAGGTAAAAAATTGGTGTCTAAGATGATGAGGATAATAGAAAAAAGTGTGATTGTTTAGCGACTTTTGTCGTTGACTGTACCTACCCATAACACAAGTTTCGAGCTTAATTTGGGGCTAGGTCAATTTGTGTGCTATTGTCCCCGATATTTATTAAGTTATTTATTTAAATAATCTACTTTTTTTCCTGTTTTGAAATACATTAAATATTTTGTTTCAAGTCTGTTTAGCCATTTCAGGGTAAATTGTGTTACAAACAAACAACCATTAACAGCTAAACACGTCCTATTAGTGTGTTCTGGCAGCCTCGCTCGAGAGCTAGTTCCCAGTCCAGTCGTAGCGCGCCTTTGAACACATCTATACAAATATAATAAAATATAAAATTAAAGTGTCTGTTCGTAATTTCAAAGTACAACAGCTTTTCACTTAATGCACTACATCAAAGAATCAATTTTTTTTTTTAAATTTAATTTTTTGTCTGTCTCTCTGTTGGTTCCGGCTTATCTCTGAAACAGCTCGACCAATTTGGACTCACTTGAGAGCCAGTTCCCAGTCCAGGTGTAGCGTGGCGCCATCTTCGACCACATCGTCACTTAACATCAGGTGACTTGTGGTCAAACGCTACCCTGTAAAAAACAAAAGATAGCTAATGTTGTGAGGAGTAACTAAGGCTACTTATATTTTAGAAAAATCCGAACCCCTTGGAAGGTCATAGGTTACTTATTATCGCGATAAACTGTAGAACACGCGGGTGAAACCGCAGGGAACAGCTAGTCGTAGCGAAACATAGAGTGACTTGTGGTCGTTCATCGTTGTGGCAGCCTCACTTGAGAGCCAGTTCCCAGTCCAGGTGTAGCGTGGCGCCACCTTCGACCACATCGTCACTTAACATCAGGTGACGTGGTCAAACGCTACCCTGTAAATAGTAAAAAAAAAAAAATCATCATCAGCCCGTATCAGGCCACTGCTGGACATAGGCCTCTCCCAAGGTACGCCACTGAGCCCGGTCTTCGGCTCTTCTCATCCAACTACTGCCAGCCACTCGGCGCAAGTCATCGCTCCACCTTGTCGCAGGGCGTCTTACACTGTTGTTGTATCTGGGGGGCGTCGCTTAAAGCTGGACGCCCCCCCCCCCCCTAGGTGCTTAGTGTTGTGGGGCCCGGAATGTAGCCTCTCCGTCGGGACGGGTGGGTAGACTGATACAGTGACCCCCACCCGCCCCTCCAAAGGCGAAGGTCGGAATAATAAAAAAAAAAGGGCGTTCTACACTACGTTTGCGTTTGCTTGTGGTCGTTAAATTTATTTAATTCTGAAACAATACCTATCAGAATCGACCCTAACATCCCGAACATCCGACTAAAAGCATGTCAGAGCCAAATTTCACCTCATTCAACCTGTCCCGTAAAATAGGTCACTCTGTCTACCATTAGCCAAACGTGCCGCCATTAAAAATAAAGTTAACAGTGAATACCCGGCGAGAGCTTTTAGGAAGTCACAGGTGCATTAAAGTGTTGCCCACCATATCTGCTTAAATTTAAAAACATTGCCGGTTTAAGAGCTTCCTTCGCTTCTCTTGTATATGGTAAATGGTAAGCGGGATAGTCAGTGAAATACTGTACAGTTTTTAAAATAACACGAGCGTGAACATTACATAATGTTTCTATTATTTTTCTTTTTTCTCTTTATCTGTTGCTGTTTTTTAGTCTCCTTAGTACTCAAAAACGGCTTGACCAATTATGTAGAATTTGTTTTTTTTTTGTTGATTTCGTAATTATAATAATCATAATAATGCCCGCACAATCACATACATACATAGGCTCTGACCCCTAACCAGGTTTCCCTGTATCTAGGGTACCAGAAACTACGAGGATCGGGGATCCACAACACCCAGACACAGAACAAATACTTGCGCTTTTTTTTTCAATGCACAAATATTTGTCCTGTAGCGGGAATCGAACCTCATGCTTCACAGTCGGCTATCCGCCCATTGCGCCATATCGGTCGTCAAATTGTCAGGACAAGATTTATCATAACTATTTGTTTGGAAAAAGTACCAAAAATTTGAAAATTCAGGGTAAATTGACAGGGTTTTTTACCGTGTCAACCTATGGAATTTTTGTATGAACTCAAGACCAGCCTTAAATTTGCCTATATACCTGTGCAAAGCCGGGGAGGATCACTAGTGTAAAATACTAATGAAATCCTTTCTTAAAGTCAAAGACAATTGTTTTTCATTCAATAAATAAATAAATATCGGGGACAATTGCACACATATTGACCTAGCCCCAAATTAAGCTCGAAACTTGTGTTATGGGTACTAGACAACGATATACATACTTATATAGAGAAATAAATACTTATATAGATAGAAATATTCAAGACTCAGCTACAAATATTCGTGCTCATCACACATACAACAACAGGATACATTTTGATCACTTTAAAACTTAATAGTTCTCATTCTGACCTATATTATATGCATTTTTTGTATTATGCTGCTTACAGGGTTTATCGCGATCAAAAGTATTCTATGACCTACCTCAGGGTTCAAATTTCTAAAATAAGCTACTCGTTATAACATTAGATCCAGCCGTTTCAGAAATTAGCCGGTTTTTTTAATGTAGGTACAGTCAACGCCAAAGTCGCTGAACAATCACACTTTTTTCTATTATCCTCATCATCTTATACACCAATTTTTGACCTCATCGTCACCTAAAATCAGGTGTGTTATGTTGTGGTCAAAATGTTACCATGTAAAATGTAAAAAAAAACAATAATAATCATCACTGATTTGAAACACATTTGGAAAATCGAGAACGATCAGTTACTTTTGTCGCTGACTGTACCGTTTATACTTTACATTACATGTAGTTAATAGCTGTTAACTTGAAATTACAAACAGACACTTCTATTTTATTTATTAGTATGTATACAAATAGTCGCAAAGTAACATAACACAACTTTGTCAATCTAGATTCTAGAAGCTTTTAGAACTTCTCCAAGAAAACTTGTTTCTAAAGACCGTTCGCGCTAGACTTGCGTTCACCAATCTTTAAGAATAATGACTAGTCTACAAATAGGGATGCAATGGAAATCCGGCGTAAATTCCAGCATTCATTGTTAGGATATTTTTCACCCGTCAACACGAAAAACAACTCTATCAAAGGAATTGTGGTGTAAAATTTTTGTTTTTCTTGTTAAGTTTTAACACAATTAAATATATAAAATTCTTAATTATATTGATTCCACATTAATAAAACGCTTTGCGTTAAAATAATCAGTTTGTTAAATCAAAAAATGAAATAATTCATAGTAAAGCAGGTACATATTTTACTTTTTAATGTAGTAATTGAAAGGCAAGATGCTTTGGCTCACGGGACTAATAAATAATTAATTAGAGCGATATTACCTTCCCTCAAAACGAACCTCAGGTAGCATGCCCCACGAACAACATATATATACCAGCCGATTATCCGCCATAAATAAAGCCTACCACATCCCTAGCCATACGATATTCATGACGGAAGGCGGGCAGCCAATTTAGTTGCATTTCGGCTCTACTTGATAGATGGCAAGATTATCGTCCACCCTTCAAAATTTAACAGATTCCCTCTACACTATTGCTGAGCGGTTTCCAGGATTTTCAGGTTATGTAATACTTGAATGTAGCTTTAGTAAACTTTCGAGGGAACATTTTTGAGTCACACTAATCACATCGATGCTTAGTCTAGGTACTCTACACTAATATTATAAAGTATAGATATTATTTTTTTATTTAAAATAAAAATATAGATAAAAAGAAACACTTAAATGACGCACTGAAAAATATAAAATAATTAAATTGACTTGTATTAGTTACGATATAATAGTTAATCAAAAAGTGTGGAGAACATAGGCTTCCCTCTTTGAACGCCACCATGAACGCATTTAGCCATTTGTATCCATCGGCTCCCTGCGACTCTTAGTAGTGTAGTTAATCTTCTAATATTGAAAGAAATTTCATAACTAGTTGTTCCGGAAATTACTTCTTACATCCAAAGTTCAAGTCACAAACTTTGCCTATTTAAATATTAGTGCAGATAAACTTTGGACTAAAGCCAGACATCTATCCTCTAGAGATTTGTTACCGCATAGTCGAATTCCTAGATCGAGATCACTAGTACCTACCTACCTACTAGGGGTAACTGAATCGAGTTAAAGCGGAGATTACGAGATCAAGTTGAAAATTAGGGTCTATTATGACCATTTTTCTTTGTAACAGCATTCGAACATGTGACTAAAATGCATTTAATTTACGTGACTTAAGGCCACAAAAAAAGACAAAAAAATAAACAAAGTAATGTTATACTGTCTTAAACTACCATGGTCAAAAAAATTAGAATTAGGTTTTATAACGGGATAACTCGTGATCATGGCGCTTGCAACAGTGCCGAAATATCGAGAACTCAAACAAAAACAAATACATGGTAATTATCCCGTTATAAAACCTAATTCTAATAAACAAAGTAGCCTCTTTAAAGTTTATTTAAGCGTTTCCCTTCTACAAACAAAAAACACTAGTTAAATAGATCACTTAGGGCCGGTTTTATCAACATCCGTAAGTTAAATGTCATACCAAATTTCGGTAAATTGGATCTTATTGTCAAATTTTAACATGGAAATTTTGTCAATAATATCGAATTTACCGAAATTTTGACATTTCACTTACGGACGTTTATAAAACCGGCCCTAAATTGAAAAGTACAATCAAAAGAGGCACTTTGAAGTATTTTTTTGCAGTTTAAGTTAGTTATTCTAAGCGATTATTTATACCATATTCCTTATGAAGCTGCCGAGGCACTGCAGTGCGTCGAGAATGTTTGCTGACTCGGGGGTTCCAGACTTTTTCGCAGTAATCAGAGCGCGGGTGGCTTCATTCTGGAGCCGACTGCGCCGCTCTGGTAACAGGATACTCGATGCTGTCTCTGACAATGTCCAGAGTTCAATATTTAAATATTGGATTTCTGTGCACATGGCAACAAAAAGTAACGGTACATGACGGTGCGATGTAAAGACACCGTGATTCTATTTTAATTTATATATATATTTTTTTTTTTTTTTTATTTAATTTTAAATATATATATTTATTTTGCTGCTATATACACACTTACATAATAATGTACATTTTTTTTTCCTTTTTATTGTATTTTTGTAAAATGTTTCGAATGTCATTGTATGTGTACTTTTATGGGTCTATTGCCTGAATTACCGATTTTTATTTATTTTATTTTATTTATACGTTTATAGTATATCTACTATTGGCATGAGGCAGTAGCCCTACAGTTGCCAGCAGGGTAAAGCTATAGAGACCGGCTTTAATCTCTAACTAACTAACAAAGTGATATACGTCCGCGTTAACTACCGACATTAGTGGTCTTACATAATTGGGACCCCTTAGTGGTATAATGGCTGTTCTTTAATGGCCCGTGTCACCGCTTTCCAATGAATAGGTCGGTCGATATCATGGCCTTAATCACTGTTTAGCTTATCTGATATTCGAAACAATAGATTAGTTAGTTTATGAGGTTCCTTCTGAACTAATAAATAATAATAATAATGCCCGCACAATCACATACATAGGCTCTGACCCCTAACTAGGTTTCCCTGTATCTAGGGTATCAGAAACTACGAGGATCGGGGATCCACAACACCCAGACACAGAACAAATACTTGCGCTTTTTTTTCAATGCACAAATATTTGTCGTGTAGCGGGAATCGAACCCGCGACCTCACGCTTCACAGTCGGCTATCCGCCCATTGCGCCACATCGGTCGTCAATATTCAATAACTTCAATAACTATGAATATTCTTCTAGTGTTGCCTTTGACCGCAAGTCTCCTGACGTTAAGCGACGATGTGGTCTCCACGCTACACCTTAACTGGAAATTGGCCCTCAAGTGAGACTGCCGGAATATGTTGTGTACGATTTTTCGACAAAATCCCAAGTGAAATCCAAGACTTGTCGATAGCAAAATTTGAAGTCCATATAAAACCAAATCTTATTTTAGTTATTTTTATGGCAAAAAACCTTAAGATTTTAGTGAACTTGCTCTAATTCAATCAGTTAGAATTAAAAAACAAAATTGAAAATGCGACTGCGCCAAAAAACGTGTCTGATGATGCCTGTATTTTGCCAGCGTTAAGAATTTGGAACAAGCGTTAAAACTACCTAGTTATAAGTTTGTCGTACTAAAGTAATCACATGCTGTCCTAAAAACTACCTAAACCCGATAGCTCAGCGACCCAAAGCGTGTCTTGGCCTCTGAAACGAGAGAGCGCCACTCCTCTCGATCCTGAGCGATTTCAGCCCAGTTCAGAGTCTGGAGTTCGCGTAGATCCGCATCCACCGCGTCCCTCCAGCGGTATCTAGGGCGTCCAACCAGCCTTCGACCATTCATCATCATCATCAGCCTTTACATTCCCTCTGCTGGGACTCTGGCCTTCTCTCAGAGAGAAAGTATGGGGCGTTACCACGCTAGCCCAGTGCGGGTTGATAGATGTCGCATGCCCTTGAATGTTGTGGTTCTTGGATATGCCGGTTTCCTCACGATGTTTTCCTTCAGCGTTTTTTGAGCGATGGTTAATCCGCACTTATCTTAGTCATAGATGCAAGCATGCTGTTGTATTGGGTTTTGTTTAACGTTTCTTATTTCTCCCCACCAGCGCCGACGGTAACTACGAAGTGACCATCATGACGAAGGCGATCCTGCATCACGACGGTAAAGTGGTCTGGAAGCCTCCCGCCATCTACAAGTCCTTCTGCGAGATTGATGTGGAGTACTTCCCCTTTGACGAGCAGACCTGCTTCATGAAGTTTGGATCTTGGAGCTACGATGGTTACATGGTAAGAATGAGCCAACAATATATATGTAATCACAGTGTTCCACTGAATTGCATAGTAGCCTTTTATAAGTGAGGCTTTGACATTTGCTAGGTGCGGTAGGTGCAGAGTTTTACTATTTATATTAACCCCCGACGCAAGAAGAGGGGTGTTTGAGATGAAGAAGACGTCGGGGGTTTTTTGAGTACCAGAGTGTTAATTCAAACTTCAATAATGTTTTTAGTTTATTTTAGATAATAGATTATTCCCACTATGGATGCGGTCATTTTCATCATAGTTAGCTACAAACTATTTAATATAATGTATTTCTCAAAAAATATTATCAAATACTAAACTTTTACGATTAAAATATCGCCAACTCCTATTAGAGCATGCTCACAATCTGATATTATGAATTTGAAGAGAGACCTTGTAACTGAGAATTTTATTTTTCGCCAAAATAAAGTAAAAAAGGGGAACGAAATCACGGGCCCTAATAAAATTGTATGAAGAAACGAATCTGCCTCGAAAGAAATTTTAGCGAACGCTTAGAGAGAATGTAATCGAATTCCTCAGCATAAAAGCCTTTTCCAATACTTACTGTCAAGGAAAATATGTATCAGAGACGCTTTGTATAATAACAAACAAGATGCTCTGATATCAGATGAACAACAAATATACCTTTGTAGGTATTCACAATTACAGACCAGTTTTTGGACGCGGCTTCGCGCGCTTGGTCTTGAAAAATGCTAGGGCTATTGATTTCAAAAACTTAGTACAGAACATCTGAACGAGCAAAAGAAATCTGACTGCTGGTTGCTAAATCAGTAGGCTCGTGTTCAAAACTCCTCAGTCTAGACTTCGGCAGCTGTCTTAACAAAACTGGCTGACGCGGTTTCTATAAAAAAAGTAACTAACTAACTCCAATGGTTCAGCGACCCAATGTGTGTCTTGACCTCTGAAACGAGAGAGCGCCACTCTTCTCTATCTTGAGCGATTTCAGCCCAGTTCAGAGTCTGGAGTTCGCGTAGGTCCGCATCCACCGCATCCTTCCAGCGCAACTATAAAATTGACTTCAACAAATAAATTACCATTATTCTGCTCGTAGTGAGATCCCAAAGAGCATTGTTACCTTAGCACACATTACGCGTGATATATTATGAGAAATGTTTTAGTGATAAACTTGGTCTCTTCCAAACTTTTGAGCCGTTTCCTGTAATGGGATAGGAGACAATGATATCCATCGAAAGTAAGGAAGACAATAAATTTAAGGTTCCATATAAATAAACCTATGGCTTAAGTGTAGGGCGGGGGTCTTATATCCTTCGTGTTAAGGTTCAATTGGGAATACCTTGTCGCTTTAACACCTTAGACAGCTGTTTGAGATGGGTATATCACCAATTTGTTAGGATTCGTGTGAATGGTTTGATTCTATAGTAACGGATCGACGTGTTTAGGATGTTTTGCTACGGACCTTTGAAGAACCTTTAATGTTTAGGCAATTGTGATCTCTCAAAGTCTTTTGTGAAATGTTTTTCATGATATATTTGGAGATGAGATTCCAACATATATTGTGAAAACATTTGCCATTATATGTAATAGAGCAACGCTACCTCGGAGATTATTATGACATGTGGCACGTGTAATTATTTGCGCTCTGATAATTCAATTGTTTACTAAGCTGTATTAACTGGTCCATCAAACAATAAAATAATATCAATAACGCCCTCACAATCACACAATATCTCTGATCCTCGACTAGGATTCTATGTATTAGTTATATCAGAAAACATATTATGGATAACAACAAAATACCATCTACCTACGGAACAAATCATTCAGCTTTTTTTTACAAACATTGTGACGTAGCGGGAATGGAACTAGCCACCTTACACTTTACAGCCTAACAACACAAAAAAAAACTAAATTCGTGAAAAATTCTTTATGTCTACACTTTTTTTATTTAATTTCTTCTCATCCCCCATCGTCATTTATAAATACTCGTTCTTTTCTGTTTACAATTAATGTTTTTGTTTTGTTACAGGTGGATCTGAGGCACTTGAAGCAAACGCCGGACTCGGACAGAATAGGGATGGGCATCGACCTCTCAGAGTACTACATTTCGGTAGAATGGGACATCATGAAGGTTCCGGCCACTAGAAACGAAAAGTTTTACTCATGTTGCGAAGAACCGTACCCCGATATAATTTTCAACATAACTCTTAGAAGAAAAACACTGTTTTACACGGTCAATCTTATCATCCCTTGCGTGGGGATATCATTTTTGTCAGTATTAGTGTTCTACCTCCCCTCAGACTCAGGGGAAAAGATCTCGCTCTGTATCTCAATCTTACTGTCACTCACCGTGTTTTTCTTACTGTTAGCTGAAATTATACCACCCACGTCCCTCACTGTCCCGTTGTTAGGAAAATACTTACTGTTCACAATGATGCTAGTTACATTATCAGTAGTGGTCACTATTGTGGTGCTAAATATAAATTTTAGGTCGCCCGTTACCCACCATATGGCCCCGTGGGTGCGAAAAGTCTTCATAGATTTTTTACCCCCTATATTGTGTATACAGAGGCCGGAAAAGCCGCCGGATGATGATGTCGATAATGAAAACGATAAGCCGACAGAGGTAAGATTACGCGTGGAATCATAAATCACCAGCACTAAATAAGAAATGGGACATGACGCAGAACATTAATCATCCGAAGGCGTTCCACGGGCAGTCGAAATAAACCTCCCGGCCGCGGAACGCTTTAATTAAATTTGTAAAATAAAAGCTCTCTCAAATGAAGTTCGTCAGAGGGCTCTCATTCAATGAAAAACAACACGGCGCCTTTTCTTATCGAGTTTCCTCCATTCAAAACATTTTCTATCGAATTCAATACAAACAGTGCGCTATTAAGTCGAAGCCCCGACAATAACCATTTTAATTGTCCTCACCCGCAAGAGTCTTGAAGAGTGCTTCTCTCTGCGAAATTCTAAATCCATTGTGCTCGGCGTGTATCGCGAAAATATCGCTTCCAGCCCAATTTCATTCCATTTCGATTTTCCTTTATTACTCAACGGCAGCGGGCTTAACGAGCGTGCGCGGCCTCCGTTATTTATGTTCCCCTGGTGGCTGCGGACGGATCGCGAGATATATACGACGCCGGCAGACACGGCCCGAAACCGAAACCTCCACTCCGGCCTAATTGTGTGCCGGCTTAAGCTGCGCCGCGCTGATACACTGCCCCCGCGCCGCCACCACACACCGTGTACTGACGTTTTAATCCCCGGATATTCCAACTACTGCACGGATATAAACCTTAATTATATTAGTTTGTGAGCCAATCCAAGCTCTGGCTTGTTATCACATAACTTTAGGTGACTTGTGGTCAAGCACTACCCTGTAAGATGAAGGAAATGTAATTTTGAAATGTTTCAGGTGCTCACAGACGTTTTTGGTCCTGACGACATGGACGGAAAGTTCAAGGAGTGGGGGTGCGAAGAGTACGATTTACCAGGCATGCCCCCGTCTCCGCCGCCTCCACCAGGAGGTGATGATGAACTGTACTCCCCAGCTCCAGGATCCCCCTGTCAGATAGACTTAGATGAAATCTCGGCATCGTTAGAGCAACCCTGTGTTAGAAGTATGGATAAAACTATAGAAGGCTCCAAGTTCATCGCACAGCATGTCAGAAATAAAGACAAGTTTGAGAGTGTAAGTATTACTTCAATTCATGCAATCTGTGATATCCTGCTGAGTGACTTAATTGTGGTTTTATTGTAGGTGGAGGATGACTGGAAGTACGTAGCGATGGTGTTAGACAGAATTTTCTTGTTTCTGTTCACGATAGCCTGCGTGTTAGGCACGGCGCTCATTATATTCCGAGCTCCGACGTTCTACGACAACACGAAGCCTATCGACATTTTGTACTCGAAGATCGCAAAGAAGAAGTTAGAGCTCCTGAAGATGGGCTCAGAAGGGGACCCGGGTCTCTGAAATTCGTCTCACGTCTTCGGCCACTCGCCGCCGAAGACGTTCTGGGAGCTGATCGTGATGTGGTGGCACGGATGATCCGTGTAGGGCTCCCAGCGGGGAACTTTCAGGCGAGAACTTTGTGCTCAGTGTGGTGCCAAGCGCCCGGTGCGCTTACGGACGTTTTCACGCCTTAAGCGTCACCAAAACCGTCTTTTTATATGTACCAGTATTAAGCTCGAACTCGAGACTGTTTCCGTCGATAGTCGCAGTCGGAGCGACCTCTCGCGGCCATCTTGCGTTGCCGGCCGCCGGATTTGCCACTATTTTTATATTAGAAATGCCATACTGTAATTAAGCGAGTGTTAAGTTCTTTTGTATGTATACAAACGGATAGTTTCTTTTCCAGGAATCATTTTGATATGAGCGCACAAACATTTGTACAGTATCTATAGGAATTTGTATTTTATTTCTCGCGATAGATGGTACGTGTATTACGTTTCACAAGATGTCATAATATTGTAACGATTAATTAATGTAAGGTTTACTTGGAATAAAATCGAGCTCAAGTTGGTAAGATTTATTAAGTGAATATACCAAATAATTAATCAAGTCGATTAGTATCAAATATAACTATTATAGTTTGTGCAAACGTCCTCGTCGAGAGCTGGACTTTGTAGCTGATGTTACTAGCCATTAATTTGAATAATACATCTAGTATTTTATAATTACGTACGTGCGTAATGACTAATGATCACAATATAGACAATATCGATTATATTGACGAATCGTAATATTAATTTTAATGTAGACTTAATTGAGAAGTTAGGAAATGTAGATATCGATAGAGTAAAATTTAGTAATCAGAATATAATTAAGAGTACACTATCATAAAGTCGAAATAGTTCATAGCTACGTCGCGACGGTGATATTATTTGATTAGATAATATTTGTGAAGAATAAAACACAATTGACTGCCAATTGTACATTTTTATAAAACTCGATATTCTTAGATAGTTCAATAAACTTGTTTTTATTAGATTTTTTAACGAAGTGCCAAGTGTTTCATCAGTAACATAGCTCCGATGCGTTTGCCAGCGGTAACTGAAGTTGTTTTCTAAGCGCTAATTTAGTCGTTCGAAATTCTCGAATTGCTTAAGAGTTCTGAAATAATTTTAAGAAATTAAACGAATGCTTGCCCAAAAACGTAATGACTGATAAATTTCTCTTTAAAGCTTAAGTTTTCGAATGTGTCTTTTGCAAATGTACTGGAGTTACTCTTCCGTAAATTAATGTTAACAGTAATGTCACTAATAAATCCTAGAGTACAGGGTAAATTTAGAACACGAGTATCTTCTCTTGATTTATAATTCTCACAATCGTCACCGGAAGTTAAATCTTTGATCTCACTTATCGGCACTTTACCTATATTTAGATAGTAATCATTGTTGAGGTTTGTGACCTAGTCTTTAACTACTTAGATAACGTTATACCTATTTGTTTTAACTTAGATTAGTGTTAATATTAGAAATTTGTTTACTTCCTCACTTTCATTGATTATCGTTGCGTTGTCTTCTAGTTCTCTATTGTTTTGAACACTTCGCGCATTTAAAGTTTTTACTTCACTTTTACCCATTCTGTAGGGTATTGTAGCAGATTAACTTAATAAAAAAAATATTTCGAGCCGCGTTATTGATATGTCAAAAGTAACACATAATAATGTTTAATCGGTAATTTAGGTACTTAACTCTGAATAATTAATAAATGGAATTCCACAGCGAGCAGTTAGGAAAACAGGGATGGATAATGTAATTAAAAAAAATGTTTTGTGTGGTTCGTCTTTGTAAAATAAATGTTATTGAATGTATAACTGTTTGTGTCGAATTAAAATGCATACACTGAGCTAGTGTAGATAAGTGAATACGTATTGAGCAACGTTATACGTGGCGTACGGTCTAATGTATATGAGAAAAGCAAGCTCGCTGAAAGTTGTATGTTAAATGTTAGAAAATTGGATCCCTTCGATTCAGTTCGAATCAGACATGATGGAATTTTCTATGGAATTGTATTGTCGCTAATTCTAAATGTAATTTTTAAACACTTCGGATAAGTTGACTAATGTGCTATTGCACGCGCCGAAATACATAAAACTAATATTACTAGGTAACTATTGATCATGAAATATGTAGATAAAGATATAAGTTAAAGCTCCCAGCTTACTCACTGTTTCGTGGTAATCAGAACTCTGTAGATGTTTGCAAGAAAGAAATTTAAAATAAACAGTCTGTTGTTATTTTTATATGACTGCAAATATGATAATTAGATTTTCTATAAACACTTTATAGTGTATCTAGAATAGAGTATATTGGATGTTCTGAATGGGTATGGAATGGTAAAGTTAAGGTATTTATTTGTGTAGATAATAATATATATGAAAGATGATTGGAAACTATGAATAGTAAATAACGTGGGTTTTAGATTGTGTCTATCTATAGAACGAATTTCGTAATGAGAGTCCTGTTTCACCGTTTACTGATAAATTAGCGTCGGATAGTAAGATAGTTCACCAAGTTCTAGTTTACTAACTGTAACATTAATTCAACTTTAATAAACTTTTTTAGGTATGTTATTTACCTTGTACTGACTGACTCGGATTACAACATCAACATTTATCAATAAACCAACGTTCTGTAAATCTTGTACAAAAACAAATTCAAAATAGTGCGTGGATTCATTTGTATTTCAGATACCTTCTACTACGGATATAAAATCCATAAAGCTAGAGTCTCTACATGGGCGTTGAGCAATCTATTACATGGACAATAGTATTTTTTACAGTTTTTTAATGTTACAGCCAGCAAAAAAATAGTCAATTATATACAATTTGAGCTTTTTAGTTAAAAATAATATGACACAATTTATTTGTACGACATACCAGATAGCTTCTTCATTCTAACCATTAGTTATCGGTGACATGTGAAACAGGATCTCCCAAAACTGTTACGTTTTGAAGGTGGATGAAATAATATTATGTAGAGACAGCGCCTTTAAATTTGTTACTCTGAGCTCCAATACAACGATTAATGAATGACCTTGCGGTTTCTTGGGTGAATGATAAATTACCTAAAGCATTTTACGTTGCGTTCCTGCAAACTAGTGAATAATTCATTTGTTCAATTCAATGTTGAACTGAGCAAGTATGAGATGTAAGCGGTATTTTTTTAGTTCTCTAAGTTAATGAATTGACTTGAAATGTGCTGAATGTATCATCAGTCAATGTTGTCTTCTAAATTTGAAAAGTCAGTTAGTACCGTACTATCTTGCAGGAGTGTCGGGGATATTGTTACTGGAGGGTGTATCATGGTTACCATTGCAGATCACGTATCACCAGGCGGCGAGCGTTGGAGAATTAAAGGGCTCACGAGGTGGTATTAATACTTTGAATGTGTTCTTAATGACACATCATACCACGGTGATCACCTCAATAGCCAGCGCGGATCATTCTCACTATTTCCACCATCTGTTTGTTCCATAGAACTTCTCTTTCCAGGATTTTCACGGAACCCAGCAACCACTGAGAAACAAAGTTTCACTATTAAAATAGTTCCGAGGAACAAAATCACGATGGAAGTAGTGGGGACGATCCACCGCGACGGCACGCTAGTTTCTTTGAGACTATCAAGTTATTGGATTTTGATACAGCCAAGCTATAACAGCGCTCCTAGCCAAGAAGCAATCTATTACCGTTATCGCTAACTGAAAACACGTGGTAGTTAAAGCCACTTGGTCAGAACAAACGACTAGGTACAATGACGATTGCTACATCCCAGACAAAATAGTAGGAAAATGCATTATGACAAGTTCAAACGAAATTTGTAGAAAAGGAAACGATTTCATCTTGGTTAGGCTCCTTGAACTACTGAATTATGAAAATTAGACTACCGCAGGTCACGTTTTAGAAAGAGTAAAATACTAGTTGTGAGTTTGAATAATGTGTTTTGTGTTCTAGTTACTGTCTTAAAGGCAAGTTTGCTCTGGCTTGAGTTACAGTTTGTCTCAAAAAAGAATCTGCGTCGTGAGTGAGAGCATCCAAACAATTGAATACCTAGTGAAAATTATTTCACAATTTGTCGAGTGATTAGCTACACCGGTGCACCGGTTTGTGTTTGAGACAAACGTATTTCTTGCTCGCGTTATGCGTAGACATTCGTTTTGTTTTCCGTGTGAGTCGTTAGTCACAGGCGTTGTCTGAATAATGTATAATGTACTGTATAATGTATAATACTTCGGGTGATAACGGGTTGATAAAAGTAGAAAATTGTATCTGTCAGTAGATAGGTTATAATCAAAATGCTAGATTTCACATGACTAGGACTAAGTGAATATTGTCTAACCTAAGTGGTATAAAGGATTAGCTTTTCAGTGTTTTTAGAGTTAGTCGACGTATGGGTCAACTCAGAAGCCCGATGCTAGATAAATTTGTTTTTTTTTATATTATTTGTGTTCGTAATGTAGGTCAGCAACTTGGCACGCGATGCATTCATGATGATCTTGAGATACATTTGAATAACTATCAACAAAACTTCATACCTTATTTAGACGATCTTTATTTTTATTGCAAGTACAAAATTTCAAATGTCACTAGTTGATTTATTAAATAACATTTAGGAATGTTTTAAGCGTAATTTACGCATATGACCTGCCCAGTGGGCTGGTCATATAAGCCACAGAACCGACAACCGTTGGGGTAGACGTGTTCTTGAGTGGAGACCGCGACTTGGCAAACGTAGTGTAGGACGTCCTGCGACAAGGTGGAGCGACGACTTGCGCCGAGTGGCTGGCAGTGGTTGGAAAAGCCGAAGACCGGGCTCAGTGGCGTATCATGGGAGAGGCCTATGTCCAGCAGTGGACTGATACAGGCTGATGATGATGATGATGAATTTACGCATACCTACACATTTGCACTGTCAATTTTTTGAAGAAAAAGAAATGCAAACTCTTTTACTTATAAAATATGTTTAGCTAGGCAATAAAAAGTTAAATTATCAGATTTCAAAAACTTCCATTCTGTAAAGGTCTACTTGTTTACTAGATTACGTATGGCAAGTGAGGCACTTGAGAGCCAACCAGTTCCCAGTTCAGGCATAGTGTGGTCTTATCTTCCACCACATAGTCACATACCATCTGGTGACTTAATGCTACCCTGTAAGATGTAAAAGAACATTGTGCATTAAACAACAACGAACACTAGGAATACATTTTAAATCTTTTCTTAGATTTTTTTGATTATTTTGACTGTCAGATCCGTTTTGACGTGTATAAGGTACGTTTGGAGACATCGACACCGGTGACTTATAAGCAATGTAACAATCCATATCTAATTGAAGTGTTCTCAAGAGCGTCATGGACATACCACGTGTGATTTTGCTGGCATTTTGTCCTTTGTAAAGAACTTTTTGTTATCTATTATTTAAAGTAGGAAATATCCATTGTTGTCGTTACTTCAAAATATGCCAAAGTTTTGGCTGTTGCCGTTTTAATCATACTGTTTTTTGTTATATCAAATGTATAATAAGGTTTGACAGAAAAATTAAATAACATGGCTACCTATCGGTACTATGGAACACAAAGTAATTGAACTATATTAATAGAGCTCTTTGTGAATAGGCTCCTTCAGGGAAGTACTAACACCTAAAGCTGTGCGATTGCGAATGATTCGATCATTTGAATAATTTGCAACTACTAATTTACGACTGAGTTGAATTTTAGTAACGACTAAAATTTAGGGTTGAATGATGATTACTAATTTAGTAATAAAATCAGTTGACTCGTTAGTCGCTAGTCACCGCTTGCACAGCGACGAACAGACTTGAGTCGGTCCAAGTCGGCGACTCGGGACCAGTCGGTAGTCCGCGCGGCTGACGGCAGGGAGTCAAGTTGGTGCCATTAGTTACTAATTTGGCTTAGTCAGTCGAATAATTCGAATCAGTCATAGTCTCGCACCGCTGCCCTAATAGAAACGATGGTTATCACTTAACATGAGGTGGATAATTTGTTCCGTCATCCAGCTTAAAGATTATGAGCTATTCCATGGTGGGTTTACGCTGTGTTCGTTTTAAGTTTTGTTAGATTTCATAGTTGTTATTGTTTTTTGTTGTTAAAAATGTTTAATTTAGTAGACAGCAGGTTTGTCTACATCGAGTTATGGAGTTGCAAACTCATAGTCAGCTATCACATGGCTGTCAATAATTATAAGAAACCGAAATGTTGACATGTAAATATAGCTGATCAACAATTATAAATTAATTGTAATAATTGTAATAATCGTCAAGTTATTTTTCTACGTTACTTTCTTGACTTAAGGCTAACGTAGGATTGTAGATAATAATATAATAGAGAGATTTTATAAAACATTTTGCTTTGTTCATGTTTATGAATTTGTCGAGCGACAAGAATTGTTCGATTCTTAGACGCTAGTATTGGTTCGATTAATTTCCACGATAATTCTATGATTTGGAAGGAAGTCGGTATTAATAAAATAATCCGTAACGCTTTATAATTAGGTTCATCGAAATATAGAAATTTCGTCTAGTAATTTTCTCTATTACCACTTTTACACTTGCTTTGTCGCACGTTCACTTCGGTTGCATTGACTTTTTTAGATAATGACATGTTTATCTCTACATATATACAATACTCGTTAAATTGTAACGTACTTGTGTAAGTTAGGCGTACTTGCATACATGTTTAATCACACGTCTTCCAACGTAAGGAGTTTATTTGGTTGTTCCTATCTCTAGCTTTATCTTTTTTTTTTATATGGAGTAGTGTTAGGTTTATTTACTGACGGTCCCAATAGTTTGTTTTTAAATGTAGCTATTTATAATTCAAAGTAAAAATCAAATTGGGTTCAAATAATTATATATTCAAAATATTCATTTGTAATGAGCTCTGTAGTGCGATGCTAATTCACTCGGAAAGTTTCCGTGTTGTTCGACGACTTTTGCTTCACGGAAAAGTTTTCCGAGAGCAAATATGTGGCGGAAACTTTTCCGTGATTGAGCAGCTGGTTCGTCAAATTAAATATCAGTTTCTAAATTCAGATAAATTAATCGTGTCTAAAGAAATCTGAAGAAAATATCTCAAAATCCGTGGTCGGAAGAGTTTCCGTGTGAATTAGAATAGCACTGCAGATCATCTAATAAGCTTGTTGCTTTTGGCGAAGCTAAAAACATGGTGAAACCATAGCTCGATGTGGGGCATTTTCTTGAGCTCGTCTGGTTAGCTACCTTTCTCAAGTTAAGAATCTATCACCAACCAATCACCTATCGGTGTATTCCGGCAGCCTCACTTGAGGGCCAGTTCCCAGTCCAGGTGCATCGTGGCGCGATCTTTGACCAATTCGTCCTTTAATATCAGGTAACTTGTGGTCAAACGCTACCCTGTAAAAAAGTAAAAAAAAAAAAAAAAAAACTTGTGGTCAAACGTTACACAGTAAGAAGAAAAAAAATGTAGGACAATTTTACTGTAACTGACTATTGGGATCGAGCCTTAGTAGGTTTTCTCAAAGAATAGCTTAGTTTAAAAGTGCAATTTTATTTATAGAT
Organism: Opisthograptis luteolata; assembly: GCA_931315375.2. Lineage (NCBI taxonomy): Eukaryota > Metazoa > Arthropoda > Insecta > Lepidoptera > Geometridae > Opisthograptis > Opisthograptis luteolata. Next base: position 10,024,843 of record OV928049.1, on the reverse strand, counting down.
TTTAAACCACTATTTGCAGCAGTCAAGGATTGCTTAACATGGAATTTGACAGCTGTATTGAAAAAATTGTAGGTATTATAAACTCAAAGTATTGTAAAAATCGTAAAGTGCTTACTCGTATTTTTATCTGATATCAATTCCTGGTTACAACGTCAATATTTTTAAAAATAATTCAATTGTATAAATAAAATTGCACAATGCTTCGGTATATTTTTACTAAATTCTAGCCCTTCATTGATAACTATAGACCTATGGTAGTTATAGTTAGGAAATTGATAAAAAAAAAGATAATCAAAGTCACACGTAATTTGCGTTGAGCTTCCAACACGATTAGATGTAAATACATATTTAAAGTACCACTTACATGTATAATTATATACACCTTCCTAATTATAGAAATATATGATTTACATTTTGATCAAAAAGTATTGTTTGCTTTTTATAATGCGTGCACATAGTATAAACTCGTTGTAAGAAATAGATAGGGATGTTTTATGTTTTCATGAATACTATTTCAGTCATAAATAGGTGTCATACATACAAGATCTAGCAGCCGAACTTTTGGCCGATCTAGCAGCCGAATCTTTGTATCTAATCCGTCATTGGCCGAATTATGCGCGATCGTCGTCAACCAAATTCGGCCGATCGAAGTAAAATTATCTAAAATAAAGAGACCGCGTACACGAAACAACCGACGTCGTCCGATAATTACCGACCAACTGACGAAACTGAACTTATTTCAATGTTTGCCTGTTGTCTTCTCTGTTCACTCTTCATTGCCTGTGAAGTTGTAAAGACAAAAAGGTCACATGCAGCAGTTCACATTAAAATAAGATACGCTTCACAGTCAGACTATACAATTGACTACACAGTCAAGTCAAGCATCGATCGAGAACGGCAGCAGGCATGCAGTGTCCGAGACAGACCCGAATGAATTCGGCCGATGATTCGGTATCAGTGAACATGTGTCGTATCGTATGAATCTGTCGAAATGCAAGCCGATTCTGTTGAGTTTGAAACTGTACAACACTAGACTTTTTGGTTTGTGAAAAATAGCTGTAGATGCCAGGGATGAGATCAAGTCTTGTCCTCCGGGCTAATAATTACATTTTGTACGCTAGAAACTTGTTTTCTTTCCTGTTTCCTATTTGATGTGAAATAGTATTGTGAACTGTGGGGTAGAGCACCAATTTATCGTAAATAAATAATTATTTTATGTTTCTATGTGCACCATTTCTAGTAAATCTATTTCTGTAGATATATTTTGCTTCTTTAATAGATGACTTATTTTTGTTGACACTTACTTTTACTGGTGTTGAAGAAATTAAATCTTTATGTAGATACTAATATCTGTATTAATACTTTTTATTTTCTAAAATAATTCTTTCTCAAAGATTTTATTACGGACTAAATATAAAAATGTGTTTATAATTTTCTATTTTCTTTTACAAAATTGTTTGTACATCTCCATTAATAACAAAATGTTTCATAAGGATGTCTGGTAGATATCATATTTTGAAAATAAAATCGACGTTTATATCGGTCTTATTTACACCATAAAATGATATAGATTTTATTTTTTTGATGTGTTATAAACTATTGTGAAAATAAAATATAAGCAGTAAAAATTATTGACACCATTTCTTAAATAACTTTTTCAACAATGGCAAAAGCAAGTGTTAATTTTAATTTGTCTTGAAATTCTCTTAGTAATTAATTTTGAATACTTAATTAAGCTTGGAACTTATAATAATTTAGTTCATAGTTTGTAAAATTCGGTAAAAGTAACTCTAAAACTAAGATTTTATTCATGGCAATTCCAATTTGGTGTAACACTAAATTGAATTTTGTTATTTATGTGTTACGAATCAAAATGGAATGGTTTTTGTCTTTAGTTTAATACGAAAGCAATCGTTTAATATTAAAATACTAATTTTAATATTTGTGTAAGACTCAACGTTTTTATATTGTCGATTAAATTGTTAGAAAACTTTTTTATATTTTGGATTCTGTCGGAGCGACATTAATGTATAGATGTATTAGGTTAGGATGCAATGTACTTACGTTTTAAAATGTCGTATAAATTATGTATTGTTAAATTAATAAAAAAAACGAATGTCTAGTTATATTGTAATTTTTTCGGTTGGTTATTGAATTATTTTTTAACTTTCTAGTCAGGAGTAATGGCGAACGTTCGTGTGAAAATTGCAGAATGAAAATTGAAGTACCTATATAAAAAGCAATAAAGGAATAAATGTGTTATATTAGTTGTAAAAAAGTAAAACCAAAATTATAAGTTATTTCTAAGTATTACGTTTTAAAATATATACAAAAAATACAGTTTAACATTATATGAGCATAATACTTATAAACCTAGAGAATATTTTTCTATTGTTGCTTTCGTGTCACTTCTTTTTAAAACACTTTTTTATTGCAACAGGTATGTTTGTATAAAATATTACTAATTTCATTTGTTTATTTTTTTACAAATTTTCCTAAAGATTATTTTATTTCATTCTGTATTGTTACTGGGATGGGACATATTTTAACAATGCCCAATGCCCATATGTTTTCTCGAAGTCAATTTTTAGTTCAGAAAACCAACTTCGAACCAACTTCAAACTTTAAAGCAATAATTAACAAAGTACCTGCATAACTGTTAACATTATAAAGAATTAAACTGTAAGAATAATTTATTAAGTTCATAATTTAGCCTACCACATTGCTTTTTTTTCTCAATAGTGCCTGTGAAAACGTTCTGCAATTTTTATATAAGCAAAATCGACCAAAGAAAATGACATTTGGTTAAAGAACACCACACTAATATTATAAAATGTGACATTATTAGATAATAAAATAATAAAAATATATTGTAATATATCTAAGGTAATATAATAACAATGATTTCATAAATACAATAATAGACTTTTATCGAAAATCAATAGGCACGTTAATAATTATCTAGTTTTAGAAAATAGCTGAGATAAATAAATAATTAGTAAACCAGTCGTTGTATCACGTTCACGAGGTAACCAACGCCCCCTGACAAGTATTACTAGGTTTATTATGCACTATGCTATATACATATTATTATAATAATATTATAGGTACGTAAGTCATAATAGCTCAATAATTTACTGACTCTGTAAACTGTAATAAATAATTTTAAGCAAATATGAAATAATAATAAGATAAGCAAAATGATTACCAAATTATTAGATTAAGGTGACAATGAATATTATTAATATGAATAAGGTTAACGATGTAAGTCCCATTTTGTAATGTTAAAATTAATTAATGTCAAAAATCAAGCACTACCATTACTATTATGATTACACTCATGACTTCTTATGCTAATATTGAAATGTATTATAAATATGAACTATAAATATTAAATGTTATGCGTTAATAATATGTTTCAGTGTTTCATTTACTCTACAACCCTTACCTGAATATGAGTTTATATAATCTCAATATATATATAACTCAAAAGTGACTGACTGACTGACTGACATAGTGATCTACCAACGCACAGCCCAAACCACTGGACGGATCGGGCTGAAATTTGGCATGCAGGTAGGTGTTATGACGTAGGCATCCGCTAAGAATTTTGATTAATTTTACCCCCAAGGGGATAAAATAGGGGATGAAAATTTGTATGAAACTTTGTCAATTTTAAACCAATTGGGCTGAGACTGCATGCATAAAGCTGTAGCCCACGTGGGTGAAACCGTGGGGAACAGCTAGTCAATCTAGAATTGAGATTTTATTAGAATAAATAATCTCTTTCTGTAACCAAAAATAAAGATTGAATGATTTAACAGTTAATTGTTTTACCAAAACAACAACTGAATAGGAAAAATCTTAGAGCGATGGTCACTTGGAACTGTTTTTTAACATTTTTCATTACTTCCTTCTTAAGTTCATTCTTAAGTTTTAAGGTGTACTCACTAAACTAAATAGAATATTGTTCTTAGAAACGTCTGTAAAATCCAGATGAATCAGAAAACATTATAGAGTTGAAAATATATAAACACATGAAAACGTTAGTCTGTTCTGTTGTTTATATAAAATGAATGACTACTGAACCGATTTGCAATGTAGATTTTAAAGCCAAAAGATATTGAAAATTATTAATTATACTAATTCAACAATCGATCGCATACTGCAATTAAAAACCTCTAGCCAAAGTTACTACTAAATAAAGACCAGGGATGTAAAGCTGTGTCCACTTGAGGAGCTGGTGCGTTATAATAACCCTGGGCTAGGTCCACCAGTGAGACTGGGCACAGGAAGCTGTCGCAGCGGTCGAGCATGGTGCCCAGGCGGTGAGCTGAGTCATATATGGTGTGCTCCAGAGGCTCTATTGGTAGAACCTTCGTCATTGGTAACCTGGAAATTGTAAGATAAGAAAATGTAATGCATGCCAACTCAAAAAAAGGCCAGAGTCCCAGCAGTAGAAACGTAATAGAATGATGATGATGATACGTGCAAAACTATGTAACAGTGTATGTTTGTTACTTCATCACGCTCTCTTAGGGAGAGAGAGTATAGGTCATAATCCACCACGCTAGCCCAGTGCAGTTTGGTAGACGTCGGAACGCTAGCCCAGTGCAGTTTGGTAGACGTTGGATGCCTTTTAACATTGTAGTACAGTCAGCGACAAAAGTAGCTGATCATACTCGGTTTTCCAAATGCTTTTTACATCAGTGATATGTGTTTTTTCCTAACAACTTACAAGTGAGCGTTTGACCATAACACACCACGCATGATGTTAAGTGATGATTCGGTCGAAGATAGGTGTTTAAGATGCTCAAGAGAATCGGAAAATTTGTTTTTGTTCTGCGACTTTAATCGCTGACTGTACTTGCACATGCCAGCATCCTCACGATAATTTCCTTCACCGTTTTGAACGATGGCAAATCCGCACAAAAAATAATACGTAGGCGAAGATATTATGGGCTAAATCAAAGGCTGTGATGGGATTTTGTTGTAAGGCACACGCTTTACCATTCAGCTACTATATAGCTCTACTTTAGGGCACTAAGAAGGATATATGAATGCGTATGAGGTACTTACGTGAACAAAACCCTGAACATTTCCTCAATCATGTTTCCTCCATGTGGAACGATGCGCTGAGAAGTCTCACACAGTGTCTTCAGAACACACTGTCTACCATCGTAGCCCATTCTGGAAAATATTTATTTTTTATTTATTAGACGCAATACAACACCATTACAGCTAACGCCAAAGCGATGTTATAAGACACAGATACACATACATATGTATATATTTTACAAACAATTCCATTATTCCAAATTAATGAACAATATTTAATTTTAGATCTCACAATAAAGTTGTTTCAATGCAACCCTGTGCCACTTCTGTGAACTTCGACAGGCTACACTGGACAATGTCAACCCTATCAGCAACAATACTGCCAGCCACTCGGCACAAATCGTCCCTCCACCTTATTGCAGGGCATCCAATCATCAAAGTCGTAGCTCTAACTTTTTAGATTTGCTTTAACAAAAAACTCACTTATCCATAATAGTTTCTAGTTTTCCATACAGCTCTCGTCTGCTCCTCCTCTGTTCCATAGGCTTCCTTGTTCTATGCTTCTTCCGGTAGAACCGAGCAGTCTCCGTGGTGTTCGGCAGCTCATAGGCGACGCCCCAGTTCAGGCCAAAGGTGAAGGTTCCAGGAGCAGTACTAGGTGACGGCTGACCGATGACACCTACTGTCATACAGCCAGCACACTGAAAGAGTTGATGAAGAAAATGAGCTGAATTGGTGAGATGACATGTTCCGATCAGAGTCTCTGGGAACTGTTCTATGGAAGTCGGTAGTTACTGTTTGTCATGTTTTTTTTTTTGGGAGAAAATATAGTTCAGTAATTAATGTCTTCCGGCTTATGGCTTGATGATGATGATAATCGTCAACTTCATCATTTTTGTGAAATCGTTTTTTTCAATGGGACGTTGTTAAAAACGAAGCATTTTGTAACAACAATTTTATAAATTAAATATCTACATGAAAGGAATAACTTTTAACGTTAGCAAGTTGTTGGAAAAAGTTGAAAATGACCAATTTTTCTAATTAAGTAAATTAAGTCAAAGTATATCATTGTAACAATATTTGATATGAGCAGTTGTTACCAAGCTGTTGTTTAAGAATTGATTTACTGATTGAAAATAACTTTTTAAAACTGGTTAGTAGAAGTACTCTATAAAATAAGCAATAAAATAAGAAAATGAAACTCACCGAAAAACTGGATCCCTCAGGAAACGCAACGTACCGTTTCCTCCTCGAGAGAATCCTCGATTTCGTCGAACTTTCAATATCCGCTGACGCATTTAGCACCGAAAAGCAACCGGCCAGTAACAGGACCGCAAAAATATTGGAATTCCGAATCATTTTTAAAAATAAAAATCTACAGCTTTCAAAAAACAAGAAATGGGCAAAATCTCGTTAAAATAATACTAACTTCTAGCAGATTTGAAAATATAGAACGTCAATGTTAGTTTTTAAATTTTCGAAAAGCAACCGTTATGTTCTAAAGATGGCCAAAGATTAAGAGATATAGAACGGTCATATAGGATTAAGGAAAGTGTACTAGGTCATGCAACGGAAGTTAATTTTCACGTGGTTGCGATGGTGTTAATAATTTCTAACTGCACGACTTCGCAGAAGACGATCTTGTACTAATATTAACTGTTCTAGGTTTACTTTTTGTTAACGTTGATGCTATTGAAACTCTGCAATTGGTTCGAATCTCATGATACTAACATTTATGGCTGCAATAAATAACAAATTCTGCAGTGAATTAGAGCATTCGTTAATGAAAAATAAAGTGATGGAACCGTTAGCTCGGCAGTAAGACATTTTCTGCTAGCCTAGCTATCCCACCCTAAAGTTAAAAACCTTTTCCCAAACAATATATAATTATAACACAAAGGACTGACTGACTGACTGACTGACTGACATAGTGATCTATCAACGCACAGCCCAAACCACTGGACGGATCGGGCTGAAATTTGGCATGCAGGTAGATGTTATGACGTAAGCATCCGCTAAGAAAGGATTTTGATTTATTCTACCCCCAAGGGGATAAAATAGGGGACGAAAGTTTGTATGAAACTTTGTCAATTTTAAACCGATCGGGCTGAGACTTTGCATGCATAAAGCTGTAGCGGGAACAGCTAGTAATAATATATTCCTTACAATCTCCAAACCTAATCAATTAAAAGACAGTTTAGGTACAAACCATTTAATTCAACCAAAACTACTACTGAACAAAGACCAAGGACTTCTCTGAGTATCTTGGGTAGGAGATGGAGCATTGTAGTAACCTTGGGCCCAATCTACCAGCGATATGGGACACTTGAACATGGTATCACAGTTCTCAATAAGTGTGCTGAGGCGGTGGGCTGAGGCGTAGATGGAATGTTCTAGCGGCTCTGATGATACCATCTTTGTCATGGGCATCCTGAAAAGTAATAATTTTGAAGTCAAACTTCTGTAAACTTCGTAGGCGGGCTCTTGCCATGAAATGAGGATATGAGATATAGAATCATCATCATCATCAGCCTGAAGAAGTCCACTGCTAAATGTAGGCCTCCATTTGAACGCCACAATGAATGGCTATTAGACATTTGCATCCAACGGCTCCCTGCGACTCTTACAATGTTGTCGATCCATCTAGTAGGGGTCCTACCTACAGAATGTCTTCCAGTTTGTGGTCGCCACTCGAGAACCTTCTTTCCCCATTGGTTATCGGTTCCTCAAGCAATGTGACTTGCCTATTGCCACGTCAGATATAGAGTAAGAGTAACTTACGTGAATATAGTCCGAAATATTTCTTCGACCATGTTGGGGCCATGAGGGACGAGACGTTGAGTGGTTTCACAGAGAGTCTTCAGGATGCACTGTCGACCATTGTAGCCCATACTGGAAATGACGCAAAATGTTATCAACTAGTTTAGTTAGTAAAGTTTATCGTGATAAAAATATTTTATGTCCTTCTCTAGGGTTTGAGCTATCTCCACACAAAAATTCATCAAGATTGGTTTAGTGGTTTAGTCGTGAAAAGGTCACAAACAAACGGAATGACTTCTCACGCCCCGCCTTTGCACAAAGAGAACTCTCTGTTTGCCCCGTTTTACCCGAATTTCACGGTAAATCACAATTAGCCTCACGCAATACACAAAAGTCAAATCGGTCGAACAGCAATTGATGTTGACAAGAAAAGAGATATAAGAAGAAGAAAAGAAAAAAGAAGAATCACTTCACTCACTTATCCAAAATAGTTTCAATCTTCTCATAAAGATCCCGCCTGCTACGTCGCTGATGAGCGTTCTTGTTTTGTTTATGCTTCTTCTGGTGGTAGAAAGCAGCTGTTTCGGTGACGTTGGGAAGCTCATAAGCAATGGCCCAGTTCATGCCAAAAGTGAAGGTACCAGGGGATGTAGCTGGGGCAGGCTGGCCGATGAGACCTACAGTCATGCAGCCGGCGACCTGGAAGAAAAATCAATGACTTTTTTTGTACCAGATGTGTTAAATGCCCTAATGTATGGAGATTATGCTAAGCCTGGATTAGAAACTCAAATGAGGCTGCTGGAACATACGAATAAGTACTTGATGACAGATTCTTGATTTGTGAATGATAGCTCGTTTGGATGGACAGGAAGAAGACTAAACAAGAGAAATCTTATTAGTAAAGCTAATTAAAAAATATCGGACTATTAGATGACAAAAAAAAAGCTTGGGATTTTAGTGAACTTGCTCCAATTCAATCAATTAGTAATAAGAATAAAATTGTCAATGTGATCGCGCCAAAAAAATTACCTGCCGGGCGTTTCTTGCCTGTTCTTTTGCCGGCGTAAGGAGGTTGGAACAGTCGTAGCTAGTTTTAAGTTGACGTTTTAAAGTGATCACAGTGTATCCTATTAAATAAAAAAGTTTTGAATTTTGAATTTTTTAAAGAAAAGATGGATGTATTGTGTAAGAGTTGATATGAACGAAAGGGGATGGATGAAGCGATGACGGCTCACAGAAGAGAGTGAAAGAAAAATAAATACTGTGCCAATCCCAAGTGGGAACAAGACAAGAAGGAGCTACCCAGGCGAGCACTAGATAATGTGCCCTGCAAAGAAGCTATGATTTCGTCACGATTTTTTTCCATATCACATGATAAAACTAGCAAATGGCCTAATTTACTAGTGCGTGGGATGTGTGCAAAGAAGCAAATCTTCTTTAGTAAGTTGTTTTATTAACTTCTTAAGTATTTGCGTTTGGCCACAAGTGATGATGAGGGCGAACGAGGTGCCACGCTTCAACTGGATCGGGAACTGGTTCTCAAGTAGGGCTGCCGGAACACACTGATAGATGCTTAGCGACAGATTCTTGAGAGTGGTATATGCAAGCCCTAGAAAGATCTCTCTCTCGCGGTGACGTTAAATCATTACACAAGGTACCTCATCATAGTATCTTTTAGAAAACTCACCGAGAAACTAGATCCGCCAGGAAACGCTACGTATCTTTTCTTCCTTGATAGCAATCTCGTTGTAGAACTCACAACCTCCGTAGTCACACTAAACTGTACACAACAAGCCACTAATAAAACAAAAAAATATTCTACAAACATTTTTAAAATTTAGAATAACTGGCAGAGTGTTCGCCACACCACCGGATTTGAACGTCAATCAGAATAGAAAAAATAAAACTTTTATATGAAGAATATTTTACAACCGGCCAGCATTTTGTGAAATAAAATACGTGTACCTACAATGTTAAAGTTAAAAGAATGGTAGAAATTGAGCCGTCAATTGTTTCTGATTCAAGTTTAACTGTACCGCATGATTTGGGTGGCCACTAAGTGGTTCAAATTGACTTGATTTGAGACAAAGTTATTGTGAAAAGAGACAAGCGAATAATGACCTACTTTACTTTTCCAATAGAGTTTATATCTAAATGACTAACTACAACATTGAATTCGAAAATGTAACAGAGTTACTTATGCATCTTTCATTTTCATCTTCAACTTTCAATTCGTCTTGCATCAAGCCTGTGTAATATCAAATTTAATTAATAGTAAACCTTATCATAAAATATTAGATTATTTATATGACAAACAAGCTTGGGATTGTAGTGAACTTGCTCCAATTCAATTAACTAGCAATAAGAATAAAAAATTGTAAATGTGATCGCGCACAAAAAATTACCTGCTAAGCGTTTCTTGCCTCTTCTTTTGCCGGCGCAAGGAGGTTTAAACAGGCGTAGTTTGACGTTTTAAAGTGATCACATGTATCTTATTAAATAAAGACATTATAAATTGTGAATTTTAAAATAAAATAAAATATATTAAGCACACGTAATCAAGAGTTCATTACTCAAGTCTATCCGTGAATAAACAAAAATCGCGATATGTGTTTACAAAGTCCCTACCGCCGCAGGTCTTTGACCTCAAAAATATCCTTTTATCCGCACAGTTTTAGCGCACGAGAGATTTATGAAAATCATATATCACTGGTGTCGACTTCGGAGACCCTACTAAGGATTAAGCTTGCATACATAGCTTTTGCCGACTGAATAACTGAGTTTACGAATCGTTTACTTTAAAACCTTTCGCTTGAGTAAATATTTGGATTACAATATTGTAAAATAAAATCAAAAGACTACAAAAAAAATAAAATTAAAATTTTTCTAGTTGCTTCATAAAGTCCGTGTAAAGTTTACCACTACTTTACTTAATCACAAATAGTGGAGCCCATGATACTAAATGTGGATTTACTCGAGCGTCACGGAAACATATAAGTATTTAAGATGATTGGAAGAATAAATGGTTCACGATATTACCACTTTCATCGGTGGGGGAAGCGTCTACAGACTTTCAAGGTTGTAAAAAAAACATAATGACAAGAGTTACTCATAAATATGTAAGGTATCCTCCCTGATAATCTGAAGCGCTCGAGTAAATCGCAAAATCCCCTCTTGGGCTCCGCTACCAAAAGAAGACTCTTTGGCCCGACATGTAGCTAGGTGACATCATCTCATCATTATTGACGAGTAAGTAACTGAAACATAATATTATTATGATGTCTGTATTATAGTGGCAATAAATTGTTTTTTTTTTCTTTTATTAATATTTGATGCATTCAATACTTGACACTGGCTAATACACAAATCGTGTGAAACCATAACAAAAAACTCTACTCGGGATTTTTCGATGCTTATGCTCTATTCGAAGGTACAGTCGGCATTCCCAAACTTATTTCGAGAAACGAATAGTAGCGGCGTCTGTAAATCCATCGGTGTGTAAGGCGATAACTATTTTAGAGATCCGTACTAAAATGCTTTCTCGCGCTGTTGGCTCCCAATCGCTTAGAACGACATTTTGGACCAATCTCACTCCTCTGGTGGTGATGTTTTTTAGGAAAAGACTATAGACGATGTCTGGAGCTTGGCTTTTAACTGCGTAGGAGATAAAAAGTATCCAAGTCTAGTCCCAGGAATAGTATTTAATTTTCACATCACTCTATCGCCGCCTTAGTTCTTGAATGGCCAACCGACCAGTGATAAAATTTTTTTTTTTAGTTCGCTAATGATATTATTAGAAATTTACTAAAATCTTTCCTGGATTAGATACATAAAATGTCGCACTTCACATTATTTAATGCGAAAGTTTGTGACTGACTAACTCTGAATGTTCGTTACTTCTTCACAACGAAACTACTCAACAGATTTCAGTGAAATTTGGTACAATCAGCGACAAAAGTAGCTGATCATACTGGATTTACCAAATGCGCGCGTAGATCAGTTATGTTTGTTTTTTAAAACACTTTTATTAGCTTGACTTGTAACTAACTAACTAACTAACTAACTAACTAACTAACTAACTAACTAACTAACTAACTAACTAACTAACTAACAATGTAATCAAATCTTAGAAGTCAATTTTCACCTACTTCTAATTGTCGTATCGACTTGAAACTTTGTATGTGTATGTAATCTCGGTGACAATGCAATAATTTGGTATCATCCACCTGATCTGATGATGCAGCCGGAAGGTGGGTACAGCATCTCTGCGCTGGCTACTAGTAAACCCCTCGTGTTTGGGCTCATAAGAATCGTCTTGATGAGTCCAATAGATTGAACTTGTAACAAAAGACTAAAAAGTAAAAAAATAAAAATATATAGTTTAAAAAACTAAAAGAAACACTTTAAAAACGCACTCAAAAATATAAAATAATTAAATTGACTTGTATTAGTTACGATATAATGGTTAATTCAAAAAGTGTGGAGCGCTTCTTTTACTGGGTAAATAAAAGTACACACAACCAAAAAGTGCTCCACACTTTTTGAATTAACCATTATATCGTAACTAATACAAGTCAATTTAATTATTTTATATTTTTGAGTGCGTTTTTAAAGTGTTTCTTTTAGTTTTTTAAACTATATATTTTTATTCCTTACAACTTACAAGGTTGCGTTTGACTAGAACACACCACACGTGATGTTAAGTGACGATTCGTTCGAAGGTTGATTTTAGAGAATCGGAAAATATGTTTTTGTTCAGCGACTTTTGTCGTTGACTGTACATACGAAGATAGCATGTAGCTGCATTTACATATAGGCTTTTATCCCGGCAAATGTGCGATCACGGCAAAACCGCGGGGCATTGCTAGTATTATATATTGGGAAGTTGGAGCGAGTGTTTTTTCCCTGTTTACGCCACAACAGCTGAACGGATTTAAATGAAATTTGCAACAGCGATACTTCATACGCTGGATTCATACATAGAATACTTTATATTCCAGAAAACGTTCCTACGGTAAAACGGAATAAATTACGGTACAACCGTTGGGTAGCCAGATGGTAATATTAATAGAATATGAGATAGGAGACTAATGTCTAGACATCGTTTTGTCTCCTACAGTAAAGTATGTCTCGCCTAGCCCTCAGAGGAAAACTTCAGCAATTAATTTCAAAAAGTCCATGAAAATGACTGTGTTAATATTATCTAGCGCACATAAAAGCTTGATTTTTTTCTTGGGTTGATCAGCTGACGTCATTGACAAAACAGTGCAAAAACATTTCGTTTATCATAATACCACTAGTTGCCAGTTACGGATCTATCACCAAGCAGCTATCGGTGTGTTCCGGCAGCCCCACTTGAGAGCCAGTTCCCAATCCAGGCGTGGTGCCTTAGACCACATCATTACATAACATCAGGTGACTCGTGGTTATAAAAAAACTACAAACAATTCAATTTTACCTGTGAAAGTAGACCACTAGTTCTTACAAAAAAAATTACCTGCCGGGTATTTCTTGCCTGTTCTTTTGCCGGCGTAAGGAGGTTGGAACAGGCGTAGCTAGTTTAAAGTTGACGTTTTAAAGTGATCACAATGTATCCTATTCAATAAATATATTTTTGAATTTGAATTTGAATTACAGGTTTTTGATCTGATCAAATTACAGAAGGTATCTACCATAATATTTTTTTTTATATTTACCTATTCTGTCAATCTATGATTCTGTCCCACTGCTGGGCAAAAGTCTCCCCCATTTCCTTCCAGATATCTCGATCCACCGTAACTTCAGAACACCTCCTGAAATGAATCAAGGTCATCCTGCCATCTTTTTCGGGGATCGTTTTACTGACTTAACTTTATAAAAGTCACTTGTGTTTAAGCAAGAGTTATGTGACGGAAGGAATATTAAATGCTAAAGCGTAAGCGTTACGAGTGATCGATTCTAATGGATGACCCGTCTGGTGGAGGCACGGCACCCTTTTACTTGCAATCTAAGTGACAAAACATGAGCGCAATAAACTTTACTGTAGCCTGAAAAACCTTTTCCATAGAACACCACGGTTGTTAGCTGCTTATTGTAATCAATCTTCGTCATTCATCATCAGCCCCACGTTCACACTGCTGGGACTCTGGCCTTCTCTCAGAGATAATGTATATATATGGGCCGTAATCTGGGGCCCAGTAAGGGTTAGTAGATGTCACATGCCTTTGGATGTTGTGGTTCTTGGACAAGACGTTTACTTGTATTGTATCAAATTCAAAGATGGCAAAGGATTATTCATCACTTGAAAACTTTTTCATTAGATTTTGAGAGAAGAATTAGTATAATTATGTTAATGTCAGTTCTTTAACTAGCAAAATTCGCCCGCGTAGGAATTTTGTTTTTCCATATGAACTTTAATATCCCATTTGACTTTTTTAGGGTGTGAATTTTCCAAAATCCTTTCTTATACTGGTATTTTAGAATGACGCTTTTTAAGTGTTGATCAATGCTTGAGTAGCGATTGAGTGACATATGTGACGTGGGATTGTAGGAATTGATTCCTACAATGAGCTTGAGCTTTCGGTAAAGGAAAACATCGTGATGAAACCATTGCTTGGTGGTAGGGCACTTTCTAGTACTTGCCTACCAAGAGGGTCTTGTTAAGAATCTGTCGCCAAGCACATATCGATGTGTTCCGGCAACCTCACTTGAAAGCCAGTGCCCAGTCCAGATATAGCGTGGCGCCACCTTCGACCACATCGTCACTTAACATCAGGTGACTGGTGGCCAAACGATACCCAGTTAGTAGTAAAAAAAAAATGTATGAACTGACAGCGTCATATCTGTGCTCAGGTAAGTACTGGTTATCGCTTGAGCATCCTTCTAGAATACGGGTCTCAGTGTCCGTTCACACCCCTTCAAAAGCATACCCTCCAAATTTCAAGGCTCTCGTCCAGTGGTTAAGTCTGTAACGCTGTCTATCTGTCAGTCACAAAGCCTTCTATATGTACAGATTATCTCTCAATTCGCTTTATCGTTGTTCCTAC